>CM070730.1:27909688-28509688 GCA_036346275.1 Otatea glauca | reverse complement strand
CGGATGGGGAAGGAAGATGTTTGGATTGTCGACTCGGTTGTTCTCGCCATATGACCGGAGATTCTCGATGGTTCTCTTCCTAGTCCGAGCCCGGTGATGAGTTGATCACTTTCGGGATGCTTCTTCGTAGAGTCATCGCTAAAGGTACCATTTGCATTAATGACAATTTCATTCATAAAAATGTTGCCTTAGTAAGTAAGTCGCAATACAATTTGCTTTCTGTTTCTCACTTATTGATGATTCTTTCGAGGAGAGTTTTAAGAGTAATGCCCAGAGAATCCTCGATTCATCGGGAGGGTTAGTTTATGGATTTCTAGATTTGGGAGAGTCTTCCGTGCTGATTTTTCTGCTTCTTCGGAGACTCTCTTGGTGTTTGATTGCTTCGAGTCCTGTGATCTCTCTTTTCGCATAGGAGACTTGGTCACATTGAGTTGATCATTTGACCCGAGTTAGCGTACCACGATCTCATTCGTGGTTTGCCCAAACTCAAAATGGTCAAAGACTTAGTTTGCTCTCCCGCCGACATGGCAAGATGGTTGTCGCTTCTCATCCCCGATCCATCTGCAGATGATGGTGATGAACCAGACAGCTTTTACATATGGACACTGTTGGTCCAGCTAGAGTGCAGTCAGTGGGTGGGAAGTGGTATGTTCTTGTCATTGTTGATGACTTTTCGAGGTATTCTTGGGTGTTTTTCATGTCCTCGAAGGATGAGACTTTTACCCATTTTAGGGGTTTGGTTCATAGGTTGTCTTTTGAGCTCCCTAGTGCCCTACGAGCTATACGCAGTGACAATGGCACGGAGTTCAAGAACTCCTATTTTGAGAGTTTCTGTGTGAAGTCTAGTTTGGAGCATCAATTCTCCTCTCCCTACGTCCCTCAACAAAATGGCGAGTGGAAAGGAAGAACAAGACCACGTAGAAATGGCCAAGACGATGCTAGGCAGTACAAGACTCTAGGAAGTTTTGGATGAGGCTATAGCTCTCGCTGCCATGTTTCTAATCGTGTATTCTTGAGAGCACATTTGCACCGCACTTCTTACGAGTTGAGGTATGGGCGAAAGCCCAGTGTTTCTCATTTTCGTGTGTTTGGTTGCAAGTGTTTTATTTTGAAGTCTGGTAACCTGGATAAGTTTGAGTCTCGTTCTTCTGATGGTATCTTTCTGGGTTATTCGACTTCTTCTCGTACCTATAGGGTCTGGAGTTGCGATGCGCATAGGATCATAGAGACCTGTGAAGTGACCTTTGATGAGGCTAGCCCAGGAGCTAGACCCGATATTTCAGGCTCTTCTTCTTCCTCCGAGACCATCTTTGTAGAGGATGAGGATGATGGAGATGATGGTGTTCCACCTGATACAGTCCCCTCTACACCTGAGGTGCCTCATGTTTCCATTTCTGCACCTCAGGAAGGCCAGCCCTTGCCTTCTGACTCTCATTCAGCTAGTGGATTTGCTCCTGCCTCTTCTGTGCATGAGGTAGAGGCCACTTCTGCTTCTGGACCTCCCCGTCATATTCAGCGTTCTCATCCACCTGATCAGATCATCGGCGATCTATTTGAGCGAGTCACTCGCTCAAAATCAGGATTATCCAGTTTCTACCTTCACTCTGCCTTTGTTGCCTCGTTTGAGCCGAAGGATGTGACTCATGCATTATCTGATGAGTCTTGGACTAATGCTTGGCATGAGGAACTTGAAAACTTCGAGAGGAACAAAGTCTGGCAGCTTGTTGAACGTCCATCTGGTCATAATGTCATTGGAACCAAGTGGGTGTTCAAAAACAAGCAGAGTGAGGATGGGGTTGTCATTCGCAACAAGGCTAGGCTAGTTGCACAGGGTTTTTCTGAGGTTGAGGGTCTTGACTTTGAGGAGACCTTTGCCTCTGTAGCTAGACTAGAGGCTATTAGGATCCTGCTTGCATTCTCTGCATCCCGGGGCTTCAAGCTCTATCAAATGGATGTCAAGAGTGCATTCCTCAATGGCTATATTGAGGAAGAGGTTTATGTCAAACAACCTCCAGGATTTGAGAACCCCAAGTTTCCGAGTCATGTATACAAGCTTTCCAAAGCTCTGTATGGACTCAAGCAGGCCCCCAGAGCATGGTATGAGAGGCTCAAGTCTTATGTTCTCAGCCATGACTTCAAAATAGGCATAGTAGACAAGACTCTGTTCATCAGACACCATGAGTCGTATTTTCTTCTCGTCCAAATTTATGTGGACGATATCATTTTTGGTGGCTCATCTCATTCGCTTGTGTCTCAGTTTTTTGAGGTGATGAGCACAGACTTTGAGATGAGTATGATGGGCGAGTTGAGCTACTTTCTTGCCTTCTAGATCAAGCAGACTCGGGAGGGTACTTTCTTGCATCAAAGCAAGTATACCCGTGACCTCCTGAGGTGCTTCGATATGTCTGATGGGAAGCCGGTGATGACTCCTATGGCCACCACTACTGTCCTCGAGCCCGATGAGGATGGTGAGCCTGCTGATCAAAAGGAGTTTTAGAGCATGATCGGCTCCCTCTTGTACCTTACTGCTTTGAGGCCGGACATACATTTCGTTGTATGTCTGTGCGCTCGATTTCAAGCTTCTCCTCACGCCTCTCACCGCCAGGCGGTCAAGCGCATCTTCAGGTACCTTCGTGCTACCACTGATTATGGTATTTGGTACTCTTCTTCTTCTTGTCTATCTCTTAGAGCCTTTTTCGATGCCGACTTTCTTTCGGGTCAGAGGATAGATAGGAAGAGCACTTCCGCACTTGCCAATTCATTGGCACTTCTCTTGTTTCTTGGTCATCTAGGAAGCGATGCAGGGTTGCACACCCCACCGAGGCCGAGTATGTTGCTGCAACCAGTTGTTGTAGCCAGGTTCTCTGGATGAGATCGACCTTGCGGGACTTTGGGTTAGAGATAGAGAGTGTGCCACTTTTCTGTGACAACACTTCTACGATTTGCATTGCTAAAAACCCAGTGCAACATTCCCGGACCAAGCACATTGATATTAGATATCACTTCCTTAGAAACCATGTGGAGAAGGGAGATATCGCGCTTGATTCAGAGAGAGTGACCTTGATTAGCGATATCTTCACCAAGCCTTTGGATAGCTCAGCATTTGTTGCATTGAGGAGTGAGCTTGGAGTCGTGAGCCCTTACGGCCTTTCGTGAGGGGAGCTGGTTTGTATATTATGTATTATATGTTTTCTTCCACTTTTCTTTTCTTTGTGTTTCTTGGGTGACTTTGGGCTTGTTTTCTTGAGTTGAGTTCACTCACTTAGACTTCGGCATGCCTTGCATGGACCTCTTATCTTGTGCTTTAGGTTGCTATTATGCGTGATTAGTTGTTCTCTCTTCTCTCTAGGTTGAGTTCCCTCACGTCTTATAAGTCTAGCGGTATTGGGCCTCCACAGGTATCTGAGTGCTGTGTGCACTCTTTAGTTGGGATCTAGAGTCAGCTTCCCTATGTCAGTCTCTGGGGAAGATATGAGCGAGTCTGAGCCGTAGTGAGTCTCTTCTATCTTATCTATGCTCAATAGCCATCCAGTTTTGCAGTTTCTCGACTTCTTCTCCTCATTCTGTTTTTCTGGTTATTATTGAGTTCATTCGGGTTTTCTTTATGCCTAATCTTGCTAATAACTCAACTTTAACCAGATTTGAGCTTAAAATTGATTCATTTGTTGAGGGGGGGTTTGGGAATCTGTTCGTGCATTTCATATAGACTGCATTTCTTGTTTAATGAGCTTTGTCTATTATGCAATTGATTTCTTCTTCATGCTATACACCATGCTACATCATTTGAAGAAAATCACTAGCTTAGGTATGTCCAAGTTCATTTAACTTGCTAAGCTTAAAAATGAAATAAGCCTTAAATGAAAAACTTGATGAAACTTGTTGCTTTTACTTGCTAGGTTTCTTCTCTAGAGGTTTGTGCCATAATTTGAGAAATTTTGGAGTTCTCTAGAGTCCCTATAGCAACTTGGGTGAAACTAGTTTGATCCATGCTAGAGTCCTTCAATTGCTCATGAATCATTGTGCTAAAAATGAAAATTAAACAAAATTGACTCTTCTTGTGCACATACGACTCAACACCTTGCATTCATAAGACCGCTTCCCATTGCACTTGGGATGAACTTGGAATACATCGTGTTTGACCTAGACCATCCTCTTAAGAGTTCATCTTGAGATGGTCGCATACGGCTTGAGTCAATTGGTTGTCAAAAGAAAATGCAAATAAATTGAGCTGCAGAAACCCACTAACCTCCTGTTCAAATTGAGGACAAGTTCTGGAAATTCCGCTTTTGCTTTTCTGAAAGTGACTTTTATGATTTGAATTGATGTTTTTTCTAAAAGTAAGAGTTGGATTGATTCCTCTTTATCTTGGACACTAGACAACCAGGATTGTGACTCAAAAATCCCCACATATTTTATGGTGCTTATCCATGCAAGCTTGGGGTACACATTGTTGTCTAGTTTTTCGGGTTTTTCACCATTTCCTTTGAGCGATCTTGTCGAGGTTTTTGTTTTAGTATTTTGGGGGAAAATTTATTTGCGACCATTCACCCCCCCTCTGTTCTCCATCTCGATCCTTCACATGTGTTTCTTCTAGAGGTGGATTGAGTATCCACCTGTGCATGTGTTGCACTTGGTGAGGGTCAAGCAATAGTCTTGGCTTATTACTCTTGGTGTTTGCCGATACCTAAATGGAGTGAAGGTGTTGTGGTTCGGTGATCTTCTCAAGAAGCTTGTGAAAAGGCCCAGTGTGTTATGAAAGTTGAAGCTCACCTACCTGGAGGGGAAAAGAGCTATCACTACTGGATTGAAGGTGTTTGACTTAATTCGTGAAGCTGGTCCAATTCGTTTGGGCTTACCTCAATGTGGACTAGGGGAGACTGGCAAGTCTTCGAACGCCACGGTAAAAAAAATCGTGTCATCTTTTGGTTTGCTTCCTTTGGCTCATTTATATTCTTGTAATTTACATTCTACATTCTTGTAATTTACATTTCTATAATTGAATTGATAGCTTGTCACTCTAGGATTGCAAACCTTAACATAGACTTAAGTTGTTGGGGCACATAGTTGAGACTAGATGATTTATACCTTAATTGAAGACGACATGCATGGGATGAGAGTAGTACTATTGTGTCACTTGTCACCTCATCTTCTACAAATACTTAATTTTAGTGTTCACTCATGAGTAATAAAGAACTTAGCCAATTTATTTGTTGAACTTTCATAATCATAGTAATGGATATATGAACTTAGTCAGTTTTATACTAAATAAAAATTGCTTTTAGACGCATGTGATTATGGTGTACCCAAGGGTGAAAACTTGGGTGTTCCTAGAGGTGGGTGTCATGCCGTGCCGGACCAGCCCGGCACGGGCCCATCGTGCTTCGGGCCAGAATCGTGCGAGGCCACGACGGCCCGTCGTGCCCGCCGTGCCAGGCCGTGCTGGCCTGGCTCGCCTTCGGTGAGCCCAGGCACAGCTCATTTGCGCTTCGTGCCTACTTCATGCTGTGCCGTGCCGACCCAGGCCCGGTCCATTTACACTATTGCGACGAGAGGAAATAAGAAATATGTAAATCTACAATCGAGCAACACGCATTCGCACGGGTGGCGTCCGCACGCGAGGTGGCCCAGCGCGGCTCCCCTGTGGGACTGGCGAGCACGTCAATGGCCCTTGGAGAGGTCTCTGGGTTCGTGCTCCCGGGCGAGGGCGGCTCGGCGCTGTGCTTCGACGACCCGACAGCTCTCAGGTAACACCCCTACCCCTCTCCCACTGTCCCACACCCTTGCCGTGGTCGGCCGGCATGCCCTGCCGCGGGTCCGCGGCAGTGCCCCGTGCCCGAGCGTGACGTCTCTGTGCCCACCATGCCTCGTGCCCGGGCGTGCCTCCACCGTGCCTGACGTGCCTCGTGCCCGGAGTGCCGCCACCGTGCCGGGCCGACACGGGCACGGCCCAGACAACCGTGTCAGGCCGTGCCGCCCACCGTGCCCGTATCCTCGGCCTAGCACGGCCCGATAAACAGTGTCGTGCTGGCCCGGCACGGCCCACTTCGTGCCGGGTCGTGCTTCGGATTGGGCCATGCGGCCGTGCTTCGGGCCGGCCCACAGAGGCACGGCCCAAGTGCCCACCTCTAGGTGTTCCAAGCACGTGAATTTAGAGGTGCTTGGACACGTGATTCTTTGATTCATTATTATGTTACTATGCAAATTCCTGTTAGTATGGTTTGGTAGAGTTGTTAATTGTTTTAGAATGCTCATTGAAATTATAGTTAAAATCTTGCTAAAGATGATGAAAAATATAAATGGTGGTAATATCTTGAGTCCAGAAGTACTTGGGTGTTACAGACATGGCTACGGTCACATAGAGGCAAGGAAGATGATGGTAACATCAATTTTTGCAGGTGTGTAGAGGGAACGACGAATTTTGGGATTTGGGGTAGATGGGTGGCGATGGCTCACCGGAAACAGGGAAGATAAACAGAGACACGGCGATGGGCTAGACTTTGAGCTGAAGGAGGATGTGGACACGAGCTGCTGTGTCAGCTCCCTCGTCTTATGTTTGCTTGAGAAGAAGGCTGCGAGTTGGTGCTGTGCTACAAAGAGGAGAGGAAGTGAGGTTGCAGTGATGAGAATGGCGCGGTATGCGGGTGGTGAGGTTACTGCATGGTGCGCATGGTGACGGCAGGGTGCTGTGCGGCTTCGTGCCTACAGGAGAGCAGCAGCTTGGTCAACAATGGTGGTTGCGATGCAAAGCCGGGGATGGCGGTTTTGGATGGTGCATGAGCTCGGCTGGAAGGCAAGGATGACAGCTGAGCATAAACTAGCCTAGAGCTCGGCTGGAAGGCAAGGGTGACAGCTAAGCATAAACTAGCCTAGATGGCGTGTTTCAAGAATGGAAAGCGTAAATTCGATCATGGACTATAAGGGGAAGGTTCTTAGAAATTTGGTTTGGAGAGGATTTTCCTAATGCAATACCTAATTCAGTGAACTCTTAATAAAATCTTGGAATATTTAGAACAATTTTGAGGGGAACCACATAAGATTCAAGAGAATTTTTTTAAATAGTTTTGGGATCTTAAGGTTTAACTTTTTTGCAAAAAAATTTATTGAAATTTTGAGGATGTTACAAATAGTCACTAACAAATTTAAGGGCGGACCAATGCATATGACGATAAAGCTACCTCTAGAATTGTTTATGAAAATTCTACCCTAGCTTGGTCGCCAAACTTTGCCAATCTCTCCACTTTAACAAACCAATCTAAAACCCTGAAAATTGTCGTCCAGTCACAATGAGCTCAATATTTGTCAAGTCATACTCTTGGCCCAACTGGACTTAGTTTTGTTAAGAATATAAAGTGAAGAAAGTACTTGAGACTAAAGTATTAAGTCAAAACTATACCATAGGTCCCCAAAATCCCTGTCCAAATAGAGGAAGGGAACGAGCCTAACCCTTTACTGGTTGCTCCAATATTTGATCGGGTCTAACAATCCATGCTGTTAAGGAACCTCGCTATCGAATAGTCCGGGATTCCCGAACAGATCTGAAGTGGAGAACAGAGAGGGAGAAAAAGAACACACGGTATAGGAGGAACTGCGAGAGAATACTTTATTGCTTCTGATTCCTTGTACAATGGGGGGACCCCCCCTCCTCCTTATATAGTAGTCGCCTAGGGTTTCGGCTAAGGGACCATCGTGGGCCTTCATGGGCCACGTGGTTTCCCAACACTCCCCCTTGGGCCCTTTGCCGCGAGATGCATATGCCTCATTAAAACTCTAGAAAAACCCAGTAGGAAAAATACTTGGAGAAAGAGTACATAGCATATGCTTATTTGCGTTTTAATTGCCTCATTAAAACCTTATGCAAGAAAAACTTCATGAAAAACTTGCTAAGGAAAAAGAGTACAATTCACCCGAATTTCAAAATGCTAATCTTCGATATTCATACTGGGTACTCAAACCTCATGTTTAAGATTTATGTGGGGGTATGTGAAATATCTCCCCCTGAAATCTGCACTTCTCTAAGTCTCATCATCTCAATCCCTTTTACGCACCATTCAAAGGTAGATGCTGGGAGTGATTTAGTGAACAAATCTGCAAGATTTTCACATGACTTAGTATGCAGTATCTTGATCTCGTTCATCTTATGCAATTCGTGAGCATAGAAGAACTTGGGGTTGATGTGCTTCGTGAGATTGCTCTTCACATAACCCATCTGTGCTTGAGCAACACAAGCTGCATTATCTTCATAGATGATCGTGGGAGTTTGCTCAATGTTCAAGCCACATGACTTCTGGATGTGGTACGTGAACCATTCTTCTGAGCCATGCACATTCACGAGAGGCTTCATACAAAGCAATGATTTCCGAGTAGTTTGTCAATGTTGAGACAAGAGTTTGCTTAGACGAATTCTAGGAAACTGCTGTTCCTCCACATAGGAAAACATACCAAGTTTGGGACTTGCCAGTATGCGGGTCTGATAAGTACCCAGCATCGGCGTAGCCAACCAAATTCAGTTCATTGTTTCTTCTGAAGAACAAACCGAGATCTTTGCTTCCTTGGAGGTAACGGAAGATGTCCTTGATCCCTTTCCAATGCCTTTTGGTGGGTTCTGCACTGTACCGAGCTAGCAAATTCACAACGAACGCAATGTCCAGCCTGGTGCTATTCGCAAGATACATGAGCGCTTCAACTGCACTCAGATATGGGAATCTGTTCCCAGGACTTCCTCCCCCTCTTCTCTAGGTCTGTATGGGTCTAGGTCTGCTTGGAGTGACCTTCCGACCATTGGAGTCTTTGCAGGATATGCCTTTTCAAAGCCAAATCTTTCCAACACTTTCTGCGTGTAGGATGATTGGTGTATCAAGATTCCTCCTTGGACATGCTCAAGCTGCAAGCCTAAACAAAACTTGGTTTTACCCAAATCCTTCATTTCAAACTCAGACTTCAAGTATGAGCATGCTTCTTCAATTTCTTCATCCGTCCCAATGATGTTCAAGTCATCTACATAGACGGAGATTATATAGAATCCATTCGGGGATCGCTGTATAAACACGCATGGACAATCTTCGCTGTTCGTGTAGCCTTTCTTGCAGAGAAAGTCGCTCAAACGATTGTACCACATTCTTCCTGACTGTTTTAGCCCATACAGTGATTTCTCCAATTTCATACTATACAAGTTTCTATTTGCTCTGTCTTGGTTCGGGATAGGAATACCTTCCGGTCTTTCATGTATATCTTCGAATCCAAGTTCCCATACAAATATACTGTGACAACATCCATTAGCTTCATTTTCAACTTCAAGTTGACTGTCATTGAGATCAAATATCTAAAGGTAATTCCTCCCATGACCGGAGAGTAGGTTTCTTCATAATCAACCCGAGGACGTTGAGTGAAACCTTGAGCTACAAGCCTTGCCTTATACCTTACAACTTCATTTTTTTCATTCCTCTTCCGAACAAAGACCCATTTGTGACCTACAGGGTTTATATGGGGAGGTGTGCGACATACGGGCCCAAACACTTCTCTCTTGTTCAGAGAGACTAACTCTGCAGTGATTGCCTTCTTCCATTCTTCCCAATCTAGCCTTTTCTTGCACTCTGCGAGAGATGCAGGCTCGGGATCATGATCAATGATCGAGGCAATCTTCTTTGCAAAGTATGCATCGACATTGGTAGTTGCTCTATTCAGGGATTCTCCTGTTATTACAAAGTTTATGGCCATTTCATCATGGGGTTCTTCATGCACTTCTATTTGCTCTTCTCTCCTATTTCCTATCGCAGGGGCAAGTTCCTTTAGCTTTTCATCGCCCATGTGTGCGCACACATTATTTTCGGTGGCTTCCTGCAGTGGAAGATTCAAGTCTAGAATTGACTTTTCCGTTGGCATCTTTTCAGTGCCAGGTCTCAACTGGCTCCCCTTCTTTCCTTGGGACATTTTCGTGATTGGTTGTGGTAAGTCCTCTCGCCCATTTTTCTCCAGACGTCTCCGGGTACTTTGGGTTTGAGGAGCCAGATTTCCTATTCTTTTTCTTTGAGGCCTCTGAACAAGATGAGGGATACCTTCCGCTTTCTTTGGTATTTCCACCCTCTCTGGTGCATTTCGTGCAGGTACATGCGACTTAACCACGCCCTTCAGATCACAAAAATGATCAGGCAGTTCATTTGCTAAATTCTGCAAATCAATTATCTTCTGGACTTCTTGATTTGCTTCATTAGTGCAGGGGTCATGCGCGGGGATCCCAGTGGAATGCCATATGATTTCCCGGCATTTTTCATCCAAAGGTTCATTTCCTCCCCGTAATGACGGGAAACGATCCTCATCAAAAATGCAATCAGCGAATCGGGCTGTATGCAAGTCTCCAGTCATGGGTTCCAAATACTTGATTATGGATGCACTCTCATAACCAACGTATATCCCAGACTTGCGGAGAGGGCCCATTGCAGTCCGCTGAGGGGGTGGTATAGGAACATATACCATACGCCCAAATTTTCTGAGATAGGAGATTTTAAGGGTGACCCCGTGCACCAGTTGCATAGGGGAATGGATGTTGTAGGGCGAAGGTCTGAAATTGATGAGAACTGCTGCGTGCAGGACTGCGTGTCCCCAACAAGTGTTGGGCAAGTTACAACTCTGCAAAAGAGGTCTGGCAATGAATTTAATCCTCTTTATTAGTGCTTCAGCTAGTCCATTCTACGTATGGACATGCGGTACGGAGTGCTCAACTGTTATCCCTGTTGAAGTGCAATAATCATCAAATGCCTTTGAAGTAAATTCTCCAGCATTGTCCATTCTAATGGACTTCACGCAATGATCAGGGAAAGCATTCTTAATTCTTATGATCTGCGAGATCAGCTTTGCAAAAGCATGGTTTCTTGTTGACAATAAGCATACATGCGACCATTTCGAGGAAGCATCGATGAGCACCATAAAGTACCGAAATGGCCCTGACAAGGGCTGAATCGGGCCACAAATATCCCCCTGGATGCGTTCCAGGAATGCAGGGATTTCACTTTGCACTTTCATGACAGAGGGTCTAGTTATTAATTTCCCGGTGGCACATGCAGGGCACACAAAATCTTCATGATTCGGGAAATTTTTAGCATTAATGCCATGACCTTGTGAGTTGTTCACTATATTCCTCATCATTCTAAGACCAGGATGACCTAATCTACAATGCCATAAAGAAAATAACTCAGAGCTTTTAAAGACAGTCTTCAAGGAAGTATACACTTCGGGTGCATGAATATTCGTGTAGTACAACCCAGATTCATATGAGGGACATTTTTCTAATACCATTTTTCCACATATCGCGTGCTTCACAATGCACAAGTATTCTTTGCCATTTTCTTCATTGGTTTCTACGTGAAAACCATTGGCGCGGATGTCTTTGAAACTTAAGAGAGTGCGCGTTGATTCAGGGTACAAAAGGGCTTCTTCAATTACCAAAGTTGTACCCATAGGCAATATAATTGTGGCTCTTCCTGAGCCTATTACATATGAATTGCTTCCTGCGATTGTAGTAATCTTTCCAGCGTTCTTTGTGATTGACTGGAAGTATTTGGACTTTGTTAAGATGGTATTTGTTGTGCCACTATCAACAATACATATCTCTTCCATTTTGGGCGCTACATGATTTCTAAAAAGGAAAATAATTCCAATTAAACAGAGGCAAAATAATTCAAACATTGCTAGCAAATTAAAGAATACTGGAATAAAGAATAAATTACATATTTATTCATGAGAAAAGTATGCTCTTCTAGAGCTTACAATTAATTATTCAAAGAAATTCGCTAACAACCATAATCTAAAAAAATATAATGCGATTCATGCATTAAACGGAATCTGTAAAATATGCATTAATTTCTGCTTCTATGTCATCGACAGAAGTTTTCTCTTCATTTGCCATAAGATTAGCTGCAGCATCGATGTCCAGGCTAGTCTGTGAGGATGAGACAGGTGGGGTATCCTCATCCATGGCATCGTTATCACCAATCTTGGCGAAGTGCGCCTCTGCTGGAGTGTTTTCTTTTGCCTTCTTCATAGCTTGATATGCATTGATCACTTCCTTGGATTCCCAGCATATTTTTGACCAGTGTCCCCAAGTGCCACACCTGAAGCACGTTTGGTTCTGCTGTCCATACGGCTTAGCATGCGCCTTTTCCTTGTCATCCTTCTTCACTGGGGCTTTGGACTTTCCCTTGGCCTAAAACCTCTCTTTTCCACCCTGCTTGCCCTTCTTTCTATGAGTGGGCTTTTTCACCTTATAGCTATTGGCATTGACTTCTGTGCCAATGCCCCTTCCAGGTGGCTGAGAGACGAAATTCTTGCGTAGAACATCATCTTGTGATTCCGCAACTTGCATAACATCAATCAGTTCGCTATACTCCTTGTATGCGTCCTGACGATAGCTGCGTGCACTCTGGATAGCATTTGGGTGGAAGGTGGAGAGAGTCTTTTCAATCTTCTCCTTGTCAGTGATCTTCTTGCCACATAGGGAGAGATTGGTACAAATTCTGTGCAAGGCAGAATTGTACTCGGCCACTGTTCTGTAGTCTGCAAACCTTAGGCAGACCCAATCTTGTTGTGCTTGGGGCAAGATGGTGTACTTGAGCTTCTCGAACCGCTTCTGAAGTGCAGTCTAAAGCTCAAGTGCACTCTCCTCAGCCATGTATTCATTCTTCAGAGTGGCTGAGAGGTGGTGCCTGAGGAAGTGCAAGGCTTGATCGTTCTACTCGGCGGTAGGTTGCGCGTCCTGCGAGGACCCTAGACCAATCGCAGCACGGAGCTTCTTGCCCCCAAGAACGATCTTCACATCCGATGCCCAAGTGAGGTAGTTTTGACCGTGCGGGGCCAGTTCTTCAAACTCACGATTCACGTTGCCGGACATCTGCATGATTTCAAAATTCCGGCATTAGATTACTGCGTGTAATCTAATAGAAAATGGTTGCAAAAAACATAAAGTGCAGAAAATAAATTGCCATGCATTGCCAGTATACTAAATAAAGCAATGAATTCAAAATTCATAAAGAATATTCATAAATGCAGAGAATAAAGCTAGAGAAATTTAAAACAGAGCCAAATAATTTTTTGGATTTTCTGGCAATTTTCCTTAACTTTCTGGTATTTTTTCTTTTTTTCTTTTCTTTTCTTTCTTTTCTTTAATTTCTTTTCCGGCTTGAAGGCCCTTTGGGCCTTGCCCGTTCTGGCCCATGCAGGTCCGGCGGCTAGGGTTCCCACCCCTAGCCGCCATAGCCCTGTCGCTCGAAAGTTTTTCGTGCGGCGCCTCCGCTTCCACGCGCCGCCTCGCCTTCGGCCGATTCGGCTTCTTCCCCACGCGGTGGAGTTTTGTGCGCGGCGGGAGGCGGAGACCATGGCTCGCAACGGTCGGTCGGCGCTTCGTGCGCGAACTGCGAGATGGTGGCTTCAAGCGCGCGCAAGGACGGAGGAGGGCAGCTGCGGGTGGCGCTTGAGCGACCGTCTTGTGGCCGGCAAGGGCCGTGTGCGGGCGTAGCGGCTACATGCGGCGGCGGGGCACGGCCGTCGCGCGTCTTGAGCCGACGAGGTGGTGGCGGCAAGAAGGCCTCGACGCGGCGGCAGGCGCCGAGGTCGAGGCGGTCGGCCGGGCGGCGAGGCCGAGATGGTTGTAGTCGCAGCGAGCGGCGGCGGCCGGGCGAAGCGGGCGGCGGCCGTGCGAGCCGAGGCGGCGACACGCAATGGCGAGCTTAGGGTAGATAAGCGCGGCGGCCGCGAGCCGAGCGCCGAGGCAGCCGGCGATCGGCAAGGCTGCGCGCCAAGGCCGAGGCGATGGCGCTCTGGATCGAAGACCGAGGTGTGTGTTGGCTGCGGGGCGGGGCGGCGAGGCACGGCGGTCATGAAGTCGAGCGCCGAGGCCGAGGTCAGGCGCGAAGGCCGAGGCGACGGCGATTTTTCTTTGCAATGGATGAACAGTAACTACATGTACTGTGGTATTGTACCACCTGTAGCTTCATGCCACGCGACGAGGTACTGATGCGTAGATTAGATGCATACATAGAAACCATAAGCGATTAGATTCAATTGCCGAAACCCACCTTTCTCACCTTTTTCAATCCGTTCGCCGGTAGAGCTTCGTGCTGATAACGTGTTAAGGAACCTCACTATCGAATAGTCCGGGGTTCCCGAACAGATCTGAAGTGGAGAACAGAAAGGGAGAAAAAGAACACACGGTATAGGAGGAACTGCGAAAGAATACTTTATTGCTTCTGATTCCTTGTACAATGGGGACCCCCTTCTCCTTATATAGTAGTCGCCTAGGATTTCGGCTAAGGGACCATCGTGGGTTTTTATGGGTCACGTGGTTTCCCAACACATGCAAGTGTAAGGTATGACAGAGTTAATTGCTTGTACTGTAGAGCACAAATTGGCTCTATTATTGCAATGTGTGTTTAAGTCCATCCAAAGTGAGAAGTGTCCATCAGATCGATTCAATACATTGGAGATATCGATTCCAAACAAAAAAGTTTAAGGGACCGAACCCCCTTCTTGAATCGAAGCCAACAAATAAAAATGTTGTCGTTGCCACGCATTGCATGTCGTTGTGGGGCCATTGCACCAGGCTCCACCCACGACATGTCGCCGTCGCACTGAACTCTTTGCCGCAGACCATCCTGTGAGCCTTCAAGGGGTGCCGCCATTTTGCCCGATCAAGGATAGACATCGCTAGTGACTTCCAAATCAAAAACATCTTTGCTTGGATCTCATCATCACACTTTCTTCGAGGGAGAAGTTGTCGGTGTCAGCAGAGAATCGCTGCGCAATGGTGCGGAGAGAGGAGGAGGATTGGAGGTAAGGGTAGATATTCGGTTAATACGGTTTTTTTTCGGTTTGTTCGGTTTAAAAATATTTTGGTTTTTGAGAACTATCGGGCCACGGTACTATGATAAAAAAAATCCACAAAGAGTATGAAAAAAAAATATGATCCAAGAGCTACTGAGCTATATATCAACTACGGATTAAGGATTTTCGTTCACCTTCTCTTTTGAAGCTATGCCTGCTGTTGTGACTGCTGTCTCGAGAGGTTGCGATAATAATATTGGAAGTACATCACAAGAACAACACTCAGTCAACAAATAGATTCATCACTTTAACCTCACATAAATTGCGCAGAATTTTAATTTCTTAAAATAAATACCTTGTTTTGCCCTGATGTAAGTTCATCCATGCACCCAATCAGAAATTCCAAGTTCCTTTTCATAAATGGAGCAGTTGACAATTTAAGACGGTCAAAATCACACTGTAACATAAATGAAAAGGATAAATGTGACTTCACAAAAGATGCTAAAAGGATGAAGACGACAGATTCATACAAGAGCTTTGTCAAATAAAAAATCTGAACCTGTGAAACAGGTGACTCAGGTTCTAGCTCCTTCATGAAGGCACTAACAAGTGCAGAATTGAAAACCTTAATCTGTGAGACAAATAAGACAAGACATATCAGGAGAGATCAAATTCATTCTTATGACTAAAAAGGAAGGTATAAGAGCAGGCAGCAGCAGACAGTGTTTTGGATTTCGGTTTCGGATAAAATACCGTTCATGCCCGGAAAACGAAATTTCGGCGAAATTCGGTAATTTCGGACAAATCTCGTCCGGAAATTCAAATCCAAATTTTGAATCGGTTTTTTCTACCGGAAATGCGAATTTCGGCGAGAATTGGCGAGATCTCGCGAGAAATGGCGAAATTCGGCCAGATTGACAAGCCCGAAAATTGGTCCAAAAGATGGAGAAAAATTTCGAATTTTTTTTTGGAGAGTTCTGACGTATTATTAATGTTGTCATAAAAATTTCAGATTTTTTTTAATCATGTAAATTTTTTAAAATTGAAACATTGGTACTGTCGTAATGAAACGCTCGCCGGCAATTTTGAACTGAATGAAAAATGGGACAAAGCATGTTATAAATATTTGAAATTTTAATAGCATGATTTCGACATGTGAATAATGTTGCCATAAAATTTTCAGTAGTTCTTGAAGCTCGAGGAATTTTTAAAATTGGGAATTCGGGTATCGTCGTGAAGTATGAAATTTGTGACATTTTGATTGAAAATCGAAGATTAAGAGTCACAATTCAAACAATTAATGTATATTGGCATGACAATTATTAAGAATGTAATAAAATCGATACACACAACAAGTCTTCACATATTTGCATATGACAACTAAATGAATGTATGTTTGCATCACATACCTATGAGTAGTAAAGCGCCCTGGTGCAAACTCCACCTCAGCGTTGTCGACAATGATCTCGTGATACCTCCTCTCGTGTTGTTGCTTGTATTTCTCCCGTGTCATGTCTCGTGGTAGCGAGCGGACTTCCAATGTTGGTAATGAGACTC
Organism: Otatea glauca; assembly: GCA_036346275.1. Classification (NCBI taxonomy): domain Eukaryota; kingdom Viridiplantae; phylum Streptophyta; class Magnoliopsida; order Poales; family Poaceae; genus Otatea; species Otatea glauca. Next base: position 28,493,323 of record CM070730.1, on the reverse strand, counting down.
CAGTGCATCGGGTTTCTCGGTGGTGAAGGTACATGACATTAGCGGATGAGTGCCGTGCGTATGGATCGACATATGGATCATTGTAGTCAAATGGCAAAGAGATGCTCGATCCGTCATAACTCATCTCAGAATCGTACCCACCCCGATCCCATCCGTACCCACCACGATCCCATTAAATGCGGCATTTGACTATACCCGGTATGTTCAATGGAATGCCCAAATGGCCGGAGGACTCATTGCTACACCATGATTGAGCGCCATCCTGTGGTTGTGCTGCCTGGCGTCCAACCCCACCACGCGACGTGCCCTTCCCGCTACTGCGGTCTGCGCCGAGTCACCTCTCGAGGCGATACCCTCGATGCGATCCTCATGCCAGTGATTGTGACTGTGGACGGGGCCGGAGGGAGTACCGGTCAGCTTCCATCCCGTCATCGCCGGGAGAGTGCATCGCGATCATTGAGCTACTCGAGGCATCGCACATTATCGGAAGGTGTTCTTTGTGTCGTCCTCACTGCCGACAATAGGCTCATCATCAATTCGGCCTTTTCCTTTTCCTTACCACTCTGGCTGCCCGATAACTTTTGTAATCCGCCTAAAGCTCCTGCTAGAGTGTCGTCATCTTGGCGTCGGTATCACGCTTTCTCTTCCCCATGTGCGTGTCTCCGATGTTCCACTCGCCTAATCTGGGAGGCTCTTCCCTCCTGTGGCCAATTAGAAGTAAGGTTAACATTGTTCTCGGGTTTGGACATACATGGTTAAAAAGTGGAATGGAAAACAATTGCATAGTTTACTGTTGCCTTATCCATCTCTTCCATTGGGATGGAGTCAACCACGAATCTCATTTGGGAGGGTGGGTCGTGTGCTGTGTCCTCGTCGAGTAGAGGCTCCAAAGTGAACTGGATGAGTCGAACCACTCTGCAATTGGGTCATGGCGGGATGCATCGCATCCTCGATCGAGCCATCCACGTGGTCTTCATCTTGGAGTGCGGCGAGTGGATTCATAGTCTCGGCGAAGTCGCGGTTGTAGTGCACGAACACGAGTGTTGGAGCTTCGCATAACTTAAGCGGTTTCGTAGCTGCGTGTGCACCAAAGCAAATGTGCTCCAATTGCGTTCACACCCACTCGACGATGCGCCTTTGGGACACCAACCTCAAGGCGAACTTTTGCGGTGGCGTCTCATTCGAAGGCCATCCACCATTGAGTGTGAACAACACGAAGAAAGAAAAGTCGGTGAGTGCTCTGAACAACATACCAACCAACCTCAATTTATGTACTTACCGCCATCATTTGGTTATCGACGGTATTTGGTCTGCATGCGAGTGGGTGGCAAAGCGTCCTGTCTAAGACGGTATGTATGCGCTTCTCGTAGAGCCTTCACCGCATGATAGCGTCGTCATCGACCATAATGCTTAGTGCGATCGAGCGCTCCCATGTCTTTGCTGAGTCTTTGCATATGTTGTATGAGAGCTGGGACTTGGTCCGGGGCGGATCTTGCAATTGATGAAAAGATTGCATAGTTAGCATAATAGACGCGAACATTGCATACTTAGCATAATAGAACCGAACATGTTAATTTCACTTACCGGCTTGCACAAATGTGGTTTCCCTTATTTGGCAAATCTCTTTTCCATGACTTTTAGGAATATCCTATTTATTCTCCATGCTCCGTAAGTTATTGTTGTACTCATTCCGTGCAATTGCGTCTTGCATCATTACACACCGATTGTTGGTAACTTGTCTTGATCTGCGAACCTCAACAATTTGTACAAGGGTTCTCGGCCACCACGGTCCCTCCACCCATGTCCGAAATCCACCTTACGAGGTGGTCATATGCGCATTTGCCCTCCGCCATTTGAGCCCACCTACTACGTCGGTCATGATGTGTCATCCTTCTTTGGAACTTTTCCTTTTTTGAAGAAGCTATCAAGGAAAACAAAGGTCGTCCCAAATCTAGTGGCATTTGGCCTCACCAACTCTCCACCAATATGTTGCCTCATCTGCGCATGTAGATTCTTGTGGTTGTATAAAAATCTGCAGATTCTCTTAGCACGTGCCACAATATCTTTAATACATTCATCCTCACACACGTCTTTTAGCATAAGATTTACGGTGTGTGCCAAGCAAAACTGCCATACTATATGAGGGTCTCGCACTCGTAACATCGGCATGCTCTCTTGAAGTTAGCACCATTGTCGGTAACCACACGCACAACATGCTCGCCCCAATCTCCTCGGCCACCACCTTTGTTATCTCGGCTAGTAGGTATTTGTGGTCTGGACCTTAGCTGTGAATGAGCAAGCAAGAAGTTAGTATGTGTGGCAATGGCGATCATACGGAATAGGAAAAATAAATGAATTTTGTACTGTGGCATTTACGGTCTTATGGAAGAACATCATCCCATTGCGGTATACCATGAAATTGATGATACTCTCTGTGTAGGTCCGCCCGGCGTCGCACATCATCAGTAACACCAAAGGTGGCCCGATCGTCTCTGAACCTCGAAGGTACTTCACAATCTCCCGCTCATTCGCGTCCAAGTACTTAGCATCGATCTCGTATCCTCGTGGTGCACGAACCCCTGGCCTAGCTCTGCGTCGACTTAATTGCAGCTATGACCGCATGCACTGTGATTAGTACAATCATCACACGACGTGTAACTTACAAACATACAATTGTTTCATACCTGTGAAATACGGCGATCCACCTTCCTTCCGGAATTGCATTAGCATGTAACCACTTTGACCATCCCTCCCTAGCTTCTCCGCTTCCCTGCTGGAATGCGGTGTCAATCTGAGGTTCTTTGCGGGGCACTAGCCCGTGCAAGGTCGACATCTATGGAGGCATGGCTTTCCGTGTCGACTTGGACCGACCGAACATTTTGCCGATAGTCGATGAATTGAAGACTTCCGCACCACTCCGGAACCCGAACCTTGCGTCAAACCTTGGCTCTTGAGGTAGGCCTCTTCTTTAGAGGCCTTTATGGCCATCTTAAGTCGCTCATCCTCCGTGGCCATGGTGGCCCATTCGGTGCAAGCCTCCTCCGACGCAGCGAATCGCTGCTTCTCCTTCTTTCATCACGGCCACCACGGAGGTCGCGATCATGGCTGCCTAATCACTTTAGGCACGTTGGGGTGACCTTCACATCACCGGCGCGCCACCAAATGTTCCTTAAGGCGGGTCGCCCTCCACCCTTCATAACATGCGCGCGATGGTTGCACCTCGACCACGAATCGATCGCTCCCGTGGTCCCATACGGTACCACGAGGCTCCGCCATCACAATGACCTCTGACTGCATCATTACGAACAAATGCATGATATATAAGCTTGTATGGCCATGTGCTTGTTTGCATGTAGTCAACAATCTTAACTCATCGATGTTTGCTAAAATGCATGATATATGCCTTCGTTGTGAGGCTTACTAGTGTACCATACTACCATAAGTGACCAAGTGAGTAAGTGACATGGAATTTTGAGTTTTGAATACATCTTGACATATGAATCCCAATTCCCACATGAGTACATGCATTGTTAGTTCTTACTAGACTATATCCCACATGAATACATGTCTAAATAAGCAAAAAATTACAATTGCACTTAAAATCCAACAAATCAATTTGTTCATACCAATTTTTTGGAAGCCGAAATTTCGCCTTCAACTACCGAGATTTCTCCTTCAAGAACCGAAATCTCGCCTGGAGGCCGAGATTTGCCTCTGAGCCTTGGGTGGCGGAGCTTGGCCGGACTGAGAGAGGAGGAGGTGGAGAAGGAGGCAGCAGGGAAAGTAAAATAGCAGACTCTCTCGGTGGGATGAAGTGTGAAGGAACTTCAATGATTGTGATGTATTAAAACCGGTGAAGTGTGAAGGAACTTCAATGATTGACGATGTATTAAAGCATCCGACACCGGTCCTTCAACGCATCCCACAGCTCCCTCATCTGCGCCCACATCGTAAGCCTGTGATAAAACCAAGATAATCTTACATTTAAGGAAATGTGACAATGTTGTAAGATTTGGCGGCTCGTTAGGCCATCTCAAAGAATGCGTTCCTAAATCTGGATCCCTACATCCACATATCTGAAATTCCCTTATGGCAAAGTTATGGAGGGTGTAATTGTGATGTTTTAATTATGTACTAACTTATATGTTATATATGTTGTAATAGGAATCTTTAAATGAAGAAGTTTATGACTCAGTGACCTACTAATCTTATTGTATATGGAAATCTTATTGTATATTGAAATCTTATTCATATGACCTACATTGATCCTACTTGTGTTTTGAAAAGGTTTTATCAAAATATCACATTTAGAAGTCAAGTTTGCTACATGTGCAAATTTCGTCCCTGTTTCTTCTATATGTTTTCTTGAAAAGGTTCATCGAAAATGTCTTATAACCAGTTAGAATTAAATTTCTCATAATTCTACGCGGACCATGAATTCCTTGTCCGAAGTTTTACTTCTACACGGACTAGTTAGCGATACTAGTCGGTTCACGCGGACTAGTTAGCGATACTAGTCGGTTCACGCGGACTACTTACAAGTGGTCGGCGTGAACGAACAACTTCTTGCGGACCACTTCCAAGTGGTCGGTGTGAATCGATGTTTATCCTATTTACGATTTTTATTTTTAAAACATAACAAATGATGTTAAAATATTTTCATAAATTTTATGTATTATCCTACATATCTTATGATACTCTCATAAATTTTTCATAGCATGAAAATGCATTCTCAATTTTTAAAATTCAGAGAGTGTTTACTGAAATGCCAAAAGTCTAAAAATAAACTTTTTGAAACATTATCATTGAAGATCACTTCGAGAACTTATTGATATAATTCGGTCGATCCGGCCAAAAAATTCAAATTCGGTTTAAAATTCCGAAATCTCGGCGGTTTTGCGAAATCTCGTAGAAAAAATAAAAATCCGAAATATCTTGTAGCAATTTCAAATTTTTTCGGATTTTTACATCCGGCGGTCTATGCAAACTCATTGGGTCCAAAATCCGAGATTTGGCGAGATTTGCCAATTTCGTGATTTTGTAACCTTGGCGTGAGATACTTGTTCTGCGGAAGACGAGCGCACTGTTTGGTGGTCGACGCCTCGACCCGTCGCCAGTGAAAAGCGTCGTCTTCGCACCGTGAGCTCCTATCCTCGTCGCCGTTCATGGCCATCGCGCGGCAGCGGCTAAGAAACGACCGTCGGCGAGGAACTTCGGCAGCAGCCAGGCGGCGGTCGACTAGGATGGAAGCGGGGTCGAAGCCTGTGCCGAGAACGGAGGAGCGGCTGGTGGAGAAGAGTGCTGAAACCCGCGCCGAGGATGGAGGAGCTCATCAACTGCCATGTTGCCGTGTCCTTGGAGGCTGCTGCGCCCGCCGCTGGCAGATCGGGATCAGAGGCGGGGGTGAGACCAGAGCGCGTCATGGGTGGAGACTGTTGAGCCAGAGACGCATGGTAGGGGGAGACTGGAGAGGGGAGGGATCTGGAGGAGGAGACTCAAAGAGATCTGGAGGAGAGCTGGAGAGGGATCTAAAGGAGAGACGAGAGATCTGGAGAAGGGGGAGAAGAATGGGGATCGTGTCTCTCCTCGTGTGAGGATTGAGAAGCCGAGGAGGAGAGAGATTAGGCCATCGTGGAGTGGACTGGTATTTTTGTGGGACGCAATTCGACTGATCGTTTTTCGGTGATTTTGGTTTCCAGAACAAAACAACCGAATTGAAACCCGAAAACCGAATAGCAATAAAATAAAAACTGAATCGAAACCCGAAAACGTAAAAAACCAAAATAATCGGTTAATCCAAATCGGTTCGGTTTTTCGGTTTTGGTTTTTTTATGCCCATGCCTAATTGGAGGTGATGTGTGAAAGGAATCTCAGTTATGGGACCAGAGAGAGAATGGTTGTGAGTAAGATTCAAAATCTCACCTTGATTTTAGAAATCTCAGCCAAAATTTTTGATTTCGGCCGGGGCCAAGATTCAAAATCGCAACGGGGTGAAAAAATGGAAAATTTTCAAATTGCTATAGTGATTTCATGATTTTTCGGCGAGGTTTTGGTCGATTTCGCCGAAATTTCATCTTTTTGGACCAAGATGACCACAAATTTGATCGGTTTTCATATTTTTAGGACCGGATTTTGTACCCAAATTTTGTATGGTGAATTGTAATGTTTTTTCTAGAGGAATTCATGTGAAAATTTTGAATATATATATATATATATATATACACAAATTATGTAACCCTAACCCTAAATCCTAACTTGGATTTCATGAAATCTTGGTGAGATTTTAGGTTTTTTTTTTTGACCGAGACGATTATAAATTCGATCGGTTTTTATGTTTTATGACCGGATTCAGCACCACCATGATTTGTTTGCTCGTTAAGACGCGAAAATTTGGATGCTTAACTTGGTGGTTCGGCACAGTCGGGGCCTCAGGAGCATCCGGTGCAATGCTTTATGAGGAGGGACAGGGCGACGTCCACCTATCTCCTCTACCGGGGGCTCAGCCCATGTAATTTAACCATATTCTGTTGATGAAAGATATGGTTTAGAATTCTTGTTCGAATGCCATTTATCATCAGTTCATTTGCATCAAGATGTATTGTTTCAGTCATAGTTTTCTTGTTCTATTACCATTTGCAAGAATGAAATCCCAGAATCAGACCAAACTTCCTTGGCACTAAGTTCACAATCTTTGACAGCCAACCTCCTTGTGATGCTGCGGTTCTGCGGAACAACCGACCAAGCAAAAGACATTCCAATCAAGTATCACCAAGGTTGCTGCTAGGCAATGACAACGTTGCTACCGTCTCATATGAGCTCACTGTCCTACGCAATCGAGGACCAAGGAGAATGCAATATATCTTGCACTCAATACCAACCTAGTGCATTCCAGAAGGTGGGAAGGCCCCAACCCCTACTGGCATCATCCACTCACTTGATGAACAAGTGTCCACTTTATCAACTAGCAAAGGAAGGAACTGGCCATAGAAGTTTCATCAACAAGCCTGAGCGCTGATTTGTCTGGACCAGTTTTGTACTAATGAAGTACCTCTGGTTTTGAAGAACAAAGCTCCACGCTGGTATGAGCAGCTGCAGTGCTGGTGCCTCAACTTCCGAGGGGGTGTCGCCGTAGCGTCAGTCAAGAACTTCCACCTTCTTGCCTCTCTTGATCCTTTCCTTGGTATCCCTGCGGCTGAGCTGGCGAAAGTCATCCTACAGTTTGGGAAATACTTAGTATTTTGCATTTAAACAGATAGAAAATGTAGATAAATGCTTGCATGATTTTTTTCGTATTTTTCCCAATTTTTTCTATCATCGGGAGACCATTGCACAGGTATTTGAAAAGGATCAAAATTTCGGTCAATTTCGCCAAAATTTCGGTGATTTCGGCTGAAATTTCGGTTTTGCTGGCCTCAAAAATACCAAATTTGAAATTTTGTTTTCGGATTTTGGCTAAAATTTTGAAATCTCACCTTCGAGATGTGATTCGAAAACGAAATTTGAAACTTTGGTTGTGAGAGAGTACGTGCTTTGTATTTGTCCCCTACCTAGTCCTTGAAGACTTAACAGTCTTCTATGGTATGCACAAGTAGTCTATAATATAGTTTTTTTTTATTATGACGTGCGCCCCACTTAAGGGGAAGAACGGATTCTACACACTAGTGTAGAAACAATACTAAGTTGCACCTTTCTTTACGTGGCATGCCTTTAAACCTTAATCGATTCAATACATTAGAGATGCTCTAATAGGTAAAATTTTCGGTATTTTCTTAGGTGACGTAGGCTCAACAAAGCTCAGAACATACAAAGATGCCACCAACCTAAACCCAGACATAGGGAAGATCATGTGACTAGAGACAAGGTTTCACTTTTCAGTTTTTGGGAGGGAAAAAACAGAAGGGATCGATAGCGATTTATCAAAAAAAAACCAGTTGGTTTTCCTTTTTAGCTTTTATTGCAATATTTTTATTTTGCCGATTTGTTGTTGGAATATAAATTAGAAGCAATTCTAAGCATTTTGGTACAGTTGATGAGAAAAGATGAAGATGTTCAGGGAGTGAACGGGGTGTTGAAAAACAGGATCCCGTTTGGTTCCTGTTTACCGGCAAATCGCCACCGGTTCTGCAGATAGTTGTTTGGCGTTTTGTTTTTATAAAATAACCAGGTACGGGTTGGCTGCTCAGCAAATCTTATCTTGAGAAGCTGTAGTAGTCAATCTATAGATATATATAGTGACTAGGGGACAGAGAGAACAAAATCAGAGTGGCGCAGCGGAAGCGTGGTGGGCCCATAACCCACAGGTCCCAGGATCGAAACCTGGCTCTGATAAGTTGGGCTTCCGTAATTCTTTTTTTTCTTTTGGCTAAATCATCCTCGACAGCTACATTAATTTAGTTCGGCTTCCGATATTCCCTTTTTCTTTCTTACGCAATCTTATAATCTAATCCACGATAAACAAATACTTGCAAAATAAACTGGACGTAACATAGCATGCTAGTTCCAATCGAGTTTCATTTTTGGATTACAGAAAAATCCTTGCTGACAGCAAGATGCTGAGGGCCAGAGCCATGCAAGCAATTCTGCAAGTGCTATGCAGCTAAATAGATCAGAAATATAGCGAGCCTACAACAACGTGATGTCCTAACAAAGGACGCGAATCAACAAAAAAAAATAACGTCACTGATGCATAGCAGCGAACCATTGATAATTGAATGAGATCCACAACTTCGCTTCGCAAAAAAACCTACAGAACAGGTTGGCAACAGTGAGAAATGAAATTGTGACAAAAAGTGCTGAAAACAATAATTAACTAGAGAATTGCAAATAATTATGCAAAGCCTAGACCTCTTTGAAAAGAGAACAGTCTAATATGGATCGATTACATATTATACAGGTAACATTAAGGTGAGAAGAACAGGAAGTCGCACAAGTATCTTTGTGTAATGGTGCCAAGTTTCAGCTCTATCCATCCTTGTCAAATGTTCATCTTTAACACAGATTACCTCAAAGGGCATGTAATAACTAGATCAGCATATTCCATTACAAAAAGGATGACTAGATCATATGGGGGAATTTTTTTACATCAACAAAATGAACTTTGTTTTCATCATTCAAGGTTGTCGCGCATCAACTTTATCTATATCAGAAGGTTTAAGAATTAAGATGCAATTGATGTGGTCGACAGCGCAGGTAAGCAATTAGAAAATATCAGAGGGTACACAAGTCACAGTAAGATTACATAATACATTTGAGCCCATTTGAAAAGATATCAGAAGTTGTCTAGCTATTTGCACATGGAATCTGAGATTACCATAAAATGAAAACAAAATGAACTGACACTACATAAATTTTGTAAAATGTTTAACGGCTTTGTGGTTGACCACAAGCTCTTACCAGTTCAACTTAAGATATAATAGCAATCATACAAATATGCGCAAGACATGTCTGATAGAGTGAAAAACTGCGACGTTCTTTGTGTTATGCAGTGCCAAAGTTAGCCTTCTATTGACTGCCTGTTCTGTTTTCCCCCCTTCAAAAGTATTCTATTGACTACTTTAGGGAAGAACTAGCACTGGAGACAGATGAACAAAGAGTCATATTTACTCAAATCAAGAAGTTATTTTGAGCATAAGAACACACATGTACATTAGGAATTCTCTGGGAGCATTTGTTCATGAGTACTGACCAGAACGGAAGATCCTCGTACAGCCTTTTTCAACTCAGCATGAAGCGACACTGGAGATAACCTGAAAATATGAAGGGTCCTCTTAGAGGCAGATATCTAACCTCCGGAAAGAAAATAAGGAATAGTAGTGCATTGTGATGATGGCATGATGCAGTATGTTGCATAATGAACATGAGAGCATGAAAAAAATCGACCACTTCAGTATTTGCCTACAACCTATATCTCAGCTCTCAGTTCATTATTGCAGGACTTATGGAAACATGCATGCTCTCAGTTCATTATTGCAGGACTTATGGAAACATGCATCGACAAACAAGAATTTCAGAAATCGCATATACTACCTACTGACAAGACACATTGTGGAATTTGACCCAAGTTTGGACAATTGGACATAGCTTTCAAAAAGGTACGCTGTGCACTACAGAAATATGGATCAACCACCATAAATTTATAAGCTGCATACAGTATCTAGTGCATTTATCTACTGACTCATGACTAAATATCAATCAGCCAGAAATATACATATTTCACTAGGCTAAACTATTCATGGGATTGCCTATGTGTCATTTGATGAAGGGCAAAGGGGGGCACTACAAGAAGGATAAATCAGGGAAACAAGATATGCTATTTGTATTCATACCCAACATTTGTGTCCAAGAATTACATTGGACAAACTCAATTACTGTTTAGCAAAGCCATTGAACACAGTTAACAGCCCATGCGCTACTAATATGACAGATACAAAAAATACTTTCAACCATGTTTATTGTCAAATAATGTGATGATGACATATTTACGGCTAAGCACATGGATGTTGATTGTTTACAAGGATTAAAGAGAGAAGACGGTGTCTAGCGGGATGAATGGGAGGAAGGGTGCCACAAGGAAGAAGCATTAGAACACAACGTGGGGAACTGGGAAGCCATACCATGCAGCCAAACCAAGCTCTCCCACGCTGCTAGATCAAAGAGGGGTAAAGAGAGGCACAATGGCCAAACTAGCAATGATGCAAGAAAGATGGGCCAAGCCCACTCGCCCAAAGGTGGGAGGTAGACATGGCCAAATGGGCAGCCCGCATGGCCCGACTAATAAATAGGCCGTGCTGTTCCGGCCCACATTCCAAAGAGGCGGCCCAAGCACGGCCCACGAAGCTAACGGGTCGTGCCATGCCGACATGGGTCCGATGGGCCTAAATGGGCCAAATTGGCCCGTTAGTGCCAAAAAAATTCAAAAAAATCAGAAAAAAAGAAAGAAAAAATTGGAAAATTTAGAATAACTAGAAAAAAAACTCGGGATTTTTAGGAATTTTTTCGAACTTTTTAAGCCTCCAACGACTATAAAACGGCTATTTTTCAAACTAAACAGGTTGTGCCTCCCTTAAACGTGCCAGGACGCTCACGGGCCGTGTCGTGTCGTGCCGGGGTGCCAGCCCAAGCACAGCACAGGCTCGTGGGCCATGCCGTGCTCGGGCCGGACCAACAGTAACGTGCCTCAAGCCGGCCTGTTTGGCCATCTCTAGTGGGAGGCGCATGGGCCCAAGTAAGAAGCAAGCCCATTTGTTAAAGTTACATGGGAGCAAGGCCCAAGCCCAGTTCAATCAAGACAAAGAAAGGAAAGAAAGATAGGCCGAATTGGATTTAGAGAGCAAAAAGTCCAACTCGAATTGTCAAACAAGTCGGAATTAAAAACGTCATAATTCTCACATCCGAACTTGGAACATGACGTTCTTAGATTCTCTTGAAAGCTGAGAAGATTATCTACCTATCTCTCCATTGTTTCAAGTTCTAATTTTGCTTCCTTCTATCCTTAATTGGGCCGACAAGCTTCAACCTCCTGGTTGGCCGAATTTAGTTTAAAGTTGTGATCTCTTTTTATCTCTTGAGTCCAATTCTTATTTTAGATATCTTAAGATGGCTATATAAGCTAATGTAGCCAATGTTCCAAATCTTGTCGAATTTCGGCGACCACCCCGAAATCTAAACTACCGACCGGATAAAAAAATGAAATTGCTACAGTAACCCACGAAATTTCATGTTTTTGGCCGGATTTGATCCAATAACCCTTAAGAAAGTCATCTCCTATAAAAATTTGTTGAAACACCGAATTTTTGAGACATTTTAAAATTTTGGCAAAAACATTGTCACATTTTTATAAAATTGTACAAGATTGAAAATGAGCTGAAAATTTTATGGTACTATCTTTAAGATCTTAGGATAATACATAAAAAAATTAAAAATAATTTAACTTAATTTGTTATCCTTAAAAAATAAAAAACAAAATGAACATAATTGGGACAGTTACATTGTCAGAATTTTATAAATTTTCTTGAGTGTGATTATGATCTAAATTTTTTTTTGAGAGATTAATAATTGCCTTAGTACCATTATATAAAATTTTAAAAAAATTAAACTTTGTTTGTTTGGTCAATCAAATCTATGTAAGCATTGAACTTTGTTTGTTATATTATATTTCAAAAATCAAAAAGAAAAGAACATAAATGGTACTGTGCCTTGTAAGAATTTTATAAATTCACTAGAGTGTGTTCATAATTCAAAAATTTTATGAGATATTAAGAACTTCCTTATCACCCTTCTGTAAAATTTTAAACTTTTTTTAATTGCTAAAGCAAATCTATGTATTGATCATCAAACTTTTATCAAGACATAGCACTGTCTGAATTTTAAAACATTATTTGAGAATGATCGTTATCTAAAAATTTTAAATCAACATTAATGTTACATCAGGACTATCCACAAAAATTTTCAAAAGTTTTTAACATTGTTTAGATAATTTCTCATTTTGTTCAAGTTTACCGGTAAGCCTTTTAACAGGACAGTAGTATTGTTCGAATTTTTAAAAATTCATACAGTTTGATCATCATCTGAAAATTTTATGAGTATTAGAGATACATCACAACCATGCAAAAAAAAAATCAAATGTTTATAACGTGGTTTGAACCATTTTACATTCGGTTCACAATTGCCGGTCAGTGTTTTATCAGGACTGTAGCCATGTTTGAATTTTTAAAAATTCCACAGACTTCAGAATAATCTGAAATTTTTATGGAAATATCATGTATGTGTCAGGACTCTCCAAAAACAATTTCAAAATTTTTCAACATCGTTTGTCACTTTTTTCCCATTGCAAGAAGTCCAAAATTTCAAATATTTCGCCCGAAATTTCGGTATTTTTCAACGAATTTCGTTTTTTCTCGGTAAAAAACGAACCGGATTTGAATTTTGGTTTTTGAATTTCGAACGAGAATTGTCCAAAATATCCGAATTTCGCCGAAATTTCGGATTCCGGTCCTGGGCTGTATTTTATCCGAAAACGAAACTTGAATCCTTGAATGTAGCACGTCCATATAAGGGGTACCACAAATTTATGTTGAGCTTGATATAGTAGATTGCTTTCTCGTTATTTTCAAAACCGAGTGTTCTTGCCTCCATTGTTATTGCAATTTCTTTGAGATTGCTTGGATTGATCGGTCGTAGTCAACTTCTCCGCACACTCGCCTCTGTGCTGGTTGTGTGGATTGGATTATTGTGAGCATAGTTATCATGTTGACACCAAGGCATCCAGTCGGCTAGAGGGGGACGAGTTGGCCCTTCGCCTAGGCCGTAGCTCTTTAGGCGAGCACTTGGGAATGTTGTGCGTCACCTTGGTCACCTAGGCATCGTAGGTGCAACGCTGGCGAGTGTCTAGAGGGGAGAAAACCCGTTGAAACTCAGTTGGACGTGAGGGTTGGAGAGAGAAAGCAGATCTAGGGGCTTTGCTGTGGACGGAGCCATGCCACACTGACCTTTGCCCCCCTCCTCCTTGACTAACTTCCGCTGACATCGTGCTTCCACTACCCACCGCTTCCATCTCCAGGTGCTCTCTCCATCTGCTTCTTGCTGCCACTGCTCTCTGCCACTACTGCTGTCCCTCTCTGACGCTTGCTACCACTACTGCTCTCCCTCTGCCGCTGCTGCTGCTCTGACAATGTTGTTGATGCTGCTAATTTCCTTTCATATGAAGTATATTTTGTTAGATTCATGTCATGAGATATTATTTATTATTTTCATCGTCTAATCATCGCCTAGACAGCCACCTAGGCATGTAGGCATCTTGGCGCTCTAGACTCGCCACACCTCGCCAGACCACATGACAACTATGATTGTGAGGGCTATGGTGCGATTACTACTGTTGTGGTCATGTGCATGAGGCAAGGCTGCCTCATCTTTGGATTGTGTTGCTATCTTCAAGTTATCATAGCTGCCCGTGTGATAATCATCGCAAGATCGGGTCACCCCATATCATAATGGAACATGTTCCTAATTTCACTTGAACTGCATTTGCCTCTTAAAAATAGCAATCAAGTTTCAAAAGCTTTTAGGGTGAAATTTTCAGACAAGTAAATGTTCATTCCATAGATGCAAACATCATACATCAGATGCAGTGCAAATAAACCATTCGAACCTTGACAATCAAAAGTGCTCAACAAAAGACAAATCATCAAAAAGAAAACTTTAGCTCAATTATCATATGATATGGTTTGTTGATTCAATGCCTATGACATGTGAAAAGTTATTGCAACAGATATAGGCTAACAACACAGAAGATAAGTCATTTCTAGCAATGCAGGTGATATTCCAAATAGGAGACTAATTGACTTCGTGGACTAGATTTTCCACAAAAAAATATATACTAACCTTATTGTGTTGCACCTATACTATTCAATTGGCTGCTAAAATCAATAACACAATGAGACAAGTTCAAGGATCACTAACATTGAGCTATCAGATAATAAGGATTAGTAACAAAAAGCATCACAATTCACCCAAAAGAACAATTGGGTACAAAATGCGAATATAGAGCCAACTCATGAACATTGAGCTAGAGAATATGTAAGAAAGTCATACTTGGGTCAGAATTGATTAGCACGGCAGTACCACCGAAGCTGCAGCTCCCACCGATATGCTTCATCTTCTGCCAATAACTATTGAACGCATACGACGCGTGCGCCACAATGCTGTCTGGATAAAAGCAGCTACCACCAGCCGCAATCTCCTGGCAATCCACTCCATCCTGGCCGCAGGCATAGTCCATTGCCTCCTGCAGTCTGTCCTCTGGCACAGTTGGCTTGGCCACACACCACAAACCACCGTCATTCCCTCCCTCACCAGACGACGGAGACGGGGACATTGCCGCTGCTGGTGGAGCCAAGCATGGCGGCGGCATTGCAGACGGGGCAATGCCGCCAGTCGCCTCAGGCGGACTAGCAGGTATTGCAGTGGGCGGGCTGGCTGGCATGGTGGCAGGTGGACTAGTGGATACCGCGGGGGGTGAGCTTGCTGGCACCGGCACGGCAACAGGCGTGCTTGCTGGGGCAGCGGCGGGCGGAACCGACGGGACAGCTTCAGGTGGGGAATTCGGCGCAAAGGACAACGGCACACTGGGCGGTGGTGGCGGATATGTCAATGCAGGCGGCTGTGGCGGGGGAGATGTCATCGCAGGCGGCAAGTGGTGCCTACCGTAGAGCCTCCTCTTCAGAACCCCTCTGTCCCTCACACACAGTGTAGAGGCAGTGGTGATCTTGATGTCCTTGACAAGGCCCCAGCGCACAAGAGAGTGATGCAGGTTCTTGGCGGCGTGTGAGAGCCGAAGCAGGAGGAGTTCTTGGCCATGGCTGCAGGTGATACCGTGGCCTACAACAATGGCGGTGATGTGCTTGGAGGGGTAGTGTGCCAGGACATGAGCCCTGAGCCAGGACTCAGCCCCAAGAACCGAGGCGGCCACCATGGGGAGCTCTGTGTGAGCGACTGATACATGTACACCTGCCTGAGGTGGCTCATGGAAGTGAACCAGCTCATGTGCTTCTTGACCTGAAACTGTGAAAGAATCATGGAGGTGGATTAATCCAGTTGCGAAAGCAACTTTGGAAGACAAAAATGGAAGATGTCAAGCCAGTAGACATAAAAAAACTGGCAAATCGACAGCGATATGCAGAAACAACTGAGTATTTGCTAAAACAAAGAAACAACTAAGATAACAGAAAGTTGCAAATTACAGAAGAAGTCGCTAATGTTTTTGAACTTTCGGTGCTAAAAGAAACGTAAGAGAAATAATGTAACAAAGAAAAAAAATGTGAAAAAAAAATAAGGCAAGAAGGATGGATAGGGGAGACTCAGCTACAGAAACAAATTTCTGTCTGAGGCAAAGTTGTGGCAAAAAAAAATAAAACAAATACAACAGCCAGTTACTGGTATTGGTACTGCATTGTTTGTAAAAAAAATCACCAAATCATGAGAAAATCAACAAAAAAGTGGAAGAAGGAAACTATGTAGGGGGAATGCAGAGGTAGTAAAAGAATGACAAGCTAATCATGAGAAAATCAACAAAAAAAACTAAGGAGACCCTGCTTAGACAATGTGGCTCTATGAATAAGTTCCAGATTCAAGCCAGAAAGCAATGCACCAACATTATGAAGAGAAATGTGAACGGAAGAAACAAAAACCAGAATAATGACAGAAAAATCTCCAATACATTTTTTTCCTGAAACAAGAAGTCAATCCTACACGAAAGCTAAAAAAAGCACCAAAACGTTCTTGGCAAAGACCAGCATTACCAGCAAGACCCAAGGAAGGGAGTAGGAGGGAGCAGGCGAAGACGAGGAACAGCCCCAAGAACTCCATCCCCCTCTCCGTCTCTCTCAACTCTCCACTCTCTCTCACCACCCTGCAACCAAGTAAAGCAAGATAGATGGATACACTACACAAGTGGCTGTGGCGCAGCAACAGTTGCAGCAGCGGCTTCACGCCTTCAAGTCCCTGACGTTGCTAGGCCACAGCCACACACGCAAGGGAGGGTTTCTTGGTCCTTGGTCAAGGCAAAAAGAAGGCAGGGAGTGCCATTAATGGCGGTAGGATTCTTTTGAGGCTAGCTCCTTTGCTCTGTAGTGGTTTGTGTGGTGGTGGTAGGCTGGTAGCAGAGGACGACTAGTAGGGAAGTAGTACTACCAGTGCGCAGGCAGGCAGCTCAGCCTTTTCGGAGAGAGACAAAAGACTGGTCTCGGGAGTTGTGACCATGGCCGGACGCAGAGGCATGGGACGTACTCGTGCGTGCAAAGTTGAAAACTTTTGTGCTGTATTGAGAGTTTGAGACTACTTGGTATTGCCAGGGGTTCTTCTGTAATTTTGTAATTCTACTTTGTACATAAATAATCCATCCAAGTTCATCAGTTATATCCACGCGTAAACGCTAACGGCTTAAGATTAAAAATTACGATTCAACTTAGCCAGGTAAAAATGCTACTACGTACTACACTGAACTCTTGCATGGTATTGGTACGCAACAAGAGAAGTCTGGCTGCCTCCTGCAAATACTTCCATCCAAGTTCATCAGATATATCCACGCGTAACCGCTAACGGCTTAAGATTAAAAATTACGATTCAACTTAGCCAGGTAAAAATGCTACTACGTACTACACTGAACTCTTGCATGGTATTGGTACGCAACAAGAGAAGTCTGGCTGCCTCCTGCAAATACTTCCATCCAAGTTCATCAGATATATCCACGCGTAACCGCTAACGGCTTAAGATTAAAAATTACGATTCAACTTAGCCAGGTAAAAATGCTACTACGTACTACACTGAACTCTTGCATGGTATTGGTACGCAACAAGAGAAGTCTGGCTGCCTCCTGCAAATACTTCCATCCAAGTTCATCAGATATATCCACGCGTAACCGCTAACGGCTTAAGATTAAAAATTACGATTCAACTTAGCCAGGTAAAAATGCGAAAAATTCTCCGTATTGGCTCCCTCGTCGTCCGTATTTTCGAAAATAGCCACCCAAGCGACAAAATTACAGAAATGGCCCCCTGGCCCACGCGTGCAATGACACGAGACGCGGCAAAATTTTTTGAATTTTTCCTCCGCTGGCCCACCTTGCCATTGCTCGAGCGGTGCTCCCGTTTTTGCTGGCAGGGCCCACGGCCGCTTCTGGCGGCGGCTCCGCCAAGCTGCGCTGGCGGTGGGCCCCCGTCTGCGCATACTGGCGGCGGCTCCGGCCAAAGTGCGCTGGGCGTGGGGCAGCCGTCTTGCTCGGCCGGTCGCTGGCTCCCCGAGCCCCGGCGTGCGAGCTTCTTTCCACGTCCGCTCGGTAGGTGGCGCGCGCTCTGACCCCACGCCATGCATCGTTCGGGAGACTACTTTCCACGCGCCTCAATGGCAGCGTCCTGCTCGGCCCCTTGTCCACGAGTCAAGCTCCAAAGCAGGTATAACATTGGATTCGCTTTAAATCACACCATCCGTCTTCTCAATGCACCGAAGGCGTCGCATGTCTCATTTCTCCGGCTACTTAAGAGGTCCGCCATTGCGATGGTTTGTATCACCATCGCGAGAATAAGAAGCCGATGCTAGCGCGGTAGTTCGAGAGTTTTGAGGAGACCGCGAGCGCAAGGAGGATAGGCGTGGGGAAAGAAGGGTCGAGGAAAAAAGAAGAAGAAACGAAATTTGCTTGCATTTATGTTTGGAGTAATATTGTTACGTAGTATTTGATTACAGTATTTTATTTTGTAGGTTTTGTGTACGAAGATTATCTTGTACTGTTTGGGCTTGATGATCTTGAGCACACCTTGGGAAGGTTAGTATGAATTCTTTGAGGATAGTATTATAATAATATTAGAATATTAGCATAATTAGTCGAAATTAGTGTAAGTACCGATTACTAGAGATCTTAGTATCACTACAACGAGCGATAGATGAAATGAGAAAGTTTTAGAAAGTTTAAATAGCGTCAGTGTTGAGAAAAATTGCGTAAATAATATGACATGGTATGACGGTAGTAGATTATTTTGTAGTACGTGAAATGTGACAAGTTGGTATGATGATAGTGCAAGTAGCCCTGTGTGAAATGACTATGTTGATGGTTTGTAAAATTGTAGTTAATGGAGATTAGACGATTTTGTTAATGTTCTAGCAGTGAAGATAATTATTTTGCGCGACTAGCCGCAGAACCGACAAACTTTAAAAACGGCCCTTATATGGGGGACGGGAGCGCGGATATTTTTGATTCAATTTGGCGGTCCGATCCTCTGGACATAATTTTTAACTTTTATTCCAGTATTTAATGGACCCGACCATTGTTTTTTCATCTGCGGAAAAACGTGCACAATAATTTCCGGCGGTTCGGAACGTTGCATTTTATTCTTGGTTGACCAATGTAAATGCACGTTATGTAATACGACGTGGAAGCTAATGCCATGTACCTTAAGGTTATGTACTGTGATGTTTTAAGGGATGTTGATTTTCATGTTATAACGTTTACTGCTCTATGTCACTACTCGTACATCTAACTCATGTCATTTATTGTCTCACTGCAGGTTATGGCTGGACATGCACAGACTCTCCTTAACCCATCGTACGATGGGAAACATAAATAGTGATGCACGCTCACGGCGGACGGTCCACCGCCGTTCGTTCTCAGGGGTCCGAGCGTCCACTGG
This sequence comes from Otatea glauca, assembly GCA_036346275.1. Lineage (NCBI taxonomy): Eukaryota > Viridiplantae > Streptophyta > Magnoliopsida > Poales > Poaceae > Otatea > Otatea glauca. The sequence continues at coordinate 28,474,148 of CM070730.1, read as the reverse complement.
CCCTTGGATCCGCGCTACGTCCCTCTTCTACGGCAGGCGGGTCTGTTGCCGTTCGCACGGATGATGGACATTGGTCGCTGCTTCTCTTTGGATGGGGCTCTACTCTCTGCCCTCGTCGATCGTTGGAGGCCGGAGACCCACACTTTTCACTTCCGCTGGGGGGAGATGACGGTGACCCTACAGGATGTTGCCATTATTACCGGTTTGCCTATCAGGGGCAGGCCGATCGTCCCGCCACCGAAGTGGCCTGATTGGAGGGTTAGGTTGCAGCACCGATTCGGTCATGCGGTCCCAGAGAATATTCGGGGGGTTCCACAGTCCTGGCTTCGGCGATACATGGAATGTCCTGCTGACGCACCGGTGTATGTAGTACGGAGTCACCTTGTGGCGTACCTGTTATTTTTGTTCGGCTGGATGTTGTTTCCTTCCACGCAGGGAGACTCCGTGTACCCTAGCTTGATCCACATCGCCGAGGCATTGGCTGACGCCCAGCTGGACGACGTGCCACAGTTTAGCTTCGGATCAGCGGTGCTTTGCACGACATACAGGGGATTGTGCGAAGCATGCCTGAAGACTACGGGAGATGTGCCCGTGCTTGCAGTTTGTTACTATCTGCTTCAGATTTGGTCCTGGGAGCACTTCCACGTAGGCGGCCGTGACTTTAAGCGGCCGTGCACCGTATCCATCGGAGGCTCCATTCTACGATGAGGTGGGGACCGGTCGACCGCCTACCATGGAGTGCGCGGTGGGCGGCGGTCGGTTGGGATGGGCTAGGAGAGGCCTCGTCGAGCCTATCACGAGTATCATAATTACTTCGAGACCCTACGAGAACGACATCATATGGCAACCATGGACTTCGCATTTCTTGTTCACTACGGCGCGCCGACGGATTGTCACAGCGGTGTGGCGGGATATTCCTCTTGGTTGACAACATGCCACATGGTGTTTTGTCACATGGTCGAACCGCATTGCCTCGCCCGAGTGATGCGGCTCGCCTACATCAGAAATCCCCTCTAGTTGGCCTACCTCTACCACAAAAAGTGCACAGGTAAGTGAAATTCGTACTATTCAATTTGTACAATAGTCTACTTGCCTGTCGGATGCAATCCGAGTTCATAACTTACAAATTTTGTTATTTCAAGACAATCTCGGAAGGGCCAACAGAGCGATGGTGGCGCCACACGATTCTATCGTGGACCCGCTGCGTGGGAGGAGTCACCATAACGCAGTAGTGGCGAGAATCGGCCCTACGACCCAGAGTCGTACGTAGCGTATCTAGAGTGGTACGTGCCACGTACGCGTGGTAGACTTACTGGACCAGCTCCACCGAGGCCCGAGGAGGTCACGCACGAGGACCAGTTGGGCCTCGGCCACCCTCTACACCGCGCATCACAGCAGGACGACACGGTACGAGCGGAAGGTACAGTGGAACAAATAGAGTGCATCGCATCTGACCTAAACAAAATTGCCCAAGACAATTTTAGTCCTGACACATGTCCATGTGGCAATGCACACAATGGTTTTGTGATTGATATCGAAGCTATAGCTCGCGACCTTGAGCAAGTTGCTATCTGATCCGTGAATCGATGCAAAGAGATGAAGTAGAGCGGAAGAGGATGCGGGCTGAGCGGGATGTAGACCACGATCGTGTCTTCCTTACGACTACGAAAGCGGCAGACGAGGGTAAGCATGATGATTGGCGATATTGTGAAGATGAGGGTATCGACATTGATAGTGATGGTTCGGGAAAAAACTAGTCTGTTATAATGTTAAGCCTTGTTAAGTCATTGTAATGCTTATGCATGTTCCTAAGATTTGCTATGTTATTGTAATGTTGCTAAGACTTGTTAAGTTATTGTAATCTTGATGGATGTTGCTAAGACTTGTTAAGCCTCGTTAAGTTATTGTGATGCTAATGGTTGTTGCTAAGACTTGTTAAGATATTGTAATCTTGATGGATTTTAGTGCTTACGAGGTATTGTATTAATTCTTTGAGAAGGCTTATATAGCATTAAAGTCATTATATGAATGTTGCTTTCATCACATATGATTCTTTGTTTACTCACATCACTGATGAAGGCCATGGTCCATCACGATTACACAACTCACGAGGAGAAGCAACCCTTTATGCATGAAACCATTGAACATCAAACCATCAAGCTCTTCAAAAACATCACCGGTTTGACGATCACTCTGTCATTAATGGATATTATCTTCATCAAATTGTTAACGATTAACATTTTATCCACAAAAGATACTCAGTAAAATAAAATTTTTAGATGACAAATTATAGAGTAATAGCCCCAAATACCTAAACAATCACTACAAGCGCAGATTCAAAAAACTAGAACCTTTCATGGAGCGACGATCAGTACAATGGCTTTTCGGCCACGATTAGCAAAGTAGCGTGCCCAATGCTTACAACTTTTTAGGTCAATTACACAACACTCCACCTGTAGCTTCCTCACGTCGATTTGACCACACGCTGAAGGACTTCTAATCTTTTTTCTACTCGTTCTCACAAAGGCTTTGTCATACATGCTGGCACAACTCGAAGTGACCACTCACAGCCTACTTTTGTCGATCTTGACAATTTGCATGTATATTGCCTTTTCAACCCGACTAGACTACACACTGCGGCGTTGTTTTACAATCCGTCTGTATGCTTCAATCTTACTTTCCAACACTTAGTCCATACACTTGAGTCTATAAAGGGCAAAACCGTAGGCACACAACCACAGCTCCCACTCACACTTATTAAACATGGTTTGGATCCTCCTCTGCGAGCATTTTCGTGGACACGATATGAGCGGCAGAGCTCTTCATCACACGTTGAAGGTTACGCGTGGTGGGAAGGATGATCCATTCAAGGAGGAGAACCTAAGTAAAGTGGTGTCCAAATTACAAGAGTGGCGCCGACATTGCGGAGGCAAGCCTTGACAACATCCGCTGATCCTTCTAACCGCCAACGACGAAGGCGCACTTGCAATGGTGGCGTCAAAGGTATTTGAGGTGTGCGAATTAGCCGACCACCCTTCTTCTCTGAGTTTCTCTACAAGATATTACAAGGTAATGATGCTAACGGATCGGTATGCGAGCATATTAAGGTTAGTTATTTCATATTTTTCACCTACTAATCTTTTAACTATTACACATAAGTTCACTACTTGTATGTTAGTCATTTCCGGAGGATGAAGAGTTCTTGAACAAAACAATCCTGAATTCTTAGCGATGTACATGCTCTTGGCGGGGTGTGATGCCGGTTGGCGCACAAGACGCAAAAGCGGATCTAACGGGAGGGTAGAGATCGACACGATAATCTTGCATCATCAACTCCATCGGGGACATGCAACCACCACCGGAGGGCATGCTAGTAACTATGCAAATGGCGCGGCAGCGATGATGGCGATTTCGTTTCACCTCCACCTTGGCGTTCAATAACTATCGGAAGAGGTCGTTCAAGCACCACCGGAGGGGATGCTCCTAACTATGCACTGACGATGATGATGATGATGATGACGATTTCGTTTCACCTCCACCTTGGCGTTCAAGCATTATCGGAAGAGGCCGTTCAAGCACTACTACAAAGCAGCCCTTCAAAAACAATGTAAGAGGGCGTTCAAACAACACCGAGAGGGGTAAATGATGATGACGATTTCGTATCACCTCCACCTTGGCGTTCAAACACTATCGGAAGAGGCCGTTGAAATATGAATGTATCCTCCCACAAAAATATTATGCATTAAGTTGGTTAATTTCCAACATTTCATTGCGACCATATTTTTCCGTTAGTTACATTATTTTATTCAAGAACGGCTAATCGTGCAAAAATTATAGGTGTTGTTCTACAACGATGAACAATTCCAAAATTTTACATTCCAACAAAAAAATTTCATCATAAATCTGGACATATAAAATATTAGCGCATGCTCGAAAAAAGAAAAAAACCGCCACGCCATTTTTCTCACGCCTCGCCCACTTTGCCGCCAGTAGCGCGCTGAAAACATTTGGCGACCATTGGATTCCATGGGTCCCGAATATTATTTTAAGATATACCACGATCTTAAGAATTTTTTTATACGATCTTAAAAATAATAAGCGGTCGCCCTTTGGTAGAGGCGATTATTTTTAAGAATTCACCGCTGATCCGAAGCTAAAAAAAATTCTTAAAATTTTTTTAAAAAATTCTTAAAAAATAATAAATGATCTTAAAAAATTCTTAAGATCTTAAAAACAATCCCAGAATTCTTATTATTTTTTAAGATCGTGTTATATTTTTCTTTGAACAAAACATTCGTGACCATTGGATTCCATGGGTCCCCGTAGTGGAACAAAAAAATTCGGACGGCGAAAAAAACAAAAAAATTTCGGCCAGTACAGAGAGCCGCACCTCAGTCGCGGTTGGCGGAGCCCCACTGTGGCGGAGCCGCTTCGCCAGGCGCAGCACAGTGGGCCCCACCGCCAGCTTGATTTGGCGGGAGCCGCTCGCCCGAAGCGGCCGTGGGCCAGCGGGAAAAAGCGGAGCTTGTTGCTCGAGCGGGCAAGGTGGGCCCGCGCGGAGGGAAAAATTCCAAAAAATTTTGCCGCGTCTCCAGGTCGCTGCACGCGTGGGCCAGGGGGCCATTTCTGCAATTTTGTCGCTTGGGTGGCTATTTTCGAAAATACGGACGACGAGGGAGCCAATACGGAGAATTTTTCTAAAAATGCTACTACGTACTACACTGAACTCTTGCATGGTACGCTACAAGGGTAGTCTGGCTGCCTCCTGCAAATACCCGCTAACGCAGGGGCTGCTCCTGCTTTATTTCGTTTTCTTGCTTTTGGAGGGAAGAGGCCTGGGGCCGAGGAATACCTGGCGTGTATTTGGGCTCTCGAGCGCGCGCGCGCGCGGTGTCCTCGGGACGCTGCGAACTGTTTTGATTCTTGGTGCGTCCGTGCGTTTGAATCCAGCTGGCCGGCGTCCTTGTGACTCCGTGAACAGCGTCCATAGCGAGTAGAGTGGGCCAAACGTGGCACGGTCCGGCCCGTTAAACACGCGACATGGCTCTTTTAGACACGGTCTGTTTCGGACTAACTAATAAATGGGCCATGCCAAGGAGCTAGCACAAGCACGATCCATTGGTCTCACGGGCCGTACCGTGCCGGTACGGGTCCGACGGGTCTAATGGGTCGGGTCGTTAGTGTCAAAAAAATTTAAAAAAATTAGAAAAAATTGAAAATCGAAAAGGTATGAAAAAATCGGAGAAAAATTATTAGAAAAACTTTTTAAAAATATATGTAAATTAAGAAAAAACTAAAATATGAAATGAATTCTAAAATAAGAAAAAAATAATTGGAATTAAATAATTAGTTTTATTGATGTTTGGCTGCCTCGTTAAAAACTTTGTCAAGTAAAAACTCAATGCGAAAAAAGTGAAGATTACAATTATTCTTCCTGATTATCTAGATAAAGATTTTCAAACGTCTCCGTCAGCTCAACATTTCCTACAGTATGTTGAGATCGTTGATCAGCTTGTTCCTTAATAGTTTAATTTATACTATTATTACCATTTTTAAGGATTAAGTCATCGTGAACTTAAACCGAGAAGTTATACATTCGCAAGGGTAATCCGAACAACAATATAAAACACTTTACATTCAAAAGTTATAAAAGAACATCAAATACAATACTGATTAATATACAAGGAGTCGTAGGGCTCCTGGCTACTAGCATATCTTATATAGTTTAGTTTTACATATTTTAAGGATTCATAGGCTATCTAAGTATTGTTCTAACTAGGAAAAGCTTCTATTCTAATTTAAGGTTCCCACTCAGATTCTGAGGTACGGGATTCTGTTCCTTCTGGCTCAGAATCACTATATATGATCCATACATGACGAATCGGTGGAGAAGATGGTGGAGTCTCTATGGTGCAGCTACTCTCCGAGCTTGATGGTAGTGGTGGGGAATTCCTTGCGGCGGCTGCATGAAAACGTTGTAAGTACTCCCGACGATTGCCTTGGTCCAGTTGCTGTAGAGGATGAAGGATCTTGAGATCTTGTGCGAACATCATATGCATGAACGTAAGCGTTCATGTCAATTCCATGAGCTTTACACACTCAACATAAAAGCTTGTGTCCGGTCTCTTGTATAGCATTGAATCTGGTATCATCATGATGCTTCGCGTAGTGATGCAGGGATTGACCTTCTATTTTAGTGCTGACATGTCCTCTAACTTTATTTCCAATTTCATGGCCTAACTGGGTTTGCCTGGTGTCATAGACAAGGGCATGATTTTCTTGTCCAATGCTCATAATTAATTCTTTCACAATATCAGTCCAATTTGTCCGGTTGTCCAACTGGAATCATTTTTAAAGAAAAGATATTAGAATGATAATTTAGATAAAAAAAAGAGAGAGGTTTAAAATGAGAGGAAAAGAGTTACCATATCGAGTGAGGGAAATCGGTGAGAAAATATGGCGGCGAAAGGGTGGAGAATGTGTGTCTCCCCCATACCTGCTATTGACGAGTATCGTTGATAATTGGTGTGATAAGATGGCATTGGCGGACATCTGCATGTCTCGTTGAAAAGGCGACCAAAGCTACGTGTTCTCGTGTCAGTTGTGTACACGAGATATCATGGTAAATGAGTCTGGAACATTAAAGAGATGCGTCCACCGTCCTAAGTCAAGTCTGTCGAAGAAGAGTCAGGGACATTGAGAAGATACGTTCGACGTTCTTTGTTGAGTAAAAGTTTGGTAAGTGGTGATTAAGACCGACTGACTCAATAAGTTAGAGTTGTGTCAGAAATTGTTAATGTTACAAGATTATGTGGATGAATGTTAGAGTTAATCTTGTAACAATATAGGAGTCCAAATCAAATAAGAAAATGGGTCCTATTCTGATTCAGTTAGTTGAATCCGTTTCTGATTCTTAAAGTTGTAGGTTAAGAGTATAAATTTCTACGTAGTACTGAGGTTTTTAAGCAAGAAAACAAGAAATGGGATAGTTGTGTCGTATTGTTAAATACTTGTGTTCGTGAGTTGTTGTATTTTTTTTTTCCCATCATATGTGTATGTTGATCTGAGCTAAAACCAACATAATGAAGGAAATAGATCAATTGGTCTAGTGCTAACGACTGCAACTTTAACGGTTGTAGATCAACTGTTGGATCAAAAAGTGATACCTAGATATTCCACAACACTGTTTAAAATACACTATAGCTAAAAAATATAGTTGAGGGTTGTTTAACGATCAGACTGGCTTTTCCTTCTGTCGAACAGTTCATATGGTCGGACACTGCTTAAGTTGTAGTGCTGCTGAAACTATACATAGTGAAAGGTTGCAAAATGGCAGACCTTGGCTATTCCACGGATCTCAGTTACATAGGTTACATATACACGAGTCCTTGTACGACAGGAAACAGAGAGAGACTGGGAAAGGAGTTAACCTATACAAGGAACAGCTGAGGGAAGCATGAGCAAGCTTAAAAAAACCGTCGAAATCTCAGAAATCTCGATCGAGATTTTGGATTCCAGCTAGGAAAGGGATTCAAAATCCCGACGGGGTAAAAAATTTAAATTGCTACAGTATTTTAGAATCTCGCTAAAATCTCGAGTTTTTTTTATCGGTTTTAAACTTTTTATGGCCAGATTTGGTCCAATAACCCTTAAGAAAGTCAAGTCATCTTTCATGAAAATTTGTTGAAAAACTGATTACAAGTCTGGCTTTATTCCTTATTACCCCTCCATTTTCATCTTGCTTGTTTCGGAATACCCATTTTGTATCAATAACATTGTGATCCTTCGGGCGTTTTATTAAGCTCCAGACCTTGTTTCTTTCAAAATTGTTAAGTTCTTCTTCCATATCTATTATCCAATCAGCATCTTCTAGAGTTTCTTCCACTGTTTTAGATTCAATACAAGAGACAAAAGATTAGTTCACAAAAGGAAGCTTGTCTAGAACGAGTTTGGACACCCTTACTGATTTCACCAATAATTTGGTCTGTGGGATGATTCTTAGCAATGGCATAGTGACTTTTGATGATGACTGGCTGATCCTGTTCCTTTTCTTCTTCTCCTTCTTGAGTTCCATCATGTGGCACCATTGATTGTGCAGGAAATTCATCCTTATCTTCCTTGGGTTTAATGTCACCCACTTCCATCTTTCTCATTGCTTGCACCAATCCGTCATCTCCTACATCATCTAAATTCTCATGCTCACTTTGTGAGCCATTAGATTCATCAAATTTTACATCATAAGTTTCTTCTACTAGCCCAGTTAAATTATTAAATACCCTATATGCTTTGGACTTAGAAGAATATCCTAGCATGATGCCTGTATCACATCTAGTTTGAAATTTACCCAAATGAGTTCTCTTTTTATAGATATATACTTTACAACCAAATACACGAAAATATAATATATTGGGTCTTCTACCTACCAATAATTCATAAGGAGTTTTCTTAAACAATCTATGAAGATAAAGCCTATTTACAACATGGCAAGCAGTATTGATGGCTTTAGCCCAAAAAGCATCAAAAGAATCATATTCATCTAGCATAGATCTAGCCATTTCAATTAACGTTCTATTCTTTCTTTCAACCACACCATTTTGCTGAGGAGTATAAGTAGCAGAAAGTTCATGCTTAATTCTTAATTCATCACAGTATTCAATAATATTTGTATTAACAAACTCAGATCCATTGTCACTTCTTATTTTCTTGATGGGACAATCAAATTCATTTTGCGCCCTTTTAGCAAAAGTTTTGAAAAAAAAATCAACTTCACTTTTATTATGCAAGAATAATACCCAAGTGAATCTGGAGAAATCATCAACAATTACCAGACAATATGAGTTACCACCAATGCTAGCATATGAAGTGGGGCCAAATACATCCATATGCAGAAGCTCAAGTGGTCTAGTGGTGGACATGATACTTTTAATTGGATGAGAATTAGCTACTTATTTGCCTGCTTGACAAGCACTATATAGCTTATTCTTTTCAAATTTAACATCTTTCAAACCTACCACTAGCTCATTTTTGAAAAGCTTTTTGAGATTAGACATACCTACATGCCCAAGACTCCTGTGCCAAAGCCATCCATGAGAAACTTTAGCTAACAGGCAGGTCGAGATGCATAAGGAGTTAGATTTGAAATCTACTAAGTAGAGATTTTGAAATCTGAAACCTTTGAATATAAGCTTTTCATTTTTATCAAACACAGTTACCCCATCAGATGAGAAGTTACAATGGAATCCAAGATCACACAATTGAGCAATAAATAATAAGTTAAAATTTAAGGAATCAGCAAAAAGAACATTGTCAATAGAGTGATCATTTGATATAGCAATCTTACCAAGACCTTTTACCTTTCTTTTGCTATTATCTCCAAAAGTGATTTTGTGACTTTGATCACTTTCTCCTTCAATTGAAGTGAACATTCTTGAGGTCCCGATCATATGTTGAGTGCAGCCACTATCAATTACCCAATGTCTGCCTCCACTTTTATAGTTCACCTACAAGTTCATTTATTAACTTTAGGTACCCAAATACTTTTAGGTCATTTGATGTTAGTTATAGCCAGTTTAGGTCTAAAGGGATTTAACAACATATCTTTAGGTACCCAGACAGCTTTAAGTTTCTTATCAAGATTTGAGGGACCTACATATTTTACATTCATTCTGCCCCTAAAATCCTTAAATAGCATGTAATGGGCATCAACCATACAACCCCTTTTGTCTTGAGAAACATTTGCAAGATAGCAATTTTTAGATTCATGATTTGATTTATGACAGTAATAGCATTGAGTGCTCTTCTTGACAAAAATCTGTTCAAAAGGGCTTGATCCACTTTTTTTGGGCAAACTGTTGGGTTTATACCCTAAGTCCTTTTTGCCCAAGTTGAATTTATGTTCAACAAGAATTTTGTCAAGAGTAGCACAACCCAGAAAGCATTTTTCTAAACCTTTATCAAAATTAGCTACCTTGGCTTTTAGTTCTTCATTCTCAGTTTTAAGCTCCTTAGCATAGGAAGCATTTTTGCAATTGTTATTACAAACACCAGAAGAGCTAAAGGTCATGATTTCATCTTTAAGTAAGTCACATGAAACTGATGCATCACATAAAGGAACATGATTATATTTGTTTGCTAGCATTTCATTTTCAATTTCTAGCTCATAATATTTAGTCTGCAAGTCTTCATGATTCTTAACAAGCAAAGCATGATTTGTGACTAGATCATTATGAGTTTGTACAGACTTTTCATGTTCATGCATAAGCTTTTCATACTTATCTGTTAGCAACTTTTGGTCATTAAACAAGCCAGTAATAGTCTTCTTAAGAGCTCTTGTTGAATTTGTTTTATCATGCAAAGCATTATTTAGCTCTTCAACTATTTCTACTAGCTCATCATAAGAAGGTGAGTCACTAACCTTTTCCTCGTCTGATCTTGCCATCAGACAGATAGGAAATAAGGGTGGTAGTGGAGTTGACTCATCTAAGGCAAGCCCAGCTAGCCCCTTTGACTTTGAATTTTCATCATCCGAGGATGAGTTTTCACTTGCACTTTCTTCATCAGTGACCCATTCTCCTATGTGAGCTTCTCCTTTTCCTTTCTTTGCAAATTTCTTGGAGTAGCCTTTCTTGAAAAACTTCTTCTTGGGTTTTTCATAAGTCTTCTCCTCATCCTCATCATCCTTGTTCTTGTACTTGCTCTTCTTCTTGATTTTGTTGGGGCACCGAGAAGCCATGTGTCCCTTTTCATTGCATTCAAAGCATATAACATTAGAAAAAGGATTTTTCTTCGAGTAGTAAGAGTTTGACCTTTCTTTGTCTTTGAAATTGACTCTTCTCATGATCTTGTTAGCTCTTCTCATGAGTAGAGCTAACTTCTTTACATCTTCATCCTCACTTGACTCATCATCATCCTTATCAGATGAGTCTTGTACAACTTCCTTGGCTTTGAGTGCGATGGATTTCTTCTTTGGAGCATCTTCTTCGACCAATGTGAGCTCATGAGCAGATATTTTACTTAGTAGCTTTGTTGGAGTGAGCCTCTTGAGATCACCATTGTTGGACAGATATGTGATCAAACTATGATACGCTCGAGGTAGCACTCTAATCATCTTCCTGCATACCTCAACATCAGAAATTTTAGTTCCTAAACCTTTTAGTTCATTGACAATAGGATTTAGCTTAGAGAACATGTCATTAGCATTTTCTTGAGGAAGCATTTTGAATTGATCAAAATTTTCTCGAACAACATAATATTTTTCCTCTTTTACATTAGAAGTACCTTCGTGAATTTTTTGTAATGTTGTCCATATATCATAAGCAGAAGTAAGATTACTTACTCTATCAAAAACTTCTAAGCTAAGATAGGACAATATGGCATTTCTAGCTTGAGCATCATACTGCATATTTTGAATCTCACCAGGAGTGGGTTCACCATACACAGATTGCCCTTCGGGCATGACACGAGGAGGCAAAGGTTTTTCAGTAACTCTCCACACATCATACCCAACAGCTTCTAAATAACATCTCATTCTAATTTTCCAATAAGCATAATTAGTACCATAAAAAACTGGTACTCTACCAATACTAACAGTTGCAGATCCATTTCCCTCGGCCATTTACCAAAGCTAGTTAAGGTAAACAAGGTAAACCTTGCTCTGATACCACTTGAAGGATCTAGTTGGCCTAGAGGGGGGGTGAATAGGCAACTTTTACAAGTTTTAACTTCTTAAAAATTAATTCACTATTCTTTATGAGGGAATAGCACAGAACAATATATATATGACAAAAGTAAAAAAACAATTATAACAGCGAAAGCAATAAAGAGAAATAAAACATAAATGAGACAGAGATTTATCCCGTGGTTCAGAGCCGCACTCCTAATCCACGTTGAAGCACTTCTTCCGAAGTATTGCTTCTCCAAAGCTAGTCGCAGTAGCTCTGGTGATCACTCAGGTAACTCTTTCACTACTCCAGTGAGGTGAGTTCCGAACCTCTCACAATCACAGTAGCCTTCCACAATCACTTTTGGACAGGTCGCACTGTTCACTTCCTCCAAACTGTTTAGGATCACTAAGATCCAAGAGTAATAAACTTTGCACAAGTTCTGTCTCTTGGTTCACTTCGCAAATCACATAGATAGACTTTGGCTTAGAGCTAAAACACTTAGAGATGTTGAGAATTTTGGTTTGAAAATGAAATAGACTCCTTTTTAGAATGAGAGCTATATTCAATGCTAAAATGTAAAGGAGTTCATTCTATATGTTGGTAAATGGCTCAGGAAATGCTTATATAGCCATTTGGAATGAAAATAGCCGTTACACCTACTACTGTAGCCGTTGGACGTGTCAGATGTCAGAGAGGTCAGAAATATACGTTGACAACGGACTAAGCAGCAGTACCTAGCGATACTGGGCATGTGTATGACGGACCAAATTTGGACATTTACGACGAACCAAAAAATTTGGTCCGTTGTACACATGCTTTTCATCGAGTTTGGTCCGGCATAAGAATGAGAGAGATACATGTACGTCGGACCAAATAATTTGGTCTGTCATACATGGGAATTTCAAAGATCAGTAGCCAAAGACCCTTTTTTCAACAAAAATAAGTTTATCCAAGCGATTTGTTTTAGCAACGGACTAAAAAAGTTAAGCAAGAATGTTTGGTCCGTTATCAAAGCAAAAACCTTTTGACTGAGAAAGAATATCCATTTAAGGTTTCAATAAATAGGACTTCAAAGTTTAGTCCGGAAAAGGCTTATAAAGCGAAAGAGTCTGGGACTAAATTATTTGGTCCGCTGTAGATGGGAAACTGAGAAGATTTTTGGTTTGTCACAAAAGAGTGACTTTTACATGTATGCCGGACCAAATAATTTGGTCCGTCATACATAGACAATCACTTGGTTGACAGATGATTTTCAAAAGGAGTTTTCACCAAGGACGAAAGAATATGAAACAAGACGTTTGGTCCGATGAGCAGATATTTTGATAGGAGTTTTGGCACAGAAGATTTTTAATGCTGAACCAAAGAATCTTTTGACTTAAGAGGATATGCTGTGTATGCAACAGACTTAAGAAGTGGATAGCTGAATTTTAGTCCGTTGTATACTAAGAAATTTGATTCAAAGGTCAATAACTAAGTGTCTTTTACTCACAGAAATCTAGTTTTGTCTTTGCCTTATGATCCAATCCACTAGCTTGTGCAAAGTCCATCTTTAGATAGCTAAACGAACTAAAAAACCTAGCTATTTGACTTGAATCATCTCCCAAGTCATAAACTAGTAACTGAACACCTTAATCTTGTTAGTCCAACTTACTTCATCATTGATTTCAGCACATGTTCTTTAAGGCCTTGAGTATTATTAACTTAGTCATCAATACCAAAACTATAATGAAACAGAATAATAGAAATTGAGGAGGCCTAGATGCTATCATTGGCTTCTACATCCGGTGCACGGTGCACCATGTTGAGCGCGTATTGGAGTAAGAGCAAGGATTCAAATTTTGTTTTCAGATAAAATATCACCCGGGGCTGGAATTCAAAATTTCGCCAAAATTTGGGTATTTCGGACAAATCTCGTTCAAAATTCAAAAAACAAAAATTCAAATCTGGTTCGTTTTCTACCGAGAAAAATGAAATTTCTCCGAAAAATCCTGAAATTTTGAGCGAAATTTTTGAAATTTTGGTATATTTGCACCGATTGAAAAGTGGGTCAAAGAACGATGAAAAATTGTGAATTTTTTTGTGGAGATTCATGACACATCAGTGATGTTCCCATAAAAATTTTAGATTATTATCACATTTTATGAAGTTTTAAAAAATTAAACATTGCTACTATCATGTTAAAACGCTGATCGGGAAGTTTGAACCGAATGAAAAATGGTTCAAACTACGTTAGAAATTTTTTGTGCACAGTTATGATGCAGCACTAATGTTCTAATAAAATGTTTATATTATGATAAAGCTTAGTGAATTTTTTAAAATTCGAACAGTGCTACTGTCCTGTTAAAAGGCTTACCAACAAATTTGAACAAAATAAAAAAAATTATTCAAACTACGTTAGAAAATTTTGATTTTTTTTTGAATGGTACTGATATAACATTAATGTTTATTTAAAATTTTTATATGATGATCGTGCTTAAATAAGTTTTAAAAATTCTGACAGTGCTACGTCTTGATAAAAGCCTGATAATCAATACATAGATTTGCTTTAGCAATCAAAAAAGGTTTGAAATTTTTGAAAATTTTATAGAAGGGTGATAAGAAAATGCTTAAGATCTCATAAAATTTTTGAATCATGATCACACTCCAGTGAATTTATAAAATTCTTACAAAGCACAGTACCATTTATGTTCTTTCTCTTTTTGAGTTTTGAAATATAATATAACAAATGAAGTTCAATGCTTACATAGATTTGATTGACCAAACAATTTTTTTTAAATTTTTTGAAAATTTTATAAAATGGTACTGAGGCAATTATTAATCTCTCATAAAAATTTTATATCATGATCACACTCGAGAAAATTTATAAAATTCTGACAAGGCTACTGTCCCAATTATGTTCATTCAGTTTTTGATTTTTTAAAGATAACAAATGAAGTTCAATTATTTTGAATTTTTTTTGTATAATCCTACTCTACTAAATATAGTACCATAATTTTTTTAGATCATTATCAAGCTTGTAAAAGCTTATAAAAATCTGACAGTGTTTCTGCCAAAATTTTAAAATATCTCAAAAATTCGGTTTTTCAACAAATTTTCATAGAAGATGACTTTCTTAATGGTTATTGGACCAAATCCGGCCCTAAAAGTTTGAAAACCAGCCAAAAATCATGAATTTTTAGGGAAATTTGATGAAATTTCACCAATAAAAAACAAAATTTCGATTTACTGTAGCAATCTCAATTTTTTTTAATCCAACCGGTTGTTTGGATTTCGTGGTGGCCTGAAATCCGAAATTTCGGTGAGATTTGTATCCCTATTCAAGAGAATATGCATCTTCTAACAAGGAGCAGTAGCACCACCGCCATGTGACATATCAAGAATTGAGATCCAACTTAAACACTTGTATGTAAATCATTAGATAAAAAAACGACTGTTTAGATCTTTCAAACCTAAATGATTCAAATAATTCATTAGCTCAATTAGAGAGCCTTACCTATGAGCAGGGTTCAAAAAACTGTCGAAAACAGCTCGGTTTTCGCGAAAACCGCCCGGTTTTCGCGAAAACCGCCCGTACCGAGCCGGTTCGGTAATTAAAACCATTCGGAAAACCGGTTAGATAAACAGTAAATTTAAAAAAATTTGAAGAAATTTAGAAAAAAGTGTCAAAAAAGTTTGAAATTTTTTTATACATTCCTGAGGTAATCCTAATGATTCTATAAAATTTTCAGATTATTATCAGATATGTACATTTTTTAAAAATTCTGACAGTGATACTGTCACAATATATGCTCTTCAGTTTTTTATTTTCTAGGGGCACAAAATGAAGTCTAATATTTTTTAAACTTTTTTTGTGATGTTATAACATCATTAAAATGGTTATGTAAAATTTCGAGATGATGATCAGATATGTGTAGTTTTTAAAAATTCTGAAAGTGCTATTATCATTGTATATGCTCTTCTGTTTTTGATTTTATATGGGAAATAAATGAAGTATAATATTTGTAAAAATTTTAGTACATGATCCTTTGGAACTATTTATATTTCCATTAAAATTTTAGAATATAATAAATCATTTTACTATTTATAAAAATCTGACAATGTATTTGTTCCTTTTCATTAATTTTTGTTTTAGATTTTTTAGAAGAAATAAATGATTTAAAAAATTGTAAAAATTTCTTTTAGGTGTTTTATAGATTAATTGGGATTTTTTTTACATTTTTAATTTTTTTTGCCATTTTTTCAATTTGTTATTATATTTTTACTATTTTTCCTTCTGTCATCGGTTTTCGATGTTCCGTTCATGTAGGTCGAACATGTCATTTTTGCGACAATGAAAGAGTGAAGAAGCTATGCTTATGCCTACTCCACAACTTCAATTTAAATGCATTATAATGTAAATGGTGTTGATAAGTAAATGGTAGTGAAATTGCGAATGATTTTGCTTTGTAGTTATGTAAATGCCGATTTTTGCACTTGTGTGATTGTAGTATTGCAATGAAAGTTTATTTATTGACATATTATTGCTAAATACATAACTTACAACTTCTAATTCTCTAAAATATAGCAAAGGTCATGTCGATTTTTTTTTCAAATTTAGGAGAGATCATTCTGAATTTTTTTTTACGTTTTCACATACCTTATTTATATATTTATTATATTTGTACTCAATTTTAGCCTCCCATGTATTTCTACAAATTCTACAATATTTTTTTTTGCATTTTCCCCAATTTTTTTCGATTTTCCCCCTAATTTTCCAACCTCGGGCGGTTTTTGCGGTTTTCTCCAAAAACCGCTCGGTTTTTTGCGAAAACCGAGCGGGTTTTCGTCAAAAAACAGCGGTTTTCGAGATTCGTTTGACTAAATTTCAAAATTTTCAAATTTGCAAACCGTTCGGTTTTTCATGATTTTTTATGGTTCTCGAGCGGTTTTTCGTAAAAACCGCTACCGCGGAGCTAACAGTTTTCGCGAGCGAAACGAAATTGTGAACCCTGCAATTGAGTACTGCTCGAGTCCGGATCCCTCTCCGCATATCAAACGAGGGCTTCTGCCCCCACAAGCCAGTGATTTGACGTCCTGACCTGCGACCGGCGGACCGGATGCACGGCTGAGATTCCATAGTTTGAATTTAAACCTGGCAGCTGGCTATTTTCACTCATGATTGAGGATCCTCAGGATCGGTGCTTTTCGAATATTCTTATTTAGGTTAGCTTTTGGAATATTTTTGATTGGATGTTTAGATGTAAGGTTTGTTTGGGAGGTGTAAAGCGTAGCTACTGCAAATCGTTGCCAGTTCAAGACTTCAAGCGACTCTGCATTTGTGTTGTTGCGCACCATGTCGATTTGTCGCCACTACTTGTAATTTGGCAAACAGCTCTAGCCCCTAGCTCAACACGGCCCAATGAGTTGGCTTCAATCTTGCATTTTTCTTTTAGAAGTTTGTGGACTAACTCAATTCGGCTAAGATAATTTTTGACTTGCGGAGCAAAGAAAATTTGAAAGGCTGAACAAGTCTAACTACAGCTAATAAGTACGAATAAGTCTACATATACATCATATAAGCTAAGTTGAGAATATATATACTTTTACACTACAAGCATGATCCAATACATATGTTACTGTCCAAGATCAATAAAAAACCTCATCATTTCTCAAATTTCACTAATCAAATAATCTATTTTTTTAGAAAGAGCAAGTGAGCAATGCTTCGGTTCCAGTAGGATAGCCGATACAGCCTCACACCTACCAACGACCTTTTCCCTTTGCTACGCCGAGCCGACTAGCCGAATATGAGGAACTCGCCGACGTTGGCCGCCGCTTGCATGGCTGCGCCCTGTTGTGTGACTCGGCCGCCTACGCTCTACCCGGCAGCCAGCCAAACGGAGATTCCGACAGTCCCACTGGCACCTGCCGGCTACTACCACCGCTAGACGCCAATCCACCGGCCACCATCCTTCCATGCTCCTCAAGTCCTCCTAGTGTTAGGGTTTCGAATTTAGTGAGGAAGGGGAGGAGGTAGTGTTGGCGTCAAAAATTTGATGTAGGGTTTCTGACAACAGCACACTAGACAAACACCGGGTTCAGAGCGTGCCAGTAGATTTGACCTGTAATCGGCAAGGTAAACATATAAAATTCACCCAAAAGTCGATCGTGAAGATCAATCGGCTTAGACCCAATCAGCTTGAAGCCGATCGAGATCGAAGTAACAGGTTAAGTCTAATTAGCCGATTAAGGCTAATCAGATGATAAAGGCAGATCGATTATGAAGAAGGCGATGCGCAACAAAATCAGAATAAATTAAACCTGGGGCGTAATTGATGAAGATCAACAATCGGCGATGCGCAACTTTATTGATCAAATCGATTACAAAGACTAAGTTACAAAAGCTACTCCTAATCGACAGGAAAAAGTAAGAGTAAAGGCTGGTTGATTGTATTGTGTTGTTGTTCCTCGCAGTTTGCTTCGACCCTTCTTTTATACCCATCGGCCGATCATGTCCTTTTACAACACGTTTAAGTCCTGATCCGTATCGGCCTTATCTCGGACAGTTATTTCCTTAAAGATCTTGCTGTTACTAAATATCTTCAAATCTTTCCAACCTATCCGTTAATTTCCGCGTATCTGATCTTATTGCCGATTTTGACTAGACTTACCAAATTTCTGGTGCAAACATATGCCCCCCTTTTTTGAAAGATGACTTGTCATCTATAAAAAATCGCAATAATCGGCTTTTTCCATCGGCTAACTGTTGAACTTCACTCAATAACTGCCGCTTTATTTACGCCGTAATTCTCTGACATGTGAGTAGTGCGTTTTAACTGCTCGTGTCTTTTGAGATTCATTTCCCGCCGCTTCAAATTTTCACCTTGCTATAAAATGCGGCCCCCACCTCGGTCATTCTTCACGCGCTCTAGCTCTTGTGATCTTTACAATCGGCTTCCTCCTGCTTGCCTTCTGATCTGAGTCAATCGGCTTCCTTCTGCTTAATCCTTCCTCTGAGTCAATCGGCTTCTTAACACCAAGATCGACTGAATGGATCCTTCCCAGGTACTAATCCCGATTCCCAACAGTGTTGATCAGTTTTTCCTTGGTCCTCTAGAAAACTTAGACGCGACTACGATTATTGATCAAGAAGTAACTCGCCTTCCTTTATCTGCTAGAGGGTATAATATTGAGGGTTGGAGTAAGAGTTTTAGGGCTTGGCCGATGCACTTAAATGGTGGAAGAACTGGTATAACCGGGTAGCAGCCCAAAAAAGAGAATCCTGTGAGAGAATGGGCATAGCCGAGTGCATTCCTTTGAGTCTAGCCGATCCAGAAGCCAATGAGCCCTTGGTAGCCACGGCTTGTTATTTCTGGTCGGATGCTTTTAATGCCTTCATGTTTCGCATCGGTTTGGTCGGCCCAACCTTGCTGGATGTCCCTCAACTCTGCTGCCTGAGACTAGATGGTGAACAAGTATCGGCCTTTAGTGCCAAACCCAAATATAAATTTATTCGGTCCAAGGTGAAGGCTGGTCCAAGTATATTGCAAATAACAATAAAGTAAATGGATTAGTATCGGACGAAGAGCACGTTGCTTTCCTTAACCTCTGGCTTGACCGATTTCTGTTCTGCGGAGTTTCATTAGGGCCAACCCAAGTATATCAGATCATTGCAGAAGGATTGGTAGAAGGCCGTCGGCTGGCGCTTGGAAAAACGTTTCTGGGAGCAGTGTACCAAATGATGCATATTATTAGAAGTCGGCTTTACACGGGTTTTGCTTATTTTACTGTGGGTAACGTGGGTGGTCCCTTATGGTTTATCCAAGTCTGGCTTCATTGCTTTTTTAGCCGACCCTTTCGTTTAGAGCCCACTGATGATACAGCTTTCCCAAGAGAAGACAACCCAGAGAACGCCATTCCCCAATATCGAGCAAGCCGATTTTTTGGTGAACGGTTCATCATGTGCTCTGGAAATGAGACGAAAATCACAGCAGCCGATTCTAGGAAGTACATGTCTTTCTTCCTTTACTTGAGCAATGAAGATTTGAAACAGCGAGACTTTTTTAGTTATAGCTCTGTGGCCGATTTTCCTTGGCCTTCATTTCTGCATCTTGAAGCCAACAGTTCTTCCATGCCCCAGGAAACACTCGACTTGTATAAAATTTTCATTTCTCCTTGCATTCTTCATGCTGGTCTCCATACAAGAAATCGGACATACCAGCCGTCATACGAATTCTACCATCCGTCTGTTTACGCAAGGCAACTGGGATTTGGTCAAGTGATCCCAAGTTTTCAGCTTCTTGATCGGCTCGAGCCAAGAGCTAGAGTCCGCAATGCTATATCGGCTGAGATCATCCTTGAAGTAGCCGATGACCTGTAAGTCCAGTCTCTGCCACACTTTTTTCTGAACACCAGACGGGCAAGAGGTTATACCACATGGTGGTCAGTTATTGCAGAAGCTCTCTATCGGTCAAAGTCTCCATCGAACATCATCAATGAATTCTTTCCAAATCTTCTAGAGCCGGCGTTAGTATCTAACGCTGATTCCAGCAGTGAGGCCACTTCGTCCGGATATACTAACACACACATAGATGTTTCTAGTGAGGTATCGGCTTAGAGTTTAAATCTTCCGTCTTGTCATCTATGAAATCTGCCTTTAATCTAATTTTGTTTCTTCTATAGAACAAGGCTATTGGAAAGAGGGCGGCTTCAGGCCCATCGGGTGATAGCCAACCCAGGAAACAACAACAATCGGCTGCCATCACAGGTTATGCTTCTGGGTCCTTGGGCATTCAGAGCCCATCTCTGTCGGACTTGGAGAAGCAGAAACAACCCAGTAAGTCCCTTTATCAGCTTTCTTTTAATCTTCAACCAATTTTCATCTGACTAGATTTATTTATCCGATAAACTCTTCAGAAAAGAAGCGGAAGTATACCAAAGCTGCTGCCAAAAGGTCCCTAAGCCCAATGAGCAGCGCGGCGAGAGTTTGCCACATGCGTCGGCTACTGGAGAGGTAAAAAGTCGTACCTTTCGTTAAGTATCTTATGTCTTTCAATTCGTCGGCTTACCCTTTATTTTACTTCCTTTAGCCGACGCAACCAGCTCAAGTCGTGAAAATCTTAGCCGATCTTCCGAAGATCTCCTCTGCACCACTCTCTCCACTACGGCCGATTTCAACAGCTCCAACCGCCGATCTGCCGGAGCTTTCTGACCCGACAAACCTGTTGGGCTTTGTCGGGACCCGAATTTGCAAATCCGGACCCTCTGTGTATATCGCACTAGTCCAGGATCACGCTAGTGCATACAGGCTCAACATAGATGCTATCACAGTCATACACAACGAAATATAGCATAACTTTAATAATTAACAATAACTGTTGTCTTACATGATTATTGCCACACCAGGCTTATAAAAGAAATAGCAAATAAGCAGCAGCGGAAAATAAATAAACGTAGCAGCTCCCCAGTTCACCACAGGCAACTAACGAGGCTCGAACCCTAAGCATTCGCATCCGGATAATCCTCCTCCACGAAAAGCGTAGATTCCTCTTCTTCTGAAGTTATTGTTGTTGGGGTGAGTACATAAAGCACTCAACAAGTTGTGCACAGCAATGCAAGTCTAATATTCTATATGCTTGGCTTAATCCAAAGGAATGGGTAATATGGCTATTTTGCAGTAGAGCGGCATTTAACAAGAATACAGTAAATAGATTGAAAACAATAAAACAAATAACAGTAATTAATAGATTCAGCATTTCTGAAGTAAACCAAGTTTCCAATCCTAAATCAATTTCCATTCTCCATGGCACCCTGCCATCCCAATAAGTTTTTGTTTAACAAAAGTCTAACCCTTAACTGTAATTCCCGAGCATTGCCCAATACCATGAGCACGGCTATTCAAATAGATTTTACACTCTGCAGAGGTTATGCACTTTACCCACACGATACAACCAAACACCACCAAGGCGAGTGATCATAACAAAGCCTTTACAATGCTACACCTAGACCCAAGATCGCCGCTAAGGTTTCAACGCTGAAGGGTTAAACCACCACAACAGGGCCCCCCTCTTGGGCCATGTGAGTTAAACCGTAAACCCGGGACTCACTATTCACCACGACAGCACCGAAATCTAGGCTTCACAAATTATTCAGTTAGGCTATCCCATTCTAGACATGTGGTTGCAAGAAAGACTCAGGTCAAAGACTTGCAAGGTTAAGTCCTTAAAGTGATTAAGGCAAGACTTCCACATACCCCTGCCAATCCTAGCCCACCTTGGCACACTGCCCCTTGCCACTTGCCCCAATCTAAATCATTACCACCCTAATTGATTACCAAGCACCACATGCCACCAACATTTCAATCTAGTTGTGTGACCTCCTCGCCACGACAACTTGATATCACTGTGTGACAACACATGACACACCAATTCATAAACATTGTTCCATATTTCATTAGTCAAGATTAAGTATCACATTCGGACACATGTGATGACGTGGCATGGCTAAGCAATCTATGACGGTCTAACTAGCCCATGTTGATTATCCATTAACCAACTATTAATTAAACATCTTAGGGTGACAATTAGATCATCGCATATAATTGACAAGGTATGATTTAATTCAAATAGGCATATTATCTAATTCCCAGATTAATTGAAATCATTTATACACATAAAATATCATGCATAAAGTTTAAGAGATAAAATAGCAATTTTGTGAAATCAGGTGCAACATGGTCAAAGCACAACTTGCCTTGGAGTAGGTGCTGGTCTTGCTCTGAGCTTGGGTCTTGAAGTGAGGAATCTTCCTCCGGATCACCGAGCAGTTCAACGTCTACGCGAAACGATGCTAAAATAGTAAATAAACACCAAAATAGAGAGTAACCAAACTCCAAAAATAAAATAAAATTCACCAATAAATATACCTTGATTTTAATTTTTTTTAGAAATTTGAATCACTCAAATCTGAGTTAAAATGCAAAAGATATAGTCTTTTGAAGTTTGAATAAATACTGAAAATACAGAAATTATAATTTCCGATTTTCCCGAATTATTTTTCTATTGGAAAAGATTTTTATTGCGCAACGCTGACGTCAGCCCTGGCCCAGACTAATCGGGTGGTGACACGTCAGCCCTGGTCCATGGACTTGGTCTACGGAACCGCCTTTGGTCCACCGTGGACGCGCCCCACAGCACCCTGCGCCACACGCTGACACGCGGCGCACATCCGCGAGGGAATCCGATGGCTACCGTTCTATACTTACGCGGCTCAATCTCGAACGCTCATCGCACATCTAACGGCCAAGGCTTACCCGAGCGAAACACTGTTGAATGCGGAGACGTGGCTCGATCTGGATGGTCCGGCGAAGATCCAATGGCTGCGCGAAGCTCCGAAGCACGGCAGTGGGCTCGCACCGGAGCGGAGGAAGACGACCATCCGAACGGCGTTTCGGTGCCACTCCGGCTAGATGAAGTGGCGGCCTCGACGCTGCTTGACGCGACGAGTCTGGATCTGGAACCCGAGCGGCGGATGGATGCTTGACGGTGACGAAACGACGAGAAAACGATCGACGACGCTACGGAAAACTACAGTGAGCTCTTGGGGCTAAACGACGGCGACTCGGCGGCGAAGACTTGAACGACTGAAAGCGCAAGGTGGTGAGGAACCTCGGGGTGCGGCTACGGCTTTTATAGCCTCGGCATGCGCCCACAAATGGCAACCCTAGCACTCCATGGAGAGGCGGCGGCGCGGCGGGTTTGAAACCCGATCGAGACGATGACGCCCACCGTCCGATTCGCGATCAATGGCCACGATTAGATCTCGGCCGATCCGATCCAATCCGCACTTTCCAAAATCAACGGATGCGATCAAATCTTTCCAAAACAATATCAAGACGATCTCAAGCAGACGATCTCGATCCAACTACCGATCGCATTAGGGTTTTATAAAGTAACTACCGTCGATCTGGATCCAACGGTCCACACGGAACGGCGGCGAGATGGGCCGGGTCGCGACAATAATGTCATGAAGCAAGACAAATCTTGGGCTTCGCCCAAGATCGTTTCACCGATTTTTCAAAAGCTTTTTGATTTAAAAATAATTCCCGAAATTAGATTTATTTATTTAAGGCAATTAAAATATCAGGAAAAAACCAAGAAAATTCTCATAAATACTTTGAGACATTTTGAGTTCAAATAAAATATTTTTGGCAAAACTTTATTTTGACTATGCAGATATTTAATTGGTTTTCTCAAGGAGGCTAATTACTTAATTTTCAAAATAAATTCCAATAAATCCAGGAAAATCCCAATAAATCTCAAATTGCATAAATGACAATAAAATAACACTTAAAGCAAAAATTAGGGTGTTACAGGCTTCTCCTTGGCCGATCTTGATGACCCGGAGATCATGGCCACTGATGACTACAACGCCGAGATCAGGAAAATCCTCGAAGTATTGAAGGTGGCATCGGCTGCAGTCACCTCTACCCCAGGCACGAAAGAAAAACTGAACAAGCTTTTTGATCTGGTTATGAGGCCGCAGTCGGAGATACTGGCGACTAATCAGCTGATCAGAGACGTCATGGCGGCTGTTGAAGCCAACCTGCCTCCAGAGGCGATGGAAGCCCTCCTGAATGTATGCCATCTGGACGAAAGGAGGTCTGAAATTGAGGAAGCACAGGCTAGAATTAAACGCCGTGAGGCCCAGGAAGCCGATCAAAAGCTTCTGGATGAGCTGGTCGCAGACGCGAAGGCAAAGAAACGCAAATTTGATGCCGACACGCAGCAGCTAAAGTCGACCAAGGAATCTCTCTTCAAGCTTGAAAACACGAAGAAATTTCTTTTGGAAGAATTGGCCAAGACCGAAAAACAAATCCAAGAAGGCCGTGTTCTATGGAAAAAGCTCACGGAGATAAAGGACCGAAGCTTGGTATCGCCATGGCTGTGGTAAATGTGAAAAAACAATCGGCCAAGGTGGTACCAGTGCCAAGAAATGCAAAAGAAGATGATCGCATCCTTGAAGAAGTTCAATGTGTGATCGCAAAGGCCGCGGGTGCTTTATCGGCTTTGGGCGCAAGTCTCCCGGGCTCAGGCATTCAGTACTAACTCTTGGAAATGTAAAACTTCTGTTGGTTGTTTTGAAAATACCTGTCTGAATACTACTTTTGTAACTCTTATAATCAGCTGTTTAACCGATTTTAATTTCGCCCTCTAGTAATTGTATCTTCTGAGTCTGCAATCCTTTTAGCCGATTAATAGCATCGTGTTAAACTTGGCCTTTTGAACGTGATTCTTAGTCGGCTAGGCTCCAATCCAAACGCTAGGATAGTACTTCTTTAAATATTTCCCATTAATATCTTTAGGCAATACATATCCTTCCAACGTCTCTATTACGTACGAATTTCCACCGACTAGTTGATTAACCTTGTATGGTCCTTCCCACGTAGGTGACCATTTTCCAAATCGGTTATCTTTCGAACCAACGGGCAATATCGTTTTTCATACTAAATCGGCTTGATCGAAAGACTTAGGCACGACCTTTTTATTATATGCTTTTGCAACCCTGATTTTATTCTTCTTAAGTCGATCAAGCGTAGACAAACGTATTTCTGCCAACTCATCCAAATTGTCGATCATCGAATTGTTATAATCCTAAGCCGACAAACCGTCTTGCCTAGCCACTCGTATAGATTCAATGTTGATCTCCACGGGTAAAACGGCTTCTTGACCATACACCAACTGGTAAGGTGAAAGCTTCGTTGCTCCGTGATAAGCTAGCCGATACGCCCAAAGCGACTCCGATAGAGTTGAGTGCCAATTCCTTGGTTTTTCGTCAATTTTCCTTTTGATCAACTTGATTAACGTTTTGTTGGATGACTCGGCTTGTCCGTTAGCCTGAGCGTAGTATGGGGATGAATTCAACAATTTGATTCCCAGACTTGTCGTGTAACTCTGAAACTCATTAGACATAAATATTGTACCTTGATCGGTCGTGATTGTTTGTGGTATCCCAAACCGATGGACAATGTGCTCATTAACAAAACCGATGGCTTCGACACTGGTCACTTTCTTGAGTGGTATAGCTTCAACCCATTTAGAGAAATAATCGATCGCGGCCAAAATAAACTTGTGGCCTTTACTTGAAGTAGGAAATATTTGGCCGATTACATCTATTCCCCAACCTCTGAACGGCCATGGCTTAATAATTGGGTGCAAAGCCGATGCTGGTGCTAGTTGTATGTTGCCAAACTTTTGACAGGTCTGACATCCTTTATAATACTTGAAACAATCCTCTAGCATCGTCGGCCAAAAATAACCTATCCGTCTAAGCATTCATTTCATCTTATGAGCCGATTAGTGAGAATCGCAAATGCCATCATGTACTTCACCCATCGCTACCCGTGCTTCTTCGGCTCCAAGACATCTCAATAGCAATCCTTCCATCGTTCGATAATACAACGTATCGTCCATAACAATGTACTTTAAATCTTGTTGCCTAATCTTGCGTTCTGTCGGCTTAGATGGATCAATTAGGTAATTCTTTATTTGCGTTCTCCAATCCGTGACATCTACGCACATGACGGCTTTATTCACTAGCTTAGTTATTAGATATCAGCCAAAGTCTTTGTACCCTGATGCCTGTTGAGCCAGGGCATTAGCTCTATCGTTCAACTCTCGAGGGACATGACCGATAGAAAATAATGTAAATGAGCCGATGATCTCGAAGCATTGCTCTAAATATTTTAACAGTACCTCGTCTCGACATTGATATTCTCCTTTTATTTGCTGTACAATTAACATAGAATCCCCGTATGCCTCAACCGCACCTACTCCGATGTTGTCCAATAATTGCAAACCCTTGAGCAACGCTTCATACTCTGCCTGATTATTTGAGCATCGACTGTTTAATCGAAATGCAAATTCAAAGTTATGCCCTTTGGGCGATATGAGCACTACACCGATTCCATCGCCTTCTCTGCACACAGACCTATCAAAAAACAATTGCCAAGGGGCTACAGATACCAAGTCGGCAATAGTGTCATGTCCTGTTATAAAATCGGCCAGAACTTGTCCCTTAACTGCTTTAGCCGATTCGTAAATCAGGTCGACCTCTATTAAGGCATAAGCCCATTTGCCAAGTTGACCTCGTAATATCGGAACTGATAACATATACTTTATAACATCGGTTTTACAGATTACTTTACAAGCCGATGCTAAAATATAATGTCTTAGCTTTGTACATGAGAAATATAAAGACAAGCATAATTTCTCGATGAAAGGGTACCTGACTTCAGCATCAAGAAGGCGTCGGCTTAAATAAAAAATAACCCTTTCCTTTCCATCAACTTCTTGTGCTAAAACAGACCCGATAGTCTCCTTTTCGGCCGATATATATAACCTGAATGAAATCCCTTTTCGCGGTGCAGCCAAAACCGAAGGATTGGCTAAATAGTCTTTAACGTCGTCGAAAGCCTTTTGCTGATCGGCTCCCCACACAAACTCTTGATTATCCTTCATTTTCAACAGTGGGGTAAAAGCACGGATCCACTGCATGATTCGAGATAAACCTTCGTAGATAGTTAATTTTGCCGATCAACTTCTGCAATTCATTTTTGCATGTTGGCGGCATTGTGTCGACTATGGCTTTAACTCTTGCTTGATTGACTTCGATACCTCTTTCATGTACCATAAAGCCCAAAAATTGCCCAGCCGACACGCCAAACGCACATTTGAAAAGATTCATCTTCAAGCCATGTGATCTTATGTTCTGGAAAACCTTTTCTAAATCGGCCAAATGCTCCAAGTCATCTGCAGACTTTACCACGACATCATCGATATATATCTCAACGATGTGACTGATTAAATTATGAAAAATCAGATTCATGGCTCGCTGATATGTTGCCCCGGCGTTCTTTAAACCGAAAGTCATAACCGTCCACTCGAACAAACCTATGGCACCAGGACATCTAAAAGCTGTTTTTGTTATATCGGCTTCTGCCATGAATATCTGATTGTATCCGACATTCCCGTCTAGAAAACTTATGATCTTATTCCCTGATGCAGCATCGATAAGCATATCGGTTATTGGCATCGGGTATTCATCTTTTGGTGTCGCTTTGTTTAAATCTCTAAAGTCGACACAAACTCGAAGTTTTTCGTTTTTCTTCATGACTGGAACAATGTTGGAAACCCATTCCACATATCGGCAAGGCCTTATAAATTTAGCCTCCAACAATCGCTCTATTTCTTCTTTTATAATTTTATACAGGGCTGGATTAAAACGCCTAAGGTACTGTTTAAACGGCCGATAACCTTGCTTAATGGGTAGCCTATGTTCTACCAATTGTCGGCTTAAACTAGGCATCTCGTGATACTCCCAAGCAAAACAATCTTTATATTCTCTAAGAATTTTGATTAACTTTTCTTTATATTTTACATCTAATTTCGCGTTAATAAAAGTTGGTCTTTTTCTATCACCACTACCTATATCAACTTCTTCAAGCAGATCGGTGGATGTGAAGCCTTGACCCAACTTTTCAATCTCTTGAAAGTCTTCTATAGCCTCATAGCTATGCGTTGTTTGCCGATAGCTTTGCATTTTGTCTTGTAATACCTTTACTGTTTTTCTTGTCCCCATCGGCGCAACTCTTCGTTTGCTCGATCAAACGTGCCTGGCCTGACACTGATCGGCACAAGTCCTGTTTTGCTCACGCAGATGAAATCGCAGTCTTCTAGTGTTTTTCCCGATATGCATTCGGCTTCTTCATGTTGCCAATTCGCATAAGAACTGGCCATGGCAATATGAGCCGATGTGTCGGCCGTGACAATTTCAACTTCTTCTCCATTCCACTGGACAAGCGCTTGATGCATAGTCGACGGGATGCAGCAGTTGGCGTGAATCCAATCTCTTCCAAGCAGAACGCTGTAATTTCCTTTGGCGTCAATAACAAAAAATGCGGTCGGCAAAGTTTTACTGCCGACGGTCAGTTCTGTAACCATGAAGCCTTTGGCTTCTGTAGGATTGCCTGTGAAGTTGTTTAAAACCATGTTAGTTTTAATCAAGTCTTCATCGAACTTACCCAGTTTCTTGCAAGTCGGATAGGGCATCAAGTTTACTGTGGCTCCACCGTCTACCAACATCCTTGATATCGGCTTTCCATTTATATACCCTTTCAGATATAATAGTTTCAGATGCCGATGTTCATCTCTTGGTTTTTGAAAGATAGTGTTTTGAACGCCTGAACATGATTGAGTAAAAGTTTCTTTAGCTGACTCAGTTTTGATTTTGAATTCGGCCGGCATTGTGAACACCATATTGATGTCCATTGGGGGTGTATCGTCTCTAATCATAGGAGAATCTAGATCATCCGCCGATTCAAAATCTTCCTCGGCTTGTTCCTTTTTTCTCCACTCTTTCTTGATAACCTTGACCGGACGAAGCTCATTGAAAGTATCATCCCTTTGCTTTTCTGCGTCGGCTTCTCAGATCTCTTGAGTCCTTAGCCTCGGCGTGCTCAGATCGCGATCGGCTAAGGCCGACGGACACCACCTAGGCTTGGGCTCTAGTGGCTTCGATCCGCCACCAAATTTTCTCGGTCTGAATTGGGCCTTAGCGTTTCGACCTGGTTTGGTACCTGGCTTGGTTCAGATATTCTCTCGTGAATAGGCCTCCTGTAACCTTTGCTGTGATCTCAAATCGGCCCAGACAGCCTATCTCTAGCCGATTGTCTTGGCCAATCGTTTCGGGGGTAATACTCCATCGGACATGTATACGGAGATGGCAGTGCTACTCCCCTTTCTCTACAAAACTGTCAAAAGGGACATCTTCTATGGGCCCTCTCCACATTTTCGGTGTGATATAAATTACCCTACCGGTGAGTAGAATATCGTGGTCGGCTATTCATCCTTTCATATTTCTCTATCAATTGAGAAAACGTTGGTCCTGGCCTTTTAGCTGATTGCCTTGATGGCGATTTTTCAGCCTTGTACCATTTACCCACCTGAATATTTCCCTTGGGTTTAAAGGTTCTCGAATTTTTTCCTTCATGATCGGCTTCTATTTGTAATGAGCCGATTGTAATTTTCAACGTCTGGCCGTCGTTTGAATTCGACTGAATATTGACTTGCCGATCCTTCTTTAGCTCATCATGCATCGGCTTCTTTCCTTTAGCCGAACATTGAACCATGTTAATTGGGAATGGATCAGCGTCAACTTGTATGGTCAGCTCATCAGCAAATTTTAGCCGACCATCCTCAATAGCCGACTGGATCTGTTGACGAAAAATATTGCAGTCATTAGTATTGTGAGAAAAAGAATGGTGCCACTTGCAATACCTGTGTTTCTTGATCTCGTCAGCCGATGGTATAATATGTCTCTCGGGCAACCGTATTATCTTTTCTTGTAATAATAAATAAAAAATGCGATCACACATGGAAACATCAAAGGCATACTTAACTTCCGACTTATTTCTAGTCGGTTTTAGCCAAGAACAGACTATCTTAGACCCTTTTACCCA
Organism: Otatea glauca; assembly: GCA_036346275.1. Taxonomy (NCBI): domain Eukaryota; kingdom Viridiplantae; phylum Streptophyta; class Magnoliopsida; order Poales; family Poaceae; genus Otatea; species Otatea glauca. The sequence goes on along the minus strand of CM070730.1, from coordinate 28,443,989 downwards.
TTCAGCTATGTTTATTTCTGCTTCATCGTCTTCTGAGGAATCGCTTGGACAATAATCCACCATATTGACTTTAAATTTGTCTTTTTCTTTATTGCCGTTATTTTTAAATCTATCTTTGAACACTTTATTATCTGGGAATCGACTTTCCTGAGCCGATACACGATGAAGCAGATGGCTTAAATCGTTGAACTCTTGCCCTCCAAACTTCTCTCTAAGTGGTGGAATTAATCCTTGAAAAGCCAAATCAGCAAGCTGGTTATCGGGCAATGTGACACTAAAACATCGGTTTCTAGTTTCCCTGAACCTCTTAATGTAATCGCCATCGATTCTCCAAATCTCGCAATGTAACTTAGGTCCGAAATCATGAGTTCTAAACTGCCTGAGAAAAAAATACTCGTGGAATCGGCATTCCAAATCGTTCCATAAGTGGACCGAATTTGGTGGCAAACAAGTAAACCAAGTAAAGGTCGCCTTGACAAAGGACAACGGAACAGTTTTATTTTCATCCATCGGATCGAGCCGCTTCACGCATTGAGCGATAAAGCGTCCGATGTGTTCTAGAGTGGTAGTCGAGTCATCACCAGAGAATTTTGCAAAATCTGGGACTCTGAAATTGTGAGGGTAAGGCATACGATCTATGTAATCAGGATACGGTTTTCTGTAGCCGATAACCTTCCCCTTTGACTGTATGCCGAATTGGTCCCTTAAGACAGTGGAGATTTGGTCGGCCCAGTTTGCATTATCGGCCATTGGCACCGCAAGCCCTTGATAATGTTGATCATAGTTGGCATTCTGCACCTCGAGTGCAAACTCGGGTTGTCAATTATGCTGAGCCGACGGCACACGAGTATACTGATCATACCTATTATGCCTGACTTGAGGTTCTGGTATTGGGACGAAAGACTCTGAATAAGTTACTACCCTATGCGGACCTGGATTTCTAAGCAAGGTAAGTTCATGTGGGTATCTTTTAGGCCCAATCGGCTGTGAAACCGATTGTGGAAAAGCATAAAACGGAGCCGACGGCGGCAGATTTGTTGATGCGTCTAACTTAGCAGCGTCGGTGTATGCGTGGTAATGGCTCACCCCACTTGGCCGAGGGTCTCTAGGCAATATTATAGTGGGCTGAGTAGGCATTATGGTAGGGGGTGAGGTTATAGCCGATGATTTAGGATCGGCCGGTGTGCTCTGCGTATTTTGGGCTACTGAAAAAACAGGATAATTCGGTAGAGCTTGCAATTGGTCAAGCAGACTACCTGACGAGGCTAACTCTTGGGCTATAGTTTTAACACTATTTGCTATCATCGGCTTAAGCGTTGTCACAAGAGCCGATGATTGGTTTATTAGGGCGTGGTGCACAGACTGATTAATCATAGCCGATAATTCGGCTTGAGCAGGCAGATATCGGCTTACCAGTTCTGTGACACCCGTATCTCCCAGGGCGTTGACCGTCGGTAGGGCGGATTTTTGAGTGACGCCACGTCTAGTTTTCTGATAACAGCTTAGCATCATCTCCTCCAACGCAGTCTTCCGATCTTCAATCTCTTGACGTTGTTCTGCAGTCAAATCGTCCATTGTTGGGACGATTATGGCTTCTGTGTTGAGATCGGATGGCGGAATCAACTTTCCTGATGAAGACATGGTCTCACCGGGCGTGCCAAGAGTGTGTTGGCGTTAAAAATTTGATGTAGGGTTTCTGACAACAGCACACCAGACGAACATCGGGTTCAAAGCGTGCCAGTCGATTTGACCTGTAATCGACAAGGTAAAAATATAAAATTCACCCAAAAGCCGATCGTGAAGATCAATCGGCTTAGACCCAATCAGCTTGAAGCCGATCGAGATCGAAGTAACAGGGTAAGTCTAATTAGCCGATTAAGGCTAATCAGATGATAAAGGCAGATCGATTCTGAAAAAGGCGATGCGCAACAAAATCAGAATAAATCAAACCTGAGGCGTAATTGATGAAGATCAATAATCGGCGATGCGCAACTTTATTGATCAAATCGATTACAAAGACTAAGTTATAAAAGCTATTCCTAGTCGACAGGAAAAAGTAAGAGTAAAGGCTGGTTGATTGTATTGTGTTGTTGTTCCTCGCAGTTTGCTTCGACCCTTCTTTTATACCCGTCAGCCGATCGTATCCTTTTACAACACGTTTAAGTCCTGATCCGTATCGGCCTTATCTCGGACAGTTATTTCCTTAAAGATCTTGCTGTTACCAAATATCTTCAAATCTTTCCAACCTATCCGTTAATTTCCGCGTATCTGATCTTATTGCCGATTTTGACTAGACTTACCAAATTTCTTGTGCAAACAGGTAGTGAGAACGAGAACCTGGGAGTGTGGCCAAATGGGGAACTTCGGCCGCATTTGGAGGCGAGTTGGCCATGTTCTGCGTGAGGGGAGCAGCCGAACGAGCTACTGCATGGCCCATATAACTTGTCACAGCCCAGCACAGGTGAGGGGTATTTGAGCTCCATGGCTCGTCGTCGACGAGCCGCGTACGCTAGCAGCTAGCTCAGGGGCCAACCAAATAGCTTGGTCCAGCTTGCTAGGGTTGGGTCCCTTATCAGCCTGGCTAGTTTGTGTCCATGTTAATATTTTAATTTTTACATTGCGATTGTAGATTGTGGAAATAGGAGGTTTAAGTGAATTTGATCTATATTAGAGATTAGAGAGTAGCGGAGGTAAACATTTAGGAGCAAAAGAAATGGGCAGAGCATACCCTGCTCCGATCCCTTCTTTTCCTTTTTACACTTCATTTTCACTTTTGCACTTTAGACCTTACATCACATACCAATCACACATAAGTCGACCAACATACATACTGAACTCAATAGGACAATGAGGCCCATGTTCGAACAAAGGGCCCTACTATAAACAGTTTACAGGGCGGGCTAATTAATTTCGTTTTTTCCGTAGCATGGTTCGCAAAATCAACGAAAATCGCTCTAAAACTGCGGTTTTTGATCTTGCCGAGTCGGTTAGAGATTCAAAATCGGTCGGTAAACCGATCTAATTCAAAAATAAATTCAAAAAAATTGAAATTTTTTATGCGACGTAAACCGGTCGAAAATAGGTGAAACCACACGATTTTCGATGAAATCGAGCGAAATTCGCTCAAAAATTGGCTCTAAGGAACATTCAATTGGTCAGTCGGTTTTTGACCGGTTTTTGTTTTTTTTGAATTTTTTTCCAAATTTTTTGGCTTCTTAACTTTTCAGTTTCTGACGATTTTCGAATTTCGGTTTTTGAAGGTTTTTTCGAAATCGGTTCTGTGAAGGTCGCTGGGTTTCTTCTTCACATTTCCCCCCTTTCATCCCGTGCTCTCTCTTTCTTTCTCTTTCTCTCACTCAAAGAAGTAAGCGTCAGATGTTTGGAAGAGCGGTAACTGCACTCTTCACAGCTCTATATCCTCCGCTTTCGCATTGTCAATGTCAATCATGACACCGAAATAGATAAGCCCGAGAGGTGTTGAATCCCAAAATCAAGATCGCCATTGAGAGATTGCGTTGTGTGTGCCTGAACAGAAAATTACATTCTTCGAGCTTTGGCGTAGACCGGGCTTCAAACATTAAACCCATTCCAAAGGCGAGGGTTAAAACACCTTCAACATTGAAATCCTGTGCTGCCGTTGACCAAAAAAAAAAAAACCCTTCCTTTGGGGCCTTCTTCTGCGTATAACTGTATAAGTAAAGATCTTCCAAAACAGGTAGGCCTCGTATCATGTGTACATCTTCACTCTCAATTTTCTCGACTTCAAGAAATAAACTTTCGAGGTTGACAACTGAGTCATCCATTGGGGAGGGGACTTTACAGATGGGGCCAGTGCCCTCCTCGATGTGGAACTCCATCCCTCAAGTTCAGTTTTGAATTGTATAGACAAATATTGGAGGTTACACGCACTTAGTGTACAGAGAGAAGTTATCATTTTCTCTACATGGTTTCCTTCTTTAGGATACCCAACTATGTGCAGCCGCCTTAGCTTCGTTAGTTGGCCCAACTCCTGCAGTACACTCGTTGACTGGCTGAGGACGTTAAGTGCTTTCATGTTACCAAATCCAACAGGCAATTACATCAAAAAAAAGAGAGACTCCATCAGGCAATTTAGTGCCAGCATTAACAAGAAGACACACCAAATTTCCAAGTGGAGTAATTTCCGATGGCAAATGGCAATCTCCTCACACTGGTTTTTATAAGAGTTTTAAAGTGTACTATACTAGTATTATATGGTGGATAGTAGAAATCAGATATAGTCATTGATTTGTTAAGTATATTTCTTTCTAGCACTCTACTATCGTAGGAAGTACAAATAAATAATAGCTAATCTGATACATTCGATTGAAAATAATGAACATTCATGTTGAATTTAGTGGACTGTCAAAGAGGTCTTTTATAATGTCCCGTGTGTGTAAGTGTTGCAGCTCTCCAATTTTTAGTGGGAGCTCACTTACACGATTTTTTAAAAATAATATAATTTTTTTTAAAATTATAGAAATAATACCAAAAAAGACAAATAGATCCCTGTCACCATTTCGAAATAACGACATTCACTCTATTGCCAATTGAAATGACGATAGAGATTCTATCGCCATTTGAATCAACGATAGAGTGCCACGTGGGTTGCCACGCCACTTGTCGTCATTCAAATGATGATAGAGTAAATAAATCGTCAATTGAAACGGCAACAGAGATCTCCGTGCCCTCTATTGTCATTTCAAATGATGACAGAAGGCTACATTTAAAAATTGGCGTGGCTACCTTTGTTACCATTTGAATCGAGACAACTGAGGGCAGCAAAAGGAAGAGGAGAGGAGAGGGAAGAATAGGAGAAGAGAGGAGAGGAAGAGAAGAGAGTAGAGGAAAGGGGAGGAGAAGAGAGCAAGGAGAAGAAAAGGTATCACACATCGGAGGTGAGTTTTTTTAGCCTTTTAGATTATATTTTGAAACCATGATAGGTTAGCAACCGAAACAATTAGATATGTAGTTGTATAGATATGTAGTCGTGCGATATGTAGTTGTATTATGTTGTAGAAATGTAGTAATGTAGATCGGGGTGAAAACATATCAGATAGTTTCGAACCAATTTGGATAATTTTTTAATACAAATTCTGTTGGCTCAGACTAATTCGAACAATTTTCAAAATCTCTTCCCTATTGAATCAATATAGAAATCAACTTTTAATTTTGAAAATTTGCAATCTAGCTTGAACAATTTTGAATTTTTTTGGGGATGTTGTCGATATAGTCTAGAATTTTTAAAAATATTTTTAGGAATTTTATAGCAGTTAAAATTTTGAAAAAATCAAACACTATTGTCTTTAGTAAGAAAATATTTGAAATAAGTAGCAAAAAATTAGAAAAACTCATAAATACAAAATATATTATTTTAAACATAAATGAATAGAGAATGGAAATCTTGGGCCATTGCATGTTCTTTGTGAATGTTTGGTCCAGAAAACTTTATGTTTTTGTTCTTTTTGTACATACAATTTAAAGGGCTTTCATGTTCTGAGAAATAGTTCTGATAGTATTTGATTCAATTCTTATTTGTTTTGTATATTTATTTGATATGATATGGACTTTATTTGATATTGGTATGTGCATCCAGTGAAAAATATGATAAGAAATATGGCAGAGCCATTATTCATCGATATCCGAGCCTAACTGTACAGTAGTTTGTTACGATAGGTAGGTATCGTGGTCCGATTAATTTTAGAAATAATTAGGTTAATAGAATGAGAAACTATCATTGACATAATAACTTTTGACAAAAAGCTCAACAAGTATGAATGAGCAAATGCATTTTAAAATACACTATAGAAAAGGGGTTCACAGATGGGTGTAGAAGGGGTTGAATTAAGTCATTTTTCAAGTGTGCTAGCTAGCCTGTTACGAGCAGAGCAGCATTCCTGGGGCACCATTATGAGATGGTTGTACTAGCTGTTATCGTTGACCATGCATTGCATGATATGAAATTTCACAATGTTGGTACTCGTGCACGGCCATGCACGTACTAGGAGTTAGTGGAATTGAAGGTGTCAAAGTCGTGGAGCACATACGTATGATTGGCGAAGAAGTGAGAATGGCCACTAGTGCTAATGGCCCAAGCATTTCAGAAAATCCCTTCAGCTCATATGATACATGAAGAGACCATCGGTGATGAAGTCGATGAAGTTGGGAAGCCAAATCGCAAGCACCCATGCTTCATGAGCCAAGATATGGGAGGCAGTGACAACTCAGTACAAGCAGAGATTGTAGATCTTTTCATGCTAGAGATGCAGAAACCTATGGGTATTGTAGACGAAGGCGAACGGATTGAAGCCTTGGTGAAACGAATAGAGATCAAAGATTGTGACTACGAGGCATTGTCAGATGATGAAGGTTGTGATGATGAGCAGACTAGATGTGAGGAGGGGTGTCGGGACCCGAATATACAAATTCGGACCCTCTGTGTATATCACACTAGTCCAGGATCATGCTAGTGCACACAGGCTCAATATAGATGAATATCACAATCATACACAATGGTAATATAATAAAATACTTCATATATTAAATATAAACCTGTTGACAGACCTTATGGTAAACTTACATGAATATGCCACACAGGGCTAAACTAATAACATTAAACTAAAACTCTACAACGGAATGAAAACATAGATAAACCCCTCAGTATACCACAAGCAACTGACAAGGCTCGCATACTAAACATTCGTCTCCTTCTGATACTCCTCCAAAGCTGGTGTAGATTCTTTAACATTCGTCTCCTCCTGATACTCCTCCAAAGCTGGTGTAGATTCTTTCTCAACTGGTGATTTTGTTGTTGGCAAGGGTGAGTACTTAAATCACTCAACAAGTTATGCACAGAATGTAAGTCTAACATAACTATATGCATGGCTTATTCCAAATGAACGGTTGATATGGCTATTTTGCAATAAATTAGCTTTTACAATGAATACAGTAAATAGATTGGAAAGATAGTAAAACATATAACAGTAAATAATAACTTTCAGTATTTCTTAAGTAAACATGGCATCTAGCCCTAATTCATGTTCCAACTTTCCAATAGCATCCAGCCTTCCCATCCAAGTTTTTATTTTATAAAATCTAACCTTTGACTGTAATCCCCGAGCATTGCTTAATACTACGAGCACGGCTATCCGAATAGATTTTACACTCTCCAGAGGTTATGCACTTTACCCACACGACATGATTATCTCCTTTTGCCTGGCCAGCACACTTCCTTCGGTGTTCCGACAGAGAAACCATGACAAAACCTTTACAAAAAGCTCTGTCTTAACCCAGTAATACCCGTTGAGATTTCAACATTGAAGGGACTGGTTACCACAATCAGGTCCCCTCTTATGCCATATGAGTTTCATCATTCAGTCGGACCTCACATGACCACTGGTAGTACCAAAGCTAAGACATTACAAATTAATCAGTTAGGTCCGTCCCAGTCCAGACATGTGGTTGAATGTTTGACTCAGGTCAAATGCTTGCAAGGTTAAGTCCTTAAGATGACCGAGACGACTTTCACAAACCCTCTACCATTCTGGTCCACCTTAGCACACTGCCCCTTGCCACTTGTCCCAATCTAAATGATTACCACCCCAGTTGATTACCAAGCACCACGTGCCATCAACAAGTCAACATCTTTGCGTGACAACCCTGTCATTACAACTCAACATCATTGTGTGACAACACCTGACACACCAATTCCATAAACATGTTCCATATTCCATTAATCAACATTAAATTGATATTCCAAAGTCATGAGTTACACGTGGCATGACTAAGTATACTAACACGGTCTAACCAACACATGTTGATTTCTAATATTAACCAACTAGTAATGAACCATTGTAGGGCGATAAATAATCATGGCGTACAAATGACATGGTAGGTTAATAAAATATCATGCATAATATAAATTAACATAACAATTTTGCAAACTGGGTTCAATATGATCAAAGCACAACTTGCCTTGGAAAAGTTCTTGCTCTTGCTTTGGACCTTGGTCTTGAGTTAACGATTCCTCCTCAGATGCTCCGAGCACATTGACGTCTACGCGTAACGAAAGAAAATACCAAATAAATATCAAAATAGAGAGCAAACAAATTCTAAAAATAAAATAAAATTCACCATGAAATAGATCTTAATTTTACAAATTTTTAGAAATGTTAATCGCCTCAATCAGAGCTCGTATGAGTGAGAACGGGCTCTCGAAAGATTCAATTAAAAGAGAAAAATCAGAAAATAGAAAATCCTGAATTTCCTGATTTATTTTTCTATTGGAAAATCAATTTATGATGCAACGCTGATGTCAGCAACCAATTTCCCAAAACTAAATATGAAAATCCCCTCTTAGGTTGACATGTGGGCCTGGTCTTCATGGACCAAGTCTACGGTCGGATCCGGTCCACCATGAACTAGGTGCATGGTGATTCGGTGACTGCCAAGTGGTCCCTCTCCTCTGCTGACATGGCAATCTGACATAGATGACATGCAAGCTCGAATGGCTTACACGGTGTCCACCTCAAGCACACGTGGCATCCATGTCGGACCCAGCAATCAACCCCGCTTGGCAAACCCCCAACGGCGGCACTTAACCGGACTCGAAGAAGACGACATACCAATCAGCGCACCCGGATCTAGTTCGTTTTCACACGGATCTTGAAGAGCACTCCTCGACGAACTTAACTATGCCTTCGGTTTGGGTGGATACGGCTTATCGGTGACGAATCCGGTGAAAAACCGTGGCAATTTCCCCTTCTTTCTCCGGTGAGTTTGATCTATGTGACGAACGTGCCTCGGGTGAAAAAAGCAGGTCAAAGGGGCGGCGTGATATGGGGAGCAAGGTGCGGGGCTCGACTTGGATTTTAAGCCTCACCGCACCGTGTAGAGCATGGACACCAAGGCGGCGATGAAGTCCGAGAAGAACACAGTGGCGCAAGGACGACGAACACCAGCTGTACACGTGGCAAGATCCACGAACTCGATGCACTCGGATCAAACCAATCCAGACCGTAAACGGAATCAACGCTTGAGATTGATTAGGGTTCCCGTCAGTCCCGACCGATCTCAGCCCTTCAATCGAGATCCAATGGTCAGCCGCGTTAGGGTTTCCCTAAGCCATCTCGCCCCGTCCATTTAAACCAACAGTGGATATTTATCTTCACAGCCGAGCGGGCCAAATGAGCTGGAGAGAGAGGTTGGCCAGGCCCAGCAGAGATTCGTCCCACTGTTTAAAACATTTTCCATGTTTTTGTAATTAAAACAATTCTAGAAAATAGTTTAAGCCAAATAAAATAGTAGAAATATCAGGAAAATTCTAGAAAATATTTTAAGACATTTGGAACTTAAATAAAAAATATTTTTGACAAAAATTTATTTAAACTTTCTTATTATTTAAATAGTTTTCACAATAGTCCATATTTAATAATAATTAATAAATTCAAATAAATTCCAGAAAAATCCAATGAATTCAGAAATTCCATAAAATGCATATTAAATTCAAATAATAAAAAATTGGGATGTTACTAGGGGCTTCCATCGGAGTGGGATGCATACCTGTTTGACGAGCTAGTAGTTAGTGAAGGTGAGGAGGTTGCTTGGGAATACCTGCAGAATGAGATCAGATAAGGAGCGATGTACAAAAGTAAAGCAGAGGTGCAGGAAGCAGTAAATCTTGGGCAATGTCATTACAGATAGGGATGAAGATGGAATGGAAACAGTCGGTAAATGGTTGTTTTGTTTTTGTTTCCACATCTTTTACTGGTAACAAAAATGAAATCGAAAACCCCAGAAACGGATAGTGGTGAAAACAGATGCGGAATGGAACGGAGCGGATACGGAAACGAAAGTAGAAAATTCCACAAGAACATAGTACATGATCACAGTATACATGACCGCGAAAACAATGTAATTCATTCCACATCCAAGGCGGATACAAGAACAATGTTATGTTCACCGGTATCACTAGGAAGTTTTTTCTCATGTTTGTCAGCTGAAGGCTCGCTATTTGTCTTCCAGATTAGACCATCATGTCCTCCTCCATATCATTATCATCGACATCCTCTTGCTCCTCCAACTATAAAGGTGTAACGCCCTAAAATTTGCATATTATTGTTTAATGTTCATTTATGATTTTCTGATATTTATCCTGGATTTTTTGGAGTTTATAAATGCCATTTTCCTATTTTAGATTTATAGAATTAATTTATTCATGAAAAATGAAACCAAAATTATGCTAGAAATAATTTTCCTAGGTTCAAAATGTTCCAAAGTATTTTTGAGAATTGTTCCAAAATTTTTGAACTCTATTTGATATTTTCTATAAAGCCATTTGTATTTCTGGAATTATTTTAATTTGAAAATAAATGTAAATTCTCCGTTATCCATTTTGGACCAAGTGGGCCAAGTTTCTGATGGAATTTCCGGTTTCACTTATACATAATTTCCATTTGAGTTTTTGTTTCCGTCGAAAATGGTTTTCCTGTTTCTGTTTTTGACAAAAAAATTTCGTTTCCGTTTCAGTACCGATATTTTCCGTTTCTATTTTCGAAAAAATGCTTCCGTTTTTGTTTTCATCCCTAACTACGGAGGACATTTAAGGTTGTAAAGTCAACACAATGTGTGTATGATGTGAAGTGTGAGATAGAGTGATGCCCATGGTGAGCACATGCATACTAGACAAAGTGGGACATCCTTTGGATGCTCCACAGTCGTTCCACATACATACGTGCTGATAGAGTCTATGCAACCCATAGAAATATGTCTTCAGACTTTGTTACAAATGCAATGTACAAAGAGATTGTGTACAACGTCGATTTATAGCCGCATTTCCTTTACTTGCAATAGAGTAGAGTTTGTAGTACACAGTAAGCTATGCAAAGGCTTGGAGGGTGAAGCAGAAAGTGTTGAAAGCAAGGTTCGATACGTATGGAGAATCCTACCACAACCTACCCGGTATGAGTCGAGTCATACAAGAAAGGAATAATGGGACTTTTGTTGATATTTTCGAAGAAACCTCCGAGCGTTGCCCTGGGAAGATGGTACTTAAGCAAGCATTCTTCGGTTTTGGTGTGTGCAACAACCGTTTAGACATTGCTGTCTGTTACTTTGCATGGACAACACCTTTTTGACTAGGAAGTATAAGGGCCAGATATTGACTATCATTGGAGTATACGCCAACAACTAGGTTCTTCCTATTGCACTTGCATTTGTGGAGAGTGAGAATACCGATAGTTGGTTGTGGTTTCTGAGGAACGTGAAAGCTGGTGTTGTGGACTAGCAGTCTCGAGTTTGTATCATACATGATCGACATACTGGCTTATTGAAGGCGATTGTGCAGCTCTAGCATGTGGAAGATAAGCTCTATCCATGGCCTAATTTGTAGAGTAGGTGGCACAAGAGGCACATATATGCCAACTTCAACAAGTTAGGAACAAGGATCTCAAGAAGCTTTTCAAGAGGCTTTGCAATTAGAATCAGCAAAGTAAGTTTATTGCACTATGAAAGAAGCTGGACGAACTCACGATAAAGCATACAATAAAGGCAATGAAGAAGCCCATCACTGGGACACAAGGGCTTCCCGTTGCACTTGAGAACATACCTATGGACCCCCTAGCTGGTTGGGAGGAATGATAGGAGGACGAAATGCTTCTCACAGTGGATAGAACATGAGCCTCGGGAGAAGTGGGCATTGCTTTACTACACCGACGGGGCGCTAGGTACGGGGTCATGACTACCAACCTGACCAAGGTGTACAACTGGGTCATACGGGGTTAGAGGCCACTTCCATTGGTAGCTATCATGAAGGGAGTTCTACGTGGTATTATGAAATACTTTACTGATCGTTATGCCATGGCGTTAGTCTCCGTGAATGATCCTCAACTGAAGTACTCCACTATGATCAATTGGTACATGGAAGACAAAAGTAAGAAGGGGATATCAATAGAGCATTCAAAATAGGCACCAAGGAGCTTCGTTTCGAGGTCTCATGTAGAGAGAAAGGCAGTCGTGGGACAAACATCAGAAACTTGTTCACGAGTGCACCCTTATGAGGTGCAATTGTTCCTGCACATGCAAGAAGCCCCGTCTGTTACACAGGACATGCACATATGTGATGGCTGCCTGCTCGATAGTTCAACATGATCCCAACATATTTATGTCAGAATATTTCATAAAGGAAGCGATGATGGCAACCTGGAGTGGAGAACTCTATGGTTCGGCGTGGTTGGATCATTCACCGACCATATAAGTTGAGAGTAGACATGGTGGGTTCCCGACCTTCAAAGGCTGAAGGGAGTTGGTTGCCACCAAACCTGACGTATGAGGAATGACATGGACGCATTAAAATCAAGGCATCATGTGAAGAAATGTTTTATTTGCAAGGAAACGAGGCACACTTTCAAATATTGCCCTAGGCTGAGAGGCTAGGACGAAGGGGAAGAAGGCCATGTGCATGGGTTTGCTAAGTGTTCCATGGATGGTGGTTGCCACGGGGGTGCTACTACCAATTGAACTACATCTAAAATATTGTATCGTAAGAACCATGTCATACTAGTAGTGCATTTGTTTTGTGTGATGATGTAAACATTGTTGTAATATACGAACTATATCAAAAATGTTATATCGTAAGAACTATGTTGTAGTAGTAGTGCATTCATTATGTGTGGTGATTTATATATTTCTTTAAAGTACAAACTATGTAAAAAATTGTTGTATCATAAGAACTACGTTGTACCTTTAGGTATGAACTAAGTTGTACTAGTACGGTGTTCGTTCATTTCTTGTACTGTTAGATTTACGTTATGTTATGTAACTGTACCTACACGTTTACCTTTCCAGTTACTTTGTGTTGAACCCAGAAGACCAGTTTTGGGTGGATGTGTATGCGAGTAATTGGAAGAAAGCCAAGACCAAAACCCATGGGAAATCCAAGGGAAAGGAGTCGATGGGCCTCGATGCCGCAGCTAAAGGTTAGGGGACAAGCGTAATGTAGAGCTATAACACCAGCTTTAGATGGATGTGTATGGGAGTGATTGGAAGAAAGCCAAGGCTAACACTCGTGGGAATTCCAAGGGAAAGGCACCGATGGATCCTGAAGCATAGGATATATGATTGCAAGTCTGACTTCTTTTCCATCTCTTGAGTATTTTCGATTCCAAAAGATGTACATTTATCTTACTTGTAGTTTGTGTTGATGATTTGTGCGTGTCGCCATTTGTATCGTAAGGGTAGCAAGGCATATGCTATGTCTTGCTTATTTGGTTTGTTCAAACAAAAAATATCACTTAATCTCCTTATATGCATACAACGAACTTCTTGGTTATGCAATAGAAAGGGCCGATTGTGGTATCCTTCCATAAAGGAAAATATTACTATATTTCAGCACACGGCTAATTTCGATGTTTCTTTTTTGTTTTGCTAAATCTATATGGACTAATTTGTAATATTTTTATTTCTGAAAAATTCATAAAAGGTTTTGTCACCAACTGAAATGGTATTTCAAAGGGCGATAGAGGTCCTGTCGATCTTTTATTTGGCAACATAGTTGCCAATCCAAATGGTGACAGAGGACCTGTCGCCAGTCTAAACAGCGACAAAGATCCTTGCTAGACACCACATCAGCATTTTGCCATTTTGAGTGGCTACAGACACTCTGTTGCACTTTAAATAGCGATAGAGGTCTATTTATATTTTTTGGTATTATTTCTATAAAATTAATTAAAATTTGGATTATTTTTTAAAAAACACTTACACCTATATCTCTCAAGGTCAAGTACTTCATGTCTCTCAAGGTCAGGTACTTCAGCTAAAACAACCTTTCTGTGTTAACAAGATTATGATTTGTTAATCCCAAGCAACCTAGTGGGTCCAACGAACGCAGAAAATTAAAATCCTGGCAGGAAGTAACCTTTGCTCCAATATGGTCCATCGTCACTTTCTCTTCCCTTCTTGTCCAGAGCATTTCCCTTCTAATAATTCTCGAAAATTTTCTGATGAAATGGTATGCAGCCCTGCACAACATGAATATTTGTTCATCTTTAGATAATCAACAAGCAAAGTTTCACCTAGCAAACATATGCCAAAATACTTGTAGTAAAATAGATGTTCGAGAATACGTGTAGTCAATATTTTCAAACTTTGACCATTAATATACATAAAGATATTTAAATTTACATGGAAATGATATTAGTTGTTTTGTCATAAAAAATAATTCCATATCATTGTATTTTAAACAATCAATGGTCAAAGTTGTGTATTGGATACCGTCTTACTATTCAAAATAGCAAGTACAAAAGAACGAAGATGGTATTAAAAGATAAACAGCTTGTTACCAATGCTTGAGTCAATAAACGTGTCAGACTTCTTTGTCTTCCTCGCCAAATACCGCAGATCTAACAATAACAACATGATTGTCAACGATTACATGGGAAATGGATAGTCAAGGATTACTATTATGCGTAGGACCTACATATTGGTGGCGGTGTTGTATATTGAAAGAAAACTAAAAAAGATACTTATTTATACCTAACTCATTTTGGTGGCAATCTCCAATGGAGTTTTGCTGTTGTCATTCAGGTGAGTTAATGCGACAAGCAACACCTCACTAAAACCAATCATAGGTAAATGCAATCTAGTGATCAGAGACTCACCAGAGGGAAAATGCTGAAGCAACTTAGATCTAGAAGAGAACACGAAAGAAATTAAAGAAATCCAATAGTAGCTCTAGACATCAACATGATCCCCAACAACTCAATGCCAATAGTGGCACTACAAAAGAGGGAAGAGAGGCGAACCACATAGAGTAAAAATGAAAACCCTAGAGCATTGTCGGCATGCACGTTTGCATGACAGCTCCTACAACCTATAGCTCTAGGTTCATTTTTTCCATCCGCCACCGGTACTTCTCTCCTCTTCTTCAATGTTCTCACCAACATCAAGAAACACATTGATTGTGGGGACCCTAATATGTAAATCCGAACCCTCTGTGTATATCGCACTAGTCCAGGATCACGCTAGAGTACACAGGCTAAACATAGATGAATATCATAGTCATACACATTGAAAACATAATAAAAGACTTCATAAATTAAATATAAACCTATTGACTGACCTTATGGTCGACTTTACATGACTTTGCCTCGCAAGGCTAAACTATAGATAGAAAATTAAACTGCAGTGGAAATAAGATATAGATAAACCCCTCATTATACTACAAGCAACTAACAAGGCTCGCACCCTAGACGTTCATCTCCTCCTGGTACTCCTCCAAAGCTGGTGTAGACTCCTCTTCAACCGATGATTTTGTTGTTTGACAAGGGTGAGTACTTAAAGCGCTCAATAAGTTGTGCACAGAATGTAAGTCCAATATAACTATATGCAAGGCTTATTCCAATGGATGGCTAACATGGTTATTTTGTAGTAAAGCAGTATTTACAAATGAATACAATAAATGAATTGAAATAACAGTAAAACAAATAACAATAATAATAACTTTCAGATATTTCTCAAGAGTAAACTGGCTCACAACCCTAAATCATATTCCAAACTTTCTTTGACTCACTGCTTCTCTTTCCAAGTTTCATTTTACAAAATCTAACCCATGACTGCAATTCTTGAGCATTGTCCATTACCACGGACACGGTTATCCGAATAGATTTACACTCTGTAGTGGTTATGCACTTTACCTACAAGATACAGTCAACTCACCACGTTTGCCGTGACTCACCATACAAGAGTATGCGATGGAGCGATAATAACAAAACCTTTCGAAAAAACCTTTTTCCGAACAATGACCCGCCCAGTAAGCCCTCACTATCCCATCCCTCACAAGAGTTGAAGTATAGGACCGACATTCCATTGGATTGATGCGAGACCGCAGTACACCACATCCTACCCCATAACCACAACCCTTGTGATTATCCACATGAGGTATCTATCACATGTCAAGATATTTGTAAGCTTAGTTAGTTAGGTCTGTCCCATACCAGACATGTGGTTGCATACTAGGTTAAGTCCTTAATTGACCAAAGCAAGACTTCCATAACCCAACCGCCATATAGGCCCACCTTGGCACACAGGCCCCTTGTCACTTGCCCGAATCTAAATTATTTACTTCCCCAGTTCATTACCATGCACCACGTGCAATCAACAAGTCAACATCATTGTGAGACATTACGTCACCACAATTTAACATCATCGTGTGACAACACCTGACATACCTTTCATAAACATATTCCATATTACATTAGTCAAGATTAACTTTTGATATTTCAAAAGACATGAGTTATATGTGGCATGGCTAAGTAGACTATTAACGATCTAACCATCCCATATCAGTATCAAATAACAACCAACTAATAATGAACCATCCTAGGGTGACAAATAATTATGGCATACAAATGACAAGGTAGATTTAAACCAATTGGGTTGAATAACTAGATACCAAATAATTTGAAACAGTTTTACACATAAAATATCATGTAGTAATTTAAATCAACATAGCAATTTGTAAAACTGGGTTCAACATGATCAAAGCACAACATGCCTTGGAAAAGGTCTTGTTCCTGCTCTGGACCTTGGTCTTGGATCAATTCTTTACTCTCGCATGATCTAGACACTTCAACTTTTACGCGAATCGAGAAAATAGAAAATAAATACCAAACTAGAGAATAAACATACTACAAAAAATCTAATAAAATTCACCATTAAATAGTTCTCAATTTTATAAATTTTTAGAAATTTGAATCGCCTCAATTGGAGCTCGTATGAGGAAGAACGAGCTCCGAAAATATTGAAAAAATCAGAAAAATAATAAATCAGATTTTCTTGAATTATTTTTTATACTGGAAATCACAATTTATGACGTGAGACCTGCTTTTTACAGAATAAAACAAATATGAAAAACCCTACGATCGTTGACAGGTGGGCCCAGGTCTATGGACCCGATCCACGGACCAATGCCAGTCCACCGTGGATGCGGTCTGCCGGAATCCTGACTGGCATCGATGCTGACGTCACACAGCGACGTCATGCTGACGCAAGCGATGACGCGGACCAGACACGTGGCAGGATACAAAGCTAGCCATGCGTCGCACATCCAGTGGCCCTCATTGGATCGGACGGCCGAGGCTGCTACGACGAGGAACTGCGGTGACACAGTGGAGGCTCTCACCGGTAGTGAAGACGAAGACCACGAGCGCGGCGAGACGGCGATGTTCCAGTGACAGCGACCCATAGATCTAGTGCAGCTTGATGCGAGCAACCTGGATCTGACCTTATCTTCAACCGGGACAGCTTAACGGTGACTACGGTTTGCACTTCTTCTCCGGCGAGCTCGTACACCTCAACGACGGACCTCGGGCAAAATGACTTGGATGTAAAGCTGCGCAATGACTTGATGAAGCTCGGACTAGGTCTCAGATCCCCTTAAATAGCCTCAGTGTCCGCACTTAGCCCGGAGTCCATAGCGGCTACGGGCTGGACTCCATGTTCGTGATGGAGACGATGACGCGACGTGGCACAATCGTAGCCCTCCACGTCATGCAAATCAGACGGCTGATGATGCAAGAGACGTGGCAAAATCTCGGCCGCCAGCACTTGCTTGATCCAACGGTCACAATCTGCTAGGGTTTCCAAAGCCACATGCTTCAATCTTGACTGTTGATTCCAAACAACAGTCAGGATCTTAGGGTTTTGGCAGAAACGGGCCACAGCGCAAATGGGCCTATCTGAACGCGCACAATGTAGCTAAGACTTTTAAAAGCTTTTCTCTTTAAAATTTATTTCCAGAAAATATATTAATTCAAATAAAGTAGTAAAAATATCAAAAAAAATTCTGAGACATTTGGAACTCAAATAAAATATTTTCATAAAATTTTATTTAAAATTTTTATAAAATAAAATAATATCTATATTAAGCATAATTCAAAGACACAAAATAAATCCAAATAAATTCCAAAAAATTCTTAAAATCCCCAATATTTATAAATTGCATTAATAACCAAATTTAAATAATTTGAACCAAAAATTGGGATGTTACATTGATGTTTGGAGATACTTTCATATTTTCTTAATTTCTTCTATGTTTTCTTCAATATCTAGTTGCTCCTTGGAGAAGAGAACAAAAGGCGACGACTTCTTCGTCGATGACATCCACCTCGATCGAAGTCTAGAGTGCTCGCACAAGTATTTTTCATGCACACCTCAACCAAAGTCTGGTCTGCCCTTGTGTGCATGTTCTCGTCCCAATCTTGGACACAGATCCTGCTAGTTTGCATTGTAACAACATGGCTTAAAATCCACTCAAAGTCTAGCCCACTGTGGGGCAGGCTCACATGCATAGCACCTCGCTTATTCTTTCGTCAACATTTTATGTAAAAGGGTTAACCTAGAGGTGCTATGTTTGGATCCAATAGGTATTATATACTAGTACAACTCACTTTACACAAGCAATGTAAGACTAATCCCACCGTTGCTCCATATGTGCTATATAAACCTTCACATTAATGGACCGCACATAAGCCTTCACATTAATGGACTACTCATAAGCCTTCACATTAATAACCGGAGTATTACATGCATGCAACTCGCAAACATGCACACGAAGGACATGCCCACTTCAGAGTACTTTGCCAAGATGAAGAATCTTGCAGATACGATGGCATCTTCGGGACATCCCTTGCGAGATGAAGAACTTATCTCATATATCCTCGTGGGGCTGGATTTTGACTACAACCCTCTGGTTGCATCGATCACAACCAGAGCAGATACTATGAGCCTCAACGGTGCCCTACACACATCTTCTCACCTTTGAGATGAGGCTTGAGTTCTAAAACTCACGCATGTAGTTTCTAAGTGCTTTAGTTGATGCCACCATGCACGGTGGTAAGGTTGGTCAAGTCCAAGTGCGTGGTCGAGGCTATCACGATAGCAATAAACGTCAAGGTCCAGGTGAAGGCTCAAGGAATGTTGGCAAGAACAACAATTCCAACCGCCCCATGTGCTAAGTCTGCGGGAAGTACGACCACATCACGCTCAAGTGTTATTATCGGTTTGATCACTCGTATCAAGCCGATTATACATGTGTTCCTGCTACTGCAACAACCTTCTATAACATTGACACCGATTGGTACATAGATACGGATGTGACAGACCATATTACCATCAATCTTGATGGGCTAACCATGCACTAGAAGTACCATGGCAAGGATCACGAACAGATTGCCATCGGTTCAGGTATGTTTATTAGTCATGTTAGTCACTCTAAAATTAAAACTCCTTGCAAGGGTTTGCATCTAAATAACATTCTTCATATTCCTAAAACATAAAAATCCTCCTCTCTATTCATCATCTTGCCACTGACACTAGTGTCATTCTCGAATTCCATACCATTGTTTCCTCGTCAAGGATCTGCCAACAAGGAGAACTCTTCTTCAAGGCAAGTGAGGGAGGTCGATCTCTACCCTCTCCAATCCATTATGCATCCATTAGAGAGGGGCTAGCAGCCATCAAGATTACTCAAGAACAGCGGCATGGTCCCCTAGGACATCCTTCCTTTTCAATTGTTTCAACAAGCCATTATGTCAAATCAATTACCTTGTTTAAATACATCCAATAAAGTGTCGGTTTGTGATGCTTCACAGCAAGCAAAAAGTCATGATTACCCTATTCAAGATCAACCAGTGTTTCACTTCTCCTTTATAGCTTATTTTCTCCTTCACATGCTACCTTGATCAAGAATAAAACTTGGCATTTTATTCCTCCTCATGATGGATGGAACCTAATAGATTGCAAGTGGGTCTACAAAGTGAAGTGGAAAACAGATGGAAGCATTGTCACATCCTAGAGTTTTTATTCCAAAAGGTTAAAATATATGTAACTAAAAATTCTATTTTAATTGTTTTTTCTGAATTTTATGAGATTTTTCACTAGTTTTCTGGATCTTAAATTTATTTTCCAATTTTCTGAAATTAAAAAGTAATTTATGTGTAAAAATAAAATCAACTTAAGTTGGAAATAATTTTTCTGAGTTCAAATGCCTTACGTAATTTTTTTTAATTTTCCCATAATGTTTTAGCTCTATATTGTATTTTTTAAAGATCATTTGGATCTCGATGCCTAGGTAGTTGCCACAGTTGATTCTACTATTTCTTTTTCATCTTCTGCTATTTATTTATCTTTGGCTCATAAGCCTATATTGTAAAACTCTGATATTTAAATAAATTACGCATGATATGAATGATATTATCTTTGTTCATACTGTGTGTATTAGTTATTCCTAGACTAGTACATAATACACAGAGGATCTAGAAGTGTTACTCCCGGGTTCGACAAGCATTGATAGATATAAAGCATGGTTAGTGCCAAAGGGCTTTAAGCAATGATATGGTGTTGATTAGAAGATACCTTTAGCCCACTTGTGAAATATGCTATTATTCACCTTATCTTTTTGACTGGTGTCTTGAGGTTGGAGCTTACCCTAGCTTGGTTTTCAGAATGTGTTCTTACACGTCATTCTAGAAGAGGAGGTATACATAAAACAACATCCGAGTTATATATGCAAATTGGATAAAAGCACTCTATGACTTAAAGCAGTCACTGAGAACTTTGTTGGAAAGTATTCAAGACTTGCCAAAACTATTGACTTGTCTTGTCGTGCAAGGCAAGAAAAGATCATGATGCAATCGGCAATTAGATCACATTAGTTAGTTTATTTCCTTAGTTACGCTTTCCAAATTTAGTTATTGTCTTGGTTAGCAAGTTGATTTGGTGGTCTACCCATTATAAAAGGGCATGTATCCTATGAGTTTGAGAATAACACAAGAGAAAATTGCCCACCAAAAAACTCTCCTTGTGTGCTATTGTATTCTTCCTCGTGTTCATAAGCGTGTGTTCAAGATCTAGGGCCAAAACTAACAATTGGTATCAGAGCGAGGTTCTAACCTTTGTGTCACGCTTGCCTCAGGGGAGGCCACCACTACTCTACATCAGGGCAAGCTATCGTTACTAAGCGACCCAAGGATCTGATGGCGCATCGAGCGTGACTGCAGCTCCACGAGGAGGAGACAACGAGGTAGAAACCCATCATTGAGTCACAGACGAGTTGCATCACGAGCAGAAAGAATCGGCAAGAAGATATGGTGGCGAAAGGGTGGAGAAGGCGTGTCTCCCCAATACCCGCTATTGGTGAGTGTTGTTGACAACCGGTATGACAAGATAGCATTAGCAGCCATCTGCATGTCTCGTCCATAAGGCGACCAAAGCTACACGTTCTTATGTCAGTTATGTCTACGAGATACTGTTTGTGATCACATGAGTTCTTGTGCGAGTTGTGTCCACAAGATAAAGGTGTGCAAATTCCTTTAGAGATGCTGTGCGCATCAGAAGAGATCATGATGCACGAGAAGATAAAAGGGAAGCCGCTTTGCATGCACGTAGGAAGAGTCCATGCATGATGCATGTGTGTGTGCACGAGAGTTCTTGTAGGTGTTTCCAAGTTCTCTCGTTAGTAAGCTCTAATCCGAGTCTGCTTTGCCGTCAAGTTGTGTCATTAGTGAAAAGACAATTGGAGCTGAGGTAAAGAACGTAATCGCCAGCGAGGTGTGTCACCAGTGGCAAAGATGTGAAAGACGTCGGCAAGTTGTGTCGCCAGTTTTATGGCTAGCAAGAAGGTGGAACTCCTTGGAGATGCATTCGCTATCTTGTGTCAAGGATGAGTTGAGCAAGTCGTAGTTAAGACCGATTGGCCCAACGAGTTAGAGTCGACAAGTCTTTATTAGGGGGAAGATTGTCGGAAATTAATCAATACTTACCAAAACTATTGACTTTCTCTGTGTAACATCCCAAAAAATTGAGTTTTGGAATGTTTAAAAATTACAATGAACCTTTTTCATTTTCCCTAAAGTAACTAAAGCTTAATTTGAATTTTTATTTATGTAATATATTTAATTTGACTAAACTATATATCAAACAAAATATTTCCAGTCATAGTTGGGTTCCTTGTGCTCAAGGAATTCTTTTGCTATTTATTTGGATTTATTCAATTTTTTGGTAATTTTCTAATTCAAAAAATAATTTTTATTTTGGAAAATACCCTTGGGCCGAATCTGCCCTGGCCCATTCCTATAAATGCTGCCCCGGCCCGTTTTCGATGTTGCGTCGATCCAACTCCTTTCGTGGCCCAGCCAGCCCAGGCCGGCCTGCCCCACACGTTGCCACCCGCGTGTAACCCTAACCCTAGCCGCTTGGAGTCCTCGCATCGCCCGCCGTCGCTCTCTGCATATCCTCTAAAATCTGATTAACACTCTTAGTCTGACCATCTGTTTGCAGATGATACGCTGTACTGAAATTCAAACAAGTCCCTATTGCTTCATGCAACTTATTCTAAATCTCAAGGTAATTTAGGTACCTCCGTCTATCACTATCTTCTTAGGCACTCCATGCAAACACAAAATCTTTAACATGTACAGTTCTGCCAAACGATCTCCTGAATAAGTAATCTTAACTGGTATGAAATAAGCGACCTTGGTCAATCGATCAATGATGACTCATATGGAACCATAACCACTCTAGGTTCTAGCTAAATCCCTGACGATATGGATTTTGTTACCGGTTTGCCTCCCACTTCCACTCGAAAATCTTCAATGGTCGTGACTATACCAACTGGCCTCTGGTGCGTTGCCTTTACTCTCTGACAAACATCACATAGAGCGACACACTCAGTGACTACACGCTTCATATTGGGCCACCAACCTCTCCTTAAGATCTTGATACATCTTGATACTTCTTGGATGAATCGAATACTTTGAATCATGAGTTTTCTCAAGAATCAACTGCTTAAGCTTGTTCTTATTCGATACACAGATTCAACCTTTAAACCACATAGTACCTTGCCCATCCAAAGTAAAATCCTTGGCTAAGCCTCACTACTACACAAGGGCACATCATAGATGGTTCGTAAGGGTCATCACAAATGGTTTTGTGAACCATCTGTGAGCAACTGTCAGTGATGACTTCGGTGATCACAGACGGTTTGTGAACCGTCTGTGAAAAAAATAGTCATCACAGACGGTTCCAATCAAGAACTGTTTGTGATGTATCCCTCATCACAGACGGTTCTTGTTTGGAACCGTCTATGATGAGGGATATATCACATATGGTTCTTGGTTGGAACCATCTGTGATATAGCCCTCATCACAGACGGTTCCAAACAAGAACCGTCTGTGCTGCTTATTTTTTAGTATTTACTATTTTTTATTTATTGGCTAGCCTTAGGAAATGCTAGCCATGCCCTCTGAAACAAAAGCATTACAGAGCATCATGAAGAGGAACGTGATATGCTACACTAGCACAAAAAAAAATCTACCGCGTAACCAGAAAGCTACTCGCAAGAAGGGGATCACAGATAAGATTACCACTAGACGCGCAGTTGCGGAATCCTTCAGCGTCGATGTAGTGGATCGTCCTCGCCGCGATCGTTGCGTCGATGGAGCGGATCGTCCTCGCCCGCCGTGGATCATCCTCCCACGCCGCAGATCGCAGCAGTCACACCGCATAGTCCACACGTCCGAGGATGGAACGCGTGCGTCGTGTGCAAGCACCGGTCGCTTCGGCAGGGCAACGAGAAGAGGAGGCTAGGGTTTGGTGAATCACTTCTAAACCGTGGGAAAGCACACCTGCGCCCACCCTCCTCCCCTCCTTATATAGCCACGAGATGAAACCCTAAACCAAGGCCCATCACACTAAACCCACGATATCCATTAATTATGGATCCAATCCAAATTAATGCATCCCAGCCTATTAAGTGTGTGACCCTGCAGGTTCACGTACGTTTGGACATGGATTCGAAAAACTCCTTTTCAATCCAATAGTTGGTAGCGGCTCCTTGCAAAGTATGCCAACTCCCAAACATACTATGATCAAATCGGACAGAACCTATCAAAAGTACTCATGTAATAATCCTTTTGCCAAGTATATGAAGATTGAACTCAAGGCGAGAAGTACGTCATCCTTTGATGATTCAATCCATCTCTCGTATCCGTGATATATTAATAAGTTGTGATTGACTCCTCAATCACGGCATGGCCCGCATGCTACCACGGCAACGAAGCGCTGTGTCCACGCGCTGCCGCGACAGAAACACTCCTCCACGCGGTCGACGCAAGCCCGGCTTTGCCCGCTCCGCCTCCTGCCCATGCCGTCGCCCATGCCTCGCATTGCCCTCTCCGACGAGCCAGTATAAAGCCACCGACACTGCCACGTGCTCTCCTGCTCGCCATTTTTCTCGCCTCCCTTCGCTGTGAACCAGCCGAAGTGGGGACGAGGCGGGCGAGCCCATTCTGCGTGACTCCTTGAATTGGTAGGCTCATTCACCAATTCCTTATGCTAATACAATCCCCTCGGTCCCCTGAGTTGATTGCACACCTTGATTGCAGCACAGGACAACCGAGTCGCCGCCGCAGCTCGGTCTTCTTCTTCACTTCCGGTCGCATGCCGCCGAACCTCCTCGGTCACTCCCTACCACCCTGAGGTGATTCATTCGACTCCTCTTAGCTCCCTGATGCCCTTATGCTTTTTGCCGAGGCTAAGAAGCCCTCTTCTTCTTCTTCGGTAGTCATCCCCAACGAAATCCGTTCTCCACCGCTGTTGACCCTCCTCACCACCTCTCGTCCACAGCGGATTATTGCTCTAGGATTGCCGTTGTCCCCTGGTGCTCCACCGCCCTCCGTCTTTCCACCTCCGGCCTTCCTCGCCGTCGGCAGCCACCGAGCTGATCTCCTCTGTTCTGTCTCCCCGACCGAAGGGTCCAGTGGTCAGTGAAACGCAGTCGACTCAGTTCAAATCCTAGAAGGCGCATTCCAGATACCGAAAGCGTATTTTGCTTTTTCAGTACTTTTTCCAAACTGTATTACCCAAATGCAACAAAATCAGTTTCTAAATTTGAGTTAGGATATAAGGAATTAGATTATGTATTAAAAATTTATATGTCAAATGCAGTAAATTCATTCAAATTGAATTTGAACAAAAGTTCTTTTTTAGGTGTTAAGAAGCAACTAGATAATCCCTAATTCCAAAAATCATGAAACAAATCACATAGGTTCCTGCAACCATAGATGCTCCATTTCTGCAAAAATATTTAGATTTGAATGTATTATGAATCAAGAATTGATTGTTTAAATCCTTACTAGCATGCAAGTTTCAAATGGTTAAAATATTGTTCAAATGAGATCAAAATTTGATGAAACTAGTTTAGTTGCATTCCTGGGGTTTCATAGATCATAAATACGCAAAAATATTTAGATTTTACTTTATTATGCGCTATTTACTTGGTAGTCGATCATGCAATCAGTGAAAAGATCAAATGGCCGTAATTTTTGCAAACGAACCCCAAACTCAACAAAACCAAATCTTGTGAACTTATAATGTTATATGCTTGCTTGCTGTGCATAAATGGCATCATTTTGAAAAACTTTGAGTTAGGCCATATTAAGTCCTAATGATCATATACGTGAAAAACATCTCAAATAAATGCGAAGTATTGCGGAACTAACTTTAAATCACTCTTAGGGATGTCCCCTGCTAATTTATGAAAAATTGTTAGATTATCCCTTAAGGTGCAGCCGCTATAACGAAAAGAAAATTGGACCATAATCGCGTGAACAGCATGGTCGTATTAGCCTTTTCGGCAACCCGTAAAATTTCTTATATGAATGAAAATAGTGAAAGAATAGCTTAGTAGCATTCTATGATATACATACAACCATAATCTATAAAAATATTTCATTTGTATGCTGCATTGCATATAAAACTTATCTCCTCAAATACCTTCAATGACCACAAACTGCACCAATCCTTATCACTTAAGCCTTTTCGGTAATCCGTAAAGTATCTCGTCTAAATGTAAATTTAAGGAAAAATGGTACATAATCAGTGTTTAGTATATATACTACCATATTCTGTAAAAATATTTTAATTATAACTTTCTTTGTATTTGAATCCTACTAAAGCAAAACCCCTAAAAGATCATCAAACTGCGCAGTGACAAACACTTAAGCACTTTCAACTGCTTGAGAAACTACTCGGCTTAACATGAATATTGGGGGAAATGGTCCAGAAACATATCCTAGTATATGGACAACCAAAATATGGGAAAACATCTTAATTACAGCTTGCTTGTCATATAAAATTTGTTAGAGTAAACACCCTAAATAATAAGGTTGCTAGAGCCTTATTATATGGCCGAATGAGATCGGAAGTCTTAAACTGGAACATCTGTAATGCAAGAATCGTCACATAACCAAGTAGTAACAGCCAATACCTTAAAATTTCAGATCCAACATGTAGGAATTACTCCCATGCATGAACACTTAAAGATGCTAAGTACCAATCAAGCAAAACCTTTTAACTAATGTTACTTTTATTAATCTAAATAATTTTAGCATCTAGAATTCGAAGTTATATATGCAAAGATACATAATTTTAGCCTCTTGAATTCGTAAATAGCCTTAGCTATGATTATAACTTTAGCTTCTTATAATAGAGGATGAAAGTAACACATTCAAGAAAAGGCCTCACATAAGCAAAGTGCTAATGAAATCCTAATGAAAGAGATAAATCAAGAACACAAAATCACCATGTTCTTCTTGGTAATTTTTAATTTGGTATTTACATCTGATTTATTTTTGCCCCATTTGATACGGTGTAATTTGCTTTTGTCTCGGTTCCTATTATTCGATGCATAGACGACGATAATTCGGATTCGGTTATTAACGACATCGACTACGATCCGGATTATATTCCCGACGAAGAGCAACCAGTCAAGCACCCTCCTTTGATCATTTTGATCCCATATTTGCAAATCTATGTTGTTTTATCAAACTATATGCATGCGTGTATGTTTTAAACTTGCTATATTGTGAGTAATGGTAGCTAAATCCACTTGTATGCATTACCTTTACCTTGTCATTTGAACACTTGCCATTGTAACCTAGTATTGGATTAGACAATACTTAATGTCACTTGGGTAAAACTTGCAAACTTACCATATGTATTGCTTAGACATGCTCATTAGAACAACTTTCAAAATGATGGGAGATGTTTCAACTACTTTGAGCAAACTTTGTTTAAATGGATGGAACCACGGTATGGTTTCCACTTAATTTGATAAAAATCCAACTCAAACTTATGATTTAGACGCGGGCGAGTTATTACTTAACTTGAGGCGTGAAAAGGACCTCACGCGTAGTTAGGGGGAGATTCTCGCCCGGGTCAGTTAAGGACCGAACTTGATGCTATCACCTAAGTGTTTTGGTGCAACCACATGTGCTAGTATGGGATAACCTAAACTCACTAGATTAGTTAGAGTTTAGCCTTGCATTTAGGTAGGCCGAAGTAGTATGGACGATCCGATGGACTGGTGTCGTTCTAGGTGCTCCCTTCACCGAGGTGTTGGGGCCCAAGCATTCCAATACAACGGTGTATGCCTTGTCATGGGGAGAGTTCACGGTGGGGCACCATCGGTTCAGGATCTCTGGAACTATGGCAAGGGTTTCACATCATTGTCGCTGGTGCAAGGCTAAGCTTTAACTAGTTGAACGGTTTTGTCACAGTCTAGCAAATCAGGTACGGTACGTATCGCGAGGCATAGTTGACATGATTGCTAGAATGTGTTATGTGGGTAAAGTGTACACTCTTTGCAGAGATTAAAATCTAATTAATTAGCCGTGCTCGCGGTCATGAGCAACTTGGGAAAATAATGTCAAGTATAGTCTTATTTTTGCAAAAACTTTTGGAAATGGTTTTGGAATGGATGGGTATACTCATGAGCCAAGGGTGGATGTTTTTAATCGCTATTCGCAGCCAAGGAGGGCTGTGGAATGATGGATATGAACTATACCTACTGTTATTAGCTTTTTGTTAAATGCTCTTTACAATTCCGTTACCGGTTTATGCAACATTCACTTGTTAAACAAAATCTGCTTTATGCTGAAAATGAGACTAGTGTAGAAGCTTGTTATCCTTGTTCTCGCCATGCATTTACAATATTTCCATACACTAAAGTCTTGCGAGTACATGCGTGTACTCACGGTTGCTTAATCTAAACAATATAGACGACGGTATGGAAGAACTCCCCGACAACTCGTACTTTACTTCGGGGTCTGACGAATATGTTGATGGATGAACTTGGGCTTTACCAAGTCGGTTGCCTATGGGTTATCGGATGGGCATACCGCTGTCCTCATTTTGGTATACGTTTGTTCTCTGCAATTTACTTTTGGACTTGTAATATTTGGCTGGTGGGCCATTATTTGTACTAGCAAGTAGTTGTAATAGTTGTAGTTTATGTTTATGCTATTCCAACTGCTTAGATTCATGTGTATGTGTTGCGATGCATCTCGAATGCGGAATATGTGGGTGCTAGGCGTTGATCTTGGGAACTAGCACTAGACACATATCCGGGTACCTGGAATTATTTTGAACAATCTAATGCATAAACTCGTGCGGTCATCGTTCTTTGGCTATTGCTCACGCTCCCCTTGGTGAGTGTGGGCGATATAAAGGTTCTGAGACGAACGGCGAGTGCTAGCTTGGATGAGTTGGTTCCAATCCCGGTATGGTTGTTCGGAATGGAATCGAAACTCCCTTGGTTGCGTAATTGTGTACGGTGCAACTAGGTGGCTCATATTTGCTTGAGTGAGGGCCATTTGGTTAATACTCTGTGTACGGGACTTTTGGATGACAGTGATCATACACTTAAGTGGAGTATGGGTGTCACCTCTGAGTCCAACGCACGAGCAAGGATCGATTCGTATTTCTGGGTGCCCACATATAGCAACTAGACGAAGCACTTACCTCGGGTTGTGGGGTAGAAGGATGAATTTTTTGTCCTATTGAGCCAGCAATACTTTTTCCACGTACTAATAGACAACATGTAAATCTTCGTCCATAGTTTGCTTGGACACCACGTGTGGGTCGAGGAAACCCACCGGTTGTCCCCTTGCTTTTGTTTCCATGATCATGTATCTACATATACAAAATCAAGGATCATATATCTGTGACATTTATCGGTACGACATGAATGTAGACAGTGATTGCACACACTTACAATGTCCAGTACCTCATGAGTGAGGCGTCGAGAGAGTTGATGTTGTAGAGCTCGAACAAGTCATTGAAGCCGACCACGAAGAAGCCATCCAAAAACTGGTGTAAGAAATTCTCCTCCTTGAAGCTGATCAAGATACTTGTTGCCCATTGTGCCACCGGCTTGTTGGCTTGTTCCATGCACCAATTTTGCAATCTAATGCAGGCTAATGAAAGCGACTCCTGGCAATCTTTCGATATAAACAGCTGTCCCAGCTCGAATTGGCGTGCCAACGGGGCAAACGAAAAGTCATGGGCTGACGTGGTCATCCCTTTGGATTTGCCCTTGTCATCGCCTCGCCGTCTACCAAATGTCGTCTTCACGAGAGAAGACTGGGCTTGAACTGCAGTAATGGCCTGTGCCTGATGGGATACGGTAGCTGATTCGGTGGGCTCCTTCGGTGCAGCACATGGCTCTGATAGTGCTGGTAGCTCCGGCACATCACGTGGCTTTGGTAGTGCTTGTAACTTTGGTGCTGCAGGGTAGGAGTCGAAGGAGATGTCCTTCTTGGGTCACTTGATGAATGTAATGATGGCATCACCTAGTGTGACAATCTCGTCATTTCGAGGCATTTCAGTGTGATGGCCTTGCAAATTTCATGTACACCGTCGACCTGGACTACTAGCCTTTCCTCAACCCTTTCCTCAATCAGGGTTACTAGCCGTTCCTCGCGCTCGGTTTTGCTTCTCTTCCTACTCCGGTACATGTCGGAGTCTTGTGGTAATCCCATTTTCCAGGGAATGGAAACACCTAGGCCTCGGGTGTGGTTCGGGTGCTCCTTGTTTCCTAAGGCCTTGGACAGTATATCTCTCTCTATCTGAAGTGAAGGATCACTAGGAATATTCCGTGCTCAATGTTACGAGGCGTTGGGACACTTCCTCTTCTGAAGGGTTGGCAAAGGACACACTGCCCGAAGACGTGGGACATGACCTCGCTCTTACCCAGTTTCGGGCGCGCTGGTCCATGATTGAGGCAAATGATAGCATGACCTTCTGGATTGCCTCATCATCCTCCCTCGTCCATTGCACTATCGTGCTCACGTAACCAGTGGAGCCGAGTCTGTGTGGGTGGGTGTTTTTCGATTGGACGATCTTGTGCGCCGCACTTTGACGCACGAACTCTTCCATCGTCTTTATCTCAACAAATCTTTCCCATATGTCTTCAGTGATGAACCTGTACTTCTGGAACAGAGTCATTTTCTTATTCACGTAATTAGTGACGATGACGCTCTTGAAGTTCTTCCACGCCTTTCCCTCCACTAGCAACGCATACTGTTGCAGTGCGTGCATGGCGTCTTGTGGGAACTCGAATGACGTGAAAATTTCTATCACCAGGCTATCACGCTCCTCATCTGTCAGCGTATTCCATAATGGATACGTGATGGGGACCCTTTCACACCCAACGATCCCACACAATGTTCGGAATACTATCGCGGCCTTAGGAGGTGCGGTAGGGCCCCATCCTACGGATCGACCACCGTGATGGTATATCGGCTCTGGGGCCTTTTACTAAGCCCTCTTGGACCGTGTCTCTATTTTCCTACATTGGGCGCCTCATCAGATCCATTCGGTGACGAGGAATGAGGGGACGCCATCTTCTAATGAAGTAGACGTGTTAGATCTTCAAAGATCAGGCAAGTTGGTAAAACAACAATTCATAGAGTGTCATAGAAGAGGAAAGAAAGTAAATTTACGTGTTGTTTTGTACAGTTGTAATTGTACGATGCAAGGTTAAGAGAAGGTAAGTTAAGAGAAGCAAAGTTAATTGAAGGTAAGTTAAGAGTTGTTTTGTAGATACAAAGTTAAAAGAAGGTAAGGTAAGAGAAGCAAAGTTAAACACCCAACATATTGTGGCTGCTGAGCCTGAAATTGTTCAAACTTGTACAACATGAATTGTAATCTTATATTCGGCATGTATTAAACATGACATGCAATTTGATATTTAAAGTGGGTGATGAGAAAGTCCAGGCACATAAGTGGATTCTTGCGGCTCGCTCCCCGGTATTCATAGCCCAATTCTCTGGTCCTATTGGAAACCCTGACCTAGACATAGTTGTTGTGGAGGATGTCGAACCTGTGGTCTTCAAGGTAATGGTTAAATGCAGATCGCACCACTTTTCAGCATATTCCTGTTATGGAATCTAGTGCCTCCTTTTCAGGGGGCTTTGTGTTCATATTTAATTTTTGAACTGAGATATAGGTGTTTTTCTCTCTATATTCTGCTGCCTAAGACACCTGCTGTATGTTGTTGTAATGTAACTTATTTCTAGCAGAATACATAACTAAATCAACAAATCACCACAAAGCAAGTATGTTTGATCTAATCGCATATGAATAATCTAAGGCCTGTTTGTTTTTTTGTGTTAGAAGTAATAACAAATCTGGGTGTGTTTTTGTATTAGAACTTTTGTTGACTTCTCTAAGTTTGAACCTTTTACTTTGAAAAAAATAGAGAAATAGATCATTCCATTGATATTTGATAGTAAGTGTCACCTTATGGTAAGGTTACAATTTTCCTTCCAATGTAGGCAATGGTGAGTTTCATATACTCTGATGAACTTCCTAGCATTCATGAACTAGCTGGATCTGCCTCGATGTGGACATCAATAGTAGTAATACAACATTTGTTGTTAGTAGCTAATAGATATGGATTAGACTGGCTACGTCTCCTATGTGAGGCAAAGTTATGTGATGAACTCACTGCTGAAACAATTGCACAACATTAGCCCTAGCTGAACAGCATCATTACGCTCAGCTGAAGTCTGCCTGTCTAAAGTTCACTGCAGTTTGAGAAAATCTGGGAGGTATGACTTTTGTCCTCTGGAATATATGTAGCCTTTTGTTAATAGAACATAGTGTTAGGTGTCTTCTGTTTATCAATATTTGTGCAAACTTAGGGTAATTTTATTACAGATTTTAGTGTATGACTAGATCTAAAGTAAAGAGTGTTTCCTACTTCTCTGCTATTGTAGGATATACTTTCTATAGGCGTTGGATCCCCACTGTTTAGTGAACTTAATTGATGGGCTTAGAAACTTGGAATAAGAACTCTCGTTTTGACCAGTAATATTTCTTCTATTTTAAACCAAGAGTTGTAACAGTGAAGTAACAGGCCAAGTTGCTAGTAAGGTAGTGTCTGATGCATGTGCAAGAAATAGATAGTGCACATATTTGGGAAGGAAAGTTGCCCTGTAAACATGGGCCAGAATGACAGGCTGGCAATAAGTAAATATGCTATATTTAAAAATTTGAAGTTCATTGACTTGTTTGAATGTCATGGTAGGATGGGTAGTACACTACTACTGTCTTTTATCACTTGTTTGAATGTCACTTGTACTTGCAATCTTAGATTCAGCATGTATGAAACATGGACACACTAAAACGGATGATCTGTTTGTTATGGACATAGAACGGAATCTTCTCACTTACACTCTTTTCTTGGTTACTGAGATCCTAAAGCCATTGGTTACTAATATCCTAAATAAGATCAATGTGCTCTCATGTCCTCTTAATGCTCATCTAGAATTTCAAATTTCAGTGTGTCCTTTATCACTACATTACTAAGCCTTTTTGGAGAATATTGCCTAGCTAATCCTAGAACCAAAGCTAACTCTGTCTTACAGAACATAATCAAATTTTTTTATTTTTTATCAGCCCAGCATTTCCCATTTAATATGATCATACAAAGAATTAAAAAAGATGTCAATACTCCATGGTAGTTGGGTTTTGGTTTATAAATTAGAACATGTGATTATTGTAATCTATACACCATATCATCAACACATCATCCTAAGAAATAGCAAGCATATATGCAGTGTAATTCTGAATTTATAAATTGCTAAATGTTGGTCCAGAGGAGGAGGAGGATAATGGAATGAGCATAGGACATGACCATATTTGTGCATAAATGATCTACTTTGGATGATCGACATTCATAGTTGCTATAGCTAGTGTAAAGTAAACCATAAGCTAAAGAGGTGACTTACCGATGTGGAGGAAGAGGAGAGGCCGACGTCGGTGCGGAGCAAAGCACAGAGGAGAGGTCGGCATTGGTGTGGAGGATAGGACGGTGTCGGTGTGAAGGAGAGGTCAGGGGTGAAGTCGCCGCCAAGGTGGGTGGGCGACGCAGTGGGGTGAAGGAGCCGAGGGGGCTAGGGTTTGGGGGTGGGGGCTCGCGGGCGGACGCCGATGGGGACTAGGATTTGGGGGGACGCTGATGGGGGCTAGGTTTTAGGGCTCGCGGGAGGACGCCGATGGGGGCTAGGGCGGCGCAAGAAAGGAGGCTCGGGGGAGGCGCCGACTGGCGACGGGAGACGCGGGCCAGCAGAGGGTTGGGGACGACGACCGAACACGGGAGTAGGGCGCGGCACAAGAGCTATCTTGGCAAAAGATGAGCAAGAGACAAGGGTGCACAAGAGGGACAAGATGAAGCACTTATGAACACACGGCCTGATCCCAGACGGTTCTAATATTGAACCGTCTGTGATTCCACTCATCACAGAAGGTTCAATATTAGAACCGTCTGTGATGCTTTTTTTAA
The DNA here is from genome assembly GCA_036346275.1 of Otatea glauca. Classification (NCBI taxonomy): domain Eukaryota; kingdom Viridiplantae; phylum Streptophyta; class Magnoliopsida; order Poales; family Poaceae; genus Otatea; species Otatea glauca. The sequence continues at coordinate 28,410,289 of CM070730.1, read as the reverse complement.
TCTTTTTATGTAGTTTTTTAAACCTGTTTTTAAGCCTATTTTAAGTAGTTTTTAAGCCTATTTTTTAATTAGTTTTTTAAGTAGATTTTCAAGTATGTTTTAAGTAGTTTTTTACGTTTTCAAATGTTTCTTACCCCACATTTGTTACAAGGATATTTTTAGCAAGCTTCTGGTAAAATCTGAATGTAAATCAGAGCTAAAAAAATTAATGATAAAATAAAGGTAACAAGATTCATGTACAAACTAGTAATCGTGCGTGCAGTAGTAATATCCGTATGGCTGAAACTAATACCTTACTATCCGTTTATGTAGCTTTAACTATCAGTATATATGGATTTTACTATAAAGTCACACTCAGTTTACTAGCAATAGTTAAATCAGTGAGCTGATGTTGTTGTAAGCATGCTTTTCATAAAATGCCATTATTTTTTACTGTTGGGCAGGACGTCGCATTGTGTCCCGTTTTCAGTCCACATAAGCTGCACGCCCGGGTGCATTTTTTATCTCCTAGTGCAGCTGATGGTATTGTCTACAAAAACTACTTTAATAATATCATCTTACCAAATGCACTACATAATCAATCATGTTCGCATTACATCAATGAATCAGACGACAAAAAAACATGCTTCAGGTCATACGAAATTTCTCTAGCATAGCATGGAGTGGCTTCACCATGTTGCAGTCATGGAACAGCATGTAGAACAAAAGCTCAGCCCTGTATTTGCTACCCTTCACCTACAGAAGAAGATGTACACAAAACTGATATAAAAAACTATTGAAATAGCAATAATTACTATGAAAATAATGAAATTTCCTATAGAACTTACTAGGTCAATGACCGAATGAATCTTGCACATTTCACTGTCATACAACTGAAGAAACTTAATGGCGAGAAAAGCACAATCGTTACTTAATACCTACTTTGGGGTATCAAAAAGCGACTGCCTCCACCTTGAAAAATTTAGGAATTTGCCATCCGTAATGACTTGGAACGCTTCTTGCAGACAATTTACAACCTTCTCACCCACATCACCATGGTGGTCTCGAGGATTTATGCACTGCTGATTGTAGTTAAGTGAATCAGGCACATCGATTCTCTTGTGGACCATATTGATGCAGTATACCGTCCAATGCTCTTGGTGCAGAAGGGGAAATAATATCTGCACAAATATTGCATACATGTGGTAAATGCTATAGATAAAATATTTATATAACATTGTGATTTTATGTAATCTCACCATCTTTGCTCCAGCGGCATTCGATTCGCCAATATGATCCCTGAGCATATTAACAGCGAACTCGCTGAGGTAGGTCTCGTTTTGCATATATTCTTCCACATTCAGAAGTCTCTGCCAAAAAAAAAACAAAATATATAAATGGTAAGAAAATATTATAAGTAATCAATTACAACAACTATTGTATATAATTACTACATCAGTCTTATGAGATTACTATGTCAAAACATTTATGTACCGACAGACCCCAAGGTAGATAAATCCTGTATCCAGAGCTCTCAGGATGAAACTCAGCGTCATCATGCATAATACATTGAATGAATAAACCCATAAACATGTCTTCTATTGTTTCACCATCTTTGCATGATTTCCTCAAGTCTTCACCATTTTCAAAACACTGATAGTCTGGTGACATAAGTAAAACTTCTCTGCGGTACAGATGTAAAATACTGAATGAAATATTTATACATACACAATGCTCTTTCCAATAAACAGAAGAACTCTTTTCCTAAAGAAAAATTCATACATCATTGTGGTAAAAATGATCTAACTTCTTTATAGTATCATCAGTCAAAATGATCTCCCGGACCTTGATGGCAGAATCAATAGGGACAATGGGACGAGCAGCACGACACTTGAAAGGTGAAACAAAACGGCTAGGCACCTTTGTCATTCTCTTCCCTGTAATAACATTGGGAACCAGAATAACATCTAGTTTCGTCCCAGGCTTCACCGTGCTGTCTACCTGGCTCCCAAGTGACAAAAAAAACAATAATCACTGCCATGATGATAACATCTTACTGGTTGTATATCTGATAATTATTACATAAATAACCTATGAAAGTTACCATAACACATACGGATAGTTTTCCCACATATTTACTTCTCATCTATGAAAATTACTGCCACCATGTATTTTTTTTTCAATATCAGCTATTACAAAAAAATCAGATATTTCTCCCATGAATACACTGATAAATATGACATTTACTATCTATAGTATATCATATTACTAATGAATATTCTAAACTAACGACCTATAAATTTTGTATTTACAATACATATGAAAAAATAACATAAGAAAAATCTAACCGACCTGTTTCGTATTCTTCGTTGACACATCAAGGTGTAGACCTGTAATGGAATCTTCCTCAATAGCTGCAATAATACTATCAATCTTCGCCGACGTGTCATCCTTCCCCACGTGGATTGTTCAAATGTATGTGTAAGTTAGTTTACCATATATGAATTACTCACTAGTGATTCAACACGTAAATAAAAAAACATAGTAATATACCTTGTTTAATTGCTTCCTCATTATCGTCCTGTGTTGCGGGGAAAAAGGACAACGCCGGTATAAATATGGCAACTAGTTCCGTTGGTAGTGCTGGTGCGACAACTGGTCGGCATGGCGATGGAGATGGAAGACTTAAATCAACATCCTCTTCTCTTTGTAGTTTAGGAACAACAGCAATATGAGAAGGATTATATCAACATTTTCTTCCGGTATCGGCGCCTCATCTTCCACCAGTTGCAGCGCTACATCGACCATCGATTGCGGTGCCTCACCAACTACTGGACCTCCATTCTTCTTCCCTTTGCTCTTTCTTCGTTTGGAGGGTTCCTTAGCTAACGCTACGATTGAACGTAGCGCATGAACAACCTCTGTCTGGGCTTTCTCAAGTCTTCATTGGGCCTTGTTGATCTGCTTGATGGCCATGGATGATTTTAACATCCCAAAATTTGAGTTTTGGAATGTTTAAAATTGAAAATGAACCATTAGCATTTTCCTTGCATCAATTTAAGCTTAAATTGAATTTCTATTAATGAAAGGATTTAAATTAATTAATCTATTCATCAAACAAAATATTTTCAGTTTTAGTTGGGTTCATTGTGCTCCAAGGAATTTTTTTGTATTTTTGGGGATTTTTTTGAATTTATTTTCTATTTATTTAAATTTATTTGCACTTATTCAAATTTCTGGAGTTTTCTTAATTCGGAAAATGATTTTATTTCTAAAATCTTCCGGGCCGTTTCTTCCGTCGGCCCACTTCCCTAGCCCACCGCCTTGGCCCATCGATCGCTTTGCTTCGCGCGTGCGACCCGACTCTCGAGGCTGCCTCGCTCGCGGCCAGCCCGGCGCCTTCGCCCGTCGCGCGACCAGTCGGCCCATCTCCTCACGCATCCGCCGCACGCGCCCACGAAACCCTAGCCGCCGCAGGTCTCCTCACACCGCACGCCGCTGCCCTTAGTGTCCGGGTCGGGCACATTTTCCCAGGCTATTTAAGCCCCGAGATGCCCCATTTTGCGTTCCTCTCTCTCTGCGCCACCTCCGACGCTCTGTTCTTTGCGCCGAGACGCCTTCGCTGCCGAGATCGAGCTCGCCGGAGTTCGCCGCCCACCTGAAGCTTTCTTCAACGTCGTCTAGCCGCTTCGGTGCCTCTCCGCCGCAGCAGCGCGTCTCGTTGAGTTCAGGATTCGCACCCGCCCGCGTCCGATCCGGTATCGTCTCGCCGTCGGCCATGTATTCTTCTTGGAGTCCAGCAGAATAGCACCGCTGCTCGTCGTCGACCCGCTTCGCTAAACCATGGCCGTCCGATCGCTCGGCAACGCCCCGGATCGCGCCACATCGCCACCCTGCAGCCCTTGCCTCTCTGCCATCTGATCTCGAGCCACCGTGGGATGCGTGAAGCGTGGCCATTCCACATCAGCGTCCAGTCAGCGTCCGCGTGGCCGCCGCGTCAGCCGAGCTGCTGTGTCAGCGTTGACGTCGCCCGTGCGCCGGGTGCACGGTGAATCGAACACTGTGCAGTGAATCCGGTCCACCGTGAACCCTGCTGACGTCAGCGATTGCGTAATAAACCAGATTTTCCTTTAGAAAAATAATTTCAGAAATATTTATTTTTCTATTTTCTCTGATTTAATTTTCTAGGAGCTCGTTCTCTCTCATGCGAACTCCGATTGAGTCGATTCAAGTTTCTAAATTTTTCTAAAATCAAGATCTATCTTCCAGAGTCATTTATTTTCAGTTTTGAGCTTGTTTGTGTCTCTGTTTTGTATTTATTTGGTTTCATTGCTTTGTTTTCTGGTAGACATTAATTCCGAGGGAGCGAACGAAGACTTCGAAGACTAAGACTCAGCACTAGATCAGCAAGGCAAGTCGTAACCTTTGATCATATTGATCCTATGTTTGCAAAGCAATTTGTTTTATACAATTGCATGCTATTTATGTATCAATGATTATTTCATGGGAATAGCTATATACCTAGTTGTCATTATGCCACCTTGATTATTTGGATGCCATGTATCCATTGTTAAACCTAGGTTGGGACATTACTAGTTGGGCATAATCATTATACCAACATTGGGTTATCGTAGCTTATGCTTAGACATACTTAGATATACGTTGGGATCCATATCACATGTGATTAATGTTAATCTTGACTTAATGAGATATTGAATCGTGGCCGTTAGCCACTGATGTAAAATTTGTTGTACCATGGCGGGGTTTGCCATTGGTCTTGGTTGAACGAATTGTTTTTCCTCAGGCAAATGATCGTGCAGTAAAGGGGGTGCTTTCTAACACAATGGGATGTGGATGTCTTGCCTGAGACAACTTAAGGACTTAATCTTGTGCGCCATTGAACTGGGCCTAACTGTACTACCACATGTCTGGTATGGGACAGACTTAGCTGATTAATTTGCAATGTCTAGCCTTGAGTACTGCCAATTGTCTGGTATGGGACAGACTTAGCTGATTAATTTGCAATGTCTAGCCTTGAGTACTGCCAATTGGTGGTGTGGGTTCCGGGATGGACGGGGAGATTCGCAAGGCGCAAGAGGGGGCCCTAAGGGGCGAAACCTTAGCGGGTAGTAACAAGTTTAGACAGTGCATTGTAAAGGCTTTGTCATGATATCTCTGCGACACACCAAAGGGAGTGTGTTAATATTGATTACACAAAGAGATGATCATGTCTTGTGGGTAAAGTTGTACAACCTCTACAGAGTGCAAAACTATTCGAATAGCCGCATCCGCGGTCATGGACAAGCCCGAGAATTTCACACTGGGTATAGAGTGTTTCATGAAATGTGGAAATGTTGGGATGTGAACGGGGAATTCACTATTGTTTTGTTGTCTAAAATAATACTGTTGAATTTATTGGTTGATACCTGTTTTAGAAGGTGTAGGGTGATGCCTTGCCATTCTGTTCGTGTTGTCTACCATGGATCTATCAGTTATTTATTTATCTTTTCATGAATACGCTTTCAATCTATTTATTGTATTTCAATTCAAGTTATTGCTTTCTGCAAATGAGCCATATGGCCATCCTTGTCAAGTCGTGCATGAATATATTGCATCAATTCCCTACGGCTTGCTGAGTACTTTTTGTACTCACGGCTATACGCCTTTGTTGATCAGTTGCTGAGGAAGGATCAGGAAATGCTGAATATCATGAGGAGGAATTCTATGAAGACTACGTGGAATAGGAAGGCGTTCCCCAGACGATTGCCTGTGGCATGTCGAATGGCCCAAGTTATCTTTTCCGCTGCAATAGTTATTCGTTTCGTAATCCCTTAAGGCATATTGGTGTAAACTTTGACCATAAGGTCGTTTGCTTTATTTAATAATAATTTGCTTCTTCTTAGTTAATTCGTTGTATGGAATGATATTTCATCTATGTTTCCACTGTGTGCACTAGCGTGATCCTGGACTAGTGCAGTATACACAGAGGGTTTCAGATTTGCAAATCCGGGTCCCGGCAATGATTCATCATCAAACTTTTTTAGCGCATCAATGGCGGCCTGTTCTTAGACTTTCTTAAAGAATTGAATGAATCACCAAGCAGTGAAAGTAGGCTGGGAAACTGTCGAGCAACAGGTGAGGCATTAGGTATATCCTCTTGTACATTTTCATGTGAGTTTGATCCAGTCCAGTAACATGTGCTTTCCACGCACCTTAACTGAAAAAATTCAATGCTCATATACAAATGTTAGTGTTACTTTTAAACAGTAAAATTTAAACATTACAAAGTAATTTTGAATGCAAACACTCACATCGAGTTTGCCAAAAGTGTCTTCACCGAAAAAAGCAGCGTGTGGTGTGTCGAGAGCAGCAATGCTACGAACATACCTCAAATTATCCAAATTGTAAATTTGTTGGAACAAATATTACTGTTGCCAATGACATATATTATTATATAACATAGAACAAATTACTAAATCTATCATGTATGGACAACAAAATTGATCTTACGAGTAAAAAGACAGCACATCCGCTAATTGATTTTATCGAAGTGTCCTTCTTCCAGCTACGAACCACAACCCTGAGGTCCTCCACAACCACCTTACACCAATCAATTCCACCAAAATCCTCCATGTCTCTAGTTAAAAATGCGTCCTTGCTGGTGACATGGTTGGTAGGTTCCCGGGATTAACAACTTGTTGAATAAGATGAGGAAGAAACATCGGATGGTCAGTATGTCCGTACCCTTAGTTTCAATGCTCTCCAGCAATGCTTTCGTTCTGACTTCTTTACTAGACGACACACCAAGCAAGTTCTTCAAATTTGCAAGCTCAGATGTGCTTCCAGCGAATGTCACCAGGGGAGGATTCCTTCGCTGGCATAGAAGCCCTAAAATGCACTTCACAACATGTGGCATTATTGGAAGGCTCCTACCCCCGCCAACACGAATTACCATTTCTATTTGATCGATTCTATCCATTAAATAGCAAAGAAGATCCCTACTCTCCAATCCTTCCAAACTAAATTTGATAAGTTTCTCAAATCCTTACTTGCAAACCTCGTTAAACTGACCGACCGTGAGTTTGCTAATCGTGGATACAACGAGCGCAGGCATGCACCTGCAGGTGCCTGGTAATTTTTTCTTTGAAATAGATTCCTGTACAATTGTCGATTACAAAATTTTAATGTTATTGAGTTAAAATTATTTATACGATGCCAAAAACATACTACAAATAGTATCTAATGTCTGCATACCTTCAATCTCAAATCTGAGAGGATCGGGTCTTCCAAACTGATTGACTGTATCAAAATATTTTAAAATCAAACTAATATGCTATATGGAAAAATTACTATGAAATTAACACAAATTTACTATTTTCTAGATTAAACAAACAGATTAAACCCAACTTTTTTTACTATAGTCAAACAATCAACTTGAACATCTTAATTAAGATCACCTTGGTGTTCTTCCCAGCAGGCCTAGTATGGCATCGCTTCGTTCCCGAGGGAACGGATGAAATGAAATCTTCATCCGATGAGCCGTCAGTTCTATGCGCCTTCTTCCTCTTCCTCAAGTTCTGGAGCAGCAGAATAGATCTTATAGGTTGAGTCTCATTTAGACGAATCTCCAATGCGGACTGGCTGCCCTCTGTAATAATTTTCTTGACATTCTTTAGGGGCTGGCCAGATGTCCTCATCTACACATATAAACAACACGAAAAATAAATTTTTTTGCAAATTACTATTTAGAACAACACGAATTACTAACTAGAAATTCATGTAGTGAAAAAAATAAAAAATGGAAAATCTCCGTTGTACTCACCTAACCAAGGCAAGAAATAACTGAGCGCTAGTCGGAACCGCAAAAGACAATTGCTAGTCGTCTATATAGTTCAAGAGACTGATGAGTGATAAAAAAATATAGTAAGTTAAACGACGGGAACGAATGATGATACAAAAGGCCATATCGTAAAATGTGATAAATTAGATATGATTCCAAAAAAATACTATGTAGACATATCATATTACGAAACTCGGCCATTAGTATTTACTATTATATACATAAAATAAAATGACGTGACACCGCAGAGAGGATATGTAAAGCACAGGTAAATGACGTAAGACATTTAACTTCCAAAACCTGTTCAATTGGGTTCATTAAAAATAATAAATATTAAAATAAAAAAGGGAAATCAAACATCACACATTAATTTTAACTTAAATATAGTGCTTCGCATTAATTTTCATTCGAAATGACTCTGGACATATAGAATTTTTAAAATTTACAATTACTTTCGAGGAAAAATACTATGTGTATAAATAATTTTTATTATCCTTGAATGACATCCATGCCAGGGGACGTGCGTGCTCTCGTACAATTGGTTTCAAATCACATTAAATGATACGCAAAGCAAAAGCTCATGCATATTGATATTACACCTATTCATATTATGTACTATAAGCTTCAATAAAAATTACTATGTTGTACTGAGAATTTACTATAAACAAAACATTAACCCGAATGGTCGCACATATATGATTTCGCCACAGACCGCAGTGACACATGAAACATTACTATTGCATTCACATCAAAATAAAAAATGCACATGCGAACTCTCGGATATCGATAAATAACACAACTTCCCATATAAACGAATGATTAGGGTGTTGTCCATAACAACGTTGATAACAATAATACACAACTTCCCATAAAAGTAATGCATATCGTCCAAACAAACGAAGCAACAGCATACCTAAAGCAACTTTTCATATTTTACTATCCATTGAGTGCATAATTACAATCTAATTGTTAACAACTTTACTAAACGGTACTAATCTATGTGGTACAATCATAAGAGAATGATAGTAAAGTTTACAATAAACAATGATGCAAATGTGACAAGAAAAGAGTAAAAAGCACAAAAAAATGATCGTTGATGACGATAATACACAACTTCCCATAAAAACCTCTGGCAAAAAGTTCGAACAAACGATGTGGTAGAACACAGAACGCACTTCTCATATTTCACTATTTATTTAAATACGAATTACAAAATTGGTGCGATCAATGGTAAAACAAAATGCTATAGAAGGTAAAATAAAAGTAAAATGATAGTAAAGTTTACTTCGAACAATGGTTCCGACGTGAAGACACCGGCGGTGGCGCAAGAGGATTCTGCTCGAACACACGTGCCAAAAAATACAAAAAAAGTGATCGTGGAGTTCAAGGGTAAGGTGAACGGGTCCATTACCACTGACACGTGATGCAGCAGGGCCCACGGACATAACTTTACACTTACAAACATCACACGTATAGAGGTGGGCACTCGGGTTGGGCTTTTTTGGGTCAGCCCGAGGCACGGTGGCACGGCCCGGCAAGCCAGGCCCGAGAATGGGGCATGATTGGTGGCACAGCCTAGCACGACACTGTAGCACGAGCCGTACCGGGCCCAAGGCATAAGGAAGAAGCCTAGCATGAAGGTTACCGACCCGCAGAGCATGAGCGCTATAGACACACCCAGGAGAATGGACGTCACCCCCGACGCTGACACCTGAGACAGACGGGCAAGAGGGGAGAGAGAGTTGAGAGAGATTGAGAGATGGTACAAGAAGTGTAACACCCTAAAATTTGCCATATTTTAAATTTTGGAAATATTTTGATGTTTAAGAATTATTGGAAATTTATTGGAAATTATTTGGATTTATTCAAATATGGTCATTCTTGAAATCAATTAAAATAATATAAAATTGTATGCAAAGTTTTATTGGAAATATTTTATTCAAGTTCAGAATGTCTTAAAATATTTTCCAGATTTTTTCTGGATTTTTCGGGTATTTTTGCTATTTATTTTGTCTTTGTTTATTTATCAGATTTATTTTAAATCAAAAATATTATTAAAATCATTGGAGTAGTACTGGGTTGGCCCAACACTGTGCTTAGCTCGGCCCAGCACGCCAAACCCTAGCCGCGCACCGTTCGATCGTGATCGCACGATCATAAGGGCCGTGTCGCCATGCGTTGGTGGCCACCCGATCGAGTCCACGCGGAGGTCCAGGATTGCGCCACGTCAATCGTCTTCGCGAGATCACCAGAGGGGCGTGGGCATTGATGCCCGTGAGTTTCATCGGCGAGTTTCACACACGTCGAGGCTCCTTTAAGTGCGTCGGTTAGCGCATTCTGCAGAGGACTTCAAGCCGCTCATTTTGACTCCTTTCTCGCTCGCCGAGGTGCTCCAGAGACCCCGTGCTAGCTCGCCGTAGTTTCTCCTTTGCGCCGCCTTTTTTTTGCTTCGTCCTCGTCGTCTGAGCCTTTCCGCCGTGCTCCAACCCTATTTCGAGTTCACCGAAGTAAGCCGCGTCGATTTCGTCAGTTCTTCTCGCCGGAGTCGCCCTCTAGCGCCGCCGACCGCGTCGTCTTCCCCAGCTCCGACAGCCTCTTTATTCTCGCCATCGCCGACCTTCGCGAGCTTCATCCGCCGTCCGATCTTCATCGCACCGCTCCAGTACGTCCACATTGCTGCCCTCCTCGTTTGCCTAGCGTTGAATCGTGGCCGTCGATGTGTAGATGAACAGCTTAGATTAGTTCTAGGGTTTGTGCTTTAATTAGATCTGGATCGTTGGATCATTTTTGAACGTGTGAGATAGTACCACGTTGTTAGGGTGAACAGTAAACCGCTCGGGTATCGTGCGCCGTAGGATCGGATCTGAGCAGTAGAGATCTAGTGTTGCAGTGTAGGCTGGCCGTGACCGTCCGATCGGAGTCGTGTGGCTGCGATGCATCCACGCGTCCTTAGTTAGCCACGTTGCCGCTGAATCAGCACTGTTCATTTTTGAACGTGCGGCACGGATGACGCCGCGCCCCCGCCAAATCCTGTGCGGACGTGTGTGCGAGTTGACCGAGGCACGATCCAATCTTGGCTGTTGGTTTCAAGCGGACCGCCAAGATTTCGTCGCGTGTCTTCGTAGGAGCCGAAGCGTCACTGGGTCCACGCGTGTGCTGGCCGTTGGATTCGTGAGCATCGTCGAATGCGTGACATGTGTCACGTGGAATTCAAAGCGTTTCGGGTGACGCGGAACATCTGACCGTTGATTTTCTTTGACGGCCATGATTGCGCCACGCGGTTGAGATCTGGCTGTCGGCTGGGATTGCTCGAGATGCTGACACGTGTTCATGCATGAATCTCGAGGCTAGTCGGGTGACGTTAGCGATGGCGTTAGTCCGGCGTTAGGCGGTGGGGGCAGTGCATCGCTACGTGGGTGAGTCCAACGTGGACCAGAGCCGGACCATGGACCCAGTCCATGGACCGAGGTGACATGGCAGCATCAGGAAGGGCCACGTGTAGGCTGACGTCATGCTGACGCAATAAATTGAGTTTTCAATAGAGAAATAAATTAATTAATTCGGGATTTTTTATTTTCTGATTTATATTGTATTTAAAACTTTGAAAGGCTATAACTTTTGCATTTGAACTCCGATTGAGGTGATTCTAGTTTCTAAAAATTTGTAAAAATGTGCTCTTTTTAATGGTGAATTTTATTTGAATTTTTGAGGTTATCTAGTCTACTGTTTTAGGTATTTATTGCATATATGATTTTTACGCGTAGACGCAAATTTGCCGGAAAGTTTCGAGGAAGAGTTCATCACTTAAGATCAAGCTTCAGAACACGACCAGCAACTCTTTGAAGGCAAGTGATGCTTTGACCATTTTGATCCCAGTTTGTAAATGTATTTTGCTTTGAAATTATGCATGCTAAGTTAATTAAAAATGAATTTAAATTAATTTGGGTAATGTAGTTAATCAACCCATATTGTTATTGCCACCTTGAAATTATCATTTGTGTGCCCTGAAATCTTTGTCACCCTAAAATTATTCATATTTGTTGGATATAATATGATGCCAACACGGGAGGCTAGACCGTGATTAGATGCTTAGCCTTGCAACGGGTCATGTATGATCTTTCAAAAGAATGCCTCAATACTGACTATTGAAATATTGAAGGTATTTTGGAAATGGTGTGATGATGCTACGTGATGAAACGGAGGTACGGAGACCTGTGTGGTTCTGTACCAATGTTAAGTTATTATTGGCATGTGTTGCACAATAATCAACTGGGTGGGCCTGTGAGGCAATGGTTTGATGAGTGTTGTAAGTCTGTGTGCCACATTGGGCTGTGTGCTGCTGTTGAGTGATGAAAGTCTTGCCTTGGTCAGCTAAGGACTTCACCTTGCAAGTCTTTGAACTGAGTCATCCGTACAACCACATGTCTGATATGGGACAGACCTAGTTGAATAGGGTTCTGATATCTATCCTCTGAAACCTCGGGGTGACAGTACACAGGGGTGTATCTGTGTGGGGGAGCGTACCTGTGCTACGGCTTGGTGCCCATCCAACGGTATTGGCCTATCCTGTACTTCGGCTCTGTGTGAGGGGAGTGATAGTGAAGGCAATACCGAAGAGGTTCATTGGTAAAGGTAGAGGTTCCTGAAAGGCTTTGTTACGGGCGATCACCTGTGTGGTGAGTGGCTGTATCTTGTGGGTAAAGTGTACAACCTCTGCAGAGTGTCAAATCTATTCGAATAGCCGTGTCCGCGGTATTGGACATTGCTCGGGGATTACAGTCAAGGGTTAGATCTTCAAAGATAAAATGTGGAATGGGTGGCTATTTGCCAGTGTGAAAATGAATTGATTAAGGCTGTGCCAAGTTTACAGAGAAAAACTGTTTAAAGAACTTAGTACTATTTCTAACTGTTTCTCTGCTTATAATCTAAATAAGTTGTTAGTTTAAAAATGTTGTTTGATGCAAATGAACCAAGTAAGCCAGTTCTTTGGATTAAGTCTTGCATATAGTAATAGCACTGCATTATGTGCATTACTTGTGGAGTGCCTTGAGTACTCACCCCTCCTTGCCTATCAACCCAACATCAGTGGAGGAGTCTACGCCAGCATGGGAAGAGGAGTATATCGAAGAGCCGGACAATTAGGGAACAAGCCCAGTCGGTTGCTTGTGGCAAGTTGATGGGACTCCACGAAGTTTATTTGCTTTCCGCTGTTATCTTTTATTACTCTGGTAATGTAAGCCTTGCATGGCTGATCTTATGTAAGGAGACCATAAGGTCGTTCAATTCAGTTTATATAAATGTTTGCACTACTTATTATGGTATCGCTGTAATGTCTGTGATGATTCAATCCTGTAAGGACTGTGTGTGCCAGCGTGATCCTGGACTGGCACAGAATACACAAGGGGTCCGGATTCTCAAAATCTGGTCCCGACAAGAAGCTTCTCTCTCTTGCCCGTCTCTCTCAAATCTCTTAGCTCTCTCTCTCTCACTCGTCTCTCTCAATCTCTCTCTCGTCCATCTCTCTCAATCTCTCTTGCCTGTGTCTCTCACTCTCTTTCTCGCCCATTGCCCCCTCTCTCACCTATGTTCAGCACATCCCCCTCGCCCTATGTAACTATTCAAGAATAAATAAATTTTAGTTCTTTTCCAATAATATTTGTATCCACTGCTTCAACTCCATGCGTCTCTAGCTCCTTTCCACTCGTTGCAATAGTGAAAATGGGTCGGGCTTGGGCCAGCACAAACTAGGCACGACACAAAGCAGCCCTACCATTACTAACATCACACGTGTCACTTGTATCGACACAGGGTACCCAAATCGGCTATATAAATTGCTTAAGGTAAAGCTCCGCGGTCGATGTGGGACAAAAGCTAACCAGACGGTATGAGCTAAATGGAGCTTACAGCCCATGGACCAGAGAGCATTCACTTCGAGCGACAGTATATGACAATAAATTTACTGTAAAAATATAGTAATTGTATGATGAAACGTATAGTAAAACGATTGAAATCACATTTCCTGCCTTAATATTTTTACTACCAAGCTTTCCAAGTATTACTATCTGCCAAGACACGACAATCACCTGTAAAAATTCTCGTGAGCAAACAAAATGAATAACGTTAACTACTATGTACATATAATATTACTACAGCTGTAGATTCAGTTTTCAAAAAATTTTAAACTCCCATGTTAAACGTGTATAACTTTTTAATGTACCGTTTGTGAGCAGTTACAACGATAATAACACGTAATTACTAATCTGCGCAAACTACAGTATACGGGCTAGTAAACACTACTATGAGCTGGTGTGGCGACTTTACTATTTCCTAAACAAACACTTACGACGATAAAATAATATGTTAACTAGCCTGTGGTGACCTATGTAACTACAGCGTCGTTTCCATCGAGGATGTGGCTCAATGACGTGGTGAAAAATAAAAAAGACATAAACCAAAAAGTGAACGTGGTGTTAAAGGGTAAGGTGACCGGGTTCATCAACATAAACACTTCCGTGCAGCGGAGCCCACAGACATATCCCTACCCTTACTAACATCACACGTGTCATTTGTATCGACACGGGGTACCCAAATCGGCTATATAATTTGCTTAAGGTGAAGCACCGTGGGTGATGTGGGACTAAAGCTAACCAGACGGTATGAGCTAAATGGGCCTTATGACCCATGGACGAAGAGCATTCACTTGACGGTGCATACGGGCGTGATATATGACAATAAATTTACTGTAAAAATATAGTAATTGTACGATGAAATGTATAGTAAAACGACTGAAATCGCATGTCATGCCTTAATATTTTTACTACCAAGCTTTCCAACTATTACTACCTGCCAAGATGCGACAATCACCCGTAAAAAATCCCGTGAGCAAAGAAAATGAATAATGTTTACTACTATGTATATATAATATTACTACAACTGTGGATTCGGTTTTCAAAAAATTTTAAACTCCCATGTTAAATGTGTATAACTTTTTAATGTACCGTTTGTGAGCAGTTACAACAATAATAACACTTAATTACTACTCTACGCAAACTACAGTATACGGGCTAGTAAACACTACTGTGTGCTGATGTGGCAACTTTACTATTTCCTAAACGAACACTTACGACACTAAAACCATATGTTTACTAGCCTGTTGTGACCTATGTAACTACAACGCCATTTTCATCGGGGACGCGGCTCAATGGCGTGGCGAAAAAAAAATGAAAAAGACATAAACCAAAAGGTGAATGTGGTGTTAAAGGGTAAGGTGACCAGGTCCATCAACGTAAGCACTTCCATGCAGTGGAGCCCACAGACATAACCCTACCCTGACTAACATCACACGTGTCACTTGTATCGACATGGGGTACCCAAATCGGCTATATAAATTTCTTATGGTGAAGCTCCAAGGGTGATGTGGGATTAAAGCTAACTAGACGGTACAAGTTAAATGGACCATACAGCCCATTGTCGACTTTCGTAGTCGGAAATAAATTTATGGGGCAGGCGCTAGATCTCAAACTCGAAGGTCACACAAGACAAGGGGTTAGACAGGTTCAGGCCCTCAGCGATGGAGGTAATACCCTAATCCTGTGTGCTGGGATTATATGGATCTCTTGGATCTAAGATTGCTCAAAGCGCAATGTGCTCTGGGCGATATGAGGTGTGCTATGCTTTATGGCTTGATGACTTGTTGTTGCCCTCCCTCTCCCTTATATACAGGGGTGGTGCGGCTTCTGAGTCTGATCGGTTTGCGATTCGATCGGTTACAAGATTCTAGTCGATTCTGAGGATAGAGTTTTACATCTTTATCGCCCTATAAGCGACTCAGTTACAATCGTATCTTCTATATCCAAATACATATTCAATCGTCTATAAGATATACCCCTAATGCACGGTTGCTTGGCAGCACGGGCACAACCTTTGGGCCTCTTCTCTGGGCCTTTCTTCTCTTCAGGTGACGCTGGGCCGGTCATGGAGATACCTGGTTTCATATATTCCACAGTAGCCCTTGAGTGCTTCATGATCCGATTGCGCTATTTTTGTATCCGGACCTTGATTCTGGATCAATATTTCTGATTTCCATCGTAAATTTCCAAATAGTGTCTCCATTTGATTTGAAAGCTTCCTCTTGCAGCAAGAGGATTATGAAGGACTCGAATATAACCCTCAACTTCCAGCTCCGACTGATTACAATCTGACAGGGTTGTAGTGAACGATTTCATGGACCTGTTTCGTATTTCAGATGTGGATTGGATACTTTTTCCCGCTCAAAATGAGACTTTAATATCTTTTCCTTCCGTGGATTAATACTGGACGGTCTTCAAAGCTGCTTTGGTTCTCTGAGTCAGTCCAACTTCCGAAAACCCCTTTGGCTTCTGAAACTTCATTAACTTCAAGTCTCTTCGGCTTATGATGCATTTACTTCATCCTCACTGTTTTGGCTATAAAAGGTGAACCATGGCTTCGAAAACTTATCCTTCCTCGTTCAGTTCTCCATCTTCTTGCTTTAAGCTCCACCTTTCTTATGCGGGATTGCATGGCAGACCAAAGTCCTACGCTTGCTGAGCTGTGGGCACTCTTTGATATCGCCGTCGCCGCCGATTGCACCGCCGTCGACACATTTCTCGAGATCTTCCCCGCAGCCTCTGCCCCAGGGTTGGACGACCTCGACAACAACAGAGGAGAAACTGCAGTCCATGGTGATGATGGGATTCTCCCAGACTTGGCCCTGATCTCCGCCCGGCCAGCTGCCGGTGAATCTGTCCCGATGAGGTAGTGGTATTTGAATCCTTTTTTCAACGCGAGTTGGGTCTTCCAGCCTGTGCTTTTCTCCGCGGCCTCCTCTTCTTTTATAAAATCGAGTTGGTGAACTTGAATCCCAACTCTATTTTGCTAGTCTCTATCTTCGTTCACCTTTGCGAAGCCTTCTTGGGCATCCGCCGCCATTTTGATCTTTTTCGCCATTTTTACCTTCTGAAGCCCTATCCCTCAAAAAACGATCCCAAGGTAGTTGGGGGAGCCGGAGTCCAACTTCGGGAGGGGCTAAAGAAGTCATATTTCGCTATTCCCTTCAAATCTTCGAATAAAGGCTAGCACCAGGAGTGGTTTTATTATGCCAATCCTGATCCAGCTCTTCCTTCCTTCCTCGAGCGCCGGTCGAAGGTGTCCGCCTCTTGGACCTCTGTCGGTGACGCCAGCAACATGGATCAAGTGCAAGACTTCTTGGTGCTCATTGGCAAATTGAAGGAAGGGGGCCTCACAGGGGTTGGTCTGGCCATTCACTTTGTTGCCCAGCGGGTTTAGCCCCTGAAGGAGCGTGACCACCTGGGGTTTCAGTTTGAGGGCCGAGACGATCCGACCCGGGAATTGCCTGATTTAATAACGAGAGGGCAGATTCATGCTTGAGTTGGCGATTTCTTCATACCGAGCGTCGAGATGCCTACCAGATTCCCCAAGGCCTTCTCTGCGTTGAATCCTCCCCCAGAGGTGAGCTACTTTGCTGACAGATTCTTATCTTCGTCTTTGAATGGCTTCTCACTTTTAATCTTCCTTTCCAGGATCGCGTTGCCTTCTTAAGTGACGCGCCCCTTCCGGAAATGCCTACTCGCATAGGCGATTCCCCGAAGCAGCGAGCGAGCTCTCCTGCGGGAGATCCCGCCGCCAAGAAGTGGAAAAAGACGATGGCCAAAGACCCCGCGAAGCCCCGGTGCCCAACTGGTGGTCCTAAGATCCGGGACCCATCGGCACAGGCCCCAGCGCCTTCGGCTCCCCTCTCCTGTGAGCCTGCGGCTCAGCCGATTCCAACGCCGAAGGACTCAGGCATTCTGGAGGAGCCCCGGGTGCCAGTCGGCAGCGCACCGAGTGGTCCTTCTAGGGGCGGCCCGTCTGCTCGCAAGAAGCCCCCGATGAAAATGAGGAAGTCCGACAGGTTTGTTGCCCTATCGACTCTTATTTGACCCGTTTCGCTAGCTTGCTAACCGTTCTTCTCGTAGGGATCCTTCGCTTGATGTTCCTATCGGGACGCCGTCTAGGGCCCCTGTGGGGGGTGAGCCCTCGGAGGTTTGCGTCCCGGTCGTGGGGGCCACGCCCAGGGTCACCGAAGTGCCTCCCGAGCCCCTGGCGCCCTCTCCAACTCCTTCCGCCTCGGGATTGGGCCCTACTGTTCTAGAGCCGGCCTCTTTCCCGTCCTCCGAGATCGAGGAGATCCTCTGAGTTCTGCCGACCCCTGCTCGCCCCCAGCTCATAATGCAAGTTGCGTGGGTTGATGAGGAGGAAGGCCTGAAGCTCCTGGATGATCCGGAGGAGGAGGAGAAGAAGAGAAATGACTTTTACAGTCATGCCAAGGCTTGCGCGCGCCTGGCCCGGGTAAGCATTTCTCTACACTCGCTATCTTCCTGCTTCCGTCTTTTATCATGTAGTTACCTTTCCCTGTGATGATTACAGAAAATAGGGGAGCGCTCTGAAAAGAAAGCCGAATACTTTCAGAAGATGCTCCCTGAAATCCGAACGCGTCAGGAATATCTGGCTGAATTGGAGCATATCAAGGCCGGGCATGCGGCCGAGCAGCGATCTCTTCGGTTAGAGGTCCAGGCGTTGCGAGAGGAGCTGAAGGCTCTGCACCAGGAGAAGCGGGACGTTGTTGGTTCCCTTCGAGGTAGCTATTTCCTAGGCTACCCTATGCTTTTAATTTAATCATCTGGTTTCTTGATCTTCTTATCTCCATGTCAGCTTGGGATTCCGCCGTTGCAAAACTTCAAGAACAACTTAAAGCCACAGAGGCTTCCAGAACGAAATCGAAGAAGGAGCTTGAAGGTATGACCGGCGACTTGGCCCTACTATGTCTTCGTTGCCTTCTCTGATGTTTCTGTCTTGCAGACTATAAATTCAAAACGCGGGCGCAGTATGCCGTCTTCAATGAGAGGGTTGAAGCCCTTGATACGTCTTGCGCCAAGCTTCAGGAGGCCTCCGAGCCGCTGCTGAATTTGTTTCATCCCGGGGGCGAGAGGCCACTCAGCAGGGACTAGGTCATCTCTTGGCTGGAAGGAGCCCCCGAGGCGCTCAAGAGTCTCTTGAAGGAGACAGCGACCAATGGTGCTAGCCAGGCTTTGGCGATTACCAAGTCGTTTTATCCCCGAGTGGATCTTGAGGCCATTAAGGAAGGCTACGCCCACGACGTAGATGAGGATCGGGCCGCCGAGCTCTAGGAGGAAGTCAAGGACACCTCTTTGTCCATTGTAGAAACTTTAGACCTGTAAATTGAATGTATATAAAGGTGTTTCCTCGCTCTTGCATTATCTTTTCAAACATGCATATTTGCCCGAGTGGTTTCGACATATTGTGTCCGATTAGTCCAGCCCCCAGGCTCTGAGGCATGGTTCGCGACGCATGTCTCAGAGTCTAAAAAATCGTAGGAGCTAAGCACTCGGATGCATAATTCTCGAGAAGATTATGAAAAAAATAACTTTAATATTGATCTTTTTCATTCATAAAGGAACAATTTGAATTACAAAGCTCAAGTGAAAAAACGACGTAGTTGTTCTATGTTCCAAGTGTTACTGATTGCCGTGGCGTACCACTTCATCAACGACGTAAGGGCCTTCCCAGCTTGAGGAGAGATCATGCTCGTATTTCTGATTCTTTCTAAGGACCAGATCTCCCTTGGAGAATGCGCGGCTCCTCACATTGTGACCGTGATAGCGCGTAGGCCTTGGAGATACTTTGCCGATTGGATTGTTGCGACGTCCCTAGCTTCTTCTAGTCGTTCGAGGTCTTCTAGTCGGCTTTCTTTCGAGGCGACTTCTTCATAGCTCTGGACCCGCAGGGATCCGAATTCTAACTCGGTGGGTAGGACTGCCTCCGAGCCGTACACCAGGAAGAAAGGTGACTACCTGGTTGCTCTGCTGGGGGTGGTTCGCAGCCCCCAGAGTACCGAAGGTAATTCTTTCACCCACCGAGTGGCGTATGGCTTTAGCCGATAAAAAATCCTTGCCTTCAGGCCTTGTAACACCATGCCGTTGGCTCGCTCGACCTGTCCGTTGCTCCGGGGGTGCGCTACTGATGCGAAGCAGATTTTTATTCCGAGTTTGTCACACTAGTCTTGAAATGCGCCGCTTCTGAATTGGGTGCCGTTATCCGTGATGATTTGGTTTAGTATACCAAACCTAACCACGATTTCGTTGAAGAATTCTTTGGCTTTCGCCGCTGTTATTGATGCAACTGGCTTGGCCTCCACCCATTTTGTGAATTTATCAACAGCCACGAAGAGATGGGTATGACCGCCTTGAGCCTTCTTCAAAGGTCCCACCATGTCGAGCCCTCAGACCACAAACGGCCAGGTTATGGGGATGGTCTGTAGTTCCTGTGCCGGTTTGTTCATCTGACGCGCAAAGAACTGACATCCTTCGCATGTCCGGACGATGTCTTCTGCGTCAGTAACAACAGTCGTCCAGAAGAATCCCTGACGATAAGCCTTGCCAACTAGGGTTGATGATGCCGCATGATTCTCACAAACTCCCGAGTGGATTTCCTTGAGGAGATCTCTTCCCTCTTGTTCTGATATGCACCGTCGTAGTACACCAGAGGAGCTCTTGCGATAGAGTTCTTCCCTGATCACCACATAGCTCTTGCTTCGGCGCATTATTCGTTCGGCTTGTACGCGATATTCAGGTAGTTCATCCTTCATCAGGTAGTCCAGGTACGGAATTGTCCAATCGGGGGTAATGACCAAGACTTCAGCCTCGTCGCTCTTCTCTCCTAGGACGTCCGATTTTGGTCGAGTGCTAATCGTGGGCTTATGAATTTCTTCGACGAATACACCCACGGGTACCGTAGACCGGCAAGATCCCATTTTTCCTAGCTCATCGGCCGCTTCATTGTCTCGGCGGAGCACATGAATGAGTTCCAGGCCGTCGAAGTTACCTTCTAGCTTGCGTACCTCTTGGCAATAGGCTGCCATGCTGTCTTCGATGCAGGACCATTCCTTCTGCACTTGATTGACCACGAGCATTGAATCTCCGTGAACCATCAAACGTCGGATACCGAGTGATATGGCAATGCGGAGCCCATGGATGAGTGCCTCATACTCAGCGACGTTGTTGGATGCAAGAGAAAGTATCTGCAGAACGTACCTCAACCTTTCCCCGCTTGGTGATATGAGCACAATACCAGCCCCACGCCGCTGAGCATGAGGGAACCATCGAAGTACATCATCCAATACTCGAGTTCCTTGGTAATCGCCGGGCTTTGAAGCTCTGTCCACTCGGCCATGAAGTCGGCGAGCGTTTGAGATTTGATGGCAGTGCGAGGCTTGAATAGAATATCGAAAGCTCCGAGCTCGACCACCCACTTTGCAATTCTCCCAGTGGCCTCTTGATTGTGAAGTATATCTCCTATTGGGAAGGAGGTGACCACCAAAATAGTGTGCTCTTAGAAGTAGTGCTTGAGTTTGCGAGACGTCAGGAGCACGGTATACAATAATTTTTGAACTTGTGGATACCGCACCTTGGATTCGCTCAGGACTTCGCTGACAAAGTAGACCGGGTGTTGGATCTTCTGCACATGGTCCGGCTCCTCCCTTTCTACGACGATCGCTGCGCTGACTACATGAGTCGTTGTCGCGATGTAAAGTAGCAGAGGTTCCTCTAGCACCGGTGAAACCAAGACCGAGGGCGTCGTCAGGAAGGTCTTCAAATCTTCAAATGCCTGTTGTGCCTCTGGAGTCCACTGAAACTTGTCCTGCTTCTTAAGGAGTTTACAGAATGGCATACCTCGCTTACCCAACCAAGAAATAAACTTGCTGAGTGCTGCCATGCATCCTGTGAGCTTCTGGACGTCCTTTTGGCAAGTCGACGGTTCCATATTTGATATGGCCCTGATCTTCTCTGGGTTGGCCTCAATGCCTCGCTGCGATACGACAAACCCGAGCAGTTTTCCCGAAGATAGTCCGAAAACACACTTCTCGGGGTTAAGCTTCATGCTGAAGGCCTTTAGACTCTCGAATGCCTCGGTTAGGTCGGTGATAAGGTCCTTCTTCTCCCAAGTTTTTACCACAACATCGTTCACGTATGCCTCCACGTTGCATCCGAGCTGGGAGTGAAAACATCGCTGAATTGCGCGCTGGTACGTTGCACCGGAGTTTTTCAACCCGAACACCATCGTGGTATAGCAAAAGGCTTCGAAAGGCGTGATGAATGAAGTCTTGATATGATCTTCCGCCTTTAGGCGAATCTGATGGTAACCTGAGTAGGCATCGAGAAAACTCAAAATTTCGCACCCGGCGGTCGAGTCAACAACCTGATCGATTCGGGGCAGCCCAAAGGGATCCTTCGGACAAGCCTTGTTGAGATCAGTATAATCAACGCACATGCGCCAAGTTTTATTCTTCTTTTGAACTAGTACATGATTTGCTAACCAATCGGGGTGATACACCTCTTTGATGAAACCTGCAGCTAATAGCTTGGTGATCTCCTGCTTGATGGCATTCCGGCAATCTGGAGCGAATCGCCGGAGCCTTTGCATGATGGGTTTTGCTTTTTCGTCGACGTGTAAGGAGTGCTCGACCACCTCCCTAGGAACACCCGGCATATCGGATGATTTATGAAAGGTCGAGATGGCGATCAGAGGGGGGTGAATGATCCCGAAATAAAAATATATCCCTTAGGAGGATCACAAATGCGGATTTTCACCCAAAGAAACCAAGCCAAACCCCTAGATAATCAAATGGAAGTGAAAGAGTCAATTTCCAAGAAAATCAGCCTGAGTCCGGTCCTACCGCGAGTGAAATCAGGCAAATGAACAGCGATTTCAGCACGGGATCAAATGGAAGAATTGATGTATCTTTTGATCCGTTGATCCAAACTCAACCAAACTTGGTAGATAAGGTCCTTGGGATGTCAGGAACTTATTCCGACCTTCAATCACAAGGATTGATGTCAAAGTTCTGACCTTTATGCCCGAGAACGAAGAACATACCAAGTTTCGACAAAAATCGAAAGAACTTCGATCAAGGCTTGCTCGTGGGGTTTTGATGATCAAAGTGATCCTGAATGACTTCCCACACATCCCAGCAAGCAAGAGAACACAAAGAAACTCTAGGATACGCAATCTACAAGATCAAACATTCAAGAACGCAAAAGATCAACTTCTTGCAACAAGAACGCATGGATAGCCTAGATGATTGAAACAAAGATTTAGAAGTAGAATCATTCATCAAACATCAACCTCAACAAAGATTCATAAGCATGTAGAAGGAGAGGAGGCAAATCCAAATTGCGTAAATGTTAATTGCAAGAAGGTAAATAGAGAATTTAAATTGCGTATTTTAAATGCGTAGAGTAAATGCGTAAAGTAAATGAAACATGAACATAAATGGAGAACATTTCATTTCTGGAAGGAGAGGTTACAAAGACTCACATTCATGTGGGCAAAGCTCAAAGGAGCATCAAAAACCTCAAAACCTTCAAGGGGAGGAGGCTACCCCTCCACCCCTATTTATACTACTCTTGCGCCACCTACCACCCTTGGATGAGTCCCTCAACCCTAGAGCACTCATCTAAAGGCTAGGATTAACCCACACACACAGCCATGCAAGGGCTAACCCAAAACCCACACAAATACCGGGTTTTCTTGCACGATTTTCAAAGCATACTACCTAGACCCACTAACCTATCAACTAGACCTCAATCTGACCGCCCTCATTGATCCACGTGGCATCTAGCTAGCATCATCTCCTTTCCTTGTCTTCTTGACTTGCCCAGACTCCATCTCCGATCATCTTCCGTCGATCTCCCAACCGTCTGGACCTCCGACGCTCCTCGTCTAGTCCCGGTTATCCTCTGCCTCACCATGACCTAGCACTGTCACCCTGCAACCATCAAAGACAAGGAAACACCTCACATAGCAAAGTCCAACAACACATGTAATCACATTTTGATCTCAACATAATGATATACACTATGCTGACCAGTAAAACCCCGACCTCACGTGGTCTGATCACTGGTCTCCATCCCGACCACTCCACTCGAGGTCTGACCACTGGTCTCCGACCAGCCAAAGCCCAGACCACTCGGGGTCGGACGACTGATCTCCGACCAGCCAAAGCCCCGACCTGGTCTCCGACCAGCCAATGCCCCGACCACTCGGGGTCGGATGACTGGTCGCCACACAGCAACTCAAATTGCTCTAGTTTGAAAATCCAATGAGATCAAACTCAAAATCAAGCACAACATGCTAAACCACAGTCAAATACTCATCACCATCAAGGATAGACCTCTACATGGTCTTTCAGTTTCCAGGCAAAGATGTCTTTGTTAGCTTGAAGAAAGGTGACGAGCACGCTTTCCTATTTACCTTCGAGCCCTGTCCCGATCAGAGTTTTCTTGGACGAGTCGGACGGGTCGAGGTTGATTCTCTTGGTTCCTTCGCCAGGCTTCATTCCTGACGTGGCCTTTTTCTTGGATGGGACGTCGCCTTCTTCCTACAACGTAACCGCTTCCGCTTGGATTTCCTTTCTTTCGCCGACTGCTTCCTGCAACTCGGCAAGTTCATCATTCTCTCGGTCGCACTCTAGGGACCGCTTGACGTCGCTGCGGACTGTGATGACGCTTCTTGGTCCCGGCATCTTCATCGTCAAGTAGGTGTAGTGCGGGACGGTCATGAATCGAGCCAATCCGGGTCATCCCAAGATAGCGTGATACGCCATCTCGAAATCCGCTACCTCGAAATTTATGTACTCGGTCCGGTAGTTGTCCTTGGTGCCGAAGGTGACGGGCAAAGAAATCTGCCCGAGCGGAAGCGATGGCGCTCCAGGGATTACACCATGGAACGACTGAGTGCTCGGCCTCAGCTCGGAGCGAGGAATGTTCATGTCATTGAAAGTTTTGGAGAATAAGACGTTGAGTCCAATCCCTCCATCGATTAAGACCTTCTTGAGCCTCACATTGCGAATTACAGGGTTGAGCACTAGAGGGAACTTACCCGGATGTAGAACCCGGTTGGGGTGATCTGATCGGTCGAAGGTGATTGGAACCTCGGACCACCTTAGATATTGGTGGGCGGCTGGTTCCACCGCATTGATCTCCCGAGCGGTAAGCTTTTGCTTTCGCTTGGACTCGTATCCGGTGGAGCACCCGTAAATGTAGTTTAGCTCGTGCTCGGGCTCTTGATAATCATCTTCATCTGGAAGGTCTTTCTTCTTTGCCACCTCGTCCCTTGCTGGAGCTGGCTGCTTGTTGCTCTCCCGCGCAAAGCTCTTCAAGGTGAAGCAGTCTTTTGCAGCGTGCTTTCCTTTAGGGTGGAAGGGATAGATCGCTTCCATGACGGTGCTGTAGTCGGGCGCCTCCCTCCGCATGTCTCGGGGCTGGCTGCGCTCGGCCACCGCTACTAGATCTTCGCCCTTCCGCTTCTTGTCTTTGTGCTTGGAGGACTCGGGCTTATCGCTTTGTTCTTCGGATGTGGGCGCTCCTCTTGGCGCCACCGGCAGGCGTCGAGGCCGTGGCGTAGCGGATCGGCGGTAGCGAACATCTCCTTCACGGATGTCGGGGGTTTCCTGGACATCTTCTTGATTAGATCAGGATCACTTACCCCCTTTCTGGAAGGCCGCCACCACCACCGCTTCAGATACATCCCTGATGGTGTTCTTCTTCTGCATGAAACGCCGGATGAAATCCTCGCCTCGTCCTTCTTACCGTGAAGTGGTAGAGGTCCCACGGGGTGCCAGGCCTCTCGTAGGTTCCCTGAAAGTTCGCGATGAATTGCTCGCAGAGATCGCTCCAGGAGTCCATCGAGTTCGCCGGTAATCGTGTGAGCCAAGCTTGAATTGAGGGGGTGAGATTGACCGGCAGATAATTCGCCATCACGTTCTAATTGCCTCCGGCGGCCTTAACCACCAGGGCGTAACCTGCAACCAAGCTTCTAGATCTCGCTCCCCGTCAAACTTTACGATGCCCTTGGGGTTGAATCCATCGGGCCATACCACTCGGCGTAGCCGAGGATTAAACGCTTGGATCCCGTAAATAGAGCTCTCATCATGATGAGGGGGAGTCTGGCGTGGCGAGCCTCTGGCTCGGCGATGGTCATCAACATGCCGGGGCGGAGTTCAGCACGGCGAGCTCATGGCTCGACGGTCGTCGTTGTTCCGACCCTGGAGATGATAGTGTCTATGGTCATCGCGGTCGTCGTACCTCTGATCACCTCGTCAATCACGGTCGGTGCCGAAACGCTCATAGTCGTCGTGGTGCTCGCGTCGCTCTTCTTTGTCCCGCTCCTGCCGTCTGGCGGTGATGTCTTGGCGGAGGTCGCGGTTGGTAATTTGGCGAGCATCACCGAGTGGTGGCGTATGGCGTCGACTGCCGGTATTCCGACTTGTTGCAGTCTGACTGCTAGCGACACTAGTAGCCGCGTGGGAGCGCGAGTGCGCTTCACCTACTGGCTTTTCCTGATTCTGCTGGGCCACGATCGAGGCCGCCGAGCTGTCCGATGCAATCATTGGGTCCAGCGTGTCGAGAAGCGTCTTGGAGGCGACGACGTTCTGCATTGGCGTGCGGAAGACGGATTGATCTCCAAACCTGGACTGTAGGATGTCCTCGCGGACATTGCGGCCGCGCGATCGAAGAGATAGCACCTGCACCTCCTTACCCTTACGAAGGCGATCTTCCTCCGCAGCCTCTTGGTCTTCTTGATGGAGATCGATCCTCTGCTCCTCGATCGCGAAGACGCCACGAAAATAGCAGCAATTCTTCACCATGCCGACTGGTTTTCTGGGTGAGTCAGAGCGGCATGCCTGAGATGGGTTGGCCTGATCTTCACCAGATTGGATCTGGCTTTGGACCAGGCAGACAAGCTCTCCGCGCGTATCCACGATGAAGACTTCCGAAGCGGAAGGCCCGCCGAGATGAAGGTGGCGATGAATCCGCCGATTGCCGCCATCAGTGCAGAGGAAAAGATTATAGCGCCCCTACTGCACGCCAACCGCCGACTTTCGTAGTCGGCAATAAATTTATGGGGGGCAGCGCTAGATCTCAAACTCGAAGGTCACACAAGACAAGGGGTTAGACAGGTTCGGGCCCTCGCGATGGAGGTAATACCCTAATCCTGTGTCTTTGGGATTATATGGATCTCTTGGATCTAAGATTGCTCAAAGCGCAATGTGCTCTGGGCGATATGAGGTGTGCTATGCTCTATGGCTTGATGACTTGTTATTGCCCGCCCTCCCCCTTATATACCGGGGGTGGTGCGGCTTCTGAGTCCTGATCGGTTTGCGATTCGATCGGTTACAAGATTCTAGTCGATTCTGAGGATAGAGTTTTACATCTTTATCGCCTCTAAACGACTCGATTACAATCGTATCTTCTATATCCAAATACATATTCAACTATCTATAAGATATGCCCCCTACCGTAAGGCTGCTTGGCTCGGCACGGGGCACAACCTTGGGCCTCCTCTCTGGGCCTTTCTTCGCTTCAGGTGGCGCTGGGCCGGTCATGGAGATACCTGGTTTCATATATTCCACACCCATGGACCAGAGAGTATTCACTTCGAGTGGTCGCACGGGCGACAATATATGACAATAAATTTACTTTAAAAATATAGTAATTGTATGATGAAACGTATAGTAAATCGACTAAAATCGCATTTCCTGCCTTAATATTTTTACTACCAAGCTTTCCAAGTATTACTACCTGCCAGGACGCGACAATCACCTGTAAAAAATCCCGTGAGCAAACAAAATGAATAATGTTTACTACTATGTATATATAATATTACTACAGCTGTGGATTTGGTTTTCAAAAAATTTTAAACTCCCAAATTAAACACGTATAACTTTTTAATGTACTGTTTGTGAGTAGTTACATGATAATAACACTTAATTACTACTTTGCGCAAACTACAGTATACGGGCTAGTAAATGCTGTTGTGTGTTGATATGGCGACTTTACTATTTCCTAAACAAACACTTACGACGCTAAAACCATATGTTTACTCGCCTATGGTGACATGTGTAACTACAACGCTGGTGCCATCGGGGATACGGCTTAATGACGTGACCAAAAAAAGAAAAAAGACATTGACCAAAAAGTGAACGTGGTGTTCAAGGGTAAGGTGTCCAGGTCCTTCAACGCCAGCGCTTTCGTGCAGCGGAGCCCACAGACATAGCCCTACCCTTACTAACATCACACGTGTCACTTGTATCGACATGGGGTTCCCAAATCGGCTATATAAATTGCTTAAGGTGATGCTCCGCGGGCGATGTGGGACTAAAGCTAACTTGACGGTATGAGCTAAATGGGCCTTACAGCCCATGGACCAAAGAGCATTCACTTCTAGCGGTCGCATGGGCTATATTATATGACAATAACTTTACAATAAAACTATAGTAATTGTATGATGAAACATATAGTAAAATGAATGAAATCACATTTCCTGCCTTAATATTTCTACTACCAAGCTTTGCAAGTATTACTACCTGTCAGGATGCGACAATCAACCTAAAAAATCCCGTGAGCAAACAAAATGAATAACGTTTACTACTATGTAGATATAATAATGCTACGTAGGAACACTAGCCCGCACATCTTTATCTCCCTCACAAGGTGAACAATGAGATGGACCATGATATCAAAAAACGACGGAGGGAAATACATCTCAGGATTACATAGAGTCATTACCACCTCGGCCTATTGAGTATCTAGTCCTTCGGGATCGATGACCTTCTGAGCAATTGTGTCCCGGACATTGCTCGGTAATATGCTTCTAATTGTCATAAGGAGCATCTGTGTCATAAGCACATGACAATCATGAGACTTATGCCAGTTAAACTCAAATCTTTCATCAAAACAAGTCTCTTCATGTTGGAGGAGTAACAGGATGGAACTTTCACACCTTGCAAGCATCGGCACAGTTCAGTTCTCTCAGCCTTGGACAGAGTGTAACAACCAGGTTCGCAGTACATTCGACCTTTGTCGATCTCTTTCGGCGCTAACTCAAGTCTAATGCCCATACGGACTAAATCAAGCCGTGCGTTGATACCATCCTTTGTTTTGCCCTTAATGTTCAGTAAGAGACCAATCAAGCTATCACAGACATTCTTCTCTACATGCATGACATCGAGGCAGTGTCGAATTTTTAGGTGCTTCCAATAAGGTAGGTCCCAGAATATTGATCTCTTCTTCCACATGCTCTTCTCACAGGTCCTCGATTTACGTTCCTTTCCAAGTGTAACATCCAAGTTCTTAACCATATCATGAACATCTATCCCCCTTAAAGGCTTTGGAGCTAAACTGTCTTCGTTCATTCCGTCGAAGTGTTTCTTCATTTTGCGGTATGGGTGATTCCTTCGGAGGAACCTATGGTGACGCATATACACGGTTTTACACGAGTGATTCAGCCACAGACTCTCGGTGTCATCTAAGCAGTGAGTACAAGCTTTGGCTCCTTTTGTACTCTAGCCCGACAGGTTAGTAAGATCAGGATAATCATTTACAGTGCAGAACAACAGGTAGTGCAAAGTGAAGTACTCTCATTTGTGAGCATCCCATACCTGTACCCCAGCAGCCCACATTGTTTTCAGATCTTCCACCAATGGTGCTAGGTACACATCAATATCGTTCCCAGGTTGCTTCGGGCCTTAGATAAGTATAGACAGTAAAATGTACTTCTGCTTCATAGACAACCAAGGAGGAAGGTTGTAGATATAGAGATTCACAGGCCAAGTGCTATGACGGCTGCTAATGTTACCGAAAAGATTCATTTCGTCCGTACTCAATCTGAACCTTATATTCCTCGGATCCGCTGTGAATTCCTGAAACCTCCTATCGATGTTTCTCCATTGGGTGGAATCAGCAGGGTGCCTTAGCTTTCCATCGTTCTTACGCTCATCCGAGTGCCACCGAAGCAGTTTTGCCTCCTTTGGGTTCGCAAATAAATGCTTCAAACAGGGAATTACAGGAAGATACCATGCCACCTTAATAGAATGTCTTTTCTTCACCTCGATGCCCTCATCGTCATCATCTGATCTATCTTTACGCTTGTACCGGGATGCGTTGCACACCGGACATACATGCAAGTTTGCGTACTCTTTGCGATAGAGGATACAGTCATTCGGACAGGCATGTATTCTTTCTACTTTCCTTCCTAAGGGACAAAGAACCTTCTTGGCTTTGTAGGTGGTTGTTAGCAACTCGTTTCCCTCAGGAAGTATGTTCGCTAACAGACCTAACGGTGTCTTGAAACTCTTGTCGGACCAACCATTGCTTGCCTTTAATTTCAGCAGTTGAAGCACAGATGACAACTTTGTGTATTTGGACTTGTAGCCTGGGAACAAAGGTTTCTCCGAGTCGTCCATCAAGCACCGAAATTTTACATACTCACGCTCATCATAGTTCCCTTCTGCATCCCATAGCATCTGATCCAAATTGTCATCGTGAAACCTATCCTCATCGAAAGCAGTGTCGATATCATTTGGAGTATTGTTGACTTCGTTGACGATTATAGTACTACTTGCTTCCTGCATAATATGCTCTTCACCGTCACTGGTCCAACATGTATACCGCATTTTGAAATCCCGTAGAATCAAGTGTGCTTTGATCTGCGTTGGGTTTCGAAACATCCTCAGATTCTCGCAGTCAATGCATGGACAAGGCAAAAATTCCACCCCCTTGTTCAACATATCTTCCTCCGCTGCTCTTCTAAAAGCGGAGACGCCAATAATGTACTCGGTGCTCGCATGATTCTCAGCGTACATCCAGCTTCGGTCCATCTACACTACGTATGTAAATATAGGTGTTAAATAATGAATTAAGTACGCTAGGAGTGCACATGCACACATATGCTACATATAAGCTACATTTAAACTTGTCGATTAACAAATATAGCTCCTTACATCACAAAGAACAAATTGATATATATACATATGTAAGCTACATTTAAACTCAGCATCTTCAATTCTCTCTTTACATAGCTATCTACATCTTGAGTATAATGCAATTAGAACCAATTACTACTTTAGATCAAAAAGAACAAATGGATCTACACCAAGCTATATCAAAACCATCTTCAGTTCCCTCTTTACCAAGCTAGATGTATATAGCTTGATTATAATGCAATTACAACCAATTATTAGCCTAGATTACCTTCCTTTAAGTAACTATCTACATATTGAGTATAATGCAATTACAACCAATTACTAGTTTACATCACAAACAACAAATGGATCTATACCAAGCTAGATCTAGAAACCATCTTCATTTCCCTCTTTACCAAGCTAGGATTTGAACCAATTACTAACCTTAAATGACCTAGAACTGAAGGATCTACAATCATACCTCCAAATCTAGGGTCTCTTTCCCCTAGATCGCCTCTCAATCGCAGCCACCCCAAAAATAATTCGAGAAACCCTAAAAATACAGAGGAGATCGGGGCTCTCTGTACTTATTTCCTAAAAATGGTCATCGCAGACGGTTTTTGGCTAAATATCTGGAAACATCACAGTATATATCAAAACTATTCTGAATATCTGGCAACACTATCACCGATGTTGTCGTTAGACACTTCTTTAACTCCTAAAAACTTTTCTCGCACTCTGGCGTCCACACAAACTTATTCTCCTTTTTCAACAACTGAGTAAGTGGTCTAGCAATCGTAAAAAATCGTTTGATAAATCGACGGTAATATCCTACCATCCCCAGAAAACCACAAATCGGGGTAACTAACATCGGTTGCTCCTAATGCAACACTGCTTCCACTTTGCTTGGATCAACGGTAATTCCTTTAGTAGTCATAACTTGACCAAGGAACTCAACTTCCTTTTTCCAAAAACCACACTTACTGAATTTGGAATATAGCTGTTGCTCTCGCAGCTTTTCAAGGACTAATCTCAACTGTTCTGCATGCTCTTCTTCCGACTTGGAGTAAGCAAGAATGTCATCAATGAACACCACGACAAACTTGTCCAAATATTATATGAAAACCTTATTCACCATGTTCATGAAATACGCAGGAGCATTGGTCAATCCAAACGACATGATCGTAAACTCATAATGTCCATATCGCGTGGAGAACACAGTCTTAGGAATATCATCCACACGAATCTTCAACTGATGATATCCTGATCGAAGATCTATCTTGGAGAAAACTCCAGCTCCTCTTAACTGGCCAAACAAATCATCGATCATGGGTAACGGATACTTATCCTTTATCGTCACCTCATTGAGTGCACAATAATCAATACACAATCTTAAACTTCCATCCTTCTTTCTAACAAACAAAACAAGTGCTCCCCATAGAGACGAACTAGGTCTAATGAAGCCTTTCTCTAGCTACTAATCAATCTGCTTCTTCATCTCTACCAACTCATCAGTAGGCATCCGATACAGTCTTTTTTGCTATTGGTGCTATAGCACTAACTCAATAGCAAACTCAATATCCCGGTCTAGCGGCATACTAGGAAATTCCTTGGGAAAAATATTAGGGTATTCTTTGACAACTGGCACTTCCTCCAAACTAGTAGCTTTAACACTATTAACCATCAGCTAACCATCACGAGCTGCAATCACTTGAAACTCCACTTTCTCTCCTTTAGGGCTTTTAACTGACACAACTCTTTGACCAAAATCCAAAACAGCCTTATGTTTGGGCATCCAATTCCTTCCAAGAATAACGTCTAAGGTCTAGATATCCAATACAACAAGATTCGCTTGGAACTTTATTCCATCAATGAGTAACTTAACTCTCAGACATAGGTTAGATCGAACAATATCTGGGTATTCCTTTAGCAATGGCAAATCTTCTTAGCTGACAACCTTCATGGTGAATATCATTGAACTGACCATCATTACGCACGTATCATTATTAGGTGAACTACCTGTATAGAGTGAATTCTCAGGAAAACATAGGATCTTCCATTTATCGATAACGATTTTTATTCCACAACTTCACACACCAGCATATCATCCAACCTTATATTATTTCTTTAAACAACGAAATCTTTACATGGATTTCTCAACCAATCACCTTCCTATACAAATAGATTTATGATGTTGTGCAAAGTAAAATTATTGTTCTAGACTTCCTCAATTTAGCATTGGCACTAGAGTTTTGACAGGGGTGGAGTTGAGATTGAAGCGAACCAGGGTGATCACTTTCTTCCGAGGACAGTTGTTGGCAAAATGCCCAGGCTTATGACAGGTATAGCAAGTTTTAGGGAACAAACTCCCTCTTTGATCATTGTTGTCCGAGGTAGTGTCTTTGTTCAAAGGCCTCTTCTTCAACTGATTTTCTGGGCAAACTACTCTTACAATTTCACCGCTTGCTCTTGGTGTTATGTACTTGACTAAGGTGACTTCTAGTATGACCACGGTTGCAGGAAATGCTTATCCTCTCTGTGGGCATTGATTAGCGTAATGACCTTTCTCACGATAGTAATAGCACACAAGTGTCCCTTGTTGTGGCTTGTTGGGCATAATTTCGGGCACCATGTTGCTCTTCCTGTGAATCTCAACTCAACGTTTCTTAAGGCACTCCCTGGCCTGATGACCTTCCTCACCGCACAAGAAACTTGCTGTTGGTGATGGCCACTTACTGCTTTCCTGATGAAGGCTGACAGGATCAAAGTGCTATGTCTTTAGCTCTTCAAACAACTTAGTATATACAACTAGTGTTCCACATCCTTTTGATAGATCTTGAGCAACTGCAGCTCGAAGGTTGTCTTGCCGATGCAGGGTTACAGCGGTAACTATCGGATCCAAGGGACATTGAGCTAGGCAATGTTCTTGATCTTCACAAAGGTAACATGTGATGTTGCTCATAGGACATTCTCCAAGAGAATGACTTCCTTCACAGCTGGAGCAATTGATCTCATGCTCATCAGTGGTGTGTCATATTTCTCCACAACGAATGCACGCATGATCTTCTGACTTGTCCGGTTGACAACACTTCAAAGAACGTCTAGATATTAAATAAGGTATAGGGGTAGCATACTATTCTAAATCCGCCATGATCACACTATCTCTAGTGAAACAAAGAGATAACGAAAAGCAGCAACAAACTCATCCCAAGAGATATTCTGTGGGGCTTCATGGGCAGCATAAAATTTCTTCCACCATTCAGCAGCAGTTCCTTCCATCTGATGAGAAACATAACGAACCTTCTCATTACCTTCACACTGAGCAACGAGTAACTTCCTCTCAATGGTCTTAAGCCAATCATCCGCTTCCAAAGGTGAAACATTTCTAGAAAAAGTCGACGAACGAGTCCTTATGTATTCTGATAACCTTGAGTAGGGAACAGGGATCATTAGTAGCAACTCGAGACGTGTTGTTAGCATTAGCTTGATTAGTCATATTCTATATTTGCTGCATCATTGCATGCATCATCTGAGTTTGAGCTGCCACGAACGCTCCAAAGTTCTGCATTTCCACTTGTGATGATAGTTGAAAAACTGATCCATCATTGAGGTTTGCATTGGGTTGATTACTACTTCTACTGACCCCGTTGTTTCCACGAGTCTGAACCATCTGTTGATTGATTCACAGGGTTAGGGGAGAAGGAAACAGCATAGATAAGAAGCAAGAGTCCTAATGAAGGGGAGATAGGTTTAATCCAACAACTTAAGCAATCAATATTAATAACTTGGTATGGTTGCTTACATAAGCCTAAGAGCTATGCAACACATACTGCACACTCAGCAATCATGAAAGAACCAATTCAACATAAGCACACAAAACTATAGCCTAAATGGGCGACAATCCTATCTTAAGTAGACATGACTCCCACACATGAGTCTCAACCGGCTACTCAGAGCACTCGGTCTTCTAGCTTTTGGAACACT
The DNA here is from genome assembly GCA_036346275.1 of Otatea glauca. NCBI lineage: Eukaryota > Viridiplantae > Streptophyta > Magnoliopsida > Poales > Poaceae > Otatea > Otatea glauca. The sequence continues at coordinate 28,375,646 of CM070730.1, read as the reverse complement.
TCATTGATCCACTCTTCCTTGATCTCGACGATTCCTATTTTCATGATCTTCAGGGTAGCAGCAGGCACTCAGTGCTCTCTCCTAAGGGGTGGTATATCATTTTCTATTTAAGACAACTCGGGTAAGATTTCAACTCGATCCAGCCAGGGAAAGATAAAGGAATTCTAGCAAGGAAAAGAATAGAAGAATAGGTAAGTTAATAACTTATTATTCTTTCCAGTTAAGTCTAAATTAAGAAAATAAATTTTGAAGGTCCTAAAGAGACGACCAAACTATCTAGGGTCAAGACCTACAGTCAGTATGGCTCTGATACCACCTCTGTCGGGACCCGAATATACAAATCCGAACCCTCTATGTATATCGCACTAGTCCAGGATCAAGCAAGTGCACAAAGGCCCAACATATATGAATATCACAATCATACATAGCGAAAATATAATAAAAGATATCATATATTAAATATTAATCTATTGACTGACCTTATGGTAAAACTTACTTGGCTATGCCTCACAATGCTAAACTGTAAATAACAAATTAATCTGCAGCGGAATGAAAATATAGATAAATCCCTCAATATACCACAGACAACTGACAAGGCTCGCACCCGAAACATTCGTCTCTTCCTGGTACTCCTCCAAAGCTGGTGTAGATTCTTCCTCAATTGGCAATTTGTTGTTGGCAATGGTGAGTACATAAAGCACTCAAAAAGTTGTGCACAGAATGCAATTCTATCATAACTATATGCAAGGCTTATTCTAATGGAATGATTGATATGGCCATTTTGCAGTAAAGCAACATTTATAAATGAATACAATAAGTAGATTGAAAAGACAGTAAAACAAATAACAATAAATAATAACTTTCAGCATTTCTCAAGTAAACATAGCATCCAACCCTAATTCATGTTCCAACTTTCCAATAGCATCCAGCCTTCCCATCCACATTTTTATTTTATAAAATCTAACCCTTGACTGTAATCCCCGAGCATTACTCAATAACGCGAGCACGGCTATTCGAATAGATTTTACGCTCTGCAGAGGTTATGCGCTCTACCCACACAACATGATCATCTCCTTTTGCCTAGCCATTAACACACTTCCTTTGGTGTGCCGGTAGAGAAATCATGACAAAGCCTTTACAATGCTGTCTTAACCCAATACTACCCGCTAAGGTTTCAACACTGAAGGGACTAGTTACCACAATTAGGGCCCACCTCTTGCGCCATGTGAGTTGATTCGTGAAGTGACTAGTTTCCACAATCAGGGCCTCACACCACCACTGGTAGTACCAAAGCTAAGACAATGCAAATTATTTAGCTAGGTCTGTCCCATTCTAGACATGTGGTTGCATGTTTGACTTAGGTCAAATGCTTGCAAAGTTAAGTCCTTATTATGATCGAGACAAGACTTCCACATACCCATTGCCCTTCAGGCCCCCCTTGGCACACTGCCCTTGCCACTTGCCCCAATCTAAATGATTACCACCCCAATTGATTACCAAGCACCACGTGCTCTTAACAAGTCAACGTCATTGTGTGACCTCCTAGTCACTACAACTCAACATCATTGTGTGACAACACCTGACACACCAAATCCATAAACATGTTCAATATTCCATTAGTCAGGATTAAATGGATATTCCGAAGACATGAGTTACACGTGGCATGGCTAAGCATACTAACACGGTATAACCAACCCATCTTTATTACTAATATTAACCAACTAATAATGAACCAATCCTGGGTGACAATTAATCATAGCATACAAATGACAAGGTAGGGTATAATTCAATTGGGTAGGTTAACTAGATCCCATCTTATTTTGAAATAGTTGTACACATAAAATAACATGCAATAATGTAAATCAACATAGCAATTTTATAAATCTGGGTTCAACATGTTCAAAGCATAAATTGCCTTATAAAAGCCCTTATTCTTGCTTAGGACCTTGGTCTTGAGTCAACGATTCCTCCTCAGATGCTCAGAGCACTTCAATGTCTACTCGAATCGAGAGAGAACACTAAATAAACATTAAAATAGAGAGCAAACAATCTCTAAAAATCAAATAAAATTCACCATTAAATAGATCTCAATATTAAATTTTTTTAGAAATTTGAATCGCCTCAATCGGAGTTCGTATGAGGAAGAGCAGTCTTATGAAAGATTTGAAAATAAAGAAAATACAAAAAATCAGAAAATCATTAATTAACCGATTTATTTTTATACTGGAAAATCAATTTATTAAGCCAGCATGATGTTAGCAAGCAATTAAATAATCTCAGACCAATCCTAGACTAACACGTGGCCTTTGGTCCATGGACTGGTCCACGAGACAGCCTTGTCCATGGTGGACTGGGTCCACACAGCTCGGCCATCTGACTGGTTGGTCCAGCACTTGCTGACGTGGCCTTGACAGCCAAGCGTACATGCAAGAAAAAACACTGACATGGCTCTGCCACCTCAGCCTCCACTCAACCCATGTTGGCCCAGTCAGCATACACGCAACATGCCATGGCTGACAAGTGGCGCACATCAAGTAGTCCCCGACAGATCCAACGGCTAAGGTGAGTTCTCTAGACGGCTGAGCTCCTTGCGGCGGTGCTCCACCGGAGGTGACGAAGACGGCACACGAGTCAGCGAACCTTCAACAAATTCAACACAAAATGATACAGATCTGGTAGCCCTCAACGTAACGCACCTGGAGATGTCTTCGGCTTCAATAGAGGTGTAGCAACGACGTAGATTCCGGCGGTTGAATGCTGTGGCCAAGCCTCAAACTCTGACGAGCTTGTTCTCTGTGACGGCGACAGATTGGGCAGCGAAACACAGGGCAAACAGGTGGCGAAAGATGAGGATTCTTGGGGGACGCACAGCCAGCTTTATAGCTCTAGAAAATGCATGCAAACCATAAACCTAGCCGAGTACGGAGGTGGCGGCATAACGGACTTGAAGTCCTCCGGCGACACGGAGATGAAACAATCCTCATCGTACACGTGTTTTCCATCCGGCGGCAACACGACGCAACGATGTGGCAAAATCCCAAGCGTCCGTGCCAACAGATCCAACGGCCTGAGGCCTTTAGTGTTCCGAGAGGATTCCAACCGTTAGATGCATGATCATCGGCCACGATCAACTGGATCAAATAGGACGGTCCACACAATGTATTGGGCCGGCCTACAGGTGTGATACCTTAGGGAGGTCAGCGGGAATTTTTTTTAGGGTTCCTCCTTTTGGGCAGGCTCTGGCTAATGATTTTGGGCTATTTGTGGGCTTTTAGAAGCTGGTTAGCTGCTATGGGCTATTTTGGGCCTAGTGAGGCTGCTCATGGGCTTTTAGTGGTGGACGCTTAGCCCATAGGGGGGCATCACCCAAACCCTAGCCTTTTTTCTCCCACTCCCCCTACTAGCCACACTTTCTCCCCTCCTCCAACCGCACGCCCCCTCTTGGCCGTGTGCCCTTCCCCCCTGTCGTGCACCCCTGGCTCCCTTTCTGGCTTCTTCCTAACTCTCTTCTGGCTCCCTCCTGGCTGCTTCCAGATGAATCCTTGCCTACCCCGGGTGGTGTTGATTTGGTAGGTGGGGTGGAGGTTGCGCGATTCGACGAGAGGATTCCGTTTTTGACGTTGTTTTGTGGTTCTGCAGGAATGTATAATTCTCGTAGATTTCTGAGGGTGGGTTGATTTGGTTCGGTATTTTGGGGATGTCATGTTAGTTTTCCCTGATTTAGTACTGTGAATAGGATGGTTTGGGGGAGATCCTTGTGAGGGGTGAAATCTGAACTTGTGCAGTGCTGTCAGCATTTTAGGGCAGCATTTTGTGGCACTTTTGTTCAGTTTTGGAGGGGTTGGTGGTTGTGAAAAATGTATATTATTGTCTTAAGTTTAATTAGATATCAATAACATGAATTTTGGTTAAGCAGTTTAAAAGTTATGACCATTTGAAGCTTTGTTGTCCAGATTCTGTTTCTGTTGGAAGAAGCCGCGGTATTTTGCTTATTATGGCTACCTAGAGGCCAAATTAAATTATTTTAATAACTAGAGATAGCTAGGATTTTTCCTTTTTATTTCAAAAATTTCATCGTTTGCTTAATTTGGAATTGTATAAAAATATTTACGAAATTGTGAATTATGTTGTCCAGTTTGACGACAGATCGATTTTCTGAGTTGTATTCGAGGGATTAGATGTAGTCATTAAAAAAGATGGATAACAAGAATATTGTAGATATTCTTGTGTAGTTTTTATAAAGTTTATGACTTCCTATTTTTGGGCTTTTGAGCTAAAATTTAAGGTATTCCAACTGATAGGACAGCAAGAGGTTATTTGGTTGTCGGAAGGGTAGTTTAACTCGGGGTTGGTGCGTAGTTACGCTATGGTTATATTTGACGTATGTACTGGTGTGACTACGGGTGTGGCCTCAAGCTCATGCCCCTCCTCTTCGCGTGGTAACAAGGCAAGTATATTGATGATGACCCAACCTGCTGTTGAGCAAAGGTGGCCCAATCTTTCACGGTACAACGACGATAGCTTCATGACGCTCGCACTCAAACGGCAAAAGAGCCAATTCAAAAGCGAGAAACTGGTCAAACAAACCGCGATCAACACAAGAACGCGAATTGAGTGGAGGAATCGTATAGATTCAGTGGACAATCACAAGAACATGCTGTTCTTGACTTGCACCAACACTAACAAACCCAAGGAGGGGAAGAACTTATCAAGAACACATGGTATTTGCGCCACAAACAACCATGGCTTATGCTGTATATTTCTGAACATCCAAAAGTCCATTTCAGATTGAAATACATAAGTATTTATACTAGGAACATCCCTCCTAGCTTAGGTGTGAAACTATACAAGAAACTAAAGGAGTTTTCTTGGGTAGATAAAAGGTTCAATGCCTTGGAAGTTGGACAGCAAGATATCGTCTCGCGCAGCTTTTGACAGCATGTGCAACTCCCACCAAAACAGTCATATCTCCCACCTTGGAAGTCCAAATGATGCACGGTTTGAAATGCTAGAAACTAGACTTCAATATCTTTCTATCCATATAGCCAAGGATATGTTACTTGTCGTGATTAACATCAGAATCATGATCAAATAGATAGACAGATTTGAGTGAACCAGCCTTGCTCATGTAACTCTTCTTTGCCTTCCATTCCAATGGATCGCTGTCAATAATTCTAACAAATATGGATCCAAATAGAATTCCTTTCTCAGGTGACATATTTCCAAAAGAAAGGGATATTACTCCTTGTGGATGCATGACCAAGTCACCTTTCTTCTCTCCAAGGTTTGCATTGCAATTCTCAGCCTGTATCACATTATCAACACAACTTGCATCGGTCTTGTGACTCACTTGCACTTTAGTAGCAGCAAAACAAGTAATGTGATTATTTGTAGACTTAGAGTCATGAGACGATACAACAATAGAGGATATATCCGCATCATCCCCTCCCTCTTCAAGCGAAACCGTCCTCGGTTTCGAGTTGTTCTTCAAAACACTCTTTAGCTTAGTGAGGATGTCACAATGAATATCATTCCCACTTTTGGGCAGCAAAGAAACAAACACCCCTCGATGCATAAATGTATAGCGGTTAGTCCTCCCTTGGTGCGTAGCATTCCGGTCAAATTGCCATGGACGCCCCAAAAGAATTTGACTAGAATGCATTGCAACGACATCGCACTCCACCTTGTCTTCATATCCATCGATGGAAAATGGTACATGCACCTTATGGGTCACCTTGAGCTTACCAACATTATGAAGCCACTTCATATAATATGCTTTGGGTGGCGATGTGTGATCAATTTCAAAGCATCAACCACATCCTTGCTAATCACATTGTTGTAGCTTCCTCCATCTATCACAAGCTTACACCGTTTTCCCTTGATCTTGCATTCGGTTTGGAAAATAGCACGTCGCTGTCCCTTCTCCACAATTGGAGCACTATCACGATCCACCTTCTGAGCCATCAAACATTGTCCATCTTTAGGGTCACAATGAACCACATCATCATGTTCTTCACCTCCCATATCTGATTTCTCACTTGCATCACTCTCTAAAACATACTTTCCATCGGTGGTAAGCATTACTGCCTTTAAATTTGGGCAATCTTTCATTATGTGTCCTCTGCCCTTGCACTTGAAGCACTCGATATTTCGAGTTCTAGTGGTAGAGAAGGCACCAGTATCAGCTTTGGAATAATCCTTACTTGCTGTCCCTACTGCTCTTGCTGCTTCTTTCGGAGATGATCCACTTGGTTTTGTTGATGCAACCGGCATAGACGAAGAACCACCTTCGCTAACTTGCTGTGACGGCGCCGCCAACCACTAGAAGTGACACGTCCATGATGCACAATGATTTGTGTGCGTCTTTCAACCATAGTTCCAAGACGTTGCGCTTGATGAAGTAGCTCTTGTACGGTATTGAATTGCATCAAATCAACACGGTTTCGCACATCCTCATTCAGCCCTTCAAAGAACCTTGTCATGGTGGCATCCGCGACTCACGAATAGTCAGTACGGATCATGAGTATTTGCATTTCTTGATAGTACTCATCAACAGATTTATCACCTTGATATAGCCGCCTCAACTTTGTGTGCAACGTTCGAGTGTAGTACGCTGGCACAAAGCGAGAACGCATGATTCTCTTCATCTCCTCCCAAGTATATGGATGCTCCCTGCACGATTCAATTGATCCCACCAAATAATAGCATATTTGGTGAACTCAATGGAAGCAACACGAACCTTCTTTTCTTCGGAGTAGCGATGGTTGTCAAAAATTTGATTGACTCGCATCTCCCACTCCAAATATTCCTTCGGATCAGCACGCCCCTTGAACTCTGGTATGGTGATTCTTACACGACCAATACCATCCACCTCACGATCAACACCTCTCCTATGAATTCCTCCATGTCTAGCACCTTGACGGTCATTGTGATTATGTCGATTACGACGAAAATCAGATCGAGCTTCAGATATGTTGTCCTCCAAATCAGTTCCAAAGTCCCGTTCAACGCTGCAATGTGAGCTAGCACGTCGACCGCGAACATGTGCTTGCTGCCTCGGTGCGTCATCTCCTTGTTGTGGCAGTAGCATCTCTTCCAAACGGCGAAGATTGGCATTGACATCATTGAACCCATCGTGATGCGGTGTGCATCAAGTTCACTCACCACGGCCGATTCTCCCGCTCATGGTAGAAGACCGACGCGGCCTCAAACTGAGCACGTGTAGCAGTGGGAAGATTGGGGTTAATTGGCAGCTGCTCCTCAACAATTTCTTCATTTTCTCCAACGTGATGGTTTGCCCCTGACATTGTTGCAAGCAATCTGAAATCAGCCACAAGAATTCCTACGTACCGTGAGCAACGAAAGCTCTGATACAAGATGATGAAGACCCAACCTGCTATTGAGCAAAGGTGGCCCAATCTTTCACGGTACAACGATGATAGCTTCGTGACGCTCGCACTCAAACGGCAAAAGAGGCAATTCAAAAGCGAGAAACTGGTCACACAAACCGCGATCAACACAAGAACGCGAATTGAGTGGAGGAATCGTATAGATTCAGTGGACAATCACAAGAACATGCCATTCTTGACTTGCACCAACACTAACAAACCCAAGAACGGGAAGAACTTATCAAGAACACATGGTATTTGCGCCACAAACAACCATGGCTTATGTTGTCTATTTCTGAACATCCAAAAGTCCATTCCAGATGGAAATACATAAGTATTTATACTAGGAACATCCCTCCTAGCTTAGGTGTGAAACTATACAAGAAACTAAAGGAGTTTTCTTGGTTAGATAAAAGGTTCAATGCCTTGGAAGTTGGACAGCAAGATATGGTCTCGCACAGCTTTTGACAGCCTGTGCAACTCCCACCAAAACAGTCATATCTCCTACCTTGGAAGTCCAAATGATGCACGGTTTGAAGTGCTAGAAACTAGACTTCAATATATTTCTATCCATATAGCCCAAGGATATGTTACTTGTCGTGATTAACATCAGAATCATGATCAAATGGATGGACATATTTGAGTGAACCAGCCTTGCTCATGTAACTCTTCTTTGCCTTCCATTCCAATGGATCGCTGTCAATAATTCTAACAAATATGGATCCAAATAGAATTCCTTTCTCAGGTGACATATTTCCAAAAGAAAGGGATATTACTCCTTGTGGATGCATGACCAAGTCACCTTTCTTCTCTCCAAGGTTTGCATTGCAATTCTCAGCCTGTATCACATTATCAACACAACTTGCATCGGTCTTGTGACTCACTTGCACTTTAGCAGCAGCAAAACAAGTAATGTGATTATTTGTAGACTTAGAGTCATGAGACGATACAACAATAGAGGATATATCCGCATCATATATCGTACGTCCGAAGATGGTTGAGATGAACTTTGGGTTAAATGAATGAATAGCTATCTTGTTGAATTTTGTTTATGAAATATGCTGTTGTTGTCATATTATGATCGAGATGTTTATATGATGGATGAATGCATGTTGTGCAAAAATTGGTAGTATGGTTACATGGCAAATGTAAAAAATTGAAATATTATGTTGCATCATTTGCATTCATGACATGAAAAGAATTCAAGCCAGGTCGATGAGATAGTCATATGAGGTCATATGACTAATCCAGAGTGCTTTGTTGTAAGACCTACCCAGTAGTCCCATCCACGGGGATGGATGGGAGTGAGACCTATTTGTAGGCCCCTCCACTGGGATGGTAGGGAAAGAAAGGGTGCGATACCGACGGGCGTGCACTCAAGCTATACCGGTATAAGTATTAATGGTGAATTTTTTTAGCATGAAAGCATTATGCATTGCAAATGAGATTAAAAATGTGATTCTAATGTTGAGATTTTCTAAGTGTATGGATGATGAAATATGTTGTTTATTGTTATTGAGTACTTCGTGTCTTTCATCCTTGTATGATATACTTGTTGAGTTTTCGGGACTCACGCTTGTTTATTTAATATTTTGAGTACTTTGAGGACATCATGAAGGGATGGGATCTAGCTTCACCATGTCACATATTCATGCCCACTCATAATATTTAGCTTTGGATCAATTTTACCTTAAAGAATAAATTAGTTTGTTTAGTCATGGATCATTGTGTAACATTTGGGTTTGTTCTATTTGGTCTTGTTAATTCAATGTCATCTTGATCATTAGTGAAAATATATTACTTGCTGAGCATAATTATTGAGCTAGTTATGAGATGTTGATGTTGCTGAATTATTTGTTAGAATGCTTTTCAAGTTGTCATTCAGCATGGGATTAATGTTTTCTGGTTGCTTATTTAATTATGCTCATGTTTGTGGTTCATGACATTGTAGATGAGAGATTTTATTTAGTTTGCTTGCAGAAATTTGTGGGTGAAAATATTATTAGTTGTGGTTGTTGAGGTGACATTCTGAGCATGTGTGGTGCCAGGTTGTTACAACAGGGCTTTCGGCCCAACACTGTAGCAAGGATTTAACCAGGGTTTTTGATTTAAAATAATTTGGAAAATTAAATTAACTCGTTTAAGACAATAAAAATATCAGGAAAATTCTAGAAAAATTTCCAAAAAATACTTTGAGACATTTGGAACTCAAATAAAATATTTTGGGCAAAATGTTATTTAAAATTTCTCATTATTTAAATAGTTTTCACAATAGGCCCCATTTAATAATATTAAATAAATTCAAATAAAATCCAGAATCCAATAAATTCACACAATGCATATTAAATTCAAATTAAAGAAATTGGGATGTTACATGGACTCACCTAAATGACGACATTGACACCACAAATAAAGACCGTCACCGGCTAAGTTAGGTATAAATAAATCTCTACTAGTGCTTCTATGCATCACCCTTCCAATACAATTTGCATAAATCTTGAAGCAAGCGAAGTGGTAAGTAATCACCATCCATTCTTCATTCATGCTTTTAAAGTATTTTATGGAATATTGTGTGTATCCTAGTGGATCCCAAACCCTTTAGTTATAGTGAAGATTACAACCGTATTAGAATCTAACTCTATCTCTAACTTTCAATTTATCTCTAATTTGAACCGGATTCGATCCCAGCTCTATCCTAACACTGCCTCTCAAGATGGGGCTAAAAATATCAATTATGCCCATCTTGTTACATATTATAGTACCTCGCTAGGACCTAACCCTTTAGTGAAGCAATCGACCAACTGTTCACTAGACTTGATGTACTCCAGGTTTAGTATTTTGTCATCCAGCTTCTTCTTGATAAAGAATCTATCAATTTCAACATGCTTGGTATGATCATGTTGTACCGGATTATTAGCAATGTTGATCGCAGATTTATTGTCACGATGCAATACCAAAGAACCACCCCTCAATACCCAAAGTTCAGACAATAGACCCTTCATGTAGATCATCTCACTCAAGCTTAATGCCATTGCTCTATACTCTGCCTCTGTAGTAGATCGAGCCATAACTTCCTGCTTCAATTCTTACTCCATGGCACAAGATTATCACCCATAAAGATGCAGTATCAAGATGTAGACCACCAATTACCTATACTACTCACCCAATCAATATCACAATATCCTTCCACATTGAAGTGTTGATTCTTCCTAAACCAATGCCCTTACTCAGGGCTACTCTTCAAATATCGTAGGATCCGACCGACAGCTTCCATGTGTCCCATTCTAGGATCATGCATATATTGACTTATCACACTCACTGCATATGAAATATCAGGTCTTGTATAGAACAAATAAATGAGACGCCCAACCAGTCTTTGATAGGCTAACGTGTCAATTGGATCACCAAACACAACACAGAGTTTGTGATTCCTATCAATAGGTGAAGCAATAGGGCGACACCCAAGCAAACATGTCTCTGCTAACAGATCAAGGACATACTTCCTTTGAGAGAGAACTATCCCTTTTGCAGACCGAGCGATCTCAATTCCAAGAAAGTATCATAGAGGTCCAAGATCCTTCATCTCAAATACTTCTCCTAGTCTCTCCTTTAGACACTTGATTTCTTCACTATCATCTTCAGTTGTCACAATATCATCAACATATACTGCTAGTATGGTGATATTTGACCCTCTATGTTTGTAGAACACCGTATGATCCCTATTGCACTGAAAATACCCCATACCACAAACTATGCATCTGAATCTATCAAACCATGTTCATGAAGACCGCTTTACACCATATAAAGATTTTTTAAGCTTACACACCTTTCCGATGGTCTGCTTGTTCTCAAAGCCAAGAGGTACCTCTATATATACCTCCTTTTGTAAATCTCTATGAAGAAATGAATTCTTCACATCCATCTGATGAAGAGGCCGCCAAAATTAATAGCACAAGAAATCAATGTCCTTACTGTGCTCATCTTTGCTACTGGTGCAAAAGTCTCATTATAGTCTATCCCATACGTCTGACAATAACCTTTTGCAACCAATCTCGACTTGTATCTATCCACCTTGCCTTTAGGAGTTTATTTCACAGTAAAGACCTATTTGCATCCCATTGCTTTCTTTCCTACTGGAAGTGGAACAAAATCCCACATCTTGTTCTTCTAAAGTGCACCAAGCTCCTCTTTTTTGGCATCCTTCCATTTAGGATCTTGCTTAGAAACCCGCCAATCCTTTGGAATAGGCACTGTCTAGAGAGTTGCAATGGATGATTTGTATGCAGAAGAGATATGTGAATATGAGATGAAATTTGCACTATCATGCTCAAAGCCATAACACGATGGAGGCTTTTCAGCATTAACCTTAATTGCCCTATGTTGTACAAGAGGTAACTCTAAATGAGTTGAATCAGAAGGAACATTACCACTTGCCCCAAGGGGAGGCAAGGAACTTGGTGGAGAGAGAGATTTAAGGAGAGATTTGGGATTGGGACTGAATCAATTAGACTAACTAGTTGTTCAGGTTATGATTCTTTTGATAAAACTTTATCAAATGCTGATGAAAGCTGATGTTTTTCCACTTGTCTCCCTAGTTTCTATACTACCTCTGCTAGAACTTGTTCATCTAAAGGCACAGGTGCTGATGACGATAGTTGTTTCTCCCCCTGTCTCCAAAAGGGTCTTCTCTAGTACACCTTAAATTCTTCTGGGGCTGTCACATCACTTTCATATTTTTTTTCTGGTCTTAGAGGAGGACATGGAATTGTCCCTACAACAACAACTTCTTCCCCTGAGTTATCACTCCCACTCTCCTCTTCCCCTCAGTTATCACTCCCACTCTCCTTATACTCCCCTCTCAACTATCATCCTTAGTGATAGAAGATAATTCCTTTAAGAATTGACCGAGATTACCACTACTCGTGTAGTATGGCTCGAACTCCTGAAAAGTTACATCCATACTCACAAACAATTTCCTTTCCATTGGATTTCAACACTTATATCCCTTCTAACTAGATGAATATCCTATGAAGACACACTTCACAGCTTGAGGATCCAGTTTACCAACCATTGACCAGTGATCCCGTATAAAGCACACACAACCAAACACATTAGGGGCAACCTTTAACTCCCATTGACCCAAAGGAAGTTCAGCAGCAGACTCCATCCTAAGTATTCGAGATGACATGTGTTTGATAAGATATGCAGTTGTCATCACCGCCTCACTCAAGAACATCTTTGGCACATTCATCTGAAACATAAGTGAACGTGCTACCTCCAACAAATGTCTATCCTTTCTCTCAGCCACCCCATTCTGAGGCAGGGTTCTTGGACAAATGGTTTGATGAAGTATCCCATTCTTCGAGAGATATGCTGTAAACTCCTTATTAAGGCATTGAGTTCCATCGTCTATTAGGAGAATTTGAACCTTCGCATCAAACTAAGTTGCCACCAACCAATGGAAGTCTTGAATGTTCCAAACAACGATGATGCAGTAAAACCTCCCCGTCAACTCCTCTTGCAGCCACGGCCAATGCTATATCTACCCGATCAACATATCATAGTCCATTATGTCTGATTCAGTCCTAATTCTCTTCTCTTTGAACAGATAAGAATCCTCATCAAATAAGACAGTGCATTTGAATTGGTTGATGATGGAACTAACTGAAAGAAGATTAACCGAAAAGGATGGGGGCATGCAAGATAGATGATAAAGCATTGGATGGTGTGCACTCTACAAATCATATTCCCTGAATGAGCTGAGAGGTCCTATCAGCTATTTGAAAGGTTTCAAAGTGTATATATGGAATGTAAGATGCAAATACTCTAAGAGAACTTGTGACATGCTTAGATGCTCCTGAATCTATAATCCAATCAATATGAGGATACTTATATGTGGATGCAAGTACCTGTTCCTAAGTACCTTCGCCCGTATAAGTGTAGTTGGCAATGTTACCAAAGAAGGTGGTAGGTGCTGTTGTAGAATCTTGAGAATACTCTAATGCTTTGCTCTTCTGTCATTGTTCCTACTGTATAGCCTGCTCGTTTATCAGAGTAACAGACATGCTTTCTACCCTTGCCCCCCTACCTTGACCTTCCTGATCTCCACTTCAACCTCCATGACCCTGATCTCCTCGTTGACCTCCACGATCAACACGACCGCCACGATCTCCACCTCTTCATCCACCATAATGTGAGAGAGGACAGACACGACTCAAGTATCCTCTTATCCCACAGTTGTAGCACTCCCTATCATGTGACATAGTATAGGCAAATCTGACTGGGTTGTTGTCCCCCATCACTCGTAGTCAAACTTCCTCCTGCACTATAATTGAAATCACCTCCTCCATAGCAGGTAGGTTCGCTAAGTGAAACACGGTAGCTCTCATACTCTCCCTTCAGAAAGTGTGTGACCCGCCTGTGTTGCAGCCACAATCTATCAACCTCAACATCACCAACACATGTTAATTGAAGTGGATCATAGTGATCCAAATCTACCCATTACTGTTGTAACTCACTAGCATATTCATATATGGTCTTATCTTCCTGTTTCAGGATCTCCATCTTACCCTGAACTTTCACCATCATCATTACATTGCCCGCCCTAGAGTACATGTTGCTCAGCGTCTTCCATATCTCTGATACATTCTGCAATGGATGTAAATATCAAAGTTAGAAACCAAGCCACCGCCGCAGAGTTGGTGGTGTTCCACATCCTTTAATCCATGCATGTCTTGTCTACACATACTCAACACACTACAGGTAGTGCTCCACCCCCTCCACCCTCAGAATTAACTGAGCCCTTCGAGATCAACTCAGATAATTCTTGTTCCTTTCCAACTTTAAATCATTCAGTATGAGCTCCAGCTTCAATTCAGATGATCTTGTATGAGCCCTTGGACCAATCATACTTGTCGCCAAAAGCTCCTGTAGTATACTTCTCATATTACCTTGTGTAACTAGTGAGGAAGTTGACTCAACAATCGTCATCTTCTTCTCTTCGGCCGCCTTCATATTGAAGTGTTCTCCTCCTACTTCCTTGCAACCTCATCTCCTCTGGAGTCATCTTGTCCGAACAACTAGAGCAATACCGATCACAAACCTATGACAGTTTGTATCTCCATGATGACAGCAATCCTTTAAGTATCAATGGCATGGCACCTCTAATACACATAAAATAAAAAAAACAGCAAACCAATACCTCATTTTCTGTTTTCTTTTCTTTCCTTGTTCTTTTTTCCTTTTCTTCCCTCTTTCTTTTTTCCTTCCTCCTTCTCTCTCGGCCTCCTTCGATGAAGTAGTCGATGACGGCCCGAGCGGATCCGCATGGCACGATGACCTGAGAATGAGTAGTGGTGCCCTACCAGTAGCGGTGCCTCTGAGAGGATCCGCATGGCGCAGTGGTGCCCTTGAGCAGATCTGCATGGCGACAGCCCAAGCGGATCTAGGCGAGAACGGTCCTAGTGGCAGCCCAAGTAGACCTTGAGCGGTGATGGCCCTAGCAACGGCCCGAGCAGATCCTGACCAGCAGGCGATGAAGATGGATCCAGGCGGTGGCCGTCCTAGAGACGGCCTGAGTGGTCCCAGAGTAGCGGTCGGTGAAAATGGCGGACATCAGCGGATCGGTGACGATAGCTCAGAGATTATGGCTCTGATACCATAAAGTGCTTTGCGGAATATTGTGTGTATCCTATTGGATCCTACACTTTTTAGTTATAGCGAAGATTACAACCGTATTAGAATCTAACTCTGTCTCTAACTTCTAATTTTATCTCTAATTTGAACTGGATTTGATCCAGGCTCTATCCCAACATCTTTAATATTTGTGTAACTTTGAAATAATAATGCATACAAACACCTTCCATAAATCTCCTCTGGTATTATTTCAATGAACAACACCACTATCCAGTGGAGAAGACAACATAAACATGGAGGTGAGCTCAAAAGATTAAGCTATATTGAAATAAATATATTAAATATCTTGTGCTGTATTCTCATCAGTTTAAGAGTTACTATTAGTACTTCATTATTTGAGAAATACCTTTGCAACATTCGCTTGTCAAACTTTTGGAAATCTATGAACAAGTTAACACCAATCAAACAAACAAATCGGCTATTATCTTTATTCAACCTATTGACACAATTACAATTGATAAAAAAAATCTTATATAGCAAGAAAGACTCACATTACCTATTTACTGTTATGGTTAGTCCACTTAGTTGGTTATTCACTCACCAATTCACGTTGCGCTATTTTCCCTACCCGCTCATTGTCGCCGCACGCTAGCGCTCTGCTAGCTACCCAGCATCCACTTGATGCTCTCGTCGTGCCCTTGCAATCGCCAACTTCCTGCGACGTGCGTCAAGTGCCACTGACACGGTCAGTTGCCATGTCTTCGGGAAGGAGAGGTGTCGAGCCACCCCCTCCCCCCTCTCTCTATGGTCTCTGCGTGTGCCTAAGTGAAGTTACTAATTGTCAAATTAGGCCTTCAATAAACGGTGACTCACCTAACCACATGGACAATAAACAGCTCACCAACTAGATCATTTGTCACCGCTATATAAAAACTGAGCGCTGCTGCTAAAGATAATACTTAGGGTCTGGTAAGGGTGGGTTGAACCCAACGAAACCCCGTGTTGGATCCTTGACAGCCTACTTGTTCGTGCTCCCGTCCCTATACTCGACGTGAAAGTTAAGCGCATGTTGGATTCGTGTGACGAACCTAGCTTGCCAGCCAGCTTATCGCCCCGCACCTGATGTTACCTGGGTGACGTGAGTGCTGGCCGCGCTCCGCTCGTCGCCAGCTCACGCTGCTGTGCTTTCTTCTCCTGGTTTCCCTGGTGTGTTTGTGCATTAGTTTCAGCGTAATAGGCCCGTAATTTCCTTTGTGGTTCGCCGTCAGGCGTATCAGTTTGTTGTACTTGTTTCTTTTCCCGTTACTGCATTAGCAGAGCTCCTGCTTGTTCTAAAAAAAAGAAGAAAAATCTGTCAGCCCAAACAGACGTTTAGCCCTGGACGATGTTGAAATCATCACTTTTCTAGTCATGTATGATGTTTTTGTAAATCCGGCTTTCTTGCGAAAGTAATTATAAAAATAGCTTCATCCCCGACCACAGAAGCACCAGAAGATGACACGTGTCATCTTCCGTGCTCCCGCGCGAAAGCGTACCGCTTTCTAAGAGCACGGCAGCTTCGGTGACTTGCCATGCTCTAGGAGCACGGTAGGTGCTTTCATCATTAGAGATAAGACTATTTATGTAATTGAGTTCGTAACGGTCAATTTTTAAAAAAAAAATTGATATGAGATTGAGAAATAACAATGTCCCGATGTTGAGATGTATCCCAAAGTGAGAAATTGGGAGCAGCAGCTCGGCAAGGGGTGGCCGCGGCACACTATTTACTAGTACTTGCCTCTCAGCCTCGCCCATCAGTAATAAACCTGTGGGATTTGCTGTCCTTTGTCTTTCTTTCTCCTTCGAGATCGCAATTTGGTGTTCTAATCACCGGAGTAATTTGCCACTGGAAGATCACACAGAGTAAACGCAGAAATGAGATTTTCTACATGTTGTTGCTTTTATATCGAATTTTTGCAACAGAATGTTTGCTGTATATTGCTGCTTCTAGATGGAAAATTGGTAGTCAATCAAATGGTGCACATTGCTTGCTTGCTTTTCTTAGTTCAAGGTGAACAGTGTTTAGAGTGGTATGGTTATTTTGGCGTCGAAATTTGGTTCTTCTTTCGTCGCAAAAGGAAGAAAAAAAAGCTAGTTTCTAATTAACACTTTGTGCTTGCTTGCGTCAAGTTTATTCGTCCGAAGTTTGACTCGGATAGAGAGAATGATGCAACGAACTTTTGAGCAGAAAAAATGCCATGCGTACTCCCAGTGTAATCATGTTTCAGTTTTCTTTATCACTACGCAAAGATGGAAAGCAAGCAGAGCAGAGGTCGCTTGTGCAGATAAAAAGAAGGCGAGAATTATCGAGACCGGCACAAAGGAGCAGATTATCATGATTACTTTGCTGGGGGTTAATTCTCATCATATCGTCCCTTTCCATTTTCCTGTTCTTTAACAGAGATCACAGACAGCCTGATGCTTTCCTTGCCTTTCTCACCTCTCTTGTTTCTGCAAAGCATTACCAGGTGAACTCAAAAGACACCTTTGATACACAAATTTAATAATCTCACAAGGATGAAGTATCTGTAATTTCTTTTTACTGGTTCATCTGACCGACAAAAATTAACTTGATTTCTGTCCTCAACGGCGCAAAACTATGGAAGCAAACCAACAAAAATACTCCTCAAAAACTTATTTATTTTGTACAAAAAAGAATTCGAACCATCCATAATTATACAATAAGATGTCACCTATCTTTGTTCTTATCAAAAATTACATATGTGCTTCATTTGTCATGGTAATAGTATTCGTTTATTGAAGATTGCTGTGGTTCTGTTCGTTTCAAAGAAAAACAGTGTGCTTCCTACCCAATCTCTGTTTCCTACAGCAACGAACTATCTTCGTGGGAGTTGCTGTCTCTTCCTTGCTGTCCGTGCATGTTCAGGACCGGCAATGCGGGGTTGCTGAGATACGGACAGACCTCGCAGACCCAACAAACGTCCTGTCCTGCTGGCTGACTTCCCTGCAGACATGATCCAGCATGGACAGGAAGTCCCTCACCACCATGAATATCCTCAGAGGATGTGCTTCCTCTTTTGCCGCGTTACCGTGGAAGTACGCGGTGATCTCTTTCACTCTTCCCAAAGCCCTCTTCTCCTCGCACCTGACTTTTTCAATCTCCTGCTCAGCTTCCTTGAGAAAATCATGCATCGTTGTGAAGAACTTCAGGCCCTGTGTGCATTGCTTCTCGAGCTGTAGTACCGACTTGATCCTTCCAAGGCCAGTTTCAAGCTTGGATACATAACCATGCAACACATCAAAGTCCATGGTTGCTGCTTTCTTGACGTTTCCAAGCTCACAGCTAAGCCCAGACACAACTTTTAGGCCTTGCTTACTGAATTGTACTTCTTTTGTGATATTTGTGTTGTGATTTTCTGAAGCTTTCTCAAAATTTTCATCTTCTGACCGGACAATTTCTTGGACAACAAAGTGTAGCAAGGTGGTTTTACCATCAGTGCCTTTGACGTCTGCGAGTTTTAGGAGGGTGTCAAGTTTGAAAGCTTTTGCCTCGCCCCGGTCTGTGCCAACATTCATTCGGTTGCCAGTTCTCAGCACTGCTTCAAGTAGTTTAAAGAACAGTCTACTACCTTTTAAATCATCACAAGCTGCCTGAAAAACAAGTGAAAAAAATTAGCTCCTCATAAGTGCCACTACAAGACTCAAAAGAGTTCATGGTATTGCAATAATGGAACATCCCTAAATTGGAAGAAAAACTTGGTATGAGACATTACAAAATTGTATAATTCTGAAACTAATACAAGTAAAATTCAGTGCAGCTCAGTCTCATCACAAAACATTGTTAGTATAGGAAAATGACATTTTTTTTCTATCACTGCAATCGATAGCTAGTTAGCCAATCAATTGGCAGATAAGCAGTGCAGGCAGCTTTGCTGATTGTTACACATACTATCGCACCACCAGCCTGTGCATGGGTGACGACACTGGATTGCACACAAATGCCAACAGCTCATGACTAGTGGCAGAAACACTGCTGGGCAGGCTAAGGTAAATTTGGGCAGCTTGGCATGTGGTCAGGCACTAGCGGTGTACAGGGCTACAGGCAGATGAATGCCTGCAACTAACTAGCATGGACAATGCAATAGCACCAACAGCCAACAGTGATCACCGATGGGCAGGTGCGGGAAGTAAAGTGATGCTAGCAAAGAATGTTGTCAAGTAACTGTCGATTACTGAATGGAATTAGCAGCACACTAGGCATGACGTACCACATATTAGTTCCAAAGAGTAGGTATAAAATGACAATATAAAAGGTTGAAGTGCAGAAACTCATGATATTAAAAGAACAATGCAAAGTCAATCCACATACCTCTAGTGTTTCAAAAGATTTTCTCAGGTAATTTAGTTCATTTTCAAAATTTGCTCGGTATAGCGTAGCATCGACTCTTTTGAAGGAGAAAGGTATATCAAGCACTGCTTTCAGAAAGCGCTCTGCTGAGCCAAGCTTTGATAAGTCCCCAGTGAAGTCTCGAAGTTTCAGTTCTTCCTCTTTGGTAGGAGCCATCTTTACTAAGGTTTCCAAAAGTTCAGCCCCCAAACATTCAGCATTACCTGTTTAAAATCACAGTAGTAACATTTGGTCAACAGAATTAGATGTAATGGTAACTTGGAATATTATGATATAGCTGTTAGAACAGACACGCACAGCTGCAATATTCATCTAATTGTGCATTGCTGTATTAGAATGTATTATAAAGCAACCCTTAATTAAGTACTAAAATAGGAATTACTTTCTGTTCATTTACTTTAACATTGGTAAAGAACACTACCAAAGAGTACATTAGTCAAGAGACATGTGGAGTTCAAAATTCGAAGCCTTCATATTATTGCTGCCCTAAAATGTAAAGGGGTAATTTATACTATACCACTCCAAAGGTTGTCGCTTCAAGAAATACCATTCGTTGTTTCAATGATATGTGGGTTGGACCCACATGTCATTGAGACAACGAATAATATTTTTTAAAATACCAACGAATGGAGTGGTATAGTATGAATTATCCCAAG
Source organism: Otatea glauca (assembly GCA_036346275.1). Lineage (NCBI taxonomy): Eukaryota > Viridiplantae > Streptophyta > Magnoliopsida > Poales > Poaceae > Otatea > Otatea glauca. The sequence continues at coordinate 28,355,559 of CM070730.1, read as the reverse complement.
TTTAAATGATAATTTTCTTTTAAAGTCAGCTACCAATTGTGGAGAATGTGAGAACAGTTCTTTTTTTCCAGATCATATTTAAGGTGTACTGAAAACTGAATCTCAGACTATACCAAACAGAATATGTAAACCTATCAGTAATATAATCCCAGGAAGTGGGAATTCCCTATATAATTTAGGGATTGTCTACTCATCATTCGAATGTTTTTTCTTGCAAATATCAGTCAGTGTTTTGGACCGTTGGATCAGATCTGGATCTAGATCCAATGTCCCACACTCCCCTCACCTTTATATTAAACCAGCCTCCTGACCGACTCCACTCCACCCCGCCACCGACGCACCGCTGCCCCGCCGGTGCTGCCGCCCGCTTCCTCATCTCCCGTCATCACTGCCGCTCGCCACCTCCTCTCTCATCGTCGTTGCCACCAGCCTCCATCTCCCCCACCTCCTAATATTCTCTTGATCTTGTCGTTCCCGTCGACCCCCACCGCCCGCCGCTGCCACCCACTGCCGGTCCTCCTGCCGCCCTATCCTCCCTCTAAATCAAGGCCCCGGTGAACCGCAAACTCTAAGCCAGGTGAACCCCGACCCTAAAGAAGCTTGCTGGGGACGAAGACAGAGTCGGAGGTAAGCGGCCGCACAAATCGTGATGCAAATCAAAAGGTTAAAACTTCGACCGATACCCCCAAAAATTCATTCGACAGATTTCTACCAATTCCATATAATTTAACCATCTGCAATAAAGTGTTTTAAGTTCAATCAAATGACATGGATGTCACATTAGGATGCCCACATCTTTCCTAACAGAATAAGTTGGTGAAGGTTTTCTTCCCCGGGCAAGGATTTCAGGTCATTGTATTGTTGTTATTTATTGACAGGAACAGATTATTTAAATCTGCCTGTCTTTATATGGTTGTCGCTGTCGAACAGAGTTATCTGCCAATTGTGAGAATTATCATGGAAAGGGAAACACATGTCGATATAAATCTGAAAGTAACCTACTATGGGAGTATCCTTCAATCCTAGCAATGTCTAAATCATAATCAAATGAAAGATATCAAGTTAAAGAGCTAATGTATGAAAATGTCAAGCTATTAGATATCAGCTGAGTTCACAGCAGAATCTAAGAACTACTACTTGCTCTTAGTTAGATAATTCAAAAAAACCAACATTACGCAGAGCTCCAAAGATTTTCTCACCATCTAACAGAGCGTCCGAGACCTCCTCGAGCGTGACATTCAGTGCACGCAGCAGGATGGCAATGTTCTGTGCCTTCTTAGGGTCAAGGACCCTCTCCTCTTGCCTAAACTGCGGCACACCGGCTTTCTTTGGGGCGTCCCTAGGCGCCACGGCCGTCGCATTGTTCATGAACAGCACCTCGATCATGTCCTCATCCAACCTGCAAAAAACTCCTATCAACTTCACAGACCTGACAAACCAACTCAAAATCCTGCATGTGCTTTGAAACCGATCTTAACTGGAAGGAGTTGGACTTGAGCCGGTCCCAGACCATGTCGCGGTCGGAGCTTGCTCGGACCTTGTCCCAGTGCAGTGGCTTCAGCTTCGGCTGGGCTTCAGCACTGCCAGCGTCGTCCCGCGTCCTCACTGACATGCTCACTGACATGCTACTACTGTTGTCATTGTCCTTCGTCATCGCCATGACAAGCGCCCTCGGCGCAGCAATGCTAGGACCCTCCAGGGGTATCGGCTCGAGCAGCGGGCGCGCAGATACTGGCCCAGATGACGGCTCTGGTGGCGGTGGTGGGGGTTTTGGGATTGTGTTGTTGAATCTTGGTGGTGATTGTGGTGGTAGAGGAGGGGGTGGGGGTGGAGGGTTGGAGGGTGGTGAGATCATCTGTTTGATCATGTCGGGGGCGGAGCCGGCGGACAAGCGGGTGCGAGGCGGCGTGCGGCGGGAGCGTGGTGCTGGAGGGGCAGGAGGGGGCGCCACGGCGACGGGAACGGCGGCGGCCGGCGTCGTGGGGAAGAAGTCGCTGGTGAGGCTGGGGAGGCTGCGTCGGGAGGCCGTGGTGGTGCGCGGGCTGGACGCGCTCCCCTCGCTCCATGTTCCGCCGCCCTCGCCACCGCCGGACCCCGCAGAGCGTTGCCCCGGCGTGTAGTACGCCGCGTCCTCGTCGGACGACCCCGGCGCCGCGGAAGCCCCTCGCCGCAGCGGCGGGAGGGGGCGTAGCTCTGGGCTAGGAACGGTATCGACGTCGCGGCACATGCCCCGCCGCGCGCGCTCGGCGCAGACCTTGCGGTACGGGGAGACCGTCGAGGAGCCGGCCACCGCGCCCCCCGAGTCGGTGGGCCCCTCCACGGTGGTGGTGGGTCCATGGTGCATGGGGGCGGGTGGTTTGTAAGGCTGAGCAGGGTGGCGGGCGAGGCGGCCGGTGAGGAGGAACGCGACGGCGAAGGCGAGGAGGGCCAGGACGGCGGCGGCGGCAGCGGAGGCGACTACGATGGCGGCCTTGGGTGTGGCGCCGCCGCCGCCGCGGAGGCGCGGGGTGGGGCCGGAGCGAGAGGAGGAGACGTCGGCGGCGACGGTGTTTGGGGGCGGCGGCGGCGCCGGGGTGGCCGACGGAGGCAGCAGCGCGGGCCCGCCGTTTTCGGGCGGGGCCGGCGTGGAGGGGTCGGAGGCGAAGTCCGGCGCGGGGGGAGCCGGCGGGGACGGCGGCGGCGTCCAATCGATAGGGAAGAGCGGCTCGTGCAGCACCCGCCGGACGCTGCCGCCGCCGGCCGGGAGGAGGAGGAGCGAGGTGAGAGTGAGAAGTAGCGTTAGCGAGGGAGGCATCGGTGAGGAGGAGGGAGGGCTGAGTGTGAGTGGGAGTGGGAGTGAGCATGGAGGAGGGAAGGAATAAAGAAGGAGAGAGGAAACCGCCATTTCTGGGTTCGGTGGAGGGCACCGTCTCTCTCATACGTGGCTTTTCCCCTATATTCCCCAAAAATGTCGAGATTTTAATCAAAATTTATCACATCAGATTTGCTTTAAGATCCGTAAGCGCCATCAATGTCTCCACGTTCGGCTCTAGGAAGCCAGCTTCTTCAGGTGAAATGATCACTTTCCTAGCCTATAAATAATAATTTTTTTAATTTTAAATTTTTTTATAAATATAATTATAAAAACAGTCTTATTCTCCATCGCTGAACGATATGAGATAACACGTATCATCTCTCGCAGTCCCACAGCGCGAAAGGAGCTACCGCACTCCCATAGCACAGTAAGTTTGGTGACATGCTGGGTTAGGAGCGTAGTAGCTCCCACGCTATGCGACTGCAGGAGGTGACACGTGTCACCTCTAAGTCCTTTCACGTTAGGGAATAGAGTTATTTTTATAATTACATTTGTAAAAAGACTAGATTTGTTAAAAAAATCCGCTATGGATCTGAAAAATGGTGACTTTGAAGCTCGTCTTAGGTGGTGACATCGTCCCTCCTTCTGGATTAGGATTTTTAGCCGTTGCTAGGGTTAAAAAAACCAGAAAAATCGTGTCACATTCTAAACATAGGAATTTCAAGTGAAACAGTTCAGCTTCTATAAGAATTAAGAAAAATTCTCTCATTTCAAGCAGGCCTCAGTTTTCTCTCAAAGCTGGTAACAAACATCCAATAAAAAAACCTAACATTAAACATTTTGAGAAGAAAGGACAAAAAAACTGAAAAATCAGTCGGTTTGCGCTGCTCGTCGAGAAACTTTAAAAAAAAAGGCGTTTTCTTGGATCTGCTTGCCACCGGCGTCAGAAGGGCGGCGAGGGTAGGACCCAGTGATTAGCATTGAGAGTGGTCGATTAATACAGGTAATGCGGGCATTAGCATCAGCTAATTCGAGGGTACGAGAAGAATGATCAGATTGCGCTCTGGTTCATGTGGGAGCCGCATCAAGATATCTCGATTGCGCCACACCGGTTGCATTGATTGGCCCAACCCGGACATGTCGTTACAAATGCTCTTGTACTAACCATCTATGTTCCGATAGGATCCAACACTGGTCATTCTCGCAACTATCATAAATCATTCCCCTTGCTCTGATAGGATCAAACATTAATCATCCGTGTTTTTGCTAATCATTACTAGTCGTTACTCGGAAGAAACCCTACAGCTCGAAGCTGATAGCTACGTGCAACATGGATGTTTTAGCCAGCACTGTGCTCTCATTTCCACCCGTTTAGAACACAGAAATTTTATACGAATTTTCCATGAGACAGATCAATTCCTTTTGGAATCGATGTGTTGGCACTAGAATTTGGCAAGATATATAACCGATTTGTCAGACTGAGTTAAATTTAGATATCTAGACGACATCGGTTTGGATAAGGAATTTTACTTGTAAAGAGGTGGATGTTGATACGGTTCATGCATGATTTGTGACGGATCAGAGAATAATACGATTGGCCTATACACTATAAAAGATATCAGTCTATCGAATAGGAGTAGTTTTTGTAACTTAGAATATCCCTTTGTAATTCATTTTTGAGCAATAAGTTGTGCATCGCCGATTTTGATCATCTTCGATTTATGGCAAGTTATCCTAGGTTTGTTTTATACCAATCTTGTTACGTATCGTCTTTTTCAGAAAAAAAACATACATTTACCTATTATCTAATCAGCTGTAAATTAAGCTGTTTAGATCTATCTCGCCGATTGCATCATTAGATCGGTTGTGAACATTTATTCTCAATCAATCTTGCCTATTGCAGAATCAAATCGGCTTGCACGTCACGAACTAAGCTTAAACCTAGTATTTACACGTGTTTGAGCTGATGAATCATTCGTCACATTTTTTACGCCATCAATATGTTACCTATATTAATCTATATCCATCTCTCTGTCACCGGCATTACTATTAGATATTGCATATAGAAACCAATGGTATAGTAAGTCTACGAAATACAAGCTATGCAATCCTAGATATAGTAATTGATAAGAGATTATAAAGTCACCATGATTAGCTCATGCATGCTGCCTTAATCAGTAATCGTTCTCCTCGCTAGCTTTCTTCGCCTTGTCTCCATGCATACCTCCATCCACGATAGAGTTCATGTAGTTTTCGCGATCAAATCTTCATGTACCTAAGCAATCTTGATTACGATTTTCTGTTTTGCTTGGCTTTGCTACCAAGACTCCCTAGATATGCATAACTATTAACTCGTGCATGTAGGGATGGCAATGGCCCCGATCTCCATTTCCCCGCGGGGAATTCCCCTATTAAGGGACGGGGGGTTTATTGGCAAAAATATTGCCTCGTCGGGGATTGCGGGGACGGGGAAGTTCCACCGTTCCCCGTCTCTGTCCCCGCGTTATCACTACTAGGTGGGGAGCAAATGATTATTCTCAAAACAAAAAGAATATATGTGAGGTCATCTTTAATAAACATGCTAAATATGAATTACTCTTGTGATTCACTCACACTAAATCACACATGCACCATTAATCTAGTGATTTATTCATGTATCATGTGATCTTTTATATAGTATTTTCGGGGATTAGTCCCTGTCGGGGATTGGGGACGGGGGAGAATTAAGCCCCGTGTACGGGGTCGGATACGGGGACAGAAAAATTTTGCTTATCGGGGATCGGGGATGGGAAATTTTCCCGTTGCCATCCCTACGTGCACGGCTTTAATGGATCGTGTCCATACTTGATCTAGTAGCTAATTAGGACTAGTTTAGACCCGAACGAGACATAGCAAAGTATATGAATGGTTTCGTGCGAGGTACCGTGCGTGTTTCAGGCACGAAATTCAGTCCCTGTTTGGAATGCATGATAATTTTCACCGGAATTTATAGTAAACTCCAGATCAGGATATGTATGGTTCCGTACAAAGTACCGGATGTATTTCAGACACGAAATTTAGTCCTGATTCAAACGCATGATAATTCTCACCGGAATTTTATAGGAAACTCTAGATCCAACGAGAGAGTCGATGTTTTATTGCTTCTATAATTCAGCAAAATTCCAGCTTTGCCAACTTGTACCGTGGAGAGAGATGGTGGTGGGCCCACATCGCAGATTTAGGTTGATCCCACGTCGCCCGTGTAGAGGTGGGCACTCGGGCCGGGCTCTTTTAGACTGGCCCGAGGCACGACGGGATGGCCTGGCCCAAAGCCCGGCACGGCATGGAGTGGGTCCTATCGGGCTGGCACGTAACTGTAGCACGGATCGTGCCGGGCCCGAGAATCTGGCACGATGGGCGGCACGACTATTTGGGCCGGGTCTGTGCCGGCATAGCACGGAGGCAACTATTGAGTTGCATGCACCAGCCAGTTCACCCAAAAGTTCAAGCTGATGAGGAAAGGTGGGCAATTCACTTATACTTCAACACTCCCCCTCACGTGTAGGCTCCCTCAGGCCTACAACGTGGAATAGAAGTGAACTGCAATTATTTTTTTAATTGCGTCAACCGGGTCTTGAACTCGAGACCTCTTGGCTCTGATACCATATTGAGTTGCATGCACCAGTCAGTTCACCCAAAAGCTTAAACTTATGAAGAAAGGTGGTCAATTCACTTATACTTCAACACTCCCCCTCACGTGTAGGCTCCCTCAGGCCTACGACGTGGAATAGAAGTGGACTGCAATTTTTTTTTAATCGCGTCAACCGGGTCTTGAACTCGAGACCTCTTGGCTCTGATACCATATTGAGTTGCATGCACTAGCCAGTTCACCCAAAAGCTCAAGCTTATGAGGAAAGGTGGGCAATTCACTTATACTTCAACAGCAACACGTTGGCACAGACGGGCACAGAAGCACGACGCACTGCTGCGGAGGAGCGGCGTGGGGAGGGAGGGGTTGTACTTGTGGTGGCCGCGCCGAGCCCGTGCCACTGTGTCTGCGCTGGAGAGGGAGAAGGCGACGCTCGCGCTACTATGGCCTCGCCCGCCGAGGCTGTGCCGCGCCTCGCCTCTCGCGCCCGTCACCGTCTTGCCGTGGCTTGTCCCCACGCCTGCGCCATGTCGTCGTGGCCTGCGCACCCGCGCCCTCTGCCTCCTTTGTTGTGGCCGTGTCTCCCCCGCCGCGCAGACCCCGTTGAGGTCGCCTCCTCGACTCCCACACTGCGACATGACGCCTCGCCATCGCCGTGACCGCGCCGCCGTGCCCGCCGGCTCGCCTCTTGCACGGGTTGTGCCGCCGCCTTGCCAAGCCGCAAGCGTCGCACCCCTGGTGGAGGAGAGAAGCGACGGCGGGGCGGTAGGAGAAGCAAAGGACTGCAAGGAGGGAGGGGAGGGGTCGCAGGGAGGGAGAAGGCCAGGCAGGGAGGGGAGGCCGAGGGGTGGCGAGGAGGGAGGAGGAGGGAGGGAGGCGTGGGAGCTGGTCGTTGTCCTCCTCGGACATGGCTCGCAACGCGGAGGAAGGTGGCTGCTGCCGTGATGGGGCAAAGGTGGGTTGTGCCAATGAGGGGAGGTGAGGGGAGGGGAGGAGGGAGGCGACGGGGTCGTCAAGGAGGGGAGGAAGGAGGCAGCAGTGGGGAGGGGAGGAGCCGAGGAGGTAGGCGCACGGGAATCGAGGAAATGAGAAAAAATGGCGATGGCAAAGGGCATCTGTTGAGGGAAATGGGAAAAAATGGTGGAAAAGGGCGAAAAGGGAAATAGAAAGGGGAAAGAAAAAAAACGAGGGAAAGAAAGGGAAAGAAAAAATGGGGAAAATGAGGAAAACAGGTGGAAAAAAAGAGGGAAAGAAAAAAAGGGGAGAAAGTAGAGGTATTAAAGAAAATAGAATCTTCAAAGCTATCTGCCCTTCTAAGGGGCTGTTTGGTGGGGCTATGCTTCAGCTTTAGGTCAAAAGCTCCCCCAAACAGCATCGCTGCAAAGCACCTGAGAAGCTAAGTCACAACAGAAGCACCCCAAAAGCTGCAGCTGCTGGGGAGGAGCTTTTCAGCTGTGGTTTCGCTTGACCACCTCCCACCTCGCTTGCTCTACTTTCTCGACCTCCGTCAACCCGCCTCACCGCCTCCACGTCACCTCCCCACTTGGATGCTGCTGTATTTCGCTACGTTGCTACCTCTTCGCTCGGTTGGCCCCCAAAAGCTACAGCTGCAGCAGCCAGTTTGCTAAACAATATAACAAGAAAAGCCACAGCCACCAGCTACAGCTGTTTTACAACCCAATAAACCAAAAACAGCTTTTCAACCCAGCCGCAGCTCCCCAAACAGGCCCTAAGTACTAAAGAAGTTCACAAGTAAGGAACATGCTGAACACCTATATTTTCGACTCTCAATGTGACTCTCTCTCTCTAACTCATCTCCAACCATTGCTCATCCCCTCTGACTCTCTATCACTCTCTCTGGCTCAATCCAACTCTCTTAGTCCCTCTCTCTCCCTCTCCTCGGTCGGCACCGCGCCTAGCTCTCTCCACTCCTCGCTCATCTCTCTCTCCTCAGGCGATGGCACTCCTCTCACCGCCTCGCTCGCTCATCGTTGAGAGAGCGAGCGACGGGCGAGAGAGAGCTGAGAGAGGAGGCAATGGGCGAGAGAGAGAGAGTGAAAGAGACAGTAAGGAGAGATTGAGAGAGACGAAAGAGAGAGAGGGAGAGTTGAGAAAGATGGGTGAGAGAGAGCAGCTTCTTGCAATGTACAGATCTTTGTACTAAAGAGCATCGTGTACACACGTAAACACTGCAATGTCACTTTGTTTATGTTCAAAATTGAATAAAATTTACTTCTTTTCCTACAATATTTGTGTATATTGCCTCAACTCTGTGCGTCTTCGGGTCTTTTTCTCTCGTTGCAATAGTGTAAATGGGCCGGGTCTAAGCCGGCACGACACGAAGCGCAAATAGGTTGTGTCTGGGCTCGTCGAAGGCGAGCCGGGCCGGCACTGCATGGCATGACGGGTCATTGCGGCCTGGCACAGTTTAGGCACAAAGCTTGATGGGCCCGTGCCGAGCCGGCACGACACCCACCTCTAGCCAGGTGGCGGACCCTCGCACTTTTTTTTTCTTTTCAAATTTGATTCGTTTGAACGAAATTGTAAAAAATGACCATGTTTCCTACCACGCCCATCTAGATCGACAGGTATCTGGGACAACAACAACAATATCCATCGCGGTAGGTGGGATGGGATCACCGTAGAAGTCGACCTCAAACACGCAAACTCAGTACGACTTGCCACACTGACTGTGCTCGGGAGTCCCCCCTCCTCCTGAGCTCGGTAGGTATCTATCGCGGTACCCAAGCTCGGTATGAGAGCATTTGTGATGCCGTGCTGTGTTAAAATATCGCGATAGGTACCGTTGATTTCGAGTAGAGAAATGTACTATATTATTATTTTATATACTTGAAAGGGATCAAAAGTGAAAAAAATGTGCAAGGTTTACATCAGCGTGAGCGCGCAGCCTCTGCGTCTCTTCTGTCCGCTGTAGGCTCCGATTTCTGGTGCGCACGTTAAGCATCTCGATCTGCCTATACACAAGTGTGGTCGGCCAGCCGGCCGGCCGCCGGGGTCTTCTTCCTCACGTGGAAAGCCCAAAAAAGCTCAGTGGAGCCCGAATTCCGGTGCGCGCATTGTTTGTTGTCTTGTCTATTGACGGTTTTACCACTCGACTAGCTCACTACACTGCCTCTTCCTACGAGCTACAATTACTTGCTGCCACCTTGCGTATTGCTCTTTCTTTCCACATTTCTTTTTTAACGGTACGAGACAGATGCACCCGCTCAATATGTAGTACACTCACACCACCTATGCATATATATATATATATATATACACGTGCACATCTTTTACACATGTCATAAGTTTAACGGAAGCACGCTCTTTGTATATCGTTTTTTTGAAAACCAGCCCCTTGCTGTGTTTTTTTACAAAAATGCCCCTCTCCTCTATCGCGGAAGGCGCAACAAGCGACATATATTCTTTGCCTCACCCTGGGAGCGCGGGAGGTGAGGCGCGGCAAGCGACACTTGTCCTTTGCCTCACCCTGGGAGCGCGGGAGGAGGCTGGCTCCGCAGCAGCAAGTGTGAGCTCGGGAGGACACGCTTCCGCGCCCAGGGAGGACGGGAGGATGAGGTGCGGCAAGCAACACATGTTCTTTGCCTCACCCTGGGAGCGCGGAGGAGCCTAGCTCCGCGGCAGCAGGTGTGAGCTCGGGAGGACACGCTTCGCGCGGAAGGCATCCTCCCGCGCTACCCAAGCGTAGTAGCCTCACGCTCGCTCCCACACGGGCACGAATTCGCGCCCGCACTGCAGCCACAAGCCTGAGAGTGTTGCCACGGTGCACCCTTGCCATGCCTTCCGTGATGAGGAAGAGGCTATTTTTATAAAAACATGCGTTAGGAATCTACATTTACAAAAAAGTATGAACAATGTTCGAGCATGTGCACGTGTTGTCCCACCGAACACGTACGTATACTAGTATAGTGCCTGTGCTAACGCTACGACGGCAGTACACCTGCTTATCAATTAAATGAGAAGATAAGTATGAATACAACACTTAATAATAAAAGAGAAATTTAGAATTTTAAATGAATTTAGAAAGAAAAACGGAACTAAATGGAGGTCGAATGGGCGAAAACGGGCTCCCAAAAGATTTTAAATCAAGAAAGAGAAAGAAAAAAGAATTTTCTGATTTTAGATTATTTTTTTTGCAGCTTCCACAAAGAGCACATCGTGCTCTCTGCAAACAACGCGCAAGGGGAGGAAGGCCGGGGTGACCGGCGGTCGCAGTGGGTCGGCTCAGTGCGGCGAGATCGCCGCACCGACGCCTGCTGGGGAGGAGTCACGATTATGTGAATTTTGGGAAAGATGACGGTGATGGCTTGGGTTACCTCCAAAATCCGGCAATCTTTACAAGAGGGAGCACTTGGGGATTTACGCAATGCGATGGGGTGGAGGAGAACTCGCCGGCTTTTATAGCCTCGAAACAAGCATATTTATGGAAACCATAATTTAGGATCAAATCAGATTGGGAGGAAATTTTGGCAATAGAGCACGAAATTTGGGGAATTAACACCATAGATGGAAAGAGGAGATTTGGTGCGGGATTGATGGAGCTTTGGAGCTTCTTTCTTGCTTTAATGGAGGGAGGGAAGAAGAAGCTTCTTCTGTCCTGGACTGCACTAGAAGAAGCTACAGGTGAGTTGCCTTCATTTTTTTTAAATATAGAAGGATTTTTGAAAAGACAGCACATTAGGTTAAAAAATTCTAGAAAAATTCTCAAAAAAACTTTCGATTATTTTGTACTTAATAAAATTATTTTCAAAAAAATATAAATTATAAATTTGCCGAGGCACGGCGGCCGCGAGGTCGTTGACCAGCAACCTCGCCGCGTCGGCAAAGCCACCGATGACGACCGTGGAGCCATTGCAGACCTGCGTTCTCGCGGCCGCGCTGCCCCATCTCTCGGTTTCCTTTTCCCAGCACGTAATGTGTGATCCTTTCCTTTTCCGGGACGTTTGTTTCCTTTTCCTTGATTCGAAGACGTTTGTTTCCTTTTCCTTGTTGATGCTGGAGGTGAAGGAAGGTCTGTTGTGGGCCACAGGGATGATTTCGGAAAAATATAGAAAAATAAACTACGCTCGCCGACCGCTGGATCCGCAAGGAAAAAAGATAAAATTAAACGATGCTTCGCATGGCTACCGTTCCGCGAGAAAAAATTGAAAAAAATTAAGCAGTATTCACAGACCGTTGGTTCATTAGATAAAAAATAAAAATAAAAATTCAATGCTCTCCGTGCGCTGAAATTAGGCTCTTTGGGGCTAGATCCATAAAAAAGTCTCGAGAAGGGTTATATTCGGAGAAAAATACGATCACAATGCGAGGATAATAAAAATTCAAGTCTTGTTTCCTTGCATGTGGATCCTCCCTGTTTATTTCCTTGTTTGATTCACCCTCCTTCCAAATATGTATTACGTACAATTTTGGCCAGTAAAAAATTCAAGTCTAGTTTCCTTGCATGCGGATCCTCCTTATTTATTTCCTTGTTTGATTCGCTCTCCTTCCAAATATGTAGGTGGGGGAGGACTGTTGTGGGCCACAGGGATGATTAGACACACTAAATAATGGCCATCGGATGTAGGTTAGTAAAACTGAGGAAAGATCTGAGACGTTCATTTTGATGAATGCAAATTTTTGGGGACGTTTTGCTGAGTGCACGAACATTGAGTCATCTATAATGAGGTGCATTATTTAGGGTGGACCTAGAAAAAATTGCTAAGATGCATTATAAAGGGGTATAGATGTGTACTTCTAAAATATATAGACACCAACTTAAGTTTACGACTTGAACTGTAGTAGGCTGTGTGCACACTCGCATGTGTACCCATCTGATGACAGACCAGCTTTCTCTTTCCATATTTGTTTTCAAATTACTCTTTTATTTCCGCAAAGAGATCTTGTTGATTATGCAGAGGTAACATTAAAATCCTCGAGCACCATGTGCTCTATACAGAGAGGTACACCTGCAAACCACATAGTCGATGAATACAACACTTAATAATAAAAGAGAAATTTAGAATTTTAAATGAATTTAGAAAGAAAAACGGAACTAAATCGAGGTCGAATGGGCGAAAACGGGCTCTCAAAAGATTTTAAATCAAGAAAGAGATAGAAAAAAGAATTTTCTGATTTTAGATTTTTTTTTGCAGCTTCCACAGAGGGCTTGGCCAGCGCAAGGGGAGGGAAGGCCAGGGGTGGCTGATCAGTCGCAGTGGGTCGGCACCGGTGCAGCGAGATCGCCGGCACCGGCGCCTGTGGGGGAGGAGTCACGGTTGTGGTGAATTTCACCGGGAAAGATGACGGTGATGGCTTTGGTTACCTCTAAAATGCGGCGATCTTTACAAGAGGGAGCACTTGGGGATTTACGCAATGCGATGGGGTGGAGGAGAACTCACCGGCTTTTATAGCCCCGAAACAAGCATATTTATGGAAACCATAATTTGGGATCAAATCAGATTGGGAGGAAATTTTGGCAATAGAGCATGAAATTTAGGGAATTAACACCATAGATGGAAAGAGGAGATTTGGTGCGGGATTGATGAAGCTTTGGAGCTTCTTTCTTGCTTTAATGGAGGGAGGGAAGAGAAGAAGCTTCTCTGGTCTGGGCTGCAGCTAGAAGAAGCTACAGGTGGGTTGCCTTCATTTTTTTAAATATAGAACAATTTTTGAAAAGATAGCACATTAGGTTAAAAAATTCTAGAAAAATTCTCAAAAAAACTTTCGATTATTTTGTACTTAATAAAATTATTTTCAAAAAATTTAAATTATAAATTTGCCGAGGCACGGCGGCCGCGAGGTCGCCGACCAGCAACCTTGCCGTCGGCAAAGCCACCGATGGCGACCGTGGAGCCATTGCAGACCTGCGTTCTCCTGACCGAGCTGCCCCGACCGCCGCGTGCAATCTCCCGGCCGCGCTGCCCCATCTCCCGGTTTCCTTTTCCCAGCACGTAATGTATGGTTCTTTCCTTTTCCAAGACGTTTGTTTCCTTTTCCTTGATTCCAGGACGTTTGTTTCCTTTTCCTTGTTGATGCTGGAGGTGAGGGAAGGTCTGTTGTGGACCACAGGGATGATTTCGGAAAAATATGGAAAAATAAACTGCGCTCGCCGACCGCTGGATTCGCAAGAAAAAAAAGATAAAAATTAAATAGTGCTCACACCACCGTTGGTTCCGAGAAAAAATTGAAAAAATTAAGCAAAGACTCACAGCACCGCTGGTTACTTAGATAAAAATGAAAACAAAAATTCAAGCTTTTACAGATTTCAAATTAGGCTCTATAGAGCTAGATCCGTAAAAAATTCTCGAGAAGGGTCATATTCAGAAAAAAAATACGATCACAATGTCAGGACAATAAAAAATTCAAGTCTTGTTTCCTTGCATGCGGATCCTCCCTGTTTATTTCCTTGTTTGATTCGCCCTCCTTCCAAATATGTAGTACGTACAATTTTGACCAGTAAAAAATTCAAGTCTGGTTTCCTTGCATACGGATCCTCCTTATTTATTTCTTTGTTTGATTCGCTCTCCTTCTAAATATGTAGGTGGGGGAGGTCTGTTATGGACCACATGGATGATTAGACACACTAAATAATGGCCATCGGATGTGGGTGAGTAAAGCTGAGGAAAGATCTGAGAGGTTAATTTTGATGGAGGCAAGTTTCTGGGGACGTTTCGCTGGGTGCGCGAATGTTGGGCCATCTCTAGTGGGATGCATTATTTAGGGTGGACATAGAAAAGAATTTTTACGTGCATTATAAAGAAGTATAGATTCGAATGCATGGATCCATGATCTCCTCAAATAATAGCACATCTAAAATTTTATAGATTTATTATACACCAGTCGACTAAATTATCTTGTAAAATCGGTCAACCTTCTAACCTTTCAATCGTGCTTGAGGTTTTGTGTGCCACCCCACCTTCTCCATCTTCTATGAGGTCAACCGTGCACGAGTGCTGTCACTGGTGATGATGTCCCATCTGAGCGCGCGTAGGTGCCGCCAGGCCAAGCCGCCCCACTGCCGCCGCCTCTCCACGAAAGGTGTGTTTGGTTGTTTGTATCAAATGGTACATGTTTGCGATAGTTCAAAAAAAAATAATCTATGTGTTTGGTTGTTTAAATGGAATCATCCTGTCCTGGATGGTGGGAAACAAATCTGAGTAATATTCCCTATAGATGATGAACCATTCCATTCACCCAAAACAATGAAACCAAATGGTACAGGATCATCCTGTCCCATTCAACCTCATCCCACCAACTAAACACACCCTTAATGTTTTTCTTAAGAAGATACGCTGAAGGCGTCGCCACCCATTGTCAAAGGTGACAGAAAGGAAGACGAAGAGGTACGGAAAAGATATGTAACATTCTAATTTTTTGTTTATTTGGATTTAATATGGTTTTTGTGGATTTTCTAAATTGTTGAGATTTTTTCGGAATTTATTTAGATTTATTTATTATTTTTGAATATGATTATTGTGAAAATTATTTAAATAATAGGAAATTTTATATAAAATTTTATAAAAAAATATTTTATTTAGTTTTCAAATGTCTCAAAGTATTTTCCATAATTTTTCTGGAATTGTTCTGATATTTCTACTATTTATTTTGGCTTAAACTATTTTTTGAGAATTATTTTAATTAGAAAAACCTTAGAAAATCTATAGTATAGTGTTCGGGCTGAAACCCGCTAGGGCCCAGTCCATCCATCCGTGCTAGGCCCAGTCCGGCCCAACAAAAGCCTGTTACCACGAAACACTAGAAGTCCATGCGTTGGATCTCGATTGGACGGGAAAAACCTAACGCGTGAGGATTGGAGGATCGTGGTAGCGTGGAAGGTTCAGATTGTGTCGTGTCTGTAGTCTGGAAGTCTGTCAAATTAGGGACATGTGGATGGCCCGGATTTCATCTTCCTTGTGAACCGTCGCTGTATCGGAGGCGAACTCCTCCACTGTGTCGGTTCATTTTCCCGTGCGCTACACGGACGCCGAGGCAATAAAAGAGGAACTGGGACCTCGTGTGAGCATCGCCAAGTCTTTGCACATCGATTGACCCAAGAATCGTCGCTCGTGGATCTCTCGCCGCACAGATCAAGCTCGCCGAAGTTCATCACCTTTCGCCGCCGTGTTTTTCATGTGGATCTCGTCGTCCGTCGTCCCTTCATCGCGTTCAAGTGCAGATCCAGGGTCATTGCGTCATGTCGCTTCGGGTCCGGGTCAAAACATCATCGGAGAACCCTCGCAGCGCCGCAAATGAGGTCGCCGTCCCTAGCGTCGGTGAGTTGCGTCGTTGCGCCATCACCGCTGTTCTTCGCTGTGAAAGCATCTAGGCCCCTAACTTAATTTGGTTTTGGTAATTAATGACAATTGTGGTTGAAGGACTAACATTTTCAATTTAAGTATTTTGAGAATAGGTTGATCCGATATTCGACGAACACAAAGTATGAAATGGGTGAAGAAAAAAAGCTAACGTCGATGACAAGATGACCAAGGTATAAAATTTAAGGATTTTCATCGTCTTTTGCCGATCTCAGAGTTGGAGAAAAGATCGGATTACTAGATTAGGCACCGTACTATTAAGACGGGTTATTACCGCTTGATCGATGTCGATAAAGGTGTTGAGGCTCAATTTATATGCACTTAAACACCTTCTTGAAAATGCATTCAAAAGAGAGAGTAAAAACTACAAAATGGCATTTTTGAGTTTTGTGGGGCCGGTATGACCGGACCCCCTCCGATCATACCGGTCGTCGGTATGACTCGGGCCCATGGCCGATCAGTTTTTTCCAGAATAGGTGTTTTTGCGCTTGAGGAGGGCGGTATAACCAGGGACCCTCCAGTCATACCGATCAGGGGTATGACCGGGCCGGCCCTCTGCGGCCATACCAGTCATGTGACCAACGGTCACTAACAGTGCATTTAATGCACTGTAGACCGTTGGCTACTGAGGAGCGGTCATACCAGCCCAAGGGCAGTATGACCGTACTCACTGGTCGATTTTGGCCAACTTTTGGTCAACGGCTAGTTTTGGTTGGTAGGGGTTATAAATACCCCCCACCTGCATTCTAGAGTAAGTTTTGGACCTCATTGATCATCCTTGAGCTCTAGAAAGTCTTCTACTCATTTGTGGGCATTAAATTCTCATTTGGTGAGAGTTAGGAATAAAATTGAGTGGTGCATTTAGTGTTGAGCCTCTAGACACTCAATTCGACCTCAAGCAAGTATCAACACAAATTACTCTTGGAGGTTGTCGCCTCCTAGATGGCTTGGACGCATGTGGCATCGGTGATCTTCTCAAAGAAGTTTGAGAAGTCCCAATCGATTGTGAAGGCAAGGAGCTCGCCTAACTGGAGTGGTGAAGAGCTACCACGAGTGATCGAGGAAGGCTCAAGCGGGTGGAGCTGGTTTGAAGTGGTTCAAGTCACCTCAACGTGGATTAGGGTAGACCGGCAAGTCTCCGAGACTACGGGATAAAATTCTTGTTTTTCATTCTTTTGTGATTTGCTTTTATCATTCTTATGCTTAATTTCATTTCTAGCAAAATTGAGTAGATTATTTGTGCTTAGAATTATTTATTGCTCTACGTGTGTTTGGTTCTTTGTATCAAGTGGTACACATATGAGATGGTTCAAGAAAAAAATAATCCATGTGTTTGGTTGCTTGAATGGAACCATCCTGTCCTGGATGGTGGGATAGAAATTTGAGAAATATTCCCTATAGAAACTGAACCATTTCATTCACCCAAAACGATGGAACCAAATGGTACAGAACCATCCTATCCCATTCAACCTCATCTCACCAACCAAATACACCCTTAATGTTTTTTCTTAAGAAGATACGCTGAAGGCGTCGCCACCCATTGGCAAAGGTGATGGAAAGGAAGAGGAAGAAGTACGGAAAAGATACGTAACATCCTAATTTTTGGTTTATTTGGATTTAATATGGTTTTTGTGGATTTTTTGAATTTTTGAGATTTTTCTGGAATTTATTTGGATTTATTTATTATTGTTGAATATGCTTATTGTGAAAATTATTTAAATAATGGGAAAGTTATTATCAAATTTTATCAAAAATATTATGTTTAGGTCTCAAATGTCTCAAAGAATTTTCCATAATTTTTCTGATATTTTTACTATTTATTTTGGCTTAAACTATTTTCGAAAATTATTTTAATTAGAAAAACCGTGGAAAATCTATAGCATAGTGTTCGGGCTGAAACCCGCTAGCGCCTAGTCCATCCATCCGTGCTAGGCCCGGTCCGGTCCAACAAAAGCCTGTCACCATGAAACACTAGAAGTCCATCCGTCGGATCTCGATTGGATGGGAAAAACCTAACGCGTGAGGATTGGAGGATCGTGGTAGCGTGAAAGGTTGAGATTATGCTGTGTCTGGAGTTTGGAAGTCTGTCGGATCAGGGACACGTGGATGGCCTGGATTTCATCTTCCTCGTGAAGCGGCTGCCGTATCGGAGGCGAACTCCTCCGTTGTGTCGGTTCATTTTCCTGTGCACTACACGGACACCGAGGCAATAAAAGGGGAACTGGGACTCGTCTGAGCATCATCAAGTCTTTGCTCATCGATTGACCCAAGAATCATCGCTCGTGGAGCTCTCGCCGCACAAATCAAGCTCGCCGAAGTTCATCACCTTTCGCCGCCGTGTTTTTCGTGTGGATCTCGCCGTCCGTCGTCCCTCCGCCGTGTTCAAGTACAGATCTAGGATCATTACATCATGTCGCTTCGGGTTCAGGTGAAAACATCATCGGAGAATCCTCGCAGTGCCGCAAATGAGGTCGCCGTCCCTAGCACCAGTGAGTTGCGTTGTTGCACCATCACCACCGTTCTTCGCTGTGTCTCAACCATCGGATCTGAGGTCAACCGTTGGATTCACGCCGCGTGGATGCTGCCTCCGTCTGCCACATGTGCTGCCGCCTCGCCTACCCGTGAGCGGCCGTAGCTGTCCAATCTGCGGCGAGCGGGCAGGATTGCGCCGTGTGTTGGGCATTGCTTGATCTTGCCATGTGTGCGCGTGACGTCAGCGCATGCATCATCGCTTGCGTCAGTCGATCTAGGGCATAGTGCGCTCGATCCATGGTGGACCGACGAGGTTTCGTGGACTAGGTCCATAGACCTGTGGTCCCACGTGTCAACCCGTGATTGGTTGGCTCGGGTGCTGACGCAATAAACCCATTTTCCAATATAGATTTAATTCAGGAATTAATTATTTAATATTTTCTTATTTTATCAAATCTTTTGAGAGCATGTTCTCCCTCATATGAGCTTCGATTGAGGTGATTCAAATTTCTAAATATTTTAAAATTGATATCTATTTAATGGTAAATTTTATTTAATTTTTAGAGTTTGTTTCCTCTTTGTTTTGGTATTTATTTGGTGTTTTCTCTCAATACGCACAGACGTTGAAGTGCTCAGAGCATCCGAAGAGGAATCGTTGAACCAAGAACAAGGTCGAGAACAAGGACAAGAGTTTTTTCAAGGCAAGTTGTGCTTTGATCATGTTGAACCCAATTTTACAAAGTTGCTATGTTGATTTAAATTATGCATATTATTTAACGTGTATCTCTGTTTCCAAATTTAGTTTGGGATCTAGTTATTCATCCCATTTGAATTATACCCTACCTTGTCATTTATATGCCATGATTATTGTAACCTTAGGATGGTTCATTATTAGTTGATTAATATTAGAAATCAACATGGGTTGGTTAGACCATGTTTATTATGCTTAGCCATGTCACGTATAACTCATGTCTTCTGGAATATCAAATTAATCTTGATTAATAAATTATGAAACATGTTTAAGGAATTTGTGTGTCAGGTGTTGTCACACAATGATGTTGAGTTTTAGTGACGGGGTTGTCACACAATGATGTTGAAGACTTGTTGATAGCACGTGGTGCATGGTAATCAATTGGGGTGGTAATCATTTAGATTGGGGCAAAGGGCAGTATGCCAATGTGGGCCAGAATGGCAGAGAGTTTGTAGAAGTCTTGCCTCGGTCATCCTAATGAATTAATCTTGTAAGTCTTTGAACTGAGTCAAACATGCAACTACATGTTTGGAATGGGATAGATCTAGCTGATTAATTTGCAATGTCTTAGCTTTGGTACTACTAGTGGTGGTGTGAGTCCCGGGTTATACGGTTCCTCACATAATGCAAGAGGGGGGCCCTGTTGTGGTGGTTATAGCCCTTCAGTGTTGAAACCTAAGCAGGTAGTACTGGGTTAAGACAGTGCATTGTAAAGGCTTTGTTATGATCACTCAATTGCATACTCTTGTATGGCAAGTCACGGAAGACGTGGTGAGTTGATTGCATCTTGTGGGTAAAGTGTATAACCTCTGCAGAGTGTAAAATCTATTCGAATATCCGTATTCGCGGTATTGAGCAATGCTCAGGGATACCAGTCAAGGGTTAGATTTTATAAAATAAAAACTTTGATGGGGAAAGCTAGATGCTTTAGAAAGTTGAAATATAACTTAGGGCTGGATACCATGCTTATTTGAGAAATACCTGCAAATTACTTATTACTGTTATTTGTTTTATAATCATTTCAATATATTTATTGTATTCTTTTAGAAATGTTGCTCTATTGCAAAATAACCATGTTAGCCATTCCATTGGAATAAGTTTTGCATATAGTTATATTACAATTGCATTTTGTTCACAACTTGTTGAATGCTTTAAGTATTCACCCTTACCAACAACCAAATCATTAGTTGAGAAAGAGTCCACACAAGCTTTGGAAGATGAGTACCAGGAGAAGACGAATGTTTAGGGTGCGAATTGAAAGACCATGTGGAGGTCTATCCTTGTTGGTGATGAGTTATTGACTGTGTTTGAGCTAGGTTTGCTTGAATATGAGTTTGATTTTGGATTTTCAAAATAAAGGAATATGAGTTATCTTTGCCAGGAGCGGCACTACCGGCCATGTGGGCGCGGTAGTGCAGGCCAAGCAGCAGTACTGGCCGAGGGGTCCGGTAGTTATATTCCAGTGAGGGTGTTTTCACTGGTTCTTCAGGGAACGGCACTACCGGCCATGTAGGAACGGTAGTGCCGGCCGAGCGGCACTACCGGCCTCAGGAGGCGGTAGTGCCGGTCAACAAAGCGAATGTTGAAATTGAATTTTGAATTTGTGTGAGGCTTATTGCATATCATTTTGGACAATGCTATGTGATGTGTTTCCTTGTTTTTGATGGTTGCAGGTCGACGATGCTAGATCATGGTGAGGCGAAAGATGACTGGGACTAGGCGAGAAGCGTGGGAGATTCAGACGGTCAGGGATCGCCGGAAGATGATCGGAGACGGAGCCGTGGCAAGCCGTGAAGATAAGGAACGATTGAGATGCTAGCTAGGCACTGCATGGATCAATGAGGACCATTGGATCTTGGTCTAGTTGATAGGTTAGCGAGTCTAGTTAGTGTGCTTTGAAAACCATGCAAGAAAACCCATTATGTGTTGTGGGTTTTGGGTGAACCCTTGCATGGTTGGTGGAGTGTGTTAATCCAAGCCCTTGATGGATGCTCTAGGGTTTAGAGGCTCATCCAAGGGTGGTAGGTTGCCCGAAGGTAGTATAAATAGAGGGGTAGGGGTAGCCCTCCCTCACTTGAAGGTTTGAGTTGCTCCTTTGAGCTTTGCCCGCATCAAGTGAGGCTTTGTAAACCTTCTATCCAGAAAATACAAAAATTTTCTTTACCTTATTGTGAATTTAAATCGCGCATGTACATTATGTCTTACTTTACACAATTTAAATTCAGCATTTACTTTTCCGCATTTACATTCTCGCAATTTACTTTCTCACAATTTGGATTTGCCTCCCCTCCTTCTAAATGCTGTTGTTTTAAGATGTCTTGAGGGTGTTTATATGGTTTTACACTTCACTTGTACCCTAGCATAGACTAAAGATCAAGTTTTCTATCAAGTTGTCATTCTGTTCAGAACTTGTTCTTCGCGCAGTAGTCAGTCTTTGATTTTTAAAAAACTCTAGAGAAATCCTTTTTGAGTGATTCTTATTGGATAAGGTGCGTAACTTATATATCCATCTCTAAAAATTTATGAGTCCACTGGTTGCACCGTTTGAGCGCTATGAAGTGAAAACCGAGCCTCAAATTTTCTGGTCAAAGTTCCTGACTATCTGTAATACTTGATTTTTCATGTCTATTATACAAAGATTTTTAATGTGATTTTTGGTGGACTGTTTCATGAATCAACTGTTCACAGTAAAAAAATTCCCAAAAATTTTAGAGCAACAGAAACTCACCAACCACCTGCTCCAATTGAGGACAATTCCTGAAAAATCTGCTTTTACTTTTCTGAAAAGAGACTTTGTTGTTTTTAGCTTTATCTCTTTTAGAAAAGAAGTCTCTGAATTGATTCCTTTTTGTTTGGACACTTGACAACCAGGATTGTGATTAAAATATCCCTAACATGGTTTATGGTTCTCAACCATGTAAGTTAGGGGTACACATAGTTGTCTAATTGTTCGGGTTTTGGAGGGTGTGCGAATCTGAGAAGCACCAGTTTGAATGAAAATCTTTGGGTGTTTCAGATTTTTCTTGCGAGATTGTTTGGAGTACTTTGAGTGGGGGAAAATTTTATTTGGGATCATTTACCCCCCTCTGATCGCCATCTCGGTCTTTCAATTTGTATCAAAGCCGATTTTGCTCTTTCATAGATCTTGACCGGTCTCAAGAGCCATGGCGATAGACAAGTATTCGACCAAGCCTCCTATTTTTTTTCTGGAGTTGATTTTCCTTTCTGAAAATCGCGGATGGAGTCATACATCACTGCCCAAGATTTCCTGATATAGCAGAAAGTGAAACTCCCGTATGAGGTTCCTGCTGATGAAAACTTCATGGCCGGCAATATGGATGACGTTGAAGCAAACGCTAAGGAAAGGAACATCTCATACAGGGTCTAAGCCGTAGTGAGTATGATAGGATTTCTTACCTCCGTTCCGCTCATGAGATTTGGGAGACCCTCAATGCTTACCGTGAGGGCACTACTCAAATCAAGATCGTGAGGCAGGATCAGTACAAGCGTGAGTACAACAAGTTTGAACAACACGCTGGTGAGAGTCTTGATGAGTGTTTCAGTCATTTTACCAAGATCTTGAGCGATCTTCGAGCAGTTGGTTGCATGTACCCTGGCTCGGATAATGCTCGACATTTCTTGACCGCACTCGATTTGCGTGTTTGGGAGATGAAGTTGACCACCATCAAGGACACCACCGACTTGTCGACCCTGACTCTTGACGGGCTTTATTCTCGCCTCAAGACTCATGAGATCGATGTCGTCTCACAGAAGACGAAATCTTAGTCGATGGCCTTGGTCACCGATCCTATTGGATCTTCCTCTTCTGATTCTTTTGTTGGTTTCTCTCTTTTCTCCCTTTGTGAGCTACGCGATGACCAACTGGAAAGATTTCCAGAAAATGAGCTTGCTCTTCTTGCTCGCAAGTTTTCTCATGCATACAAGAGGGTGAGAGAGAGAAAGAGAGGTGGTATGATCACATGCTTCGAGTGTGTGGCCCCAACCACATTTGGGCTAATTGCCCCAAACTAGAGAAGGCTAAGAACGATGCCAACGGTTCGGCAAAGAACGACTACATCGACAAGAACCGCAACAAGAAGCCTCCAGTTCGTGAGCCGGCGCGTGAGAAGAAGTACCACAACTTCTCCAAGAACAAGAAGCTCTTCCACCGCGTCCTCGCCGCGCTTGATGACATCAACCTCTCTGATACGGAGACATAGAGTGATGAGGGCGAGGATGAACCGCAAGAGAAGAAGGGCGGTGACGACTTCTCCGGCATGTGCTTCATGGCCGACGCCAACGGCATTAGCGATTTCGAGCTTTATAGCGACTCGGACGAGGTACCCTCCTATGACCACCTCAACGAAGCTTTCTGCAAATTAGGAAAATTTCATGCTAGAGCAAGAGCTAGGTGTATGGAGTTAGAGAAGGAAGTAGGTACCTTGACTCGGGAGTTAGCTTCTCTTAGATCTTCTCCCTCTCGAGTCACTGATGACTGTTCTTTGTGTGATGCACTTTTTGTAGAGTTGGAGAACCTAAGAACTATACATGATAGTGTGTTATCTGAACTAGATAGTCTTAGGTTGAAGAATGCTAGCGATGATTCTGTTGATGCTATTCCACTAGATGCTAGTTTTCTTCATGCTCACTCTACTCCTTCTTGTGCTAATTGCCCTAAATTGCTTACTGAAATAAATGCCATGAGCGAACACCTTAGGAAGCTTTCTTCTAGAAACGATTAACTTGAAATGCATGCTTCTAAGGACCAAGCAAACTCATGTGAGGGCTGTAGGCAACTAAAACTTGACAATGAATCTCTAAATGTCAAGTGTGCTAATCTTGCTAAGGACCTACTAGCTAAGTCACAAGAAAATTGCTTGCGATGTAATGTGATTGAGGGGGACTTGGATAAAATCCATGTCGAACTTAGGAAGAAATTAGAAGACCAAGCTCATAGGTTTAGAAATGCGTCTTGCGTTTCTTGTGAGGCCCTCAAGATTGAGGCCGCCGTGCTGAGGGAGAAAAATGCACGTGCTGAGAGAGCTCATCTTTCTGGTTCTTCTTCCTCTCCTTCCCCCTGTTCTTCATGTGCCTCTTTCTTCCGAGATTGTGAGTATCTTATGAGTACTCTCGAGAAGTTTGTTGGAGGTAAAAAGAAGCTCAATCTTATTCTAAACCAATCCAAAATTAGCACATTTAATCAAGGTCTAGGATTTGACCCCTTGGAGCACGCTCGGGCGCATTCTCCCACCATTGTGCGTGGCTCCAAGAGTGGTGAGATTGTGGCAGCTCCCAGAGTGAGTACCACTGTATTTAGGTCTGCTGGGGTTGTTCATAAGACTTCTGACCAGAAGGGTGTTACTCCTGTAGCTTCTGCCTCTAGCAAGGCAAAGTACACATGCACCATCTGTAAGAAGGATGGTCACCTAGTAGATTTCTGTTTCAGGTGCGCCAAGAACACTCGGCGTGAACGTGTTGCTACTCTTAGGGGTATTCAAGGTCATCCCCAGACTCTGAGTGCTCCTAAGGCACACACTGTTGTTAGACAAGTTAGAGAGTTGCCTGTTTTTAGGGAGCGTCCAGGACTCGGTTTTCATGCTAGTTCTTCGAGTTTTAGTCCTAGAGTTGTTCGTAGTCAGTCTTTCCGCCGTTCTCTTGATATTCCTCATTTTTTTCATCGAGGTAGATATCAGCGGCGTGAGGTGTTTTCTAGTAGGAGATTTTGGCAGACTCACTAGGGTGGTCCGGTCTTTGCACCACGGTGGGCCAACTCAGTTCCAGCTCCTAGATCATCTACTAGAGTTGCTACTGATCTTGTTAAGGTTAAACGTCAGAGAGATACTCGAGTCCAGTCTTCTTCTGTGGCTGGTACTCTGAGGCGTCGTGTGGTTCAGTATTGGGTTCCCAGGTCTTCACTCTATCCCAGTACTGAGTCATCTTTCTCTCTTATGTCTTGATCAGGTTCGTCGGATGGGGAAGGGAGATGTTTGGATTGTCGACTCTGGTTGTTCTCGTCATATGACCAAAGATTCTCGATGGTTCTCTTCCCTAGTCCGAGCCCCCGGTGATGAGTTGATCACTTTCAAGGATGCTTCTTCATGTAGAGTCATTGCTAAAGGTACCACCTGTATTAATGACAATTTCATTCTTAAAGATGTTCCCTTAGTGAGTAAGCTGCAATACAATTTGCTTTTTGTTTCTCAGCTTATTGATGACACTTTCGAGGTGAGTTTTAAGAGTAATGCCTGTAGAATCCCCGATTCATCAGAAGGGTTAGTTTGCAGGATTTCTAGATATGGGAGAGTCTTTCGTGCTGATTTTTTCTGTTTCTTCTAGAGACTCCCTTCGGTGTTTAATTACTTCAGAGTCCCGTGATCTCTCCTTCTAGCATAGGAGATTGGTCACATTGGATTTGATCATTTGACCCGAGTTAGCAGCCACGACCTCATTCGTGGTTTGCCCAAACTGAAAATGGTCAAATACTTAGTTTGCTCTCCCTGTCGACATGGCAAGATGGTTGCTGCTTCTCATCCCCCAATCACTGTTGTGATGACTGATGCAACAGGATAGCTTTTACATATGGACACTGTTGGTCCAGCTAGAGTGCAGTCAGTGGGTGGGAAGTGGTATGTTCTTGTCATTGTTAATGATTTTTCGAGGTACTCTTGGGTGTTTTTCATGACCTCGAAGGATGAGACTTTTACCCATTTTAGGGGTTTGGTTCATAGGTTGTCTTTTGAGATCCCTGGTACCCTACGAGCTATACGCAGTGACAATGGCACGGAGTTCAAGAATTCCTATTTTGAGAGTTTCTGTGTGGAGTTTGGTTTAGAGCATCAGTTCTCCTCTCCCTACGTCCCTCAGCAAAATGGCATAGTGGAAAAGAAGGATAGGACCCTGGTAGAGATGGCCAGGACGATGCTAGATGAGTATAGCACTCCTAGGAAGTTTTGGACTGAGGCTATGCTACCGCTAGCCATGTTTCTAATCATGTATTCTTGAGAGCACATTTGCACCGCACTTCTTACGAGTTGAGGTACGGGCGAAAGCCCAGTGTTTCTCATTTTCGTGTGTTTGGTTGCAAGTGTTTTATTTTGAAGTCTGGTAACCTGGATAAGTTTGAGTCTCACTCTTCTAATGGTATCTTTCTGGGTTATTCGACTTCTTCTCGTAGCTATAGGGTCTAGAGTTGCGATGCGCATAAGATCATAGAGACCTGTGAGGTGACTTTTGATGAGGCTAGCCCAAGAGCTAGACCTGACATTTCAAGCTCTTCTTCCACCTTCGAGACCATCTTTGTAGAGGATGAGGATGATGGAGATGATGGTGTTCTACCTGATCCAGTCCCCTCTACACCTGAGGTGCCACCTCTTTCCATTTCTGTACCTCAGGAAGGCCAGCCCTTGCCTTCTGACTCTCATGCAACTAGTGGCTCTGCTCCTACCTCTTCTTTGCATGAGGTAGAGGCCACTTCCGCTTCTGGTCCTCTCCGTCATATTCAGCGTTCTCATCCACCTGATCAGATCATCGGCGATCTGTTTGAGCGGGTCACTCGCTCAAAATTAGGTTTGTCCAGTTTCTGCCTTCACTCTGCCTTTGTTGCCTCGTTTGAGCCGAAGGATGTGACTCATGCATTATTTGACGAGTCTTGGACTAATGCTATGCATGAGGAACTTGAAAACTTCGAGAGGAACAAAGTCTGGCAGCTTGTAGAATGCCCATCTGGTCATAATATCATTGGGACCAAGTGGGTGTTCAAGAACAAGCAAAGTGAGGATGGGGTTGTCATTCATAACAAGGCTAGGCTAGTTGCACAGGGCTTTTCTCGGGTTGACAGTCTTGACTTTGAGAAGACATTTGCCCCTGTAGATAGACTAGAGGTTATTAGGATCCTGCTTGCATTTTCTGCATCCCAGGGCTTCAAGCTCTATCAAATGGATGTCAAGAGTGCATTCCTCAATGGCTATATTGAGGAAGAGGTTTATTTCAAACAACCTCCAGGATTTGAGAACCCTAAGTTTCCGAGTCATGTATACAAGCTTTCCAAAGCTCTGTATGGACTCAAGCAGGCCCCCAGAGCATGGTATGAGAGGCTCAAGTCTTATCTTCTCAGCCATGACTTCAAGATGGGCGTAGTAGACAAAATTTTGTTCATCAGACACCATGAGTCTCATTTTCTTCTCGTCTAGATTTATGAGGACGATATCATTTTTGGTGGCTCATCTCATTTGCTTGTGTCTCAGTTTTCTGAGGTAATGAGCACAGAGTTTGAGATGAGTATGATAGGCGAGTTGAGCTACTTCCTTGGCTTCCAGATTGATAGCATCTAGGCCCCCTCAATTTTATTATTGTGTTTTATTATAGTTTTGGTATTGATGACTAAGTTAGTAATACTAAAAAGCTTTGAAGAACATATGCTGGAATCAATGATGGAGCACATTGAACGAACAAGATTAAGGTGCTTAGTTTCTAGTTTGTGACTTGGGAGATGATTCAAGTCAAATAGCTAGGTTTGTTTTTCTTTTTTGGTTGTCTAAAGAGGGACTTTGCACAAGCTAGTGAATTGGATCATAAGGCAGAGACAAAACTAGATTTCTCAAGGCAAAAGACACTTTGACATTGACCATTGAATCATATTTTTAGTATACAACAGACCAAATTTCAGCTATCCATTTCTTTAGTCAGTTGCATACACAGCATATTCTTTTGAAGTTAAAAAGATTCTTTGGTCCAATCTTGAAACTCTTCTGCGTCAAAATTTCCATCAGAATACCTGCTCATAGGACCAAAACTCTTGTTTTCATATTCCTTCGTCCTTGGTAAAAACCTCCTTGAAAATCATCTGATAGCCAAGGGATTGCCTATGTATGACGGACCAAATAATTCGGTCCGGGATACATGTTATAGTCACTTCTCTGTGACGGACCAAACTGTTCTCCGTTTTCCATTTACAGTGGACCAAATATTTTGGTCCGGCACTCATTCATTTTATACTAGTCCGTTGCTAAAGTAAATCGCTTGGATAAAACTTATCTCTGTTGAAAAAGGGTCTTTGGCTGCTAATCTTTAAGTCTCCATATATGACGGACCAAAATATTTGGTCCGTCGTACATGTGTCTCTATGCTAGACCAATCTCTTGAAAAGTCCATGTATGATGGACCAAAATATTTGGTCCGACGTACATGTATCTTTCTTAGTTGTGCGGCGGATCAAACTCTATGTAAAGCCTATGTACTATGGACCAAATTTTTTAGTTCGTCGTAAATATTCAAATTTGGTCCGTCATACACATGTCCAGTATCGCTAGGCACTGTTACTTAGTCCGTTGTACGTGTACTTTTCTGATATTTCTGGCATCTGACACGTCCAACGGCTACTGTAGCAGGTGTAACGGCTATATTCATTCCAAATGGCTATATAAGCATTTCCTGAGCCATCTACCACGAGGAGATTGAACTCCTTTACATTTTAGCATTGAAAATAGCTCTCATTCTCAAAAGGAGTCTGTGCTTCACTTTCAAACCAAAATTTTCAAACAATCTCTAAGTGTTTTAGCCCCAAGCCGAAGTCTAGCTGTGTGATTTGCGAGTGAACCAAGAGGTAGAACTTGTGCAAAGTTTATTACTCTTGGATCTCAGTGATCCTAGACAGTTTGGAGGAAGCGAACAGTGCGACCTGTCCAAAGGGGACTGTGGAAGGCCACTGTGTCTGTGAGAGGTTTGGAACTCACCTCACTGGAGTAGTGAAAGAGTTACCTGAGTGATCACCAGAGCTACTGCGACTAGCTTTGGAGAAGCAATACTTCGGAAGAAGTGCTTCAACGTGGATTAGGAGTGCGGCTCTGAACCACGGGATAAATCTTTGTCTCATCTGTGTTTTATTTTATTGCTTTTACTGTTACTATTGTTTGTTTTTATTTCTGTTATATATATATTCTGTTCTGTGCTTTTCTCTCATAAAGAACAGTGAATTGTCTTGAAGAAGTTAAAACTTGTAAAATTTGCCTATTCACCCCCCTCTAGGCCAACTAGATCCTTCAAGTGGTATCAGAGCAAGGTTTACCTTGTTTAGCTTAACTAGCTTTGGTAAATGGCCGAGGGAAATGGATCCGCAACTGTTAGTATTGGTAGAGTACCTGTTTTTGATGGCACAAATTATGCTTATTGGAAAATTAGGATGAGATGCTGTTTAGAAGCTGTCGGGTATGATGTGTAGAGGGTTACAGAGAAGCCTTTGCCTCCTCGTGTCATGCCTAAAGGGCAATCTGTATATGGTGAACCCACTCCTGGTGAGATTCAAAATATTCAGTATGATGCTCAAGCTAGAAATGCCATATTTTCCTGTCTTAGCTTAGAAGTTTTTGATAGAGTAAGTAATCTTACATCTGCTTATGATATATGGACAACATTACAAGAAATTTATGAAGGTACTTCTGATGTAAAAGAAGAAAAGTATTATGTTGTCCGAGAAAAATTTGATCAATTCAAAATGCTTTCTCAAGAAAATGCTAATGACATGTTCTCTAGGCTAAATCCTATTGTCAATGAACTAAAAGGCCTAGGAACTAAAATTTCTGATGTTGAGGTATGCAGGAAGATGATTAGAGTGCTCCCTCGAGCATATCACAGCTTGATCACATATCTGTCCAATAGTGGTGATCTCAAGAGGCTCACTCCAACCGAGCTACTAGGTAAAATATCTGCTCATGAGGTCACATTGGCTGATGAAGATGCTCCAAAGAAGAAATCCATCGCACTCAAAGCCAAGGAAGTTATACAAGACTCATCTGACGAAGATGATGATGAGTCAAGTAAGGATGAGGATGAAGATGTGAAGAAGTTAGCTCTACTCATGAGAAGAGCCAACAAACTCATGAGAAGAGTCAATTTCAAAGACAAAGAGAGGTCAAACTCTTACTCAAAGAAAAATCTTTTTTCTAATGTTGTTTGCTTTGAATGCAATGAAAAGGGGCACATAGCTGCTCGGTGTCCCAACAAAATCAAGAAGAAGAGCAAGTACAAGAACAAGGATGATGAGGATGAGGAGAAGACTCATGAAAAACCCAAGAAGAAGTTTTTCAAGAAAAGCTACTCCAAGAAATTTGTAAAGAAAGGAAAAGGAGAAGCTCACATAGGAGAATGGGTCACTGATGAAGAAAGCGCAAGTGAAGACTCATCCTCAGATGATGAAAGTTCAAAGTCAAAGGGCATAGCTGGGCTTGCACTAGATGAGTCAATTCCACCACCACCCTCATTTTCTCTCTGTCTGATGGCAAGATCAGATGAGGAAAAGGTAAGTGACTCACCTTCTTATGATGAGCTAGTAGAACTAGTTGAAGAACTAAATAATGCTTTGCATGATAAAACAAATTCAACTAGAACTCTTAAGAAGACTATCTCTGGCTTGTTTAATGATCAAAAGTTGCTAACAGACAAGTATGAAAAGCTTATGCATGAACATGAAAAGTCTGTACAAACTCACAATGATCTAGTTACAAGTCATGCTTTGCTTGCTAAGAATCATGAAGACTTGCAGACTAACTATTGTGAGCTAGAAATTGAAAATGAACTGATAGCCAACAAATCCAGTCATGTTTCTTTATGTGATGCATCAGTCTCATGTGACTTATTTAAAGAAGAAATCATGACCTTCAATTCTTCTGATGCTTGCAATGGTAACTGCAAATATGCTTCCTATGCCAAGGAGCTTAAAACTGAGAATGAAGAACTAAAAGCTAAGATAGCCACATTTGATAAAGGCTTAGAAAAATGCTTTCTGGGTAGTGCTACTCTTGACAAAATTCTTGTTGAACAGAAACCCAACTTGGGCAAAAAGGGCTTAGGGTATAAACCCAACAGTTTGCCTAAGAAAAGTTGACCAAGTCATATTGAACAGATTTTTGTCAAGAAAAGCACTCAATGTTATTACTGTCATAAATCAAATCATGAATCTAAAAATTGCTATCTTGCAAATGTTTCTCATGCCAAACGGGATTGCATGGTGGATGCCCATTACATGCTATTTAAAGATTTTAGGGGCAAAACAAATGTAAAATATGTAGGTTCCTCAAATCTAAATAAGAAACTTAAAGCTGTTTGGGTACCTAAGGCCATGTTGTTAAATCCTTTTAAACCTAAACTGGCTATAACTAACATCAAAGGACCCAAAAGTATTTGGGTACCTAAAGTAAAGAAATGAACTTGTAGGTAAACTATAAAAGTGGAGGCAGACATTGGGTTATTGACAGTGGCTGCACTCAACACATGACCGGTACCTCAAGAATGTTCACTTAAATTGAAGGAGAAAGTGATCCAAGTCACAAAATCACCTTTGGAGACAATAGCAAAAGAAAGGTAAAAGGTCTTGGTAAGATTGCTATATCAAATGATCACTCTATTGATAATGTTCTTCTTGTTGCTTCCTTAAATTTCAACTTATTATCTGTTGCTCAATTATGTGATCTTGGATTCCATTGTATCTTCTCATCTGATGGGGTAAATGTGTTTGATAAAAATGAAAAGCTTATATTCAAAGGTTTCAGATTTCAAAATCTCTACTTGGTAGATTTCAAATCTAACTCCTCATGCATCTCGACCTGCCTGTTAGCCAAAGTTTCTCTTGGATGGCTTTGGCATAGGCATCTTGGGCATGTAGGTATGTCTAATCTCAAAAAGCTTTTTAAAAATGAGCTAGTGGTGGGTCTAAAAGATGTTAAATTTGAAAAGAATAAGCTATGTAGTGCTTGTCAAGTAGGCAAACAAGTAGCTAATTCTCACCCAATTAAAAGTATCATGTCCACCACTAGACCACTTGAGCTTCTGCATATGGATGTTTTTGGCCCCACTTCATATGCTAGCATTGGTGGTAACTCATATTGTCTGGTAATTGTTGATGATTTCTCGAGATTCACTTGGGTATTCTTTTTGCCTAATAAAAGTGAAGTTGGAAAAATCTTCAAAACTTTTGCTAAAAGGGCTCAAAATGAATTTGATTGCCCCATCAAGAAAATAAGAAGTGACAATGGATCTGAGTTTGTTAACACCAATATTATTGAATACTGTGATGAATTAGGAATTAAGCATGAACTTTCTGCTACATATACTCCTCAGCAAAATGGTGTGGTTGAAAGAAAGAATAGAACTTTAATTGAAATGGCTAGATCTATGCTAGATGAATATGAAACTTCTAATGCGTTTTGGGCTGAAGCCATCAATACTGCTTGTCATACTGTTAATAGGCTTTATCTTCATAGATTGCTTAAGAAAACTCCTTATGAATCATTGGTGGGTAGAAGACCCAATATATCATATTTTCGTGTATTTGGTTGTAAAGAATATATCTACAAAAAGAGAACTTATTTGGGTAAATTTTAAACTAGATGTGATACTGGCATTATGCTAGGATATTCTTCTAAGTCCAAAGCATACAGGGTATTTAATAATTCAACTGGACTAGTAGAAGAAACTTATGATGTAAAGTTTGATGAATCTAATGGCTCACAAGGTGAGCATGAGAATTTAGATGATGTAGGTGATGATGGGTTGGCTCAAGCAATGAGAAAGATGGAAGTAGGTGATATTAAACCAAAGGAAGACAAGGATGAACCTCCTACTCAATCAATGGTACCCCATGATGGAACCCAAGATGGAGAAGAAGGAAAAGAACAAGATCGGCCAGTCTTCATCAAAAGTCATCATGCCATTGCTGAGGATCATCCCTCAGACCAAATCATTGGTGAAATCAATAAGAGTGTTCAAACTCGTTCTAGACAAGCTTCTTTTTGTGAACATTACTCTTTTGTTTCGTGTATTGAACCTAAAACAGTGGAAGAAGCTCTAGAAGATGCTGATTGGATAATTGCTATGCAAGAGGAACTCAATAATTTTGAAAGAAACAAAGTTTGGAGCTTAACAAAACGCCCAGAGGATCAAAATGTCATTGGTACAAAATGGGTATCCCGAAACAAGCAAGATGAGAATGGAGTGGTAATAAGGAATAAAGCCAGACTTGTAGCTCAAGGATTTACTCAAGTAGAAGGGCTGGACTATGGAGAGACTTATGCCCCAGTGGCACGTCTTGAAGCTATTCGGTTTCTTCTTGCCTTTGCCACTCATTTTAATATCACTCTATTTCAAATGGATGTGAAAAGTGCATTTCTTAATGGATTCATTGATGAAACTATTTATGTTGAGCAACCACCTGGTTTTGAAGACCCAAACTTGCCAAATCATATGTTCAAATTATTTAAGGCACTCTATGGTCTAAAACAAGCTCCTAGAGCATGGTATGAGCGTCTTAGAGATTTCCTACTTAATAAGAACTTCAAAACTGAGAAGGTTGATCCAACCTTGTTTCTGAAAGACATCAATGGAACATTAATGATTTGTCAAATATATGTAGATGATATTATCTTTGGTTGTACTAATCATTCTCTTTGCAAAGAATTTGGTGATATGATGGCCAAAGAATTTGAGATGTCTATGATTAGAGAGCTGGCATTCTTTCTGGAATTCGAAATCAAGCAATTGAAGGAGGGAACCATTATTTCACAAGAAAAGTACACCAAGGACCTCCTCAAGCGCTTCAAAATGGAAGAATGCAAGACAATAAAGACTCCCATGGCTACTAACACTCATCTTGATCAAGATGTGGGAGGTAAGTCTGTTGACCAAAAGCTTTTTGGATCCATGATAGGCTCATTACTATACTTGACAGCATAGCCTGACATCATGTTTAGTGTGTGTATGTGTGCTAGATTTCAAGCTGCACCTAAAGAAATTCACTTAAGTGCTGTAAAAAGGATATTTAGATATCTTAAGTTTACTTCTAGTATTGGTTTATGGTACCCTAAAGGTGCTCCATTCGAGCTTCTTGGCTACTCAGATTCTGATTATGCCGGATGCAAGATTGATCATAAAAGCACCTCGGGGTTGTCATTTGCTTGGAAGATCTTTAGTTTCTTGGTGTTCTAAAAGCAAAATTCAAGTAGCAGCATCCGCCCAGAAAGCAAGAATATGTGGCTGCAGGCAGTTGTTGTGCTCAAATTCTATTCATCAAACAAACATTTCTAGATTTTGGGATAAAATTTAATAATGTGCCTCTGTTCTGTGATAATGAAAGTGCAGTGAAAATAGCAAACAATCCGGTCCAACATTCCAGAACTAAGCATATTGAAATTCGACATCACTTTATTCGTGATCATGTTGTTAAAGGAAATATTGTGCTTAGTTATGTAAGAACTGAGGATCAATTGGCTGATATTTTCACTAAGCCGCTTGATGAGGCCAAATTTTCAAAATTAAGAAATGAACTAAATATCATTGCCTTTTCAAATGTTGTTTGATGATGTCACACTTAGGGGGAGCAAGCTTGCTATGCATCACTTGATACCCAATTTCCGAAAAACCTCTTCAGCTTCCGAAACTCCCTAAACTTCCGAAACTTCTCTAACTTCAAGCCTCTTTGGATTATGATGCATTTACTCCTTTATCGCAGCAATGGCTATAAAAGGCGAACCAGGGCTCTAGGGATGTAATCTTTCACTTAGTTTTTCTCCTTTCTACTCAAAACCTCTATCTTCTTCATGCCGAAAAGGATTTTCAAGGACGACCGGGACGACCCTGAGCTTGCGAAGCTCTAGAGGGATTACGAACTCGCCATGGCAAAGTTGGTAGAGGAAAGGGCGGTCACCCGTGACAGTGCCACCGTCGATGCCTTTCTTGCAATCTTCCCTGCCCTTTACAGGGCTAGGGAGGCTCTCATAGAGGCACTCGGGCGCGTGCGTCGGGGTGAAACTTAGGCCTTCCCCCTATAAAATCATTTCCCGGGCATAATGACCGGGGAATTTATATAAATAAAGAAATGTCTTTCTGAAATGTTTTTCTTGAATTTTCCTTGTCGTATCTTAGACCCTGCTTAAGGTGTCTCGAATCTCGCGTGGTTTCTCGATTGTATGATATTCACATCCGTCTGTCGCAAAATGTAGTTTAGGCTCGATGCGTAACACATCGTGTTAATATCTTGCACAGCTGACGGTGTGAATAAATAAAAATTCAAAAATAAAGAAAAAAATGCTACCATAAGAAAATACCGCTACAAGACTTACCTCACTATGCTTCCTTCTTATCCAATCCAAAATATAGTAACTAAGTCAAATTCAGCTAAAATATCTCTATTTAGCAATTGAGTTTCTCAAGGTGAGCTTAAATTGAAAATACTTATGCTCATTTGGATGTTAGACTCAAACATTCCCTATGATTTAAAGTTCTTCCAGTATTTCTTTTTATGTTGGTTTGGTTGCTATTCATAGCTATATCCCTTATTTTTTAAAATCTTCTGAAACATAGTCATATTGCAGACTAAGATCATTTTAAATAAACCAGCAAGTTCTCTCTTGGGGTCGAACCAATCTAAAACAGAATATCAATGCACCCCGGACTAAGAGTTTAGGTCCGTCACTAATGGAAGTCTTGGTCTCGACTCCGTCCAAGACCAAACCCTTCAACAGCGGACCAAAAACTGGTCCAGTCTAAGTGACTCAATTTGGTCCGGCCCAATTAGTAGAACTGTCTGATCTTTTTGCCAAATCAAGTCTGCCTTATGATCAAATGTTTCTAAGTCTGATTCTTATCCAAATTCAAATGGATTGTGTCTGTTTAATTTTTTTTTCTTCTCTCAAAATTTCAAAATTCGTTCAAAATCTTGCCTATTGCTTTAGGACTTATCCTTTGCTAACTCGACCTTGTTTTTGGGACTTCCTGTTTTGCTCAAACCGATTCCAAAAAGGGGTCCCACTATCTTTTTACCAGGATGCCTGTCCCCTTTCAACCACTCTGGTTAAAGGCGTCAGTTACCAAGGCAAGTTACTCTTATTACTCGCATTCATAGCAGTAATTCTTCCATCTTCCCCTAGTTACCTTCCTGCTTGCGCAAACTCTTCAAAACCAGAAAATCCATCTTAGCACCGAAGCATATCCTTAATCGGATCGTGGCAACGGTGTTCTCTGACATTTTGCGCAAGAACTTCTCTCAATCTCAGTAAGTTCCTTGAAACCTCCCTTTTATCTTCAAGTCTCAAACCCTAGACCTAGTTCTTAGAATTAAGTTTCACTGTTTTTAGGTCTGGTCTTGTGCTTGAAAAAGGGTCTGCATTTTGAGTCTGAGCAAGAGTTGGTTAGGAATCAAGATGAGGTCAAAGAACCCAGATAAGAGGGGACTGATTGGAAAAATTATTGATAAAGTAAAAAGCAAGCAACAGAAAATGTCTAGTTCATCTCCTGGAACAACTTTACCTGAACAACCTCAAGGACCTGTATTAATTCAAGATGTTCACAATACTGTCCGAGCAAACAGAAAAGTAGTTACTTCTCACCTAAGAAAAGGAAAACAAGTGATTGATTCTGAATCATCCTCTGAGGACTGTGCCTATGAGCCTAATAGTGAATCATCCTCAGAAAAGACTGAACTAGTTTCTGAAGTTGACTTTTTCAGTAGTGAGGAATTGGCTATCCTAAGTACCAAGAAACTGAGAGCAGTACGGTTAGTAAATGAGAAAATCTGGTTTCCTGAATCAAGACCAGCTTTGGGTGAAAACTTTGTGTCTTTGTTACACAAGAACATATATAATGCTTATCTGCACAGAAAAGATGGAAAAGGAAAGATGATATCTGCTTTGTCAACTCACCAGTATGTAGAATGGGATCAAGTAAATTCCATAATTGGCTCAACAGGATTGTTTGACTGCATAAATTCAACCCCTGGACTAATTTGTATAATGTCAAACCAAACAATACCATGGAGTGTGTCAAGAACACTAGAATTTTATGCATCCTTGTTAGTGAACAAACAGAGAAAATATATCATGTTCACTCTAAATGGAAAGATAAGAAAAATCAGATCAACTCAGTTTGTATCAGCAATTGGAGCCTCAAGTCCATTAGTAAATAGAACAAGGATATTTGAAAAGCTGTTCTTGAAGAGGAACGCGGTATGCTACACTAGCAAAAAAAAAACTACCGCATAACCAGAAAGCTACTCGCAAGAAGGG
Source organism: Otatea glauca (assembly GCA_036346275.1). NCBI lineage: Eukaryota > Viridiplantae > Streptophyta > Magnoliopsida > Poales > Poaceae > Otatea > Otatea glauca. The sequence goes on along the minus strand of CM070730.1, from coordinate 28,318,550 downwards.
GATCACAGATTAGATTACCACTAGACACGCAGTTGCAGAATCCTTCGCGCGTCGATGTAGTGGATCGTCCTCACCGCAGTCATTGCGTCAATGGAGTGGATCGTCCTCGCCTCGCCGTGGATCGTCCTCCCACGCCGCAGTCGCAGCAGTGTCACCGCAGCAGTCCACACGTCCAGGGATGGAACGCCGTGCGTCGGTGTGCAAGCACCTGGTCGCTCGACAGGGGCAGCGAGAGGAGGAGGCTAGGGTTTCGGATGAATCACTTCTAAACCGTGGAAAAGCACACCCTGCGCCCACCCTCCTCCCCTCCTTATATAGCCACGAGATGAAATCCTAAACCAGGGCCCATCAGCGTGCTAAGCCCACGAGGTCCATTAATTACGGACCCAATCCAAATTAATGCGTTCCAGCCCATTAAGTGTGTGACCCTGCAGGTTCACGTACGTTTGGACATGGATTCAGAAAACTCCTTTTCAATCCAATAGTTGGTAGCGGCTCCTTGCAAAGTATGCCAACTCCCAAACATACTATGATCAAATCGGACAGAACCTATCAAAAGTACTCATGTAATAATCCCTTTGCCAAGCATATGAAGATTGAACTCAAGGCGAGAAGCATGTCATCCTTTGATGATTTAATCCATCTCTCGTATCCGTGATATATTAATAAGTTGTGATTGACTCCTCAATCACGGCATGGCCATGCACTTCCTTAATCATATCACACGAGTGGCCTTATCATATATCTCCGCTTCATTGGAGTGGCAAATTCAATCTTGACTGCTCACTTCCCTCTGCACGTTTTATAGTAAACATGAAAGCTACCTTTATAACTATCCGGTTAGGAAGTAGTGCTTGATAGCCCCAAGGAAAACTATTACACATGTAGGGAATATGACAATCTCAGGTCTAAGGATCATACATCTACTATGTATGAGATACGCGATGACACATCTGAATGAAACATTCTCGCAGTTGTCCCATTGCGGGTCTATCTAACCCATGTTCTTCAACATGCGTCCACAATGTATAGATGATATCTCCATATCCCATGATCTATGAAGCATGATCATCGATCACTACATGTGCTGATCTATTCATCGTTGTCTTATACGATGATATCCGATCAGAGACATTTATCGAATTACATCAATAAGTAAAGAGCTTCATAAGCAAGTCACATACTTGTTAATCAATATAATGATACACATTCATTGGACCAATAATCATATTATTATTCATAAACATAGTCATGTTACAATCATCTAAATGATTTCCTCAAGGGCATAACACTAACAATCTCCCACTTGCACTTGAGTCAATCAATTAAGTATCTAATACCAATAGACCTCGTGTGCGCCTCATGCTTAGGCAGTGGCAGTGGTTTTGTCAACGGATCGGCCACATTGGCTTCCATGTGTACTTTGCATATTCTCACGTCACCTCTATCCACAATCTCGCGAATAAGGTGAAAGCGCCGGAGATGTGTTTAGATTTCTGATGTGATCTAGGCTCTTTTGCTTGTGCAATGGCACCACTATTATCACAATAGATGTCCATTGGACTAGGGGCATTAGCGACCACACCAAGCACTATGATAAACTTCTTAATCCACACAGCTTCTTTTGCGGCCTTCGAAGCTGCAATGTACTTCGCTTCTGTCGTAGAGTCGGCCACCGTGTTTTGCTTGGAACTCTTCCAGCTTACTGCCCCTGAGCCATCTACCACGAGGAGATTGAACTTCTTTACATTTTAGCATTGAAAATAGCTCTCATTCTCAAAAGGTGTCTGTGCTTCACATTCAAACCAAAATTCTCAAACAATCTCTAAGTGTTTTAGCCCCAAGCCGAAGTCTAGCTGTGTGATTTGCGAGTGAACCAAGAGACAGAACTTGTGCAAAGTTTATTACTCTTGGATCTCAGTGATCCTAGACAGCTTGGAGGAAGCGAAACAGGCGACTGCCCAAAGGGGTGTGGAAGGCCACGTGTGCGTAAGAGGTTTGGAACTCACCTCACTGGAGTAGTGAAAGAGTTACCTGAGTGATCACCAGAGCTACTGCGACTAGCTTTGGAGAAGCAATACTTCGGAAGAAGTGCTTCAACGTGGATTAGGAGTGCGGCTCTGAACCACGGGATAAATCTTTGTCTCATCTGTGTTTTATTTTATTGCTTTCGCTGTTACGATTGTTTGTTTTTATTTCTGTTATATATATATTCTGTTCTGTGCTTTTCTCTCATAAAGAATAGTGAATTGTCTTGAAGAAGTTAAAACTTGTAAAAGTTGCCTATTCACCCCCCTCTAGGCCAACTAGATCCTTCACAGATCAAGCAAACTCTTGAGGGCACTTTCTTGCATCAAGGCAAGTACACCCGAGACCTCCTGAGGTGCTTCGACATGTCTGACGGGAAGCCGGTGATGACTCCTGTGGCCACCACTGCTGTCCTCGAGCCGGATGATTATGGTGAGCCTGCTGATCAAAAGGAGTTTCAGAGCATGATCGGCTCCCTCTTGTAACCTCACTGCTTCGAGGCCGAACATACATTTCGCTGTGTCTGTGCGCTCGATTTCAGGCTTCTCCTGGCGCCTCTCATCGCCAGGCGATGAAGCGCATCTTCAGGTACCTTCGTGCTACCACTGATTGTGGTATTTGGTACTCTTCCTCTTCTTGTTTGTCCCTGAGAGCCTTTTCCGATGTCGACTTTGCTGGCTGTAGGATAGATAGGAAGAGCACTTCTGGCACTTGCCAATTCGTTGGCACTTCTCTTGTTTTTGGTCATCTAGGAAGCAGTCCAAAGTTGCTGACCCCACCGAGGCTCGAGTATGTTGCTACTGACCGATTCTTTGTAGCAGTGCTCTAGATGAGATCGACCTTGCGGGACTATGGGTTAGAGATAGAGAGTGTACCACTTTTCTGTGACAACACTTCTGCTATTTGCATTGCTAAAAATCTAGTGCAACATTTCAGGACCAAGCATATTGATATTAGATATCACTTCCTTAGAGACCATGTGAAGAAGGGAGATATCGCGCTTCAGTTTGTAGAGAGTGACCTCCAGTTAACCGATATCTTCACCAAGCCTTTGGATAGCTCCAGATTTGTTGCCATGAGGAGTGAGCTTGGAGTCGTGAGCCTTTATGGCTGTCGGGACCCGAATCTGAGAATCCGGACCCTCTATGTATTCTGTGCTAGTCTAGGATCACGCTAGCACACACAGTCTTACAGGGTTGCACATCACAGACATTCACAGCGATATAAGAATAAATAGTGCAAACATTTATATAAACTGAGTTGTACGACCTTATGGTCTCCTTACATAAATCAGCCACGCAGGGCTTACATTATCAGAGTAAATGAAATAGCAGCAGAATAAAAATAAATGTCGTGGAAGCCTTCATCTTGCCACAGGCAACCGACTGGGCTTGCCCCCTAATTGTCTGGATCCTCAATGTACTCCTCCTCCCACGCTGGTGTAGACTCCTCCACTGATGTTGGGGTTGATAAGCAAGGAGGGGTGAGTACACAAGACACTCAACAAGTAATGCACAGAATGCAACGCTATTACTATATGCAAAGCTTATTCCAAAGGATTGGCTTAATTGGTTCTTTTGCATCAAACAACATTTTTATTCCAGTATTTTATTTATATTAAAGCAGTGGAACAGTTATAAATAATACTAATTTCTTCAAATGGTTTTTCTTCCAAGATTCTCGGCACACAGCCTTAACAGTTCATTCTTAACACTGGCTCACAGCCACCCATTCCACATTTTTATTTTTGAAGATCTAACCCTTGACTGTAATCCCCGAGCAATGTCCAATACCGCGGACACGGCTATTCGAATAGATTTGACACTCTGCAGAGGTTGTAAACTTTACCCACAAGATACAGCCGCTCACCATACAGGTGATTGTCCGTAACAAAGCCTTTCAGGAACCTCTACCTTAAACCAAAGAACCTCTCCGGTATTGCCTTCATTATCACTTTCCTCACACAAAGCCGAAGTATAGGACAGGCCAATCACCGTTGGATGGGAACCAAGCCGTAGCATAGGTACGCTCGCCCGTACAGATACACCGCTGTGTACTGTCACCCTAAGGTATCAGAGGAAACATATAAGAACCCTAATCAACTAGGTCCGTCCCATACCGGACATGTGGTTGTACGGGTGACTCAGGTCAAAGGCTTGCAAGGTTAAGTCCTTAGCTGACCGAGGCAAGACTTCCATCACTCAACAGTGGCACACAGCCCATTGTGGCACACAGACTCACAACACTCATCAACCCATTGCCACACAGGCCCACCTGGCACACATCCTCTTGCCACTTGCCCCAGTCTAAACCATTTCCCACCCAGTTGATTATTGTGCAACACATGCCAAAAATAACTCAACATCGGTATGGAACCACACAGGTCTCCACACTTCAATTTCATCATGTGGCATCATCACACCACTTTCAAAATACATTCAATATTCGATTAGTCAATATTGTAGCATTTTTCCGAAAGATCATTCATGATTCATTGCCAGGCTAAGCATCTATTCACGGTCTAGCCTCCCGTGTTGGCACAATATTAACATCCAACTAATACAATCAAACATAGGGTGACAATGATTTAGGGCATACAATCAATAATTTCAAGGTGGCATAACAAAATGGGTTGGTCATCTACATTATCCCAAAGTAGTTTAAATCCATTTTTACTTAATTTAGCATGCATAATTTCAAAGCAAAATACATTTAAAAACTGGGATCAAAATGGTCAATGCATCACTTGCCTTCAAAGAGTTGCTGGTCGTGTTCCGAAGCTTGGTCTTGAGCGACGAACTCTTCATCGAAACCTTCTGGCAAATTTGCGTCTACGTGTACAAATAATATATGCAATAAATAACTAATAAAGTAGACTAAATGACCTCAAAAATTCAAATATAATTCACCATTAAAGAGATCATAATTTTATGAATTTTTAGAAATTTGAATCACCCAAATCCGAGTTAAAATGCAAAAGTTATAGCCATTTGATGTTTGAATAAAATCTGAAAATACAGAAATTAGAAAATCCGATTTTTTTCCGAATTACTTTTATACTGAAAATTCGCATTTATGACGTCAGCACAGAAATGAATTTCGACCAAAATATTTTTCTGGAGGAATGATGTCAGCATGATGTCATCTGACATGTGGCATGCTGTGGGGCAGCCACGTCGCCTCGGTCCATGGACTGGGTCCACGACCGGGCTTTGGTTCACCGTGGACTAGCGATCGCGTGCCGTCGCGGCGGTAGCGCAAGCCGTGGCGTCAGCGACGATGCACAACCAATCCCGACGAGACACGCGGCAACATCCAGACCGTTCGCTTAACCAACGGTCAGATCTCACTCCCGCACGACTCGGCGACGCATCGGAGATCGCGCGCCACGCGTAAGCCATCCATCGGTTCTCACAGATCCAACGGTCGCATCCACGTGCACTGGCGACGCTTCAATCTCCGCGCAGACACGCGGCGGGATCGCAACGGTCCGTTTGGAACCAACGGCTAAGATCTAGTCATTGCGTCAGTCAATGTGCGCACGCGTCTGCATGCGATTCGGCGAGGGATCGGCGCAATCTCAGCCGCACGTTCAGGAATGAACGGTGCCGATTCAATCGGCAACGCAGCCAACGGCCGACGCGTGTACGCATCACAGCCGCGCATCTACGATCGAACGGCTACGGCTAAACTACGCGACAACGCTTAGATCTCTACTGCACAGATCCGATCCGACGGTGCACGTTATCCGAGTGGTTTACTAAACAATCGAGCGACGCGGCGCTATCTTACGCGTCCAAAGATGATCCAAGGGTCCATATTAAATCTAACTACAAAACCCTAGATCTAATCCCTACCGCACATAACAAGATCTACGGTCACGAATCGATCTAGACGTAAACAGTGGTGGAGGCGACGTGGACTCACCGCAACGGTTGGATGGCAATCGGGTGGTTGAAGGAGTTCGGCGAGGTCGACGGTGGCGCGGAAGAAGAGGTTGCCGGAGCTGGGGTAGACGACATAGTCGATGGCGTTTCGTTGATTCCCCGACGAGAAGATCTGGCGCGATCGACGCGTCTCGGCGAGAGCGATACCCTGGTGGCCTCGGCGACGGCGGAGATGGACCGATGACGACGAAACTAAGAAAAAACGGCGGCGGGACAAAGCGGCTACTACGGTGAGCAAAAGCGTGCGCTAGGGAGAGTCTCGGTGTGCGTGCGAGGGGGCAAAAGACGCGGCGTTGAGTCCTCTGTAGAACGCGCTCACCAACGCGGCTTAAAGGGCCTCGACGTGTGCGAAACTGCCGGCGGTAATCACGGCCATCAAAGCCCGCGTCCCTCCGGTGATCTCGCGGAGACGAAGCGATGTGGCGAAATCTAGAGCGTCCGCGCGCAGTGATCCAACGGGCGAGGCGGCGAAGTGACGTGGTGATTTCTCGATCGCACGATGCTGATCCAACAGCGAAAAACAGCGGCGGCTAGGGTTTTAGCGGGGCGGGCTGCGCGGGCCGGCGACACGGGCTGGGCCAGACCGAAGGTTTCGGCCCAAACACTATTCCGCTGTTTTTAATTCCTTTTCGAATATAAATAATTCGAGACAATAGTTTTGGCCAAAGAAAATAGTAAAAATATCAGAAAAATTCCAGAAAAATTCTGAAAAATACTTTGAAACATTTGGAACTCAAATAAAATATTTTCAATAAAACTTTGCATTAAATTTTACATGAACTTAATTGAGTTCAAGAAAGTTCAGAAATGAATAAATCCAATTTAAATTCTAATAAATTCTCAGAAATTCTCAAAAATAAAAAATACTCCAAAATTTAAATTAGAGCAGATTTTAGGGTGTTACAATGGCCTATCGTGAGGGGGAGCTGGTGTGTATATTATGTGAAAAACTTGTTCTTTCTATTGCTTTGCTCTAAAAATCTGCTTACCAACTTGGTTATGTTCTCAGTTCTTCTCTCTGGACCATTTTTGGTTTAGCAATCAAATTGCTCTCTTCCACTCTCATTCAAACTCAAATTTATGCCTTTTATGATGTTTGTCAATATACTCATCAAGGGGGAGATTGAAAGACCATGTGGAGGTCTATCCTTGTTGGTGATGAGTTATTAACTGTGTTTGAGCTAGGTTTGCTTGAATATGAGTTTGATTTTGGATTTTCAAAATAAAGGAATTTGAGTTGTCTCTGCCAGGAGCAGCACTACCGACCATGTGGGCGCGGTAGTGTCGGCCAAACGACAGTACCGGCCGAGGGGTCCTGTAGTTATATTCCAGTGAGGGTGTTTTCGCTGGTTCTTCAGGGACCGACGCTACCGGCCATGTGGGAACGGTAGTGCTGGCCGAGCGGCACTACCAGTCCCAGGAGGCGGTAGTGCCAGTCAACAGAGCGAATGTTGAAATTGAATTTTGAATTTGTGTGAGGCTTATTGCATATCATTTTGGACAATGCTATGTGATGTGTTTCCTTGTTTTTGATGGTTGCAGGTCGACGATGCTAGATCATGGTGAGGCGAAGGATGACTGGGACTAGGCGAGAAGTGTCGAAGGTCCAGACGGTCGGGGATCGCTGGAAGATGATCGGAGACGGAGTCGTGTCAAGCCGTGAAGACAAGAAACGGTTGAGATGCTAGCTAGGCGCTGCATGGATCAATGATGACCATTGGATCTGGGTCTAGTTGATAGGTTAGCGAGTCTAGTTAGTGTGCTTTGAAAACCATGCAAGAAAACCCATTATGTGTTGTGGGTTTTAGGTGAACCCTTGCATGGCTGGTTAGTGGGTTAATTCTAGACCTTGATGGATGCTCTAGGGTTTAGAGGCTCATCAAAGGTGGTAGGTTGCCCAAAGGTAGTATAAATAGAGGGGTAGTGGTAGCCCTCCCTCACTTGAAGGTTTGAGTTGCTCCTTTGAGCTTTGCCCACATCAAGTTAGGCTTTGTAAAACTTTCATCCAGAAAATACAAAAATTCTCTTTACCTTATTGTGAATTTAAATTGCGCATTTACATTATGTCTTTACTTTACGCAATTTAAATTCAGCATTTACTTTCCCGCATTTACATTCTCACAATTTACTTTCTCGAAATTTGGATTTGCCTCCCTCCTTATAAATGTTGTTGTTCTAAGATGTCTTGAGGGTGTTTATATGGTGTTACACTTCACTTGCACCCTAGGATAGACTAAAGATCAAGTTTTCTATCAAGTTATCATTCTGTCTAGAACTTGTTCTTCGCGTAGTAGTCAGTCTTTGATTTTTAGAAAAATCTAGAAAAATATTTTTTGAATGATTCTTATTGGAGAAGGTGCGTGACTCATATATCTATCTTTAGAAAAATTTATGAGTCCACTGGTTGCACCGTTTGAGCGCTATGAAGTGAAAACCGAGCCTCAAATTTTCTGATCGAAGTTCCTGACTGTGTGTAATACTTAATTTTTCATGTCTTTATACAAAGCTTTTCAACTGCTCACAGGGAAAAAAATTCCTAAAAAGTTTAGAGCAACAGAAACTCACTAACCACCTGCTCCATGTGAGGATAATTATTGAAAAATCTGCTTTTACTTTTCTGAAAAGAGACTTTGTTGTTTTAGCTTTATCTCTTTTAGAAAAGAAGTTTTTGAATTGATTCCTTTTTGTTTGGACACTTGACAACCAGGATTGTCATTAAAATATCCCAAACATGGTTCATGATTCTCAACCATGTAAGCTAGGGGTACACATAGTTGTCTAATTGTACGGGTTTTGGAGGGTGTACGAATCTAAGAAACACTAGTTTGAACAAAAATCTTTGGGTGTTTTAGATTTTTATTGCGAGATTGTTTAGAGTACTTTGAGTGGAGAAAATTTTTATTTGGGATCATTCACCCCTCCCTCTGATCGCCATCTCGGTCTTTCACGAGTCTTGTCAATTGCCTGTGGTATACTAAGGTTTATCTATGTTTTTTCCGCTACAGTTTAATTTGTTAATCTTAGTTCATCCCTGCGTGGCATATTCATGTAAAGTCGATCATAAGGTCAGTAAATAGGTTAATAATTAATATATGGAGTCATTTATTATGTTTCCGCTCTGTATGATTGTGATATTCATCTATGTTGAGTCTATGTGTACTAGTATGATCTTGAACTAGTACAATATATAAAGAAGGACCAGATTTATACATTTGGGTCCCGCCAAGATCACCGAAGACAGGAAAGAAACATATACATATCGGCTAGAGGATACGAAAACGTAACGGCTACGAAAGGGTTGACGACGAAAGTGGCGGCAATAGACACGACGGGATGCTGTAGCCTGGTGAAGGTGCTCGCTGATGGACAGCACCGATGAGGAGGTGGCAGTTGGGGAGAATGGCAGGCAGTGCATGGGTGGGTGCCATGGATGGCTTCAATCGGATCTAGATGGCTTCGTCTGGTACATAGCATGGGGGGAGGAGGTGGGCCGTTGAATTTCAATTCAACGGTCTAAAAATAAACTTATTTTTCATACAGAATCAATCGACTGCTGGGTAGACAGTCCCAAAATTTTATGTATGTTCGTCTTGAATATTGAGAGAGGCATGAAATTTTTAAGCCGCTACGATCTAGTTGATGCTAGCTTCGTTTTACTTGAGAAAGGTAGTATATTACATTAGCGCATCACTCGAAATTTCAGGAAGGCATTGCAGAACGCTGTCGCAGCAATTTGGGAGGTACATACGTACTTTTGGAGTCGCTATCTCCGCTTTAATCTGTGCATGGCACGTACTCTAGCTTACAATGTGCAGCTTTTTCTTTTCTTTGAGAGAGAATATATATATATATATATATATATATACAGCAAACACTACTTCCAGCTGTTACAGTTTTTGTGTACGTTCTGGTTCATTTTTCAATATTGTTTCTCCATGATCAACTCAAGAATGATTAAATGGAATTCCTAATTATATAGGATGACCTATAAATAACTCATTTTTACTCCCATGAATAGAAAATAAGTATCAGTTCTAGACATATTGAGGCGCGATTTAAGAACACAACTTCGACCGTACAACTAGTTTATATTATAATACATTTATAAAACCTAATAAAGCTTATAGTAATCCCATAGGATTATTTTAGGCAAATCTACTCACGTTATTTTCGTACCACTGATTATTTGTAGGCAAATATTGTGTCAAAGACTAAATAGTTTGAGTGCACAGTTTAAAAGGTAGCGATTATTTTTGCAGAAAAACTAACGTACGGTGTACCGTTTGTACGGTTGTTGGCGTCAAAAACTTGAAGTAGGGTTTCTGACAACAGCACACCAGACGAACACCTGGTTCAGAGCGTGCCAGTTGATTTGACATGTAATCGATAAGGTAAAAATATAAAATTCACTCAAAGCCGATCGTAACGATCAATCGGCTTAGACTCAATCAGCTTGAAGCCGATTAAGATCAAAGTAACAGGATAAGTCTAACTAGCCGATTAAGGCTAATCAGAGGATAAAGGTAGATCGATTCTGAAGAAGGCGATGCGCAACAAAATCAGAATAAATCAAACCTGGGGCGTAATTTGGAGAAGATCAACAATCGGCGAGGCGCAACTTTATTGATCAAGATCGAATTACAAAGACTAAATGACAGAAACTACTCCTAGTCGACGGAAAAATAGATGAAAAGTACACGCGAATTGGTTGATTGGCTTTGGGCAGCTTTTCTGATCACCTATAGACCTCTTTTATACCCATTGGCCGATAGAATCCTGGTACAACACGTTAGGAGCAGAATCCGTATCGGCCTCTATTTGGATGGTGCTTTCCTTAACAACCTGTTCCGTTTCCAAATATCTTTAATCTGTATCCTGGTCGTATCTTGTTGATCTTGGATTGCCGATTCTAACCCTATCTGCCAAATTTTGGTGCAAACATATGCCCCCCATTTTTGGGAGATAACATATTATCTTCCAAAAATTTTCATTATCGGTTTGAACATATATTTTCTTATCATAGCCAAATTTTTAACTGTATCGAGTTAATTTGGCTTTCAGGTCGGTAATCGGCTAACTCGTATTTTCGTATTTGAGTTTTAGCCAATCAAGATCTAACCAGTACCTTGGACAAACCGATGCACATTACACGATCCCACGTTGATCCCTTACCAAATCGGCTATCTCGAGCTGACGGGTGGTATGATTTTCCAGACTAGATCAGCTTCGTTGAACAAAAATCATCGGCCGAATCCGATTTTTTCTTCCTTCACTCTTTTCTCGCAATCTTAATTGGATGAAGCTCATTAATAGTTTTATCCCTTCGTTTTTCTTGTTCAGCTTCCCTCATCTCTTGGGTCCTTAGCCGCTCAAGCCTTCTTCTTTGTGATCGGCTTAAACCTGGAGGACACCATCTCGGCTTTGGTTCGATCGACTTACATATTTTTCCTACCAGATCCATACTAGCCGCAGTGCTAGACCCTTCATCTTGGTCTTGTTTCTGACTTATGGTCGGCTTATAAATTCTATCTTTAGCCGACCATCGCTTCCTATCACCTTGACATGGGTAATACTGCATCGGACATGTGTTTGGTGATGGCAAAGCTAATCCCTTATCCCAGCAAAATTGCCAAAAAAGGCACCGCTGGTGAGCTCTTTCAGGGCCGTTTGGCCGATATTCATTAACTGGCCGATGTGGAGGACTTTGTCGTGGCCTTTCATTCCTCCTTTCATATTTTGCTAGTAGTGGGGAAAAAGTGGGCTTCGACTTCTGTATCGGCTTACGTAGTGGCAATGCTCTCTCAGCCTGATATTCCTTTGATGTGATTGTTTTAAAAAAATTTCCTTCACGGTCGGCTTTTATTTGTATAGAGCCAACAGTAATCATGAGTGTCTTATTACCATCAGAATTTGATTATACATCGGCTTGACGCGTCATTTTTATAGCCGATGATATATGAATTTGATCCTTAGGCTCTGCATCTTGTGTCGGCTTTTCCTTCTTTTTAGAGCAATGGACCATGTAATTGGAAAAGGATCAGCGTCCAACTGCATCGTCTGCTCTTCTGCAAATTTTAGTTGGTCATCCTCTATAGCTGATTGTATCTTGTCTTTGTTATTCTTCAATTCATCTTTGAAGCCCTTATTATCGGAGAAACGGCTTTCTTGAACTGATACTCATTGTAGGAGATGACTTAAATTGGTGAATTCCTGCGCGCCGAATTTTTCTCTTAATGGGGGTATCAACCCCTGGAAAGCTAAATCGGCCAACTGATTATCAGGTAGGGTAACACTAAAACACCTATTTCTCACTTCCCTGAATCTCTTAACATAATCATTTACTGATTCCCCAGACTTCTGTTGGACAGAACTTAGATCTGAAATCCTGAGTTCCAGACCGCCGGAGAAAAAGTACTCATGGAATCGGCTTTCCAAATCGTTCCAAAAATAAACTGAATTTGGAGGTAAACTAGTAAACCAAGTGAAAGCAGCTCCTGATAAAGACAAGGGGAATAATCTAATTTTTAGCCTGTCGGACTGAGCTATCTCGCCACACTGAGCGATAAAGCATCCGATGTGCTCTAAGGTCGTGACCGAATCATCCCCAGAAAATTTGGCAAAATCAGGAACTTTAAAATTATGTGGATATTGCATGCGATCTATATAATCCGGATACGGCTTTCTATAGCCGATGACTCTACCCTTTGGCTGTAAGCCGAATTGATCTATCAACACAGCAGAAATCTGGTCAGCCCAATTAATGTTGTTAGCCGACGAGATATCAGGGCTCTACCAATGATCATGACTGGTATTCTGCCCCCCGAGTGCAAACTCGGGCTACCGGTTAGACTGAGCCGACGGATTTTGTGGGATTTGATTATACCCATCGTACCTCCTAAACGGTGGTTTTGGTACAGGGATAAAGGGCTTTGCGTAGGTTACTACCTTATGAGGGACCGGATTCCTAGGCGAAATCGGTTCTTGGTACTGGACGTGCCTAATGGGTTCAATCGGCTGTGAGACCGATTGTGGAAAATATTAAACGGAGTTGACGGCGGCAAGACGGTTGACACGTTCAGTTTAGCGGCATCAGTGTATGCCTGATAATGTGTGACCCCGCTAGGACGAGGATCCCGAGGTAACATAATCATCGATTGAGTCAGCATCATAGAGGGTATTGGAGCCGACGGTTTTGGTGGTGCCGCTATGCTAGAACTTTACGCTATAGAGTAAACATGATATGTTGGTGGCGCTTGTAGTGGATCGAGTAGGCTTCCAGATGAAGCCAACTCTTGAGCAACAGTTTTAACACTATTTGCGATCATCGGCTTGAGGGTAGTGACCAAAGCCGATGATTGATTGATTAATGCATGATGTATTGATTGCTCGATCATAGCCGATAGTTCAGCCTGTGCAGGTATGCAATGACTTACCGGCCCAGTTGTAACCCCAGCTTCACCGAGCGGGTTCAGCGTTGGCAGAGCAGCCTTCTGGGTTATACCGTGTCGGGTTTTTTGGTAGCAACCCAACATCATCTCTTCCAAAGCAGATTTTCAATCTTAAATCTCCTTACGCTGCTCTGGCGTTAAATCGTCTAGTGTGGGGATGATTATAGCTTCTGTGTTGAGATTGGATGGCAGAATTTCTTTACTTGATGAAGCCATCGGTCCCACCGGGCGTGCCAAGAGTGTGTTGGCGTCAAAAACTTGAAGTAGGGTTCCTGACAACAGCACACCAGACGAACACCTGGTTCAGAGCGTGCCAGTCGATTTGACCTGAATTGACAAGGTAAAAATATAAAATTCACTCAAAGCCGATCGTAACGATCAATCGGCTTAGACTCAATCAGCTTGAAGCCGATTAAGATCAAAGTAACAGGGTAAGTCTAACTAGCCAATTAAGGTTAATCAGAGGATAAAGGTAGATCGATTCTGAAGAAGGCGATGCGCAACAAAATCAGAATAAATCAGACCTGGGGCGTAATTTGAAGAAGATCAACAATCGACGATGCGCAACTTTATTGATCAAGATCGAATTACAAAGACTAAATTACAGAAACTACTTCTAGTCGACGGAAAAATAGATGAAAAGTACACGTGAATTGGTTGATTGGCTTTGGGCAGCTTTTCTGATCACTTATAGACCTCTTTTATACCCATTGGCCGATAGAATCCTGGTACAACACGTTAGGAGCAGAATCCGTATCGGCCTCTATTTGGATGGTGCTTTCCTTAACAACCTGTTCCGTTTCCAAATATCTTCAATCTGTATCCTGATCGTATCTTGTTGATCTTGGACTGCCGATTCTAACCCTATCTGCCAAATTTTGGTGCAAACAACGGTATACTATTTTGTGCCGGTGAAACCGGCGAAACCTCTGAATCCTGGTTCTAAAACCTATGAAACTTCTGAAACCTATTTGGATGGTGTTTTCCTTAACAACCTGTTCCGTTTCCAAATATCTTCAATCTGTATCCTGGTCGTATCTTATTGATCTTGGACTGCCGATTCTGACCCTATCTGCCAAATTTTGGTGCAAACAACGGTATACTATTTTGTGCCGGTGAAACCGGCGAAACCTCTGAATCCTGGTTCTGAAACCTATGAAACTTCTAAAACCTGTTATGAAACCTCTGAAACCTGTTCTGAAACCTGTAAAAGCTGCTATACCGTTGGAATCAATTCCAACAGTGTAGGGTTTAGTAGTAGCTCTCTTATTTTTGACTGGAGAGACTTTGTTGTCCATGTATGCACCATTAACGGTAACATCGATTGTGCTGAACGTGACACGCGTACTATGTACCCAGACAAACGCGCGCACGAAAGCTGGATGATCCCACCTGACCACTGGGTGGGTGCCATGAGTCGCCGACGACGTTGCTTAGGAATGAAGCAGGTAGTCGCGCTCGCGGCTTTAGAGACCAGGCTACACATGGAATAATTCCTGAACCTCAAATTGGCTGCTCGACAAGAGGCTTACCATGCTGAAACCTGCAGTAAACGCTGATCGAAGCGAGATGGTCTTCAGACTGGCCAATGCCATGGAAATTGAGCTTGATCCAACCCTTGCGAGGAGGGGGTCAAGTCCTTCGGCGTGTTGCTGGAAGTCGATGGCGCAAAATTTCCCTTCAGCTGTCAAAATTACTACCCTTGTAGTCTTCACTGAACAGCCGTGATATGCACTCATCCAAGCGCATACGAAAATAGGCCACAAGGCAGACAAAACAGAACCAAGAACAGTAGGTGAATGATGATGTGCACTAATGAATTTACTCTCGCCGATCTGGATTTCCATTTCTATATATTAAAACAACCTATATGACATGAATCCAAGGAAGATATAGAATGATGTAATATGGGACCGAGTTAGTTGATCAGAGAGAGAGATGAATGATCAACAACAATTTTTCCCTTCTCACTGGACAAAAAGTGCCAACCACAACCTCACTTCATCAAAGAACAGCAGAAAGATACATTTTCAGATAAAATCATCCAGGGGCGGCACTACCGCAGTCTAAAATCCGGTAGTACTGGAATGAACGTAAAACCGGCATTACCACATTACGGAGTCTGGTAGTACCAGAATGAACAGTGAAATCAGGATAAACAGAAAAAATCAACACGATTTTAAATCCAAGAATTGATGTAACTTTTGATCACCTTATCCAAAACCCGTGAAACTTTGCATGCACCTTCCTATTGATGTCAGAAACATATTCCAATTATCAATCGAAGATATTGACCTTAAAGTTCTGATATTTTTCAAATTTAAGGAATGTTGCACCAAAACTAGGTCAACACTACAAACTTAAATCTGAGCTTGCTCATAGGGATTTGATGATAAAGATAATCACGCACATGTCATAGCAAGTAAGAACAACAAAGAAGCAGCTCTTAAATTTGCAAGAGTAAGATCTACCACGAATCCTTCCTTTTCAAGAAAAAACTGTTTTCTTGAGAAAAACTTTGGAGATCGTGTTAAAGCTACCTAAATGATTGAGATATGATCTACAGAGGATTCATCCATCAATCATTCATCCTTGACAACAAAATATCAAAAAAGAAAGAAACAAAAAAAAATCAAAAACCCAAGAAAGGAGGGAGACAAAACTTGAGCTAGAACATGAGCACGAATTTGATTTCTATTTCATATTCAGAGGAATGATTACAAAACCTCTCCATATGAGGGCAATGCTCTCTCTAGAGCACACACACATAAAGACTCTGCTCTCTTTCTCTGGAGGTCCTTTCTCTCGAAAACCTTACCTCATATCTACCTCTACATCTCAACCACTTATACAGAAGCGCACACCACAAACCCTAACCTGAACAAAAAGTGGATTCCATCCACACTCAACATACGCTAAACCACTAATCCAACACCATAATGGGTTTTATACTCACACGCATGCTTCTCAAAGTAGCCTTCTTCATGGCATTCCAATTAGCTCCATGAGCCCGAATCAAGTCCATCTCCTCTTTGGCTTGATCTAAACCATTTAGGCCAACTCCGCGGTTTTTTCAAACCACCTCCACCTCCGGTATTAGGCAAATTACCAATATGCCACACTACCAGTCTTTTCGCATTTCCTTCATTCCGAAGCATTGCCCATGCTCTGTCACCTTCCATGTGGCCCCAATGACTTGCCGCCAAGCCTCTCACGAGTCCGGATCCCCCCAACCGTCCTTGCTTGCAAACGAGCTCAAGTCATTTGGCACATCACATGTTCTTGTTCGCTTGACCATGACTGCCTTGGCTTCCTTGACCGTTCTGGATCTCAACTCCTCCCTGAGTATAGTCCCGGTCTACGTTGTCGTTGCCCACCATATCCATCACCAATAGCTCACGCTTCAGCTCTTTGTCTTCTAGGCTTGTAGCAACTCCCAGTCTTAGTCATCTTTCGACATCACCTTAACTGTCTAGACCTCAACACTCCTAGCCTAGTCTCGGTCACCTTGTTTCATCATGACCTAGCTCCGAAGTCTTGCAACTATCAGAGACAAGCAAAACGTCACGTAGCATTGCTCAACAAAATATGCAATAAGCACACTTAACCATAATGATAAACACAACACCATGGAAAAAGATTACCGCTGCTCAACCCATGGTAGTGCCGCAAATCCGGTAGTAGCACCATTCCAAGGCTGATAGTATCGCTAGAGCTTGAACCAAAATGCTCTTTGAAAAATAACTACCGCTTCACAAAAGCTAGTAGTACCGTCTTCCCGATACTACCGCATTTTTAATGCCGGTAGTACCACACTCACACCAGAAAAACAACCTTATGAAAAATAGCTACCGCCTCTCAAAGCCCAGTAGCACCGCAATCCTGGTACTACCACCCTTATCACATTGGTAGTACCGCCTTGAACTCTCATCAACTCAAGTTGCTCAAAACCAAAACAAATTTAATTTAAACTCAAACATGAGCACCACAAGTTTAAACATAATCAAATACTCATCACAAATATGGGTAGACCACCATATGGTCTCTCATGTAAATAGCTAAAGAAGGGGGTAAAGTCTTAAGAGTTCTTACTCAAAAGCAAGGGAGGAATTATATTCCAACTCCATGTAGAAGTTAAGGAGGAATTTTTCCTTGAGCGTCAACCCTGTAAAGTCAGGTCCACCATCAAACAAGGCAAGCTGAAAACCCATACAGGTATATAAGAAGAAAGATCAGTAGAAAAACACATACACGGCAATTTCAACTTCACATCATCACTGACATGGAATAACTCAAAAATGAATTCACAGGAACTGCTGAATCTTTCATCAAAATTTTCCATGTCAACTACTTCATGAATGTAATCCAGAGTTGCCCACAAGAACCTGTTTCTTTCCATAAGTAGGAAACGCTTCACCATGGTATAACCAACGCGTTTCTTATCAGAAATAGATTCACATGACATCTTGAGACTATAAGAAGCCACAATCATCTTATTTAACCTAGTAGGGCGGCTAAAGTTTGCCTCTAAGATGTTCCCAAACATTTGCAATCCCGGAACAAAGAAAAGTGTCGGCTTATCAACCCTTCTTCTGCATTGCTCATTAACCAGGAGCACTTTTACATCCAAGTCAAGGCAAGCCTTAACGTCAGCGGGAGAGAGAGCTGGATCATAGATTCCAATGTCATCAATTGGAAATATCTGATCTTCCTTGACAAGAAGAGCGAAAGCAAGCTGGTACTGAGATATTGGAATGAATTCAAGGCTCTCAATGCCATAGATAACCATCTGGATGAACTCATGAGTTCCCAACATTCGTGAGACATGGTTTTTGTTAGGGATAAATGCATGGCATATTAAAATTGAAGACAAGATTTAACGTGGAAAATCCGGCCTTACGGGTAAAAAACCACGAGAAACAATCCACTGTAATGCTTCAAGATTACAAGTACAGGAGGTTATCTTATAAAGCCAAAGAGCCCTAGTTGTGGAAGACTGGACTAACAACTATTTAGATAGAAACCGAAAGATATGGTAAGTTGAGATATTGAGTTATCTCCAACAAACCTCCCCTTAACTCAAAATCTATAATAAAGTTGCTTCTGGAAAAACCCTGAAGGGTAAATAAACACATGAATACAAGTGCGTTAAAAGTCCAAATGACTACTGAACGAGAAAGTCCAAATCACCGCTCCGGTTAGGCGAGCTCCTTGCCTTTACAAATGATTGGGCCTTCTCACAGCATTCTTTGAGAAGATCACCGATGTCACACACCTCCAAGCCGTCTAGGAGGCGACAACCTCTAAGAGTAATAGGTGATGACACTTGCTCGAAGTCAAATTGAGTGTCTAGAGACTCAACATTTAATGCACCACTCAATTTTCTCCTAACTCTCTCAAGATGAGAATTTAATGCACACAAATGAGTAGGAGGCAATCTAGAGCTCAAGATGATCAATGAGGTCCAAAAAACTTGCTCTAGAATGTAGGTGGAGGGGTATTTATAACCCCCACCAACCAAAACTAGTTGTTGCCCAAAATCGTGCTGAGAGGCCGGTCATACTGCCCCTGGGCCGGTATGACCGGCCCTTAGAGGCTAACGGTCGATACTATGTATTTAATGCACCGTTAGTGACCATTGGTCACTTGGCCGGTATGAATGGAGAGGGTCCGGTCATACTGCTCACCGGTATGACCGGAGGGCCTCCGGTCATACCGCCCTCCACAGGTGCAAAATGCACTTGTTCTGGAAAAAAACAGACCGGCCTGGGCTCGGTCATACCGACGGCTGGTATGATCGGAGGGGGCCCGGTCATACCGGCCCCACAGAACAAAAAAATGCAATCTTTAGGATTTTAATTTCTATTTTGAATGCACTTACAAGAAGATGTTCCATTGCATAAGAATTGAGCCTTAAGACTTTTATCAACCTCAATCGCACGACAAGAGACCCCTCTTTATAGAACTACTCTATTATAGCAATCCGATCTTTTCTCCAAACCCTGAGATCGGTAAAAGACTAAGAAAAATCCTTAATTTTATACCTTGGTTATCTTTGACACCGATGCATGCTATTCTTTTTCACTCACTCCTAGTTCCCATGATCGTCAAACTTTGGACCAACCTGTTCTTCAAGTACTCAATTGAAAATGTCAGTCCTTTTTCATTGATTTTCATTCATTACCAAAACCAAAACGAATTAGGGGGCTAGATGCGTTCAATCTCCCCCTTTCTGGTAATTGATGACAATCCTCATATAAAATTAAATAGATGTTGAAATTTTGAGTATGCAACTTAGAAACACAAGTTGTATACTCAAAAACTTGGTTTTAACAATATTTTGCCCTTTTTCATTTAAAAAGAAGTTAGGCACAAAATATCATTAATACAACCAATATTTAATTGGAAACTCCCCGGAATATGTGCGAAAAGAATGAAGGAAGGTTGTTTGCACATTTTGGATTTTTGAGAAAATTTTGACGGAGTTTTCCTTTAAATTTTGAATCCGAGGATAACCAAATATAATCAATGAAAATGAGAAAATGAACATGAGTAACATGAAACCATAATTGTTAAGCATCCAAGATAACCATAAACATCTAAAGGCAACATAAGGTAAAAGTCTAAACATAGCCAACCAAAAGATAGAAAACAAGGTTCATATAGGTTCATATAAAGTAATAACTTAAGCTAATACTTAATCTTCACTTTGCCACTTCTCCCCCTTTGTCATCAAATACCAAAAAGGAAGTAACTGTGCAATCTCAAGACGAAGGAGGCGGCGAAGGAGGTGGAGTGCAACGAGCTCCAAAACGGTGAAAAGAGATAGGAGCCTGCTAAGAGCGAAACTCCTCAAACGAAGTGCGAAGCTCGGTGATAGAAGAATCAATAGAGTCCATTCTCCCTCTGACCTCCTCAACAACCTGGTGAGTCTGAGCCTGATAATCATCAACCCGAGCAAAGTTGTTCATCATGTCTGTCCTAAGACTCGCAAAACTACTCATCATAGCATTATGCAAAATATCAAAGTTCTCATTTGCGAATCCTGAGTAGAGCTGTGATGTAGGGTGTGCCTGTTGCTCCTCTTCTCCAAGGTCATGCTGGAATGGCTGCCGCTGCGATGATTGACCTCGCTGAGCTTGAGGACCTACCTCTCGTGGCTTATATGGCTTGTGGGCACTCCCACAGCCACCACGGTATCCTGTTACCCTCTTAATGATCATCATGATATAGGGAGCAAAATAGATCCATTTGCCACGATCTTCAGCCGAGGAATGCATCTCTCGATGTACAAAATCAACCACATCAAATTTTTCTTTCTTCAAAATGTTACTCATAATATTCCATGCATAGCCTCTAATCTCATCGAAGTTACTGCTCTTGGGATGAACGGTAACTCGCACAATCCTATTTATGAGGCTGGATGTGGGAAGGAGGTGAGTCATCTTACCCGGCCTCTTGACTCGAGCAGAAGGATCATAGAAGCTATATTGCTCTTGGAGAGGAAGAGAGGAGTCACTGTGAATTTTTGGCTGACTGCTGTGATAAACTCCCCAAGCTTGTTCAATCTCTACCTTCGAAGTTGTGTACACCGCTGCATTTGTCATCCAAGTAATCTCATCAAAGGAATCAGAAATATGCAAAGTGGCATAGAACTGACGGATCATATCTTCATTGTAGTCGCACCTCATGCTGACAAAGTGTGCAAGATCTTCTCCATGAAAAAGTTCGGGCACCCCAACAAATAAAGGAATTGTTCTGATGTGCTCCCAGCTCACCCATTTATGATATGCAAACTCCTTGTTTAGATAAATCTCATGATAGACTTTTTGCTGAAAAAGAGTTCTAAACTTGTCTAAGGTGGCACTTCCGGGGAGCAAGTATTGATTTGCTAGCCGAAGAGAAAATATTTTCCCCCCTTAATCTTCCTTAGATCCATGGTGGGCCGGAAATCATCAAAGTTTTCTTCTTCTGACTCTTCATTTTCACTGTCATTTTCTTCTTCAAAATCGATATCCATTTCATCGTCACTTTCACTTGATTCTGACAAAGCTTTCTTTCCCTTTCCCCCTTTTGAGATCCCACCAAGTTCTGCTTGTATCTTCCTACGGATCTCTCGATCTTTAGCAGCTCGAGATTGGGAGTCATCACTGTCGCTATCATGAGCTAAATGAACACCCCTTCCACGAGTTGATTTTCGAATAACTCCGCTGCCGTGAGGAGGAGGCAAATTTTTAGTCCTTGGCATGATGACTGAGATAGCAAGCAATAGATACAATGAGAACAAGGATTAATAGCGCTAGAGTCGGATCACAATGCATTTGTGGTATAGAAATGCAAGAAATGGGATTTTAGTACTGTTACCCTGGTCATACCGCCCAAGGATCCGGTAGCACCAGCCATGGGCGGTGCTACCACCCAAAGGGTCGGTATGACCGGCCGCACGGTTCCTTTTAATCTAATTTTGCGATTTTTGAGTAGATCGGTCCATTGAATAGCACATACAGACATTAGATGTCAATTATCTACTTATTTTACCCAAAAAAATTCGGGTGATTTTGCATGATTTAGCCACATTTTGCATTTAACCCTAAAATTTCAAATATGAACTCTAGGGCATGAAAAATGCAAGGAATTTTGAAGGAGAGTGAAGGAAAAGGGTACATTGAATTAGTAGATCGAGATGAGAGCGAAAGATTTGAGGGGAATCAAAAGATTTCTTGATTGGAGATCTTGGGAAGAAAGAGTGTTCTTGAGAGTAGAGAGAAAGAAGGGGATAAAAATGAGAGGAGTTCGGGCTGGCTAGGAGATAGATATTAAGGGGACGGTTATACCGAGAAATGCGCTAAGACTGCATTTGCTCGACAAGGTCGGTATGACCGCACTGAGGTCGGTCATACCGCTCACCGGTGCTACCGTAATGACTCCGGTAGCATCGGCCCTGACAGGCTGAAAATGCCATTTAAACACCAAAATGAGTTGTAGTTGCTCATTTATTCATATTTATGATGAATAATTTATTTGAGCACTTCAACTCAATAAAACAATCATGGGAGCGATAATTTCCACAAGTAATTTTTTTATTAAAAATAGACCTCTTTTGAGAGTACGAGAAACTTTTGGAAATAACCAAATTTCTTGAGATAATTTCTGCCTTTTGGTTATATATGAGTTTGAAATACCTTTTGTGAGTCTAGATATGACACAAATTTAGCTCCAAGGCAGATACTCACAATGTGCACTTTAATAGATTAATATAGATCAATTTTTTATTCTGAAAGGATTTTGAAAAACAGGACTTGGATTGAAATATTTGGTATATTTTTCAATATAGTGATCATTTGATATAGTAGATTGAATTAAAAGTGAGATTTACATATAAAGATATATGTATATATCTTGAGATGAAGAATTTTAGAAAATAGCACCTCTTAAAGAATTTTAAAATAAGATAATTTTCAAATATATGGTCCTAGTGTTTTCAAGGAAAGCCTCTTTTAAATATATTTAAACTTGTTTTATAATTTCACATTTATAGGGATGTGGTATATATGGAAAGATATAACACTCCCCCTAAATGTGTTATCCATTAAGAAATCCAATCAGCTAATTAAGATCAAATAAAATTCAATCATTGGTGCGCATGATCAAGCAACATTAGAGATATCTACGACATTTAATTCATTCCTCAATTTACAAAACCTTGCTTCATCTAAGGGTTTGGTGAGGATATCTACTAATTGATCTTCGGTTCTAATGTGACTAATCTTAATATCACCTTTGCTAACATGATCTCTTAAGAAATGGTGGCGAATATCTATATGTTTGGTTCTTGAAAGTTGGACTGGGTTGTTGGCTATTTTAACGGCACTTTCATTATTGCACAAAAGAGGCACATTTTTTAAATTAATACCATAATCCATTAAGGTTTGCCTCATCCACAACAATTGCGCACAACAATTACCGGCAGATATATATTCGGCTTTGGCAGTGGATAAAACTACCGAATTTTGTTTCTTGGAGAACCAAGAAACGAGAGATCTACGTAGAAATTGACAACTTCCCGAGGTGCTTTTTCTATTCACTTTACAACCCGCATAATTCGAATCCGAATATCCAACTGAATCAAACTTAGCACCCTTAGGATACCATAACCCTATATTTGAGGAATGCTTTAAATATTTTAAAATTCTCTTAACGGCCACTAAATGGCACTCTTTAGGTGAAGCTTGAAAACGAGCACACATGCAAACACTAAACATGATATCGGGCCTAGATGCGATGAGATAAAGTAAGCTACCAATCATAGAATGATAAAGCTTTAAATCTACCGGTTTACCTCCCTCATTTAGATCAAGATGCCCGTTGGATGCCATTGGAGTCTTGATAGGCTTTGAGTCTTCCATGCCAAACCTCTTGAGCAAATCTTTCATATACTTGGTTTGACTCACGAACGTCCTATTTTTGAGTTGCTTTATTTGAAGTCCAAGGAAGAAGCTCAATTCTCCAATCATTGACATTTCAAATTCCCTAGACATCATATCACCAAAATCTTTTGCAAAAATCTTCGTTAGTAGAACCAAATATAATATCATCAACATAAATTTGACATACAAAGAATTCTCCATCAATTATTTTTGTAAAGAGTGTTGTATCAACCTTCCCAATTTTGAAACCACAATACAATTCTCATCTTGCTTGTTTCGAAATACCCATTTAGTGCCAATAATGTTGTGATCCTTGGGTCTTTCGACTAGCGTTCATACATCATTACAAGCAAAGTTGTTGAGCTCTTCATGCATTGAGTTCATCCAATTTGGGTCATCTAGAGCTTCATCTACGTGAGTAGGTTCAAAAGAAGACACAAAAGAGTAATGTTCACAAAAAGAAGCGGCAAGAGATCGAGTTTGAATACCCTTACTAACGTCACCCAATATTTGATCTATTGGATGATCTTTAGAGAGTCCATGATGAATTCTTTGAGGTAGAGTTTGAGCTTGTTGATCGCTCTCCTTCTCATCCACATCTATAGGTTGAACTTGACTTGGCATTGTGAAAGTAGAGGGTTCAACTTGAGTGGATAAAGGTTGATCATCTTTATCCTCCTTACGTTTGATTTCTCCAAGCGTCATCTTCTTCATTGCTTCTCTTAGTCCTTCATTACCTACATCATCCAAACTTTCTTGCTCTTCTTGAGAGCCATTAGTTTCACCAAATTCAATGTCGCAAGTTTCTTCAACAAAACTTTTATTTTTGTTAAACACGCGATATGCTTTACTATTTGAGGAATAGCCAAGTAAGAAACCGTCATCACAACGATTTTGAAATTTTGAAAGCTGAACATCCTTTTTCAAAATATAGTATTTGCAACCGAAAACTCAAAAATAAGAGATGTTTGGTCTTCTTCCAATGAGAAGCTCATAGGAAGTCTTTTTCAAAAGGCGATGCAAATAAAGCCTATTTGTTGTATGGCAAACGGTATTAATGGCTTCCATATAAAAACTATCGGAAGTGCCATATTCATCAAGTATTGTTCTTGCCATTTCAATTACTGTTCGATTTTTCCGTTCTACTACTCCATTTTGCTCTGGAGTGTAGGTGGTGGAAAGCTCGTGCTTTATTCCATGTTCATCACAATAATCTTCAATTCTTGTATTCTTGAATTCGGAACCATTGTCACTACGAATTTTCTTGATTTTGAAATCAAATTCATTTTGAGCCCTTTATGCAAAACTTTTAAAAATACCGGAGGTTTCGAATTTGTCATCTAAAAAGAAAACCCAAGTATACCTTGAATAATCATCAACAATGACTAAACAATAAGAGTTACCTCCGATGCTCTTGTAGGTTGTCGGGCCAAACAAGTCCATATGTAAGAGCTCTAATGGTCTAGATGTGGACATGATACTCTTTTGAAGGACCATGTGGAGGTCCATCCACGTTTGTGATGAGTATTTGACTTTAAGTGACCTATGATAGATTAGATTTGAGTTTGGATTTAAAATGGATTTCAAGATTGGAAGTATTTTTGTGCTGGCATGATAGGTTACGCCAGACCAAGTTTAATCGGTTTCATGTTTACACCAAACCAAATGTTGCATGAGTTGCATTTGCGCCGGACTGGGGAAAAAATGGTTTGCTTTTGCGCCGGACCGAGTTAGGATAGACATCACAGTTTGCGCCGGACCAAGGGAAATGAGAAAACAAAGAGTTTTCCTTTTGCGCCGGACTAAGGGAAATGAGAAACAGAGAGTTTCCCATTTGTGCCGGACCAAGGAAAAAGGGAAACAGAGAGTTTCCCATTTGCGTCGGACTGATTTTTTTCGCGCCGGACCAAGTCTCAGTGAGTTTCACGTTTATGCCGGACCAGTTTTGACAGCTGGTAGTAATTAGCATTTTTCAAGGTCTTCCCTTGCTCAAACAATTATTTAGTCTACATGAAAGTTGTAGACAATTTCAAGAAGCATCTTTTTTATGTTACTAAGTTTTTCATTTGAGCAACAGAACAAATCATAGAAAATCAGGAATGTTAACAGAGAATTTCACGTTTACGCCGGACTAGTTTTGACAGCGTGCAGTAATATGCCTTTTTGAAGGTCTTCCCGTGCTCAAACAATTATGTGTTCTACATGAAGGTTATAGAGAATTTCGAAACACAAGTTTTTCATCTGAGCAACATAAAAAACCATAAAAAAATTGAGAAGATTACTGCTGTATTGAAAACAGGATGAAGTGTTTTGGTCTGTTTTTGATCTGTTCTAACCCCAATTCGTGATTGAATTGATGCGCTGGGTTCATGGTGGAACCAAGAAGGATTTTCTTGTCTTTGTGGATGTAGGACTTCATTTGGTGGTCATGGTGAGGCGAAGGGAGGCTGGAACTAGGCATGGGATGACCGGAGGTTCAAGATTGCCGGGTGTTCGCCGGAAGATGACCGAAGATGAAGTCGGTGCAGTCCCAAGAGATAAGAGATAAGTAGAGAAGCTAGCTTATCACTACTTGGATCAAGGAGAGCTGTTGGGTTGCAGTTCTGGAAGATTGAGTAATGGATAAGTGTAGCTTGCTTTGAAATGTGTGCTTTGAGAACCGTGCAAGAAAACCCATTATGTGCTGTGGGTTTTGGGTGGGCCCTTGCATGGCTGGTTGAGTGGGTTAATCCTAGCCCTTGATGGATGCTCTAGGGTTTAGAGGCTCATCCAAGGGTGGTAAGTGGCCCAAGAGTTGTATAAATAGGGGTGGAGGGGTAGCCTTCCCCCTGTGAAGGTTTTGAGGTTTTTGATGCTCCTTTGAGCTTTGCCCACATGAATGTGAGGCCTTGTAACCTCTCCGTCCAGAAATGAAATGTTCTTCATTTATGTTCATGTTTCATTTCCTTTACGCATTTACATTACGCATTTAAATTACGCAATTTAAATTCCACATTTACTTCCTTGCAATTTACATTTACGCAATTTGGATTTGCCTCCCCTCCTTCTAATTGCTTACGAATCTTTTGCTGAGGTTTATGATTGATTCTTTCTTGAAATCATGTTTCAATCATCTGGGCTATCCATGCGTTCTTGTTGCAAGAAGTTGATCTTTTGCGTTCTTGAATGCTTGATCTTGTAGATTGTGTATCCTTGAGTTTCTTTGTGTTCTCTTGCTTGCTGGGATGTGTGGGAAGTCATTCAAGATCAACTTGATCATCAAAACCCCACGAGCAAGCCTTGATCGAAGTTCTTTCGATTTTTGTCGAAACTTGTTGCGTTCTTCCTTCTTGGGCAAAAAGGTCAGAACTTTGACATCAATCCCTTGGATTGAAGGTTGGAATAAGTTCCTAACATCCGAAGGACCTTATCTACCAAGTTTCATTGAGTTTGGATCAATGGATCAAAAGATTCATCAATGTTCTTTTTGAACCCGTGCTAAAAACGTTGTTCATATACCTGATTTTACTGTAGCTAGACTAACCCGGTAGTACCGGCCCCAGAGTGCGGTAGCACCGGCCTCAGGCTAATTTTTGTGAAAATTGATCCTTTCACTTCCATTTGATATCTAAGGGTTTTGTCTTAGTTTCTTTGGGTGAAAATCTGCATTGTGATCTTCCTTAGGGGATATATTTTAATTTGGGATCATTCACCCCCCTCTGATCGCCATCTCGGTCTTTCATCTTTGAAGGATGAGAACTAGCCACTTGCTTGCCGGCTTGACAAACGCTACAAAGTCTATTTTTCTCAAACTTCACATCCTTCAAGCCTATAACTAAATCATTTTTAAAAAGCTTTTTAAGTTGGATCATTCCAACATGAGCTAGTCTTCTATGCCATAACCATCCTAAGGATGTCTTTGCAATCAAACATGTTTGGAGACATGACTTATTTGAGGTGAAATCAACTAAATACAAATTTCCAAACCTAAAACCTTTAAATACTAAAGAATTATCATTTTCTTTAGAGATCACTACTCCATTCGTAGAAAACATGCAAGTAAGGCCAAGATCACACATTTGTGCTACGGATAGCAAAATGAAATTCAAAGTTTCAATTAATGAGACATTTGAGATAGAAAGGTCGTTTGAGATAGCGATTTTACCCAATCCTAATATCTTTCCTTTACTATTGTCTACATGCCCATTTCCCGATTCAAATGTAGTGAACATTTTCCGGTCACCGGTCATATGTCGAGTGCATCCACTATCCAACATCCAATGCCGTTCGCCGGTCTTGTAATACCTACAAAGAAAATCAAGCCTTTTTAGGTACCCAAATTTGTTTGGGTTCTTGGAGGTTAGTAACCAAGGCTTTGGGCACCCAAATGGCATTCTTTCTACAGCCAAGTATAGGAGTGCCAACAAACTTAGCAATAATTTTTACCAAAACTATCTTTCTTAAGCACATATCATGAATCATAAACATTATTTTTGGATGCTTTGCCTAAGGGACAATCATTTGATAGATGGCCTAGATCATGATATTTATAACAAAGCTTCCCATTTGATTTTAACAAATTTAGGAGCTTTATTACTAATCTTCTTACCCTTCTTAGGAATATACCCAAAACCTTCTTTATTGTAGGAACATTTTTGACTATTCAATATTTTATTTAGAGTATCCTTGCCCTTAAAGCATCTATATAAACTCTTGCTAAGTTTATCCACTTGTTCTTTAAGTTCATTATTTTCTACCATTAAATTTGCATGGCAAGAATTTAAGCTAGCACATGAAGTTGAAGGCATATCAAGCAAATCATCACAAGAAGTAGATATGTTAGTTTTTGATATACAACATGAATCAATTTCTATGCTAGACATATCATTCATAACATTGCAACTATTGCCAACATTATTTTGAGGCTTTAAATGGCCCTTGGCGAGGAGAGTCTCATGAGCTTCCTTTAGCTCCTCATAAGAGTCTTTGAGAGAAAGATATTTTTTCTCAAAGCCTTATGTTTAGACTTTTCTTTGCCGAGGTACTCATTCAAGTCCTCAAGCATATCCATTAGTTCATCATAGGAGGGTTCATCATCATCACTTGATTTTACCTTAAAATCTTCTTTTGCCATGAGACACAAAGGAGTGACGAATGATGACGAAGCCTCCTTGATAGCAATGCCGGCTAGACCCTTCTTCTTTGAAGGTGTATCATCGTCGGAAGAGTCGAAGTCCGAATATTCTTCTTAGGAATCCCACTCTCCAATGTGAGCCTCGTCTTTTCCATCCTTGTTAAGCTTCTTGAAGAGCTTTTTCTTTCCATGAAAGAATTTCTTCTTCTTAGGCGACTTGCTCTTGTCGTCCTTCTTGGGACAATGATAGGCAATATGTCCCTTCTCATCACACTCATAGCACCGGATATTTACATATTGATTGGTGCTTGTGTATTGTCCCTTCTTGAATTTTTGAGTAGCACTTGTGCTTAAGTGCCTCTTCATAAATCTCTTCATTCTTCTTACGAGGCGGGTCATTTCCTCCTCGATGTCTTCATCATTATCGGAGTCATCAAGCGCCTCATCGCTTGACTCTGCCTTTGCCTTGAAAGCGATATTCTTTTTTTTCGAAGAGCTTTGTTTCAAAAGCTCTTCCTTGTCCTTGTAAAGCTCATTTGTAATGAGGTTTCCAAGAAGTCCCGTTGGCGTCATCCTTGGCAATTCCGGTGAGTTGAGAAACAACGTCACCAAGGTTTCATATTTGTCCGAAAGAGCCCTAAGCATCTTACGAACAACATCAAAATCGGTTAGAGACGTGCCTAGGCCCTTGAGCTCATTTACTATGTTGTTCAATTATGAATACATTTCATTTATGTTTTCATGGGGCAACATAATAAAACTCTCATATTTGATCCGAAGAATATGCAATTTGGCTTCTTTGACCAAGGATGTCCCCTCATTAATTTCCAAGAGGGTTGTCCAAATCTCATGAGCGGTTTCAAGGTTGCTCACTCGATTAAATTTATTCGCGTTCAAGCACCAAAGAGAGCGTTAATAGCTTGAGCGTTGAGATGAGTGTTTCGCTCTTCTTATTCCATTGTGAGTGTGGGATTAAGTCCCGAAGCGAAATCCTCAACTACAATTCTCCATATACTTGGGCTCACGGCCTTTAGATAAACGGTCATGCGAATTTTCCAATCAACATAATTTGTGCCATCAAAAAATGGCGCCTTGCCTATTGACACCCCATCGCTGGCCATCCTTACTCTCTAGTCGGTAAAGCCCCAAAAGAGAGTCCAAGCTCTGATACCACTTGTAGGATTAAGGATAACCGACTAGAGGGAGTGAATAGGAGGTTTCTAAATTTTTCGATTCAAATTTTGCAATTAATTAAAATACTAAGCTATAGAAGCAATAATTGCAAATTTACAATTATAATCTCTAGAGAACACTAAACTACTTTAGCAATTCAAGTAGAGCAATAAAATAATTCTAAGCACAAGTAATCTACTCAATTTGCTAGAAAAGTAATTTAGCACAATAATATCAAAGGCAAATCACAAGAGAAAGAGAGGCGAGAATTTTATCTCATGGTTTCGGAGACTTGCCGGTCTCCCCTACTCTACGTTGAGGTGACTTGAACGCTTTCAAGCCGGCTCCACCCGCTTGAGCCTTCCTCGATCACTCGTGGTAGCTCTTCACCACTCCGGTTAGGCGAGCTCCTTTAGGATTTTAATTTCTATTTTGAATGCATTTACAAGAAGATGTTCCATTGCATAAGAATTGAGCCTTAAGACTTTTATCGACCTCAATTGCGCGACAAGAGACCTCTCTTTATAGTACGGCTCTATTCTAGCAATCCAATCTTTTCTCCAAACCCAGAGATCAGTAAAAGACTAAGAAAAATCCTTAATTTTATACTTTGGTTATCTTTGAAACCGATGCATGCTATTCTTTTTCACTCACTCCTAGTTCCCATGATCGTCAAACTTTGAACCAACCTACTCTTCAAGTACTCAATTGAAAATGTTAGTCCATTTTCATTGATTTTCATTAATTACCAAAACCAAAATGAATTGGAGGCCTAGATGCTTTCAAGGTTACGTTACGAAAGAATTTTTATCTATCTCTATTTCCCAATCAATATAAGCATCTACACCAAATCTGCTATAAGAAGGAAGAACTAAAAAATTCTTACCTTTACCAGTAGAAGGTGATGGACTAAAGTTGGGTTGGTGCTTATGCTTTTTTCTGTCAAGTGCATTCTCCATGTTTTGAATTTGCTTGTTCATAGTCTCATTCATCTCTCGCAGCATCTCTCGGAGCTCGTTATGAAGAACACACTGGTTACCGTCATGGTCCTCCAGTACCCCTACAATTGCTAGTACAAAAAAGAAGATATCACAAAGTATTATCCCTATCAACTACTAGGTACTGGACAGTAGATCACAAACTCTCACGCGTCTTACCACACCCTTACAAATGTTCTTACCAAAGCAGCAGGTGGTACAACTGGTAGCTGGTTCGTGATACCTTGACTGGAGCGTAAGTGAGGCGATTGCAAAGGAGAACCTGAACTGACAAGAAGTATGTGGAGCTCGGAAGGCAATATTTAGTAGCAAGGAATGATCAATATCGAAGTCAGATTAGCAAGCTGAATAAATGTCTAACGTACTAGTCAAAATTGCTGGCCTAAACGTGTTCCTAGAACTAGTTCAACCTAACAAGGGATATATCAAAGCACATAAGACTCAAAGGATGCAAGCAATTCTGATTATCTGCTTCTCTTTCCCTCTTTTTGCTTCTTTTCTTCTCTCTGATTTTTTTCTTCTGTGCGGCTCTTTTTTTTGTATTGCCTTTTGTTTTCCTTTCTTTTAAATCAAAGACAAAACAAAAATCTCATGTTTTGGAACGAGAGAAAACGTTAAACAGATGACCGAAAAATTGGCAAAAACAGCACAGAAAACTTCTGGGGTCTAGAACTCAGTCTTAGATTCCGATTTTGAGGGTCAAAATTTGCATAGGTCTTCTGACCTATGGATTTTTCAGATGCGCGTCATCGTCCTCTTCGAAACAAAAAAGTACACCCCAATCGGAGTTTGTATGCAAAAGTTATGCCAGTTTTACTGAACACTGCGCAATCTAGAGTTGCCTGTGACTTCACTTCTTTCTTCCAGTTAGGGCTAAAATAACAATAGGATCACGGGTGAGAAAGGGTGGCCAACGGTGCAGAGCAATTGACATGAGGCGGCTGACGACCTATCTAGGGCTTGCGAAGGAGGATATAGAATGCAAAGCGGCAGCAAGGACAAACCGAGTAGGACTCAGTTCAATTCTGGGGTTAGCGATGGTGGGATGACTAACGGTGCAAACAAGAACTAGGACAACGAAAAAGACAACTAGAAACTAGGATCACAACCTTAAACCATCAACAAGATGACGACGATGGACACAAATTCAACAAAGCGAAACTGAAATGAAAATTGCAAAGGCAAAAGGTGTTGTAGGATAGCATAATCGATTTGAAACTTTTTATGGGGCAATTTTTCTGGACTCTCGGACGATGGCAAAACAAAAATGGGGATATAACAATTACCTATCGGGCAACCGAGACTTTGATACCACTTAATGGGAATGGTGGCCCGATCTTCCGACAGGTAGTCGTTAATCGATTGGTGGAGAACTCGACGTTGACAATCCGGTTTCCAATCAGAACTGATTCGAACCATGCAATCGCTACACCACAGCTCCGTTGGTTATCAACCTCGCACAAACACGGTTGACCTCGCCAAGAAGACTTATCCCTGCATGCGAATCGAGAATACAAGCAAGAACCTAGAAGATGCAATCTGAAATTGCGAATAATTTTAAGCACACGAGTTGGGGTTCCACAAATCGATGTACGACAAAAAACTGACAAAGTGTCTAGTTGTAATCTAAGCAAAAACCCATCTATTCTAGCGACGGCTACTGAATATATAATAGGAATAGGGCAAGAGAGGCGGCCAAGGGGTTGGCCGTGCAACCCTAGGTCGTACAAGGTCTTTGTGCCCAAGTGGAGGTGGCACAGCACCTGGCAGATTTTATTCGTTATATTAATTTAACGATTCCCATCAATCCAGAAGGATTTTGGACGTGAAACTACTTCCATTGGAAAGCTCTCGTCGTGGGCTTGTCTGTAGCGTCCAAGAACACCTCAAACGGACTTCGTATGACCTAGATATGGTCGTTTTTAATTGGACTGCTCCTAGGGGCCGAACTGGACTCGTAAACGAATTGGGGTTGATCTTGGGCTGGACTTGGAGTGACAGAAGTTGTTGGGCCCTTATCTTGACTTCAGATAGAAGCATGGCTTGCTGCGCCGGCATGGTCACATTAGCCAAAGAGTCTTAGTTGTGGAAGACTGCACTAACAACTATTTGGATAGAAATCAAAAGATATGATAAGTTGAGATATTGAGTTATCTCCAACAGTTTTTGATGGTCAGATTTTCCTTCACATGATCAATGAACTTCGTGTATAGCAAAGAGCTCCTCATATCGCATATAGTTTCATGCATATCTTTAACTAGGCTTTCTGCTTCCTGCTTGTACTTGTCCTCAATGAATGCATCATCAGAATTTATATGCCAGCTGCAGCGACGTATCCATTTTAAAAAGCAAGAATTAGATGCTCATGTCATTAGTACAAATAAAAAAACTACGTTTGAAAGGAAAAGGAGAAGAGAAGAATTAAGTCGTATCAATAAGCTTATTGTTTGACATATGTGACAGATCAATAATTTCATTGTTTGACATGTGAGACAGAGATATTCCAAATAGATCATTCCATTGAAGTAATTTTTATTCTTCTATTCAGAGTTCAGAATACGTTGCACAAAAAATTGTTTATCTGTCAAGAGGCAAGACCATTGGTCATGGATTTCGTTGAGCAAACGAGAATTCAAATCATACTTTTAACAGTTCTTTTAGGAAGGTATGTGATCTTACGTCGCGAATTGACTGTCACGGTTGATCTGGACATTTACTGTGCTCCAGACTCTTGCAGTGGAATGATCTGCACTTATGAAAGACAATGTGTCTCATCAAATCCTCAGCACAAAGCTAAATTCAAGCTACACACGTATACACAGAGGGAGAGATAAGACCCATAGAAGCAATGAGTCCCATCTGGTACTAGACCTTCATTGTCAATTTCAGGATCAATCCGGAAGAGGTGAACTGAAGGACGCCAAGAAGGGCGCGTATCTCACGACGCCTTTCTCTATAAGAAACGCAATGCATGCATGTGCAAGAATCATGCGCAGGCTTGTACCGAAATATCGTGATTCCCTCAGGGACCTCTTCACCCAAGAAAGGGTTGTCGAGCACACCGTCTATCTCGGCACAGAGCTTGAACTCTTGCACGTACTTCTGTATTGCCAGGATCCCTTTCACCTTCTCCCTCTGCTCGGTTACAACGAACCTCTCTCTTCCTTGGACATGCTCCTCTAGCTCGATGATCTTGACCGTGGCACTGAACCTGTGCCCGAGCACCACCATCCTGCCGAGCCGCTCCGCGCTCCAGTTCATGACGAGCAGGTTTTTGAAAGGCCCCGCCCATCTAAATACTTAGCAAATGAGGAATTAAGGTAAGATGGTCCGGATTGCAAGAATTAGTACTGTTTATATTTATTCAAAAGTAAACCTCATCGAATAAATGGAAACGAATATAATTACATCCACTTAATCTTTGAACTTGCATAACTCATTCTATAGAAAACGGAGAATTAAAGATCTAATAATGATAAACAAATGGAAATCGCAAATAAAGCAAACCAATCTCTTTATTGATCAAAAACATTAATTACATGAAGATGAATTTCAAAACAACTATACACATACACCGTATACACCAATATCATGTACAATTTTTAAGTACAAGAAATAAATTACACTAACAATTTACATCAAACATATACTACATGAATCTTCAGAAGACATTCGAAGTCGATCACCTGAAATCGTTAGTCTTTATAAATATAATCGAGAGATAAACAACAAGAAACTAAAGCCTAATTTAATTGCCATTAGACCCAAGTGCGACTAAGGACGCTCATCGAGATATCAGACCGTCTCGAGCCAGTCGACACCTCTCACGAAATAGGATTCATCATCCGGCAATACACAAACCTGTTTTCCTCTTGTGACCATAGCCATACGGAGATAGTGCCTAAAAATATCCTATTGTAAAAAGATGAAATACGCATAGTAAAAAGGTAAAGTCACAGGGTAAGAAGAGGAAACCAGTCTAGACCTCAGTCCAGCCTTCCCCACATACATCTCCCCCAATCCATTCTCCCTAAGCCAACAGAAGACACTAGTGCCAGCCAAGCCCCATTCATTCACAACCCACAGCTATAATGTAACATCCCAAATTTAGACTTATTTGGATTTAATATGGTTTTTATGGATTTTTTGAATTTTTGAGATTTTTCTGGAAATTATTTGGATTTATTGAATATGGCCTTTTGTGAAAAGTATTTAAATAATGGGAAATTTATATAAACTTTTATCAAAAATATTTTATTTGAGTTCCAGATATCTCGAAATATTTTCAGGAATTTTTTTCCAGAATTTTTCTGATATTTTTACTATTTATTTTGGCTTAACCTATTTTTGAGAATTATTTTAATTGAAAAATTCGGAGAAAACCTTGAACAGTGTTCGGGCCGAAACCCGCTAGGGCCCTACCCATTTCCTTCCCACGTTGGCCCAAACTGCACCGCAGCCCAGCCCGCTCGGCCTGCTTTGTCGAAACCCTAGAATCTCAGCCGTCTGTGGGAATCAACGATCGGATCTTGTCCTGGAAACCCTAGTTGGCTTGTAGCCGTTGGATGAAGATCGTGAGGTTGAGATTGATCAAGCAAAAAATGAACTCTAAGGGATCCCGACAGTTGATAACGTGTGCGACTCAGATCGGATCTGGACTAGGTGAATCGCGACTAGAGATCAGGACACGTGGACAGTGGCAGTGCGTCTTCTCTGAGATGTCACTAGACTTCTGTTCTGATACGGTTGCGCCACTGCATCCGACTAGGGTTCGTGCAAAGCTCGCCTTTCGAGGCTTTAAAAGCCATCTTGACCCCCATCCGAGGTTCCACAGATCGTGCCACATCTTTTGCCCCTGGATTTGGAGCTCGAAGCCTCATCGTCGCGCCTAGAAAAGCTTGTAAGAGTCGCCGAGGTCGCCGTTGCCTTCACGTCGTTGGTTCTTGCCAGTCACCGTGTCCCTGCTGTCATCAAGAACCTCACCGAGACCCCCATATCGCCTTCTTTCTTTTGCGCTGGACCAAGTCATGGTTTTCCTCGCCAGTGAGCTACGTCGTTGTCATCTTCCCCACCCCGGTGATCCACGCCGTCATTTCTTCACTGGAACCTATAGCGCTAGCGTCGTCTGAAGTGGCCACCACTTGGTCGCCACGTGCATGCCTCGTCGACTGCTACGTGTGCGTGTGCATCCCGGTCAGCATCACATCGGCATGCCACGTCAGCGATGTGTGGCTCGCCTATCATTGCATCGGTGCTATGAGCCGAGCTCACCGTAGACCAGCGTTGGCCGTGGACACGGTCCATGGACTGAGGGCCATGTGTCAAACTATGGTTGGCGTAGTTTGGAGGCTGACATCGTGTAGGATCGATATACACTAAACTAGCAATCAGAGGGGGGGTGAATGATTGCGCGGAAGCTAAAACTAAAATTTTGATCTACTAAAAATTCACCCCAATTCGGACTCAAATAATTGCTTCGTATTCAACAAAACAGAGTAGATGCATTCGGTAAATCGCTAATACCCGGAGATCCAACCGTCGGATTGACCTGAAATTTGAACTGTAGAAACTAGATTCCAATACGAATCTAACAAAAAAAGAATCAGCTCGATCGGACATACAGATCAAAAGTTATTAAACTCACAAGCATGCTGTGATAGATTATGACGAGAATTAACCAAACCCTAATTTCGTGATTAATCACAATCTACAAAAGATTAACCAACGAAACTTTCAGGAACTCTAAATTGATACCCTAGAAAGGTTTTGGATGGATCAAATCAAGATTAAACTTGTTGAATCAAGAGAGACAATGAATCAATCTATAAGACAAAAAGCTTAAAACGAAATCAGGAACTGATTACTGCAAATCGCGCATGAACAGTGGTGCACGAGTACTGTAGAAATTACTGTAGCTCACGAAGTACTGTAGCGATTTGAATTACTGTAGCATCGGCAATTTTCTTCGCCCGCTTGAATCGCTGCAGGCTCCACGCCACATAAAAAAACTCCCACCGCGAGGACGCACGACGCAAGGAAAAACAATCCTGCCGTGACCTAAAACTCTCGTCTGCTCGCTGCAAGGAACTCCAGGCGCAAGAAGAAATTGATTTTATTTCTTTTTGTCTAATTTGGTTAGAGTACTCCAAACAAAAGAGTACAAACCCTAAAACCTAGCTCTCTCATCTAAACAGGAGACAGCCCTCTCCTATTTATAATGAGCAACAGTTCGCATGCATATCCATCTCGCCCAACATAGCCCAATACATGCAAACTGCCCCAATCAATTATAATCGCACGCGGACGGCCCACCGCCGCACTCGCGTGACTAACCAGCCTCTATGTGCACCGTTCTCAGCCCGAACGCCCCGCATGACATCCTTGACCACTAAGACCTCGGTTCCTCCTGAACCTAGTCCGAACCTCGGTTCCTCCATGAACCTAGTTCGGTCCCGTCATCGACCACGTTCGCCCTCAAGCAACACCTGCACATGAGTAAACAAGAAACAACTCCGAGCACAAGTCCACGACTTGACTCAACATCAATCCATGCAACCACTCACACGAGCGCATTGCATAAAGCAAAACCATTACCATGCTATCACAAGCATATCAAGTAAACATCTCAAACAAAGATATGCAAAAGCACCACACATGCCATGAGCACAACCACTTTGCAATGCCAATTTCATCACTAAGCCAATTTTTCAGAGACATGATCTTACAATCTCCCCTTGATGAAAACATTGGCAACACCAATTAGAATTGAACATTGGCATTCACCTCAAGAAAAGTTTTGAAATCAAAAGGTTTCAAAATCAAAAGCCAAAGTGAAAACACAAAATCTCCCCCTTTGACAAATACGCAAAGTGAAAAACTCCCCTAGGTGAAAATAAGAAAAATCTCCCCCTAAGAAGAATAATGTGAGTGAATGATTGAATATCACTTATACAAGAACATGTGCATGTGTAAAGTGCATGTAAAAAGTTCTCCAAAGTGGCAAAGTTCTCCCCCTTTGACAATGGATTCATCAAGAACACAAAAGAGAGAAAACAAAATCTTTTTGTTTTTTTAAATTTGACAATTTTTTTTATGTAATGAGCATTCTAAGTCATCCACAAATGTTGCAAATTCATCACCAAGTCATGCTATCAAAAATACTTGCACCCTCAAATCTACACATAGACAATGTAGAATAAGCATAACTAGAAATTAAGTATTATTAACAATTTATTGCATGGCATGATCTCCCTTTCTCAACAATCTCAAAACCTGAAAACATTGAATTTTGTGCACTTTATTGATACTTGAAAAATCGATTCATTGATTGATTGCAACAATAACAATTACAAGGAATTATATGCACCATCACCTTACTTTTCAACTATGCCAAGCCTCATTTCATAAGCTTAAGGTTTCATAGTTTCGGTCATACACAACCTCTTCCAAGTTCATATCAAAGTGCAATGATAAGCGGCCTCGTAAAGAAGAAGTGCGATAGTACATAACCTTGATCTTGCATTTACCAACAATCACTCTTTGAGCTTTAGCACTTAATTTTGATAAATTTCATATTTAGCACTTTTTGAGCAGAATCAAGATAGCCAAGAAGGTTCAACCATGACAAGATTTAATTCAAGTTGTCATTCCAATTAAATAGTCATGACATAAACTACACCATATATGCATAAACATGAAGTTGCAACGACCTTGTAGCATAAACATGGCTTCAAATGACATATATGTATGATATATAATGCTCATTACTTTTCATTGTTTTTCATTTTTTGTTTTTCATTTACTTAAACACACAAAATAAAAGTATGTTAACAAAATTTTACAAAGTTTTCACAAACTCCCCCTCAAAACAACATCTTAAAACTTTCTTCAAAATTGTCACCCAGTGGGATTAATTTTATAAACAAAAGTCTAAAAGAACAGTCCTCTCACTAGGCAAACGAAATAAATTTTCACCAAAAGTCCATTAACTCCCCCTCAAACAAATAACCAATGAAATCAAAAGAGAGGTGATGATATACATGTGTTTGAGTTATCACGGTATGTTGATTAAGCATAAGTATGAATCATGATAAATAAATCTGAACATGAAAAGGCATGATTTAAGATATAACATAATTGAACATGCCAGGGGATACATATGAGCATATAAGCAAACATCTCATCTCATACCACAATTAGATATCTGTGAATGTAAAAGATATGAGTGTATAAAATAGCTCACAAAGTAGGTGAAGAATTATCGCACATGCCTCTTGAAGGCCATCTCAAGGGTGAGAACCATCCAAGTCTTGATCACATCTTACAAAAGACCAAGATCCACTAAGCTTCTGTTCTCCAACCCGCATCTGAAAAACCTACATAGCACTAGAAGATGTCGAGGCCTCGGTACTAGGGTTAGAAATAAAGCATTTAGGGATCCAGTACTGAGACACACGACACATAGTAGTAGGCACAACACGAGTATTCTTATGCACAAAATCAAATTTGCCCTTTCTCGTGTTTCTAGCAACAAAAGGTGTTTGCATCACCCTAGGCACATAATGAGGAGTAAAGCGTGCCTGTCTGAAATTAGACCTAGCCTTTGCATTTTCTTTCTTTTGTTGTTTGGCTAGTCTAAAGCAAAAATCTACTAAGTGTCCATCTCTACCACAATGAGTGCAAGTGTACTTAACACGATGTTTAGCTTTAGAAGTGGAAGCAACATTTGCATTCATTATAGTAGAAGATAAAATTCAATGAGACTTAAAAGCAGTTTTCTTAGGCTCATTGACAATTTCAAAATTTTCACTTTCAAGAGCCTTAACAACAGTGGGAGCATGTGATTTATGATGAGTATAAGAATCAAAACCTAAACCTTTGTTATGAATGCTAACCCTTGATTGATCCAAAATCATGTTTAGGTTTTTCTTTCCTTTAGTGAAACGTTCTAAAGATTTTTCCAAGTAATCAACCTTTCGAGAAAGAGTTAAACAATTATTACAAGAAACGCCCACTTTTCCTTTTGGTTGCAACAAGTTGAGCATGAAAGAACCTCATTCGTGAGCAAATCATTTGTCATTTGAGAAACTCTAGCATTAGCATCATGCAACTTCAATTCAAGAATTGAACATTTAGAACAAGAAGTTGATTCATCCAAATTAGAAGTAGAGGAACTAGCATCTTTAATTTGTTTGCAATTCAAAGCAACAAGTTTCTCATTCTTCTCAATTTCATCTCTAAGCTTATCAAGAGTTGAAGCATGAACATTTCTTAGTGAAGTAAGCTCGGAATAAATTAAGTCACATGATTTGCAAGCATCATCATCGGAATCAAGGATTTAAGTCTAGCAATTTCAGCATTCAAAGATTCAATCAAAACATCATGTTTCTTAATTTTCTTGTTTCTTTTCTCTAAAAGCGTACCAAGACGAACAAAGACATCAAAGCTCATCGTAAGAAGGATTTACCTCGCTTCCCTCATTGTCAAGTTCATCTTCGGTTGAGCTGTCCATACTTGCCATGAGACACAAGCTCGTCAAGTCTTGTCTCGTCTTACCTTTGGATATTGTATCTTCATCACTGCTTTCAGAGTCTACATCACTCAAGTTGACTTGTTCAAGTCTTTGAAAGAACTCGATGCACAACTTTGCTATTTAGGAAGCTCCTTTTCTTCTTGTCATTGAATGGACGCTTGTACTTTGTCTCTTTCTCCTCCTTCGATGATTTACCTGCAAGTTTAGGACAATTTGGACGAATGTGGTTGAGATCACCACACTGATAGCATCTTGAGGGCCACCATCAACTCTCTTCCTCATTCTCACATTCTCGCAAAGCTTTATTAAAACGAGAAGAGAGTGATGCCAAGTCTTCTTAGGAAATTCCTCAACTGCTCATCGGTTAGTGAAGATAAGAAAGACAAAGCAAAACTTGAAGAAGCATTATTATGAGACATGCTAGATTGGGAGGTCAAAGCAATTGATTTGTGATCATTCTTCCTAGCAAGAACATCCAATTCATGAGTTTTTAATTTAGAGAAAAGAACATCTAAAGTAAGTGTACTCATGACATTGATTCTCTAATGGATGTAACTTTCATCTCCCAAATAGACATGTCTAATGCACCAAGCAATTGTCTAGCATTAGCAGACATCGCCATAGCTAACCCCAACAAAGACGTAAATTGCTAAGAATTTTATTAAAGCGTGCAAAGAAGTCATCTACAGACTCACGTGTTTCATCTCAAACGCATATATTCTTTTTGTAAATATCTTGGCGAACCTCTTTGATGATGTTTGATCCTCATGATAGTCACAAAGAGATTTCCATACCTCATATGCGGATCGAAGATGAACTACTCGATCGAAGTCGCTACGCCCCAAGCCCTGGATGATCAAGTTGCGCGCTTGCCGTTTGCTTCAACATGTGCGCGATTGGCGTCGTTGACGTTGTCGTTCTCGGGAACCGTGACGGCTTGTAAACCTTCTCCCAAATTGCGAAGCCTGCGCGCTTGGATGTACGCTCCATCTTGGCCTTCCAAAACTGAAAATCAACACCATCGAACACACACGGTTTTGTCGAATAACGATCCATGAATCTAATCACGGTTAAGATAAATTAGAAAACCGTGCTCGATACCACTTGTAGGATCGATATACACTAAACTAGCAATCGAGGGGGTGAATGATTGCGCGGAAGCTAAAACTAAAATTTTGATCTACTAAAAATTCACCCCAATTCGGACTCAAATAATTGCTTCGTATTCAACAAAACAGAGTAGATGCATTCGGTAAATCGCTAATACCCGGAGATCCAACCGTCGGATTGACCTGAAATTTGAACTGTAGAAACTAGATTCCAATACGAATCTAACAAAAAAAGAATCAGCTCGATCGAACATACAGATCAAAAGTTATTAAACTCACAAGCATGCTGTGATAGATTATGACGAGAATTAACCAAACCCTAATTTCGTGATTAATCACAATCTACAAAAGATTAACCAACGAAACTTTCAGGAACTCTAAATTGATACCCTAGAAAGGTTTTGGATGGATCAAATCAAGATTAAACTTGTTGAATCAAGAGAGACAATGAATCAATCTATAAGACAAAAGCTTAAAACGAAATCGAAGGCGATTCGCAAATCGCGCATGAACAGTGGTGCACGAGTCATGTAGAAATTACTGTAGCTCACGAAATCTGTAGCGATTTGAATTACTGTAGCATCGGCAATTTTCTTCGCCGCTTGAATCGCTGCAGCTCCGACGCACACGCAAAAAAACTCCCACCGCCAGGACGCACGACGCAAGGAAAAACAATCTCGCCGTGACCTAAAACTCTCGTCGCTTTCATTGCAAGGAACTCCAAGCGCAAGAAGAAATTGATTTTATTTCTTTTGTCTAATTTGGTTAGAGTACTCCAAACAAAAGAGTACAAACCCTAAAACCTAGCTCTCTCATCTAAACAGAGACACCCTCTCCTATTTATAATGAGCAACAGTTCGCATGCATATCCATCCGCCCAACATAGCCCAATACATGCAAACCGCCCCAATCAATTATAATCGCACGCGGACGGCCCACCGCCGCACTCGCGTGACTAACCAGCCTCTATGTGCACCGTTCTCAGCCCGAACGTCCCGCATGACATCCTTGACCACTAAGACCTCGGTTCCTCCACGAACCTAGTCCCGAACCTCGGTTCCTCCATGAACCTAGTTCGGTCCGTCATCGACCACGTTAGCCCTCAAGCAACACACGCACATGAGTAAACAAGAAACAACTCCGAGCACAAGTCCACGACTTGACTCAACATCAATCCATGCAACCACTCACACGAGCGCATTGCATAAAGCAAAACCATTACCATGCTATCACAAGCATATCAAGTAAACATCTGAAACAGCATATGCAAAAGCACCACACATGCCATGAGCACAACCACTTTGCAATGCCAATTTCATCACTAAGCCAATTTTTCAGCACATGATCTTACACATCGTATAGAGGATTTTCCAGTATAAAAATTATTCAAGAAATTAAGATTTCCAATTTTCTGATTTTTGAATCTTTCATGAGCCCTTTCTCTCTCATATGATCTCCGATTGAGGCTATTCAAATTTCAAAAAATTTGTAAAATTGAGATCTATTTAGTGGTGAATTTATTTGTTTTTAGAGTTTGTTTATTCTCTATTTGGTATTTATTTGATGTTTACTCTCGTTACGCGTAGACGTTAAGTGCTCGAAGCGTCTAAGTAGGAATCGTTGAACCAAGAGCAAGGTTCAGAGTAAGGATAAGAACTTTTTCAAGGTAAGTTGTACGTTGATTATGTTGAACCTAGTTTTACAAATGCTTTGTTGTTTTAATCTACTGCATTATATTTCATGTTTAGAAATTGTTTCAAATTAGTTTGGGATATGGTTATTCAACCTAATTTGAGTATGCCTACCTTGTCATTTGTATACCATGATTATTATCACCCTAGGATGGTTCATTATTAGTTGGTTTCTAATAGATGCCAATGTGGGTTGGTTAGACCGTGTATAGTATGTTTAGCCATGCCACGTATTTCACATGCCTTTTGAAATGTCAAAGATAATCTTGACTAATGGAATATCGAACATGTTTATGGAATTGGTGAGTCATGTGTTGTCATACGATGATGTTGAGTTGTAGTAACATGTGTTGTTCTGCAATGAAGTTGAAATTGTTGATAGCATGTGTTGCATGGTAATCAACTAGGGTGGTAATGATTTTAGATTGGGGCAAGTGGCAAGGGACAGTATGCCAAGGTGGGTCTGTGTGGTGGAATGGGCTGTGGAAGTCTTGCCTCAGTCAACTTATGGACTTAACCTTGAAAGCATTTGACCTGAGTCAAATATGCAACCATATGTCTAGAATGGGATGGACCTAGCCGATTAATTTGCAATATCTTAGCTTTCGTACTACCAATGGTGGTGTGAGGTCCGATTGAACGATGAAACTCACATAGCGCAAGAGGGGGAGCCTTGATTGTGGTAACCAGTCCCTTCAATATTGAAACCTAAGACAGAACATTATAAAGGTTTTGTTATGATCACTCGCCTGTGTGGGGAGATGATTGTATCTTGTGGGTAAAGTGCGTAACCTCTGCAGAGTGTCAAACCTATTCGAATAGCCATGCTCACGGTATTGAGCAATGCTGGAAATTACAGTCAACGGTTAGAATTTGTAAAATGAAAACTTGGATGGAAAAGATGGGTGCTGGTGAAAATTGGAATATGTTAGGGCTGGATGCCAT
Source organism: Otatea glauca (assembly GCA_036346275.1). Lineage (NCBI taxonomy): Eukaryota > Viridiplantae > Streptophyta > Magnoliopsida > Poales > Poaceae > Otatea > Otatea glauca. The sequence goes on along the minus strand of CM070730.1, from coordinate 28,274,139 downwards.
GTTTACTTGTGACTGTTATTTGTTTAAATGCCATTTCAATCTAGTTACTGTATTCTTTTATAAATGCTACTTGTTGCAAAATAGCCATGTTAGCCATTCCATTGAAATAAACCTTGCATATAGTTGTGTTAGAATTGCATTCTGTGCACAACTTGTTGAGTGCTTTAAGTACTCACCCTTACCAACAACAATATCACTAGTTGAGGAGTCTGCACTAGCTTTGGAGGAGTATCCAGAAGAGACGAATATTTAGGGTGCGAGCCTTGTCAAGCCTGTGGTACACTGAGGGGTTTATCTACGTTTTCATTCCGCTGCAGTTTAATTTGTTAGTCTTAGTTCAGTCATACGTGGCATATTCAAGTATGCTAGATAACAGGTTTTAACTAATATATGAAATCTTTTATTATGTTTCTGCTATGTATGATTGTGATGTTCATTTAGGTTGAGCCTGTGTGCACTAGAGTAATCCTGGGTTAGTGCGATATACATAGAGGGTTCGAATTTACATATTCGTGTCCCGACACATAACCTTCCCTAGTTCATCCATTTTCCACACACACACAAGCCAAGGTCCACATAGCACTCTAGGAGCAAACCCACACAAGCAAAGCCACCAGCCATCAGGAGGAGCAGGCCACCAAAACCATCAAGCAAGCAAGAACCATACCTCCAAGGAGCAAGGAGGCCACAAGCCAACACACAACCAAGAGGCTAGGAGCAAGGAGGCAAGCCATCACCCATCTCCATCAACCTTAACTTCACCACCACCACTAACGCATCAACATCACCATCACCATTTTCACATCACTATCAAAACTATCTCCATCTCCATTTCCATTTCACCATCCAGGTAATCCCTTCCATTCCATTCTTAGTCCATAAGATCAACAAGGCATACTCATTGCCAAGATCTAGAACAAACAATAGATAGAATAGAGGGTACCCATGGGTTTCAGTGGGAAGGGCATCTAGGGGGTGGCATGATGCGTGCTCAACAACCGTCTAGCACTCCTCAGCATACTAGAGGTCACCAGGTGCTGTTGTCATGCCGCCAACCCTAGAGCACTCCTCCCAAATCATCATCAACTAAGAACTATGAGCCCAAATTAAAAATAATCCAATATGCAAAATAGTCAAGAATAGCTTGGTAGAGTAGAAGGGACTGAGGGTGTTGTAGGAGGGAGGAAGATGTGGACCCGGTGACAGGACCATACGGAAGGGCTGAGTCAAGCCGGGTGGAAGAATGGGGAGGCACTGGTCCGGAGTGGAGCAGGCTGAGGGGAGGTGTTGGGAGAATGGCCAAGTTGAGGCCGTGGGCCTCGGGAACCCAGGCGTCGCAACCGAGCAGGCTCGATCAAAGAGGAGGAGTAGGCCGACGAGGCTAGGGGCCCGATGATGGGGCAAACTGTAACATCCCAAAAATTTGAGTTTTGGAATGTTGAATTTGAAAATGAACCATTTGCATTTTCCTAGATTAATCCAAGCTTAATTTGAATTTTTTTTCTATTATAGAAAAGATTTAATTTGATTAATCTATTCATCAAACTAAAGATTTCCAGTCCAAGTTGGGTTCCATATTCTCCAAGGATTTTTTTTGTATTTTTGGAGATTTTCTGAATTTATTTGCTACTTATTTGAATTTATTTGCTTTTATTTGAATTTTGGAATTTTCTTAATTCAGAAAAGCTTTATTTTCCAAAAATCCCTTTGGGCCAAATCTCCCGCATCCCATCTCTTTCTCCCCGACTCGGCCCGCTTTGCTCGACCTGTCAGCCCACTCTGCCAGCCCGCTTCACGCGTTTGCCCGGCGCAGCCAGCCCACGCGCCACCACCATCGGATGGGCGACGCGTGTGTGGCTCAAATCGCGCCGCCATCGCCGCCAAACCCTAACAGCCTTCGCGTTCGCGCCATTTTCTACGTCTGTGCCACGCACGCCTCCCCAAGCCTATATAAGGCGCCGCCAACCCACGCCCGAGGTTTCCCTCGCGCCGCTGCTCATTTTGCCCCATCTCTCATTGCCTGAGAGCCCTCCGTTGGTGCGTGTGACCTTGCTAGAGTAGCACCGCCGCCCGAAGCCTCTTTTCCCCGTCGTGTGGCCGCGTTGATGCACCTCCACTGCTGTCGTTTGCACCAACGTGCTGCCTGCGTCTCCCTCTTCCAGATACGCAAGAAAAAGTGCTCGATCCGTCGCCGTAGTGCCAAAGCCTGCGTCATCTCCACTGCCGGTGAGATGCGCCGCCACCCTCGCTGTCGTTCTTCGTCGATGAACCGTGGTCGTCAATCGCTCGCGTGCGCTCTGGATCTTGCCACACCTCCGCAGCCCACGTCCTTCCCTCTCCGCCGTTTGATCCCGTGCCATCGCTAGATGCGTGACGCGTGGCCTGCCTACGTCAACCACCGCATCAGCCGAGTCGCCTGCGTTAGTGTAACATCCCAAATTTTGCTTTTATTGGATTTAATATGATTTTTCTTTGTTATTGAATTTATGATATTTTATTTAATTCATTTTGGAATTTTGAATAAAGCCTTTTGCTATATTTTAATTATTCAAAGAAAAGTATTAATGATCTTTTGTTGGAAATATTTTATTTCAGTTCCAAATGTCCCAAAGTATTTTCTATAATTTTTTGGGATTTTTCTTGGTATTTTTGCTATGTATTTTGGCTTTATCTATTTATCTCAATTATTTTAATTTGAAATAGTTTTAAAAATTGGATGAATAGTGTTGGGCCGAAACCCCTCGGTTCGTCCCATTTCTTCGCACAGCCCAGCCCGCGCAGCCTGCCCGCCTGAACCCTAGCCGTGTGACTGTTGGATTTTGATCCAACGGCTATGATCGTGCCGCGTCGTCGCTTGCTGCCAGCCATCTGATCGGATCCGCGTGGACGCTTGTGATTGCGCCACGTCGGCTCACCGTATCCAGATCGAATCCCCACCACCGCCACCAATTCCATTTTGGTTTCCGCGACCTACATGGAAGACGAGGGCCCTATTTAATTCGTCACCGCCACCCCTGTGTCGCGCATGTCGAGACGAACCCGTAGCCCTATCGTGCGCATCCCGAGCCACCGCCATTCACCCGCAAAAGCTCACTGTAGTTGCGCTCTATGCCACCGCGGTTTTTGCCTCGTTCCATCGCCGCTGGTCCGCTTCCGCTGTCGCCAGAGCCACCGGTGGACTGCTCTCGCCAAGCATTGATCTCATCTGGAAGCATTGTCGGAGAAGCTCTCTAGCGCTCTCGGCCGTGTCGTCGTCCTCATCTCTAGCAAGCCTTCACCGCCACACGCCATCGCTGAGCACTGAAGCTTGAAGACCGTTGGATCTGCAACCAGCGGTAAGGATCAAGCCACGTCGCCCTATCTACAGCGTCGTCAACCCTAGCCGTTAGATCTTAATCGTGCGGCTCAAATCTTGTTGCGTCATCGTCTGTTGCTCCACCTGTTGCTGCCGTTGGATCCACGCCGAGTGGTGCAGATCGTGCCGCGTGTCCCCACATGCGCCTCTGTGTCGTCAGATCTGAGCCGTTGGATTCAAACCGAACAGTTGAGATCGCACCGCGCGTCGGACCAGTCCCGTGCTGCCGCGTGTCGCGCAAAAACCAAGGCGTCGTCGCCGCCGGAGTCGCTGACGTCATCACCTTTGATCTTCGCCGTCCGATCTAAAATGAACAGTCAAGATCATTGCCCCTGTGTGTTTAATCGCGTCTGTTAAATCTGTGTCACGTGTCATTCATCCAATGGTGCCACATGTGTGCTTGCGTCAATCGGTGCATGTGCATAGTGCCACCGGTCCACCATGGACTAGCATCGGCAGTGGACCGAGTCCATACTCCAGTGACACGTGTCACACCGTGGTTGTACAGCATGTCAGCACCCGATTGGGCCACGTGTCTGCAAACGTAAGCGTGACGTCATAAATCATTTTTCTTTACAAAAATAATTAGCTAAAAATCATATTCGGTGCAGATGTCGTCATGAAGTCATAAATGCTATTTTCTAGTGTAAAAGAAATTCGGTTAATTCGGTTTTTCTATTTTTCATAATTATCTTTTATTTCAAACTTTTAATAGCTATATCTTTTGTATTTGAACTCCGATTGAGGTGATTCCAGTTTCTAAAAGTTTGTAAATCATGTTCTATTTAATGGTGAATTTTATTTAATTTTCTGAGTTGATATTGCTCTTTGTACTTGCTATTTATTACTTTCTCGCTCGTTACGCGTAGACGTCGAGTTGCCCAGTGAGTTTGTGGTTGAGGAGGCAGCACCAGAGCAAGTCCAGAGCAGGAGTCAGAGCTGATTGAAGGCAAGTTGTGCTTTGATCATGTTGAACCTATGCTTTAAATATTATATTGTTTCAAAGTATTGCATATTAATTCAAGTATCGTTGTTTCAAATATGTTGGGATTAGTTATTGTCCACTTTGAGTTACATCCACCTTGTCATGTCGTATGTTGTATCTCATTTGTCACCCTAGAATGGTTTAATACTAATTGGTAGCTATAATTGCCAATGTGGTTGGTTAGAATGCAAGTAGAATGCTTAGCTGTGCAACGAGTCATCATTTTATATAAAAGTTGTTAATCTTGCTTAATGATTATGGAATATGTTTACTAAATTGTGTGTCGGGTGTTGTCACACAATGTTGTTGTTGTTGTTGATGGCACGTGGTGCATGGTAATCAACTGGGGTGGTAAAATGATTTAGACTGAGGCAAGTGGCATGTATCTGTGGTGGGCCAATGTGGCACGTGGGCGGCTGCATTGCTTTTTATGATAATGGTTGGTTCATGGTTATGATAATTTTTAGTTAGTCTTGCCTTGGTCAATTAAAAACTTAACCTTACAAGAATTTGAACTGAGTCATTCATACAACCATATGTCTGTTATGGGACAGACCTAGCTGATTAATTTGTTGAGTCTAAACTTTTGTACTATTTGTGGTGGTGTGAGGCCCGGGTAGTGGTAACCAATCCTCACACGGGTGTGCTCACATGGCGCAAGAGGGGACCCTGGATGTGGTAACCAGTCCCACTAGTGTTGAAACTTTAGCGGATAGTACTGGGTTTAGATAGGCATTGGAAAGGCTTTGTTATAATCACTCACCTCTGTGTTGTATGGTTGTATCTTGTGGGTAAAGTGTATATCCTCTGCAAAGTGTAAAACCTATTCGAATAGTTGTGGTCGCGGTATTGAGCATTGCTCGGTGATTATTGAGCATTGCTCGGTGATTACTGTTAAGGGTTAGATTTTATTAAAAACAAATGGGGTATGGATGTGAAATGTGGAATAAGGTTGTGAGTTGGTTATTGGAAAACAAATGGAAAATGTATTATTGTTATTATTCGTTTTACTGTCTTTCAATCTATTTATGCTGTTAATTTTACGAATGTTGTTTATGCAAATTAACCATGTCAGTCTATCCTTTGTATTAAGCCATGCATATAGTATATTAGACTTGCATTCTGTGCACGACTTACTGAGTGCTTTATGTACTCACCCCCTTGCAACAAAACATCACTAGTTGGAGAAGAAGCAACGCATGCTTTTGAGGAAGAGTATCAGGAAGAGGCGAATAACTAGGGTGCGAACCTTATCAGTTGCCTGTGGCAGATTGAAGGGTTTCTATGCTTGTGTTTATTTCTGCTACTATTTATTTACTTTCAGTCTTAGCCCTGCGAGGCGTATTCATGTAAGGTTGACCATAAGGTCGTCGAACAGTTATATTTAATATTGATGAAGTCTTTCTTATGTTACCGTTAAGTATGATTGTGATATTCATCAATGTTGAGCCTGTGTACACTAGCGTGATCCTGGACTAGTGCAAAATACACAGAGGGTCTGGATTTGCACATTCGAGTCCCGACAGAGGTGATATCAGAGCCATACTGCCTGTAGGTCAAGCCCTAGCAAGTTTGTCGTCTTAGGAGTGTCCAAAACTATTTTATAAAGGCAAAATTAACTTCAAAGATTTAAAGGATCTTGACTTATCCCTTCTTTCTTACTTTCCACCTTTGATGAAATTTTCTGTCTTTTCTCTTGTTTTGAGTTGAGGTTTTTACGAGAGCCGCTTTCTGCAGGTTGAGATGGAGTGTCTTTATGGAGAGCGTAAGGGAGGATTTGCCGCTGAGCTTTGGAGCATGCTGTGGCTGTTGGGAGGCTTTGATCGTCCTATCTACCATGGTACCAACTGGATCGTGAACGAAAAGATAAGAGGAACAATCTGCAAGATCACGGTCTACGCCAGGGAGAACACCATCAGGAGCCACCCTGTCCACATCTCAGCGAGGAGATCCACATTTGAGGTTGGGATCCAGGAGACTGCCGTCTTGCACTTCGTCGCCTTGCCCGTGACTACGCTTCAGAGTTGGAGTCCACTGTATTCAAGTATCATCCCAACAAAAGCACCGTCACAGAGGACAGGATCAAGGGGGAGGGAGATGCTACTGTCGTCCACTTAGCACGTTTTGCTTCAGCACAGGAGACCCTCACGAAGACTACGAACTAGGAGCTTACAGAGGTATATGAAGCATTGGAGAATGCTGAAAAGGATCTTCGAGAGTCTAGGAGGATGGCTTCTAAGAGGTTAGCTGAGCTGGAGGAGGCTCTCTACCTCAGGGAGGAGGCAGTTGAGTTGGAGGAGTCCGAGGAGGATCCGGAGGAGCTTGTGCCAGAGCCTGAGAGTCAGGGATCAGTGTCATCCAACGAAACCCTGATCATCGAAACAAGTTCGCCCCGATGCCGCGTCATCCGCCGTAGTGTCCACTTGGAGGCTCGCATCCAGGATGGCATAGTGACTAGGTAGAGTGTTGAGTTTATTAGTAGTAGTGACTCAAGTGTTCAAGTTGCATAAGTCTAAGTTTAGAGTTTTGTCATTAGTCGATTAGAGGTGCTTGTTAGCTTAATGAGAGTTTTTATGGTCTTTTTGAGTGTTCAGTATGCGTTGCATTGCACTTATGCACTTGTGAGCAGCCATACCAAGTATTAAATAAAGTAATGTAAATTCAAACATGATAGACAATGTTTTGTATTTCTGAAAGGAAGGTTTATAAAACCTCACAACAAAGTGGGCAAAAAGCTCTAAGTAGCCAAAACCTCTAAAACCTTCAAGAAGAAGGCCACCCCTCTCCCTCTATTTATACTACTCTCGAGTCACCCTCCACCCTTGGATGAGATCCTTCCACCCTAAAGACCACCATCAAGGGTTAAGATGACTCCCACATACAGCCTTACATGGGCTAACCCGAAACCCAAGAAGCACACCGGGTTTTCAAGGCATGCTAACTAGAACCGTTACTCTATCACCTATACCACGATCCGACGGTTCTCCTTGATTCGAGTAGCTCCTAGCTAGCATCTCATCCATTACTTGTCTTCTGGGTTCGCAGCGACTCCGTCTCCGATCATCTTCCGGCGATCCTCGACCGTCTGGACCTCCGGCGCACCTCGCCTAGTCCTGGTCATCCCTCGTCTCACCATGACAGTCACCGTCGTGCTGCAACCATCAAAAACAAGGAAACACATCATATAGCATTGCCCACTTTGCTCAAAGTCGAGTCGATATCGAGCATCGAGTAACCCTACTCGATACTTATCGATTCTCACTCTACTTGAGTCACTCGATCACAAGCTGACGGGGTATTACTCGACCAAACCAGACTTGGTAGTAATCGAACTAACCCGCCGCTCGTCCTAGTAGCATCCCTACTCGATACTTCTCGATTCTCACTCTACTCGAATCACTCGACCACTGGTCTTCGACCAGCCAAAATCCAGACCACTCAAGATCCGACCACTGGTTTTCGACCAGCCAAAACCAAACCACTCGAGGTTCGACCATTGGTCTTCGACCAGGACAAACTCAAATTAAACTCAACCTTGAGCACCAAAAGCTCGAATACAGTCAATTACTCATCACACACTTGGACCTCCACATGGTCTTTCAATCTCCCCCTTGATGAGTATATTAACAAACACCCAAAAGGCATAAAATTTTGAGTTTAAGAAGAGAAGGGAATGAATCAATAAGGATGAAAAGCCAAACTTGATCCAGAAAGAAAGAAGATAAGGACCTGACCAAGTTAGCGAGAAGGCATTTAGATCAAGCCAATAGAAATAACAAGTTTTCCACAAAAGCTCTAAATATTCCAAGAAAAGCTCAAATATACTTATGATCCTAAAAATTTGCAAGACTTTACAAAGATCATAAGAGACATAATGTAATCACATCTTTATCTTTTTAATGATGCATTTTCTACAATTTCCCCCCCTTTTGGCAATATAGTCATCAGGAAGACATTTTCTCTCCCTTTACACATGTATGCATGAAATGAAGAGGAACGCGGTATGCTACACTAGCACAAAAAAAACTACCGCATAACCAGAAAGCTACTCGCAAGAAGGGGATCACAGATTAGATTACCACTAGATGCGTAGTTGCGGAATCCTTCGCGCGTCGATGTAGTGGATCGTCCTCGCCGCAGTCGTTGCGTCGATGGAGCGGATCGTCCTCGCCTCGCCGTGGATCGTCCTCCCACGCCGCAGTCGCAGCAGCGTCACCGCAGCAGTCCACACGTCCAGGGATGGAACACCGTGCGTCGGTGTGCAAGCACCTGGTCGCTCAGCAGGGGCAGCGAGAGTAGGAGGCTAGGGTTTCGGGTGAATCACTTCTAAACCGTGGAAAAGCACACCGTGTGCCCACCCTCCTCCCCTCCTTATATAACCATAAGATGAAACCCTAAACTAGGGCCCATCAGCGTGCTAAGCCCATGAGGTCCATTAATTACGGATCCAATCCAAATTAATGCGTCCCAGCCCATTAAGTGTGTGACCCTGCAGATTCACGTACGTTTCGACATAGATTCGGAAAACTCCTTTTCAATCCAATAGTTGGTAGCGGCTCCTTGCAAAGTATGCCAACTCCCAAACATACTATGATCAAATCGGACAGAACCTATCAAAAGTACTCATGTAATAATCCCTTTGCCAAGTATATGAAGATTGAACTTAAGGCGAGAAGCATTTCATACTTTGATGATTCAATCCATCTCTCGTATCCGTGATATATTAATAAGTTGTGATTGACTCCTCAATCACGGCATAGCCATGCACTTCCTTAATCATATCATACGAGTGGCCTTGTCATATATCTCCGTTTCATTGGAGTGGCAAATTCCATCTTGACTGCTCACTTCCCTCTACACGTTTCATAGTAAACATGAAAGCTACCTTTATAACTATCCGGTTAGGAAGTAGTGTTTGATAGCCCCAAGGAAAACTATTACACATGTAGGGAATATGACAATCTCAGGTCTAAGGATCATACATCTACTATGTATGAGGTACACTGATGACACATAAGAATGAAACATTCTCGCAGTGTCGCATGGCGGGTCTATCTAACCCATGTTCTTCAACATGCATCCACAATGTATAGATGATATCTCCATATCCCATGATCTATGAAGCATGATCATCGATCACTACATGTACTGATCTATTCATCGTTGTCCTATACGATGATATCCGATCAGAGATATTTATCGAATTATATCAATAAGTAAAGAGCTTCATAAGCAAGTCACATACTTGTTGATCAATACAATGATATGCATTCATTGGACCAATAATCATATTATTATTCATAAACATAATCATGTTACAATCATCTAAATGATTGCCTCAAGGTCATAACACTAACATGAGATACATCCTAAAAGAGCTTCGAAGATTATCCAAGTGACCATATCGACAAATAATGACACCAAGCTACTCAGGTTCAGATTATGCTAAACAAAGACATGTCCAAGTGCAAATATCAATTTTGCTAGCAAGCACAAAGAAGATGATATTATTTTTTCATGATTTAACAAGTGCAACACTTAACATTAGTTTCAAAACTAGATGCAAAGCCACTCAAAGGATCAAATGTAAAACCTAAAGTTCAACCTACTCAACACTTTGGGGAATATAGAAGTGCATACAAGGTCCTTCGGGCTCATTTATCACTTAATGCAAATTTTGATTTAAGAACTTTAAAAGACATAGTGGGGTGCAAATGTTTGACATTATTTGCATTCTTTACCCACTTATGTTAGTTATTTATTTGCATTTTTCTTTTTCAAGCAATTGACTCAAGCCATATGAGACCATCTCAAGATGAACTCTTAAGAGGATGGTCTCGATCATACACTGTACATTCCAAGTTCATCCCACATGCAATGAGAAGCGGTCTTTTGAATGCAAGGTGTTGAGTCGAATGCACACAAATAGAGTCATTTTTGCTTAATGTTCACTTTAGCACATCGATTTATGAGCAAGTGAATGACTCAAGTATGGATCAAGCAAGATTCACCCAAGTTGCTATAGGGACTCTAGAGAAATCCAAAATTTCAGAAATCATGGCAAATACACCTAGAGAAGAAACTTAGCAAGTAAAAGTAACATGTTTCATTCAGTTTTTCTTTTAAAGCTTACTTGCAATTTTTAGCAAGCTTAGCAAGATAAATGAACTTGGACATATCTAAGCTAGAGATTTCCTTCGTATGATGTAGCATAGTGTGTAGCACGAATAATAGCTCATTTGCATAATAGACAAAGCTCATTAATAAAAAAATAAAGTCTATATGCAATGCATGAATAAATTCACAAATTCCCCCTCAATAAGGAAATCAATTTTAAGCACAAATCTAGTTTAAATTGAGTTATTAGCAAAATTAAGCTCAAGAAAGGTCCAACTGAACTCAACGGAAACCAGAAAGAATGAATGAGAAAAAGTCGAGAAGCTGCAAACTGGGTGGCTATAGAGCATAGAAAAGATAGTAGATAACACTTTGGCTCAGAAACACCCAGGAGATGCAAAGGAAAAGAAAAGATGGAAGAAAATATATAATACATAATATGCAAACCAGCTCCCCCTCACAATAAGCCGTAAGGGCACACGACTCCAAGCTCACTCCTCAGGGCAACAAACCTGGAGCAATCCAAAGGTTTGGTAAAGATATCAGCAATCTGGTAGTCACTCTCCACAAACTGAAGCACTATATCACCTTTCTCCACATGGTCTCTAAGGAAGTGATATCTAATATCAATGTGCTTGGTCCTGGAGTGCTGCACTGAGTTTTTCGCAATGAAAAGAACAGAAGTGTTGTCACAGAAAATTGGCACACTCTCTATTTCTAACCCAAAGTCCCGCAAGGTCGATCTCATCCAGAGAATCTAACTACAGCAACTGGCTGCAGCAACATATTCAGCCTCAACGGTGGATTGTATAACTCTGGACTACTTTCTAGATGACCAAGAAACAAGAGAAGTGCCAATGAATTGGTAAGTGTCAGAAGTGCTTTTCCTATCTATCCTACAGCCAGTAAAGTCTGCATCGAAAAAGGCTCGAAGGGACAAACAAGAAGAAGAGTACCAAATACCATAGTCAATGGTAGCTTATAGGTACCCGAAGATGCGCTTCACCGCTTGGCAGTGAGAGGCACGAGGAAAAGCCTAAAATCGAGCACATAGACATACAGCAGAATGTATGTCTCACCTCGAAGCAGTAAAGTACAGGAGGGAGCCGATCATGCTCCGAAACTCCTTCTGATCAACTGGTTCACTATCCTCATCAGGCTCGAGGACAGTAGTGGTGGCCATAGGAGTCATCATCGGCTTCCCGTCAGACAGGTTGAAGCGCCTCATGAGGTCTCAAGTGTACTTTCTTGATTCAAGAAGGTGCCCTCCCGAGTCTACTTGATTTGGAAGCCGAGGAAGTAGCTCAACTCGCCCATCATACTCATTTCAAACTTTGTGCCCATCACTTCTGAAAACTGAGACACAAGAGAATGCGAAGAGCCACCAAAGATAATATCGTTCACATAAATCTGAACGATGAGGAAATGAGAATCTTGGTGTCTGATGAACAGAGTCTTGTCTACTATACCTATTTTGAAACCATGGCAAAGAAGATAGGACTTAAGCCTTTCAAACCAAGCTCTAGGGGCCTGCTTAAGTCCATACAAAGCTTTAGAAAGCTTGAAGACATAGTTTGGGTATTTGGGGTTCTCGAATCCTGCAGGCTGTCTGACATACACTTCTTCCTCAATATACCTATTGAGGAATGCACTCTTGAGATTCATTTAATAAAGCTTGAAGCCCTTGGATGCAGAAAATGCAAGAAGGATCCTAATAGCTTCTAGTCTAGCTACAGGGCCAAAGGTTTCCTCGAAGTCAAGACCCTCGACTTGAGAAAATCCCTGTGCAACCAGCCTAGTCTTTTTTCTCATGACAACCCCATCCTCACTATGCTTGTTCTTGAACACCCACTTGGTCCCAATGACATTATGACCAGATGGGGGCTCGACAAGCTGTCATACCTTGTTCCTCGAAGTTTTCGAGTTCCTCATGCATAGCATTAATCCATGATTCATCGAATAATTCATGGGAAACATCCTTCGGCTCAAAGGAGGCAACAAAGGCTGAGTGGAGGCAGAAACTGGAAAAACCCGATTTTGAGTAAGTGACCTGCTCAAACAGATCGCCAATGATCTGATCAGGTGGATGAGAACGCTGAATATGACGGGGAGGTCCAGAAGCAGAAGTGGCCTCTACCTCATGCACAAAAGAGATAGGATCAGAGCCACTAGCTGCATGAGAGTCAGAAGGCAAGGGCTGGTCTCCCTGAGGTGCAGAAATGGAAACTGGAGGCACCTTAGGTGTAGAAGGGACTGGATCAGGTGGAACACCATCATCTCCATCATCCTCATCCTCTACAAATATGGTCTCGGAGGTGGAAGAAGAACCTGAAATGTCAGGTCTAGCTCCTAGGATAGCCTTATCAAAGGTCACCTCGCAGGTGTCTATGATCCTATGCGCATCGCAACTCTAGACCCTATAGCTACGAGAAGAAGCCGAATAACCCAGAAAGATACCATCAGAAGAACGAGACTCAAACTTATCCAGGTTACCAGACTTCAAAATAAAACACTTGCAACCAAACACACGAAAATGAGAAATACTGGGCTTTTGCCCATACCTCAACTCGTAAGAAGTGCGGTGCAAATGTGCTCCCAAGAATACGCGATTTGAAACATGGCAAACAGTAGCTATAGCCTCAACCCAAAACTTCCTAGGAGTGCTGTACTCGTCTAGCATTGTCCTGGCCATCTCTACCAGGTTCCTGCTCTTCCTTTTCACTACGCCATTTTGCTGAGGGACGTAGGGAGAGAACTGATGCTCTAAACCAGACTCCACACATAAACTCTCAAAATATGAGTTCTTGAACTCCATGCCATTGTCACTGCGTATAGCTCGTAGGGCACCATGGAGCTCAAGAGACAACCTATGAACCAATCCCCTGAAATGAGTAAAAGACTCATCCTTCGAGGCCATGAAAAACACCCAAGAATACCTCAAAAAATCATCGACAATGACAAGGACATACCATTTCCCACCCGATGATTGCACTCGAGCTGGACCAATAGTGTCCATATGTAAAAGCTATCCTGGTGCATCAGACATCACAACAGTGATTGGAGGATAAGAAGCAAAAACCATCTTGCCATGTCGGCAAGGAGAGCAAACCAAGTCTTTGACCATCTTGAGTTTAGGCAAACCATGAATGAGATCATGATTGCTAACTCGAGTCAAATGGTCGAAACCGATATAACTAAGTCTCCTATGCCAGAAGGAGAGATCACAAGACTCAGAAGTAATCAAACACCGAAGAGAGTCTCTAGAAGAAACAAAAAAATCAGCACAGAAGACTCTCCTAAATCTAGAAATCCCGCAAACTAACTCTCCTGATGAATCGAGGATCCTACAAGAACTACTCTTGAAGCTTACCTCGAAAGAGTCATCGATAAGCTGAGAAACAAAAAACAGATTGAATTGCAGCTTACTTACTAAGGCAACATCCTTAAGAATAAAATTGTCATTAATGCAGATGGTACCTTTAGCAATGACTCTACATGAAGAAGCATCCCCAAAGGTGATCAACTCATTACTGGGGGCTCGAACTATGGAAGAGAACCATCTTGAGTCTCCGGTCATATGAGAAAGAGATGACTCAGTACTGGGATAAAATGAAGACCTGGGGACCCAATACTGAACCACACGACGCCTCAGAGTACCAACCACAGAAGAAGACTGGACTCGAGTGACTCTCTGAAACTCAACTCTCTCAAGATCAGTAGCAACCATAGCAGAAGATCTAGGAACCGAAACTGGATTGGCCCGCCGTGGTGCAAAGGCCGAACCACCCCAGTGAGGCTGCCTGAATCTCCTAAAAGAAAATACCTCATGCCGCTGATATCTATCTCGATAGGAAAAACGAGGAATATCAAGAGGACGGTGGAAAGACTAACCACGAACAGCTCTAGGACTAAAACTCGAATAAACAGCCTAAAAACCGAGTCCTGAACGCTACCCAAAAACAGGCGACTCTCTAACCTGTCTAGAAGTAGTGTGTGCTTTAGGAGCACTTAGAGTTTGGGGATGACCCTGAATACCCCACAGAGCAGCCACACGCTCACGCCTTGTGATCTTGGCGCACTCGAAGTAGAAATCTGCCAAATATCCATCCTTCTGACAGAACGTGCAAGTATACTTCGCCTTGCTAGAGGTAGAAGAAGTAGGAGGAGCAACCTTATGATAAGAGATCCCATGGACATCCCCGGTAGATCTAAACATAGTGGTACTCACCCTGAGAGCTACCATGATCTCACCACTCTTGGAGCCATGCACAATGGTGGGAGGATACGCCCTAGCATGCTCCAAGTAGTTAAATCCTAGACCATGATTGAATCGGCTAATCTTGGATTGGTCTAGAATGAGATAGAGCTTCTTCTTGCCCCCAACAAACTTCTCGAGAGTGCTCATGAGATACTCACACTCCCAGAAGAAAGAGGCACATGAAGAACAGGGAAGAGAAGAGGAAGAAAAATCGGAAAGAGAAGAGCTACTAGCACGTACATTTTTCTGCCTCAACACGGCTGCCTCAATCTTGAGGACCTCACAAGAAACGCAAGGGGTATTTCTAATACTAAAGGTCTAGGCCTCAAACTTCTTCCTAAGTTCAACTTGGATTTTATACAAGTCCCCCTCAATTTCAACACATCGTAAGCAACTTTCTTGTGACTTAGCTAGAATGGCCTTAGCAAGATTAGCACACTTGACATTTAAAGATTCATTGTTATGTTTTAGTTGCCTACAGGCCTCACATGAGCTGACTGAGTCCTTAGAAGCATTCATTTCAAGTTCATCATTTCTAGAAGAAAGCTTCCTAAGGTGATCGCTCATGGCATTAATTTCAGCAAGCAATTTAGGACAATTTTCACACGATGCACTAGTGTGAGCATGAAGAAAACTAGCATCAACAAGAATAGTGTCAACAGAACTAGTGCTAGCATTCTTCGGCCTAAGGCTCTCAAGCTCAAAAACCACACTATCATGCATAGTCCTTAGGTTCTCAAGCTCCACAAGCAAAGCATCGCAAAGAATACAGTCATTAGTGACTCGGGAGGGAGAAGATATAAGAGAAGCTAACTCCCGAGTCAAGGTACCTACTTCCTTCTCTATCTTCATACACCTAGCTCTAGCTCTAGCATTAAATTTTCCTAATTTGTAGAAAGCTTCATTAAGCTGGTTATAGGAGGGTACCTCGTCCGAGTCGCTGTAAAACTCGGAGTCACTGATGCTGTTGGCATCCGCCATGAAGCACATCCCGGTGAATTCTTCGTCGCCTTTCTTCTCTTGTGGATCATCCTTGCCCTCGTCACTCCAGGTCTCCATGTCAGAGAGGTTGATATCATCGAGTGCGGCGAGGACACGATGGAAGAGCTTCTTGTTCATCGAGAAGTTGCGGTACTTCTCACACGTCGGGTCACGAGCTGGAGGCTTCTTGTTGCGGTTCTTGTCGATGTAGTCATTCTTCGTCGAACCGCCAGAGTCGATCTTGCCCTTCTCCAGCTTGGGGCAGTTCGCTCAAATGTGGTTGGGGCCACTAAACTCGAAGCAGGTGATCGTGCCACTATAAGATCGAGGATGCTGACTAGAGAGGGTGAATAGGCGGCTATAAAAATTTCTTCTACGATTAATTAAAATCTTGCCTAAGTTCTCTTATGTCAAAATCTAAATGATAATAGATGCAGAAGCGATAAATTAAGGTTTTAACAATTAAAGCCTAAGTCAACTAGGCTCCCTAAGTGCACTAACTATTTATGTCTCTAACAATAATTTGCAATTCTATGAATATAAATTGCTTGATTATAAATAAAGAATAGAATGCAGATCACAAGAGACACATCGATATTTTACCGTGGTGTTCGGAGACTTTCCGGTCTCCCCTAATCCACGTTGAGGCAAGCCCAAACCACTTTGGACCGGCTCCACGAACTGAGCACCCACCTCGATTCCACTAGTGGTAGGTCTTTCCTCCTCCGGGTAGGTGAGCTCCAACCTTCACAACTCGTCGGGCCTTCTCACAATCTTCTTTAACAAGGTCACCGAACCAACGACGCCTCCACACCGTCTAAGTGTCAACAAACACCAAGAGTAACAAGTCAAGCCCTCTAGCTTGAGCTCCACCAAGTGCAACACATGCACAAGGCTTCCCTCAAGTGCAACACATGCACAAGAAAAAATTGCATACCCCTTCTTTGGAATAAAAAACGCACCGAAATGAACCCGATCATACCGGAGGCCGGTATGACCGGAGTGACCCCGGTCATACCGCTAGTACAGCTACAAAAAAGCTCATAACTTTTTACTCCGAACTCCGATTTAGATGATCTTGGACTCTATGCGAAGCTTATCACAAGGGCTACAATCTCCACCCATTTTCAAGATTTAATCAACCATAGATATTTTTAAATATCACAAAAACAAAACTTTAATATAGTCCTTCAAGTCTAACATCTGATTTTTCGAAATCCCTCACATAGACTTGATCAAGGGCATGACTACAAGCTAGCAAGAGTCAATAAGATCAAGTATTGAGCCATGTGATGATCAACTCATGATCAAAATAATTTTGCAAAACATATTTGTAAAATATAATCACGTGCTCCAATATCAAATGAATGAACACCAATATTTTTCAAAACACATTCGCAAATATAAATGTTATAAACAAGAGCAATCAAGATCATATCTTTGAGCCATGTGATAATCAACATATGATCAAACCAATTTGCAAACACATTTACAAACTCTATTCACATACTCCAAGATAAGATTCAATTAAACTATATTTTGTGAAAACTCATTTTGCAAACACAAAGCATAAACCTATCTTAGCCTTTGTGATGATCAACACATGATCAAGTCACAAGCTAAGACTCCGATGCATGAGCTCTCTATTTGCAACACATGCAAATATCTAGCTCCATACAAACAACCACTTAAACCCACTTGCATAAGCTATCTCCCTTTTACAACACATGCAAATCCATAGCTCTGTGCAAAAACCAAATCAAGATTCAATAAGAAGCAAGCATGAGCTCCCTTATTTGCAACACATGCAAATACTTAGCTCATGCAAAAACCAAATAAGAGAGTGAGCTAGAGTGAACCGGATTGAGTTCATCAACACATGATAAAGCTCAAGCTATAAGACTCAACCCCTATTAATAGTACGGTGTCGGGACCCGAATATGCAAATCCGGACCCTCTGTGTATTCAGCACTAGTCCAGGATCACGCTAGTGCACACAATCTCAACATAGATGGAATATCACAATCATACACAACGGAATAATAAATAAAGACTTCATCTATTAATATAGAACTATTGAACGACCTTAAGGTTAAACTTACACTTGTGAGGCCTTGGTGGCTTCAACTCAAAATAAATAAATAGCAGCGGAATGAAGAACGTCGACGAATCCCATCAATATGCCATAGGCAACTAACAAGGTTCAACTCCTAGATATTCGCCTCCTCGTGGAACTTCTCCTCCTTCGAAGTTGTAGTCTTCTCCTTAATTGATGATTTTGTGTGTTGCAAGGGGTGAGTACATAAAGCACTCAACAAGTTGTGCACAGAATGCAATTCTATGTAACTATATGCAAGGCTTATTCCAAAGGAAAAGGCTATTATGGCTATTTTGCAATAAGCAGCATTTATGAACAAATACAATAAATAGATTGTAAAGGTCAGAAACAAATAAAGAATAGATAGATTCAGCATTTCTGAAGTAAACCAAGTTTCCAATCCTAAGTCAATTTTCACTTTCCATGGCATCCTGCCATCCCAATAAGTTTTGTTTAACAAAAGTCTAACCCTTGACTGTAATTCTCGAGCATTGCTCAATACCGCGAGCACGGCTATTCGAATAGATTTTACACTCTGCAGAGGTTATGCACTTTACCCACAAGATACAGCCGCTCATCACACAGGTGATTGTCCGCAACAAGCCTTTTAGGAACCTCTACCTTAACCAATGAACCTCTCCGGTATTGCCCTCACTATCACACCCCTCACACAAAGCTGGAGTATAGTACAGGCCAACACCGTTGGATGGGCACCAAGCCGTAGCACAGGTACGCTCTCCCACACAGATACACCTCCGTATACTGTCACCCCGAGGTATCAGAGGAAAGATATTAGAACCCTAATCAACTAGTTCTGTCCCATACCAGACATGTGGTTGCAAGTAAGACTCATGTCAAAGGCTTGCAAGGTTAAGTCCTTAGGGTGACTAGGGCAAGACTTCCACATACCCTCTGCCAAATCTGGCCCACCTTAGCACACTGCCCCTCGCCACTTGCCCCAATCTAAATCATTACCACCCCAGTTGATTACCAAGCACCACAGGCTATCAACAAGTCAACCTCGTTGCGTGACATCCACTCGTCACCACAACGCAATCTCATTGTGTGACCACACATGACACACAAGTTCATAACATTGTTCCATATTCCATTAGTCAAGATTAATCAGTGATGATTCAACACATGTGATGACATGGCATGGCTAAGCAATCTACGACGGTCTAACCAGCCCATGTTGATTATCAATATTAACCAACTATTAATTAACCATCCTAGGGTGACAATTAGATCATGGCATACAATGGCAAGGTAGGGTATACTCAAATAGGTTAAATAGCTAAATCCCAATTTATTTTGAAAACAGATCTACACATGAAATAACATGCACATAAAGTAAAATAAAGTAGCATCTTTGCAAACATGGATTCAACATGATCAAAGCACAACTTGCCTAGCCATTGCGATTTTTACTGTTCTTTACTCTTTATCTTTGATTCTTGATCTTCGATCTTCAATCTTTACCTTCTTGATCTTCAGCTCCTTAGAACAACTTTCGGGCGATGCATCTAACGATTAAAGAAGAAGCAAATACAAACCAACTCAAAAGATATATCAAATAAAATCCAAATTGAGAACGGATAGTATTGGATCACAAAGGCTTAGATGAATTTAGGAACTTGAATGGATTAGATAAGAGATTAGACAAAAAGAACAAGCTTTCGGAATACACCGAAAAGGAAAAGACTGATAACTGAGAAAGAAAGAATAATATTCCAAAGAATATTTCTTCTAAAGTTATTATCTTGATTGGATGGACAATGACATATGGGCTCTCGATCTATAAACCGGGTCCATAAAGATACGTTAGTTCGCAATGAACTAAACTGATGCTCAATGTTGACTTTTGTTGACTAAACAGATACATAGTCAAACAAAAGAAAGATAGACTAATAGATTAGATATGGCACAAGGATATGACATATGGCCAATGGTCTATCGACCAAGTCCACGATTGACTTCTAGGCCAATGGCAGATTAGATTTTCAAGAATAGAACATGGACAAGTGGGGTCGACATTCATGCGATTCGATCTGAGATCAGTCATACATCGATCAAGAGGCTTAACGATGACAAGGCAGCAAGGAAATGAAGACAAGGCTAAACTCATAGGTGATGGGGTTAGATTACAATAAGGTGATAGAGAGGATGATGATATTGCACTAGGGCTTTTGCGTGCATGCACACATGCGATGATAGCGAAGTAACGACAAGACACTCATGTAAAGATAAGATGTCGATTGTCGGTATAATGATATGGTAGCAAGGTTATGATATGGCTCAGGATTGATCTACGAGTTGCGAGGTTTACATGACATGATGCATCGTCAACGATAGATTGTACCCAAGGTTAAGTTAGGGCTTGAGAGGAACGATGCGCGGATAGATCCACTTGGCATAGGGATAGGATAGGTAGGGTTGGCTTTGCGATAAAAGACTACCAAGGGTGGCTAACCGAAACAAGATCCGATAATGAAAGGGGCTAGATCGAAGACGACGGGTAGATTCTAGAATATGGCATTGATGGCAAACGAAGAACAAATGAACTCTAAAGATGGGCAAACCAGAGAATGATGGCCTACTGGACATGACGACACGACCAAGACAAACTAAGATGGTTGGCGGCAAAAGACGGCGCGCGGCACTAACGAAAGGCGGCGGCTAACGAATATTAAAATTTTTGCTTGATGGAACAGCAAAGGGGAAGTGAGCACCACATAGAACACGGCGAGACGAGCTCAACGGTATAAGTGGATTTGGCGGCAACCCAATGGACAGATCACAAACTACCAATGAACGGCTGCTAAAGCTAATAGATAAAATGGTCATAACTATTACAATAATTGATCAAACCTAACCAAATTTTACAGAGAGGTATCTAGGACCCTAAGGCACAATATGACATGAAAGGATCGGAGTTTTATCTTTTGGATCAATAGGGAATGCACGAGGAAGTTTTCAGCTGTACGTATGTAGTCTGATCGGGGAAGATTAAATTTTCTGCAGAAATCCCACAGACAAAACCTTGATTTAGGGTGAGCACCGCATAGAGGACATCAAGATGAGTCTACAGTAAAAAGGGCACGGTCAAATTCGCAAAAACGAAGGAGAACGGGCGATGACAAGATTAGAGATTGGAACGGCCGTAACTTTTGATTTTGTGGATGAAACTGTATTAAATTTGGTGGAGAGGTATATTAGACCATAAGGCATGAGATGACACAAGCGGATTTCAGAAAAACTCACAAGAACGACGGGGAACACGACGCCAATTTGGACCGACTTGGGCGGCGCACCGGAAGAGGAACGGCTGCGACTTTTCTGGTTTGGGAGGTGCTCTGGGGATTAGGGGTGCGTGGGATGGGTCTTAGAACACTTATATAGGCCTAGGAGTCATGCCATACAAGGAGACACGATGAAAAACCGAATTTGGATCGAAAATGGATCAGATCGAACACCTGGCGCGCAATGAACAGTTACAGATAACGTGGCGCATTGCGGTGCTTCGGATGGGGATCGGAGGGCTGCGGCTGGGCGGCGACGTGGACGGCTCGGGAGCTAACACGTGGAGGTGCGGGAATGGAGGAAGGATTGGGCCCAATAAATTCTGGATTCAATCCAATTTCCGCAATAAAATAATTCCAAAAATTAAAATAAATCGCTTAGAGCAATAAAAATACCAAAATAATTTTAAAAAAAGTTTAAAAAAAATCTAAAAAATATTTTAAGACATTTGGAGCTCAAATAAAACATTTTTAACCAAACTTTAGTTAAACTTTTGCAGAATTTAATTTAATTTAACAAAAGGCTTAATTTAAATTAATTCCAAATAAATCCAAATGAATAGCAAACGAACTCCGAAAAATCTCAAAAAATTACAAAAAAATCCTTGAAGCACAATTAACTCAAATAAAACAAAATTTATTTTAATTTAAGTTTATATTAGTCAAATTAAATTATTTTAGTATTAGAAAATTCAAGATTAAGCTTTATTAAATCAAGAAAATCAGCGGGGATTTTTGGAAAGATGAACTAAACAAAAGATTTTTGAAAACCCAAATTTTGAGATGTTACATACGGCAACCTACACTAGCAACCCGGTCTCCCATCCAAACACCGAGACTGGTAAAGACTAGGAATACATCCTTAGCCCTAGCTAGTTATACCTTTGCCTCTAGCACATCCACTTGGAGCTTTTATGATTTCCATCATCTTCTCTCCAAGTCGGGGGCTTTCTTCTTGTTCATCAACACATGATGAACCTTCTCTAGCTTCACTTCATGTAACACCCAAAAATTTGCTATATTTTAAATTTTGGAGTTATTTTGTTTTTTTAAGAATTTATGGAAATTTTTTGGAATTTATTTTGATTTATTCAAATATGACCCTTCTTGAAATCAATTAAAATAATACAAAATTTCATGCAAAGTTTTATTGAAAATATTTTATTGAGTTCAGAATATCTTAAAATATTTTCCAAAATTTTTCTAGATTTTTCTGGGAATTTTTGCAATTTACTTTGGCTTTGTTTATTTATCATAATTATTTTAATTCGGAAATGCTTTAAAAATCGCATAAGCAGTGTTGGGCCGAAACTCATGCGGCATGACCCATCGCGTACGCCGCCCGCATACCAAGACGAAACCCTAGCCCCGCCGCCGTCCGATCGGGATCGCACGGTTGTGAGTGCGCCGCGTCGCCATGCGTTGGTGGTCGTCCGATCGAGTCTCCGCGGACGTTCAAAATTGCGCCACGTCGTTTCGTCTCCGCGGGATCACCAGCGAGTCGTGGGCATTGATGGCCACCGGTTCTGCTGCCTGTAGCACGCACGTCGATGCTCCTTAAAGTGCCTCAGTTAGCGCAGTCGGCAGAGGACTTCACGCTGCTCATTTTTACTCCTTTCACGCTCGCCGAGACCCCCTCTAGCGCTCCGTTGCGCCGACGTAGTATTTGCTTCGCCCCGCCGCCGTCTGAGCTTTTCCGCCGTGCTCCGACCCTGTTTCGTGATCACCGAAGTGAGCCGCGTCGATTCCGTCAGTTCCTCACGCCGGAGGACCACCGTAGCACTGCCGACGACCTCGTCTCCTTCAACTCCGGCAGCCTGCTTCCACATCGCCGCCGTCAACCTCGCTAACCCTTGCCAACCGTTCGATCTTCATCGCGCCGAGTCGGTAAGTCCACGTCGCCCCCTTCTCTGTTTACGCTTAGAGTAATTCGTGACAATTGGATCTAGGATGGACGACGTGGATTAGATATAGATGCTAAGTCTTTGGTAGATCTTAGCCATTAGATCTGCAGTGGACGCTTGGGATAGTGCCACGTTGCTTCGTGCACAGTGAACCGCTCCGGTAATCTGTGCCGTTGGATTGGATCTGAACGGTGGAGGTTAGATCGGGTTGCCCTAAGGATCCGCGCCGTTCAGATTTGAACGTGCGGCGGTGAATGCGCCGTGCCCTCGCCGAATCGCGTGCGGACGCGTGTGCGCTTTGACCGGGGACCAGACCAAATCTCGGCCGTTGATTTTAAACGGGCCGCTGGGATTGCCCCGCGTGTCTTCGCGTAAGCCGAGGCATCGCCAGGCGTGCGCGAGATCCAGCCGCTAGATCCGAGAGCGCCGTCGAATGCGTGACGCGTGGAGGCATGGAGCTCGAGGCGTCGCCGAGTCCGCGCGGGATGCTGACAGTTGGATTTCGCTGGCACCGTCGGACGCACGACGCGTGTCACGCGGACTTCAAAGCGTGTGTGACGCATGAAATCCGACCGTTGATCCTTTGACGGTCCTGATTGCGCCACGTGGTAGTGATCTGACCGTCAGTTGGGAACGGCCGAGATGCCGACATGTGTACGTGCATGCATCTCGAGGCAATCGGCTGACGTCATCTGGTGGGGCCCCGTGCACTGTTCTGTGGACCGAGTCCACCATGGACCAGAGCCAGTGGACCGAGGCGACGTGGCGGCACCAGGAAGCGCCACGTGTCGGCTGACGTCATGCTGACGTAATAAATCGAGTTTTCAATAGAAAAATAAATTAATTAATTCGGGATTTTCTATTTTCTGATTTATATTTTAATTAAAACTTTGAAAGGCTATAATTTTTGCATTTTAACTCCGATTGAGGTGATTCCAGTCTCTAAAAATTTGTAAAATTGTGCTCTTTTTAATGGTTAATTTTACATGAATTTTTTAGGTTATGTAGTCTACTATTTTGGTTATTTATTGCATATATAATTTTTACGTGTAGACACAAATTTGCTGGGAAGTTTCGAGGAAGAGTTTATCGCTCAAGATCAAGCTTCGGAGCACGACCAGCATCTCTTCGAAGGCAAGTGATGCTTTGACCATTTTGATCCAAGTTTTTAAGTGTATTTTATTTTGAAATTATCCATGCTAAGTTAATTAAAAATGGATTTAAATTAATTTGGGTATGTAGCTAATCGACCCGTATTGTTATTGCCACCTTGGAATTATTATATGTGTGCCCTAAAATCATTGCCACCCTAAGATTATTCATACCTGTTGGATATTAATATGATGCCAACACGGGAGGCTAGATCGTGAATAGATGCTTAGCCTTGCAACGAGTCGTTGATGATCTTTCGGAAAATGCAACAATGTTGACTAATGACATAGTGAATGTATTTGACAATGGTGTGGTGATGCCACGTGATGAGACTATAGTACAGAGACCTGTGTGGTTCTGTACCGATTCTGAGTTATTGTTGGTTTGTGTTGCACAATAATCAACCGGGGGAGAAATGATTTAGACTAGGGCAAGTGGCAGAAGGCTTTGTGCCGGGTGGGCCGGGTGGCAAAGGGTTGATGAGAGTTGTGAGGCTGTGTGCCACATTGGGTCAGATGCCATCGTTGAGTGATGAAAGTCTTGCCTTGGTCACTAAGGACTTCACCTTGCAAGTCTTTGGTGAGTCACCCAGACAACCACATGTCCGATATGGGATGGACCTAGTTGATTAGGGTTCTAATATCTTTCCTCCGATACTCGGGGTGACAAAGACACGGGGTGTATCTCGTGTGGGGAGCATACCTATGCTACCGCTTGGTGCCCATCCAACGGTGTTGACTGTCCTATACTTCGCTCCTGCTCAAGGAAGTGATAGTGAAGGTGATACCGGAGAGGTTCATTGGATAAGATAGAGGTTCCTGAAAGGCTTTGTTATGGGCAATCACCTGTGTGGTGAGCGGCTATAACTTGTGGGTAAAGTGTACAACCTCTGCAGAGTGTCAAATCTATTCGAATAGCCGTGTCCGTGATATTGGACATTGCTCGGGGATTACAGTCAAGGGATAGATCTTCAAAAATAAAATATGGGATGGGTGGCTGTGTGCCAGTGTGAAAATGAATTATTAAGGCTGTGAGCCAAGTTTACGGAGAAAAACTGTAACATCCCAAAATTTGCTTTATTAATATTTTATTGGTTATTTGAGCATTTTATGTTTTTTAGAATTTATTGGATTTTCTGGATTTATTTGAATTTACTTTAAATTAAGTATATTGATCTTTTGTTTAAAACTATTTAAATTTATGCAAAGTTAAAATAAAGTTTTGTCTAAAATATTTTACTTGAGTTCCAAATGTCTCAAAATATTTATAAGAAATTTATGGGATTTTTTCTGATACTTTTATTGCCTAAAACAACTCAATCGAATTTATGTAATTATTTAAAATGATATAATCTGGAAAATCAATTGAACAGTAACGGGCCGAGCCCATTTCTGTGCGCGTGTGCGGCCTGTGCCTACGCGGCCCAATCGCTGTGCGCCGTCGGCTTCCATTGGATTTCAATCGAAGGGCCTTCATCAAGCCGCGTCGCTATCTTTGGATCGGTCGTCGGATCGTGATTTAACGGTCACGACTTGAAGATGAGGTTTCGAAACCCAAGTGCATGAGAGCCGTCGGATCGAGATCGTGCGGTGCTAGTGGAATCGCGTTGGTTTGGAAAGGTCAGATCGTATCCGTTGATTTTGGAAAGAGTGGATCGGATCGTATCGTCTCGGAAGTAATCTCAGCCGTTGATTGTAGATCGGACGGTCCTCCGTCGTCGTCTCCGATCGGGTCCCTGGATCCACCGCCGATTCGTCGCCGCCGTCGGTAGGATTTAGGTTTTCCTTTTGTGCGCGTTTGCCGAGGCTATAAAAGGGGAGGCGGGTACTCCGAGGTTCGCCTTTGTGCGCTGTAGCTTTTGATCGGAGCCGTTTCGCGAGAGCCATCGTAGAACACGCCCGGGAGCTCGTCGTGGTTTGTCGCAAGCGCCGTCGCCCGTTTCTTGCCATTGTGCTGCCGTCAAGCCGTCTTTCGCCGCTTGGGTTCCGAATCTGAGGCTGTCGCATCACGCTTCATCTGAGCTGGGAAGCAACATCACCGTTTCATCACCAGAACACCGTCACCAAGGTCGTCATCTCCAAGTCCGGTGAAGCTGCACCGCCGCACCGTCATCGCTGGTTTGAAGCTTCGGGAACCGTCAGATCTTCAGCGAACGGTCGAGATCGTGCCACATCGCCGCGTGAACAGTAAACCCCTCGGGTAAGCTTTGGCCGTTAGATCTAAGATGAAGCGGTCAGGATAGTGCCGCGTAGGAGTAGATCGGTAGCCGTCGGATCGTTGCGCGAATGTGCGACGCATGTCAGCATAGAAGTTGAGGTGTCGTGCGCCAGGTGCACGGTGGGCAAGTGTTGTGCCGTGGACGTGGTCCGTAGACCGAGCAACGTAGCGCAATTTGATTGGTCCACGTGTTGCAATGACGTCATGCTGACATCAGCCGGTCCACAGCACAGTACCTCCAGTCCACGGTGGACCAACGAAGTTTCGTGGATTGAGTCCATGTGCCGAAGCCACGTGTCAGCCTCTGGTTGGTCCACGTGTCGCTGGCGCAATAATGCGGTTTTTCTTTATAAAAATAATTCGGGGAATTCGGAATTTCTATTTGCTGTATTTCCAGAATTTATTCAAACTTTGAATAGCTATATCTTTTGTATTTGAACTCGGATTTGAGTGATTTCAAATTACTAAAAATTTGTAAAATTGAGATCTATTTAACGGTGAATTTTATTTGATTTTTGGAGTTCATTTGCTCTCATTTTTGGTATTTATTTGCTTTTCTCCTTCGGTACGCGTAGACGTTGAATTGTGCGATGCTTCGGAGGAAGATCCGTCAACTCAAGGTCAAGTACCAGAGCAAGACCAAAACCTATTCCAAGGCAAGTTGTGCCTTGATCATGTTGAGCCCATGTTTATACAAATGCTATATTGTTTTACTTTATTGCATAGTATTTCAAGTATACAATTGTTTCAATTTAAATTGGGATCTAGTTAATCTACCCACTTGGTTTATATACCCTACCTTGTCATTGTATGCCATGATCTAATTGTCACCCTAGGTTGGTTAATTAATAGTTAGTTAATATTGATAATCAACATGGGCTGGTTAGACCATCGTAGATTGCTTAGCTGTGCCACATCATCATATGTACATGAATTATCAATGATTAATCTTGACTAATGGAATATGGAACAAAGATGTGAACTTGTGTGTCATGTGAGGTCACACAATAAGATTGAGTTGTAGTGGCGAGTCATGTCACGCAACGATGTTGATTTGTTGATGGCATGTGGTGCTTGGTAATCAACTTAGGTGATAATCACTTAGATTGGGGCAAGTGACAAGGGGCGAGTATGCCAAGGTGGGCCCGATGGGCAGAGGGTATGTGGATGTCTTGCCCTGATCACTCTAAAGACTTAACCTTGGAAGCCTTTGACCTGAGTCAATCATGCAACCACATGTTTGGTATGGGACAGCCTAGCTGATTAATTTGCAATGTCTTAACTTTGGTACTATCTTGGTCGGTGTGAGTTCCCGAGTTATGGAGTAATTCACATGGAGCAAGAGGGGGGCCCTGGACGTGGTAACCAGTCCCACCAGTGTTGAAACCTTAGCGGGTGGTACCGGGTTAAGCCAGAGCATTGTAAAGGCTTTGTTATGATTACCCTGCCGGCACACCAAAGGAAGTGTGCTAATAGCTTAGCAATAAGGGATGATCATGTCGTGTGGGTAAAGTGCATAACCTCTGTAGAGTGTAAATCTATTCGAATATCCGTGCTCGCGGTATTGAGCAATGCTCGGGAATTACAGTTAAGGGTTAGACTTTTGTTAAACAAAACTTAGGATGGATGGCAGGTTGCCATGGGAGGTTGGAAACTTGACTTAGGATTGGAAACTTGGTTTATTTGAGAAATGCTGAATCTATCTATTATTGTTATTTGTTTTACTGCCTTTACAATCTATTTATTGTACTTGTTCATAAATGCTGCTTTGTTGCAAAATAGCCATGATAGCCGTTCCTTTGGAATAAGCCTTGCATATAGCTATGTTAGAATTGCATTTTGTGCACAATTTGTTGAGTGCTTTTACTCACCCTTGCCAACAACAACATCACTAGTTGAGGAAGTCTACATCAATTCTGGAGGAGAAGTACCAGGAAGAGACGAATGTTTAGGGCGCAAGCCTTGTCAGTTGCCTATGGTATGCCGAAGGGTTGTCTACATTTTTATTCCGCTGTAGTTTAATGTGTTATTCAGCCTTGCGAGGCATAGTCATGTAAGTTGACCATAAGGTCATTCAACTAGTAATATTGAATATATGATGTCTTTCATAGTACTTCCGCTATGTATGATTGTGATATTTACTGATGTTGAGCCTGTGTGCACTAGCGTGATCCTGGACTAGTGCGGTATACACAGAGGGTCCGGATTTGCATATTCGGGTCCCGACAAAAAACTGTTTAAATAACTTAGTACTATTATTAACTGTTTCACTGCTTTTAATCTAAATAAAATTGTTAATTTAAAAATGTTGTTTGATGCAAATGAGCCAAGTAAGCCAATTCTTTAGAATAAGTCTTGCATGTAGTAATAGCAATGCATTCTGTGCATTACTTGTTGAGTGCCTCGAGTACTCATCCCTCCTTGTCTATCAACCCAACATCAGTGGAGGTGTCTAAGCCAGTTTGGGAGGAGGAGTTCATTGAAGATCCGGACAATTAGGGGGCAAGCCCAGTCGGTTGCCTGTGGCAAGTTGATGGGACTCCACGAAGTTTATTGCTTTCCGCTGTTATCCTTTAATTACTTTGATAATGTAAGGCCTGCGTGGCTGATCTTATGTAAGGAGACCATAAGGTCGTACAATTCAGTTTATATAAATGGTTGCACTATTTATTATGGTATCGTTGTGAATGTCTGTAATGTTCAACTCTGTAAAGACTGTGTGTGCTAGCGTGATCCTGGACTAGCACAGAATACATAGAGGGTCCAGATTCTCAGAATCGGGTCCCGACAAAGGTGGTATCAGAGCAGGCTAACTGTAGGTCTTGACCCTAATTAGGTTAGCTGTGTCTGGCAGATAAAACTATTTTCTAAATTTTTAACAACTTGAGCAAGAATATGAATGAAATCTTGACTTATCTTTGCTCTCTTACTCCATACCTATGCTAAATTCTTATTATTTTCTATCTATTTTAAATTAAGGCCTGACCAGAGTTGTCTTGGCAGATGGTTAGGAGGATCCATACCTTTGGCGAGCGCGTTGGTGGTTATGCCGCAGAGCTGTGGAGGATGCTTCAGGTCCTTGGAGGTTTCGACAGACCCTTTTACCGTGGTCGCACCTGGGCGGTCAACGGTAGAGTCAGAGGCATGGCTACGACGATCACTGTCTACGCTCGAGAGCATGCAGGAGCAAGCCGGCCGTTCAACATCACGGTCCGAAGGGTTACCTTCGAGGCTGGGATTCAGGAGTCTGTGCGTCTGGCCATGAGGAGGATTGGTCAGGCTTACGCAGGAGAGCTTCAGGACACAGTGTTCCGTCTGCACCCGCAGGAGGGAGGAGCTCCAGGAGGACAGCTTCATCTAGAGGATGATGCGGCGGTCGTGCACTTCGCACGATTCGTAGCCGCTCAGGAGCAGGTGATGGACCAGACTATCCATGTGCTGCGGTCTGTCTACACCGCTTTGGAGGCACTTGAGTAGACTCTACAGGAGACCCGGGCTTTCGCTTTCCCGCGGATCGCAGAGTTGGAGGACATGCTCTACGCTAGACCGTCAGAGGTCGAGATGGAGCTCGACGAGGAGGAGGACCCTGAGGAGTTGGTGCCCGAGCCGGAGGAGCCAGTTCCGAATCATGAGGCTGAGCTTGAGGGGCAGGATTCCTCAGCGCCAGAAGCAGAGGGGGTGGTCACCAGGACCAATTCGCCCCAATGCCGGAGCACTCGCTGGTGTTCGTTCCGGGGGAGCCGCAGCCGGGTTGGCTCGATGAGTGATCGAGTCTAGTCGGGTGTAGTGTCGAGACTCTAGTGTTTGAGTCGCGTCTTTTGTTTCAGAGTCACCATTAGGTGTGCGTCGTTGTTGAGTCTTAATGCTTGTTTGTTGTTTCGTAAGTGTCTAGTATGCGTTACATTGCCCTTAGGCAATTGTGAGCAACCATACTACTTTATTAAAATTAACAAAGTTACTAAATAATTTAAGTTACACCTGTTCCCACGCATAAGTTCTTTTACTTGTCTATGCTTTCTTCTTTTTTCTTAACCTTGGAAGCTTTCAGTAGATGGTGAGGACTCGCGGTAATGTTGGAGCTCGTGTAAGTGGTGTCAATCAGGCGGAAAACCAGAATGAGGAACCAATTCCCCAACCGCCGCAGGTTGATCTGCAGAATTCGGGAGCTTTCCTGGCTGCCCAAACCCAGCTCATGAACACAATGATGCAGACTATGCAGCAGATCTCCAACCAAGCTGCTGCAAATGCTCAACCAGGGGGTAACCATGGACCACACCCCTATTCCAGATTGTCAGAGTTCATGAGGACTCGCCCACCCACGTTCTCAGGCAATGCCAATCCATTGGAAGCAGATGATTGGTTGAGAACGATTGAAAGGAAACTACACATAACTCAGTGTGCAAGACAGGAGAGGGTACTCTATGCCTCTCATCAATTGGAAGGAACTGCTGCAGAATGGTGGGAAAACTTCTGTGCAGCACATGAATACCCACAAGGAATCACTTGGGAGGAATTCACCACAGCCTTCCGGCAGTACCATGTACCAGAAGGTATTATGGATCTCAAGAAGGAGGAGTTCCGGAATCTTAAGCAGGGAGGCCAATCAGTGGCCGACTACCTGAACAAATTTACCTAGTTGGCACGCTACGCACCAGAAGATGTAGTGACGAAAAAGGCCAGACAATCCCGCTTTATGAAGGGATTGAATGCTGGGCTGCAAGTGAGACTGATCACCCACACCTTTTCTGACTTCCAGGAGCTAGTCAACAAGGCTCTCATCTTGGAGGATAAGCGTCGGGAGTTGGACGACAACCGGAAGCGCAGAATGGCGCAACAAGGAGGTCGTCAGGGTCAGCAGAGGCAGAGGACGGCACCTCAACAATTCGTTCGATTCCAGCCCAGAGGCAGTGACAGGGCACCACCGCCGACAAACCATCCAGTGGGCCAAAATGTTCAAACCCCAGCCAGAGCGGTGGTACAAGCTGGAGGAAATTCCTAGGCAACGGGAAGGCGTTGCTATCACTGCAACGAACTAGGGTATTTTGCCAACAATTGCCGTAAGAAGGGAGGTGTCACCCCCGTTCGCTTTAACCTGGGGAACACACCTACAAGGACACCAGCACCGAATGTGAATCGTGGAGCAACGTCATCGACCACTCCGTCTCAAGCAACCACGCGAGGCCAAGTCAACCACATCACCGTGGATGAGGTCCAGAATGCCACGGATGTTGTACTGGGTAAGTTCCTAGTAAACTCAGTACCAGCTATTGTTTTATTTTATTCTGGAGCTTCACATTCATCTGTTTCCCGAGATTTTGCTGTTCGAAATGATTTGGATATTGTGAATCTTAAATGTGTGCTTATAGTCCAATCCCTTGGATCAGAACTCCGATCCAAAGTAGGATGTTCTGGGGTAAGACTAGTAATTAATGGAATAGAGTTCCTAGCGAACTTAATTATCCTAAATACCCAAACCCTGGATGTTATGCTGGAAATGGATTGGTTAACTAAGCACAAGGCAGTGTTGGACTGCGGACGAAGAGTCATATCAGTTGAGAGCTCGAATGGGAAGAGGATTGAATTTGAAGCAACAGCAGTGCGGGATGGTCAATTGATGGTCAACAGCTTGAAGACCGTCGGCCTAGAAAATGTACCGGTGGTCAATGAATATCCGGATATTTTTCCAGAGGATTTACCTGGGATGCCGCCGGATAGGGATATCGAGTTCGTTATAGAACTTGTACCAGGGACAGCTCCCATAGCTAAGAGACCCTACCGGATGTTCACATACGAGTTGGTAGAGATGAAGAAGCAGATTGAAGAGCTGTTGGAAAAAGGGTTTATAAGACCTAGTTCATCACCATGGGGAGCACCAGTCCTGTTCGTCAAGAAGAAGGACGGGAGTTTTAGGATGTGTATAGACTATCGTGCACTCAATGATGTGACGATAAAGAATAAGTATCCGCTACCCAGGATTGATGACCTATTTGATCAGTTGAGAGGAGCAGGAGACTTTTCCAAGATTGATCTCCGATCGGGGTATCATCAATTGAAGATCCGATCACAGGATATCCCGAAGACTGCATTTTCATCGAGATATGGGCATTACGAGTTCACAGTTATGTCCTTTGGATTGACGAATGCACCGACATATTTCATGAACTTAATGGATAAGGTTTTTATGGAATACCTGGATAAGTTCGTGGTCGTATTTATAGATGATATCCTTGTCTACTCCAAGACGAGGGAAGAGCACGCTGAACATTTAAGGCTAGTCCTCGAAAAGTTAAGGGAACAACAGTTGTTCGCTAAATTTAGCAAATGCGACTTCTGGAAGGATAAGGTTGAATTTCTTGGGCATATAATGAGTGCTGAGGGAGTTGCAGTCGATCCAGGTAAAGTAGAAGCAGCACTGCATTGGGAGCCACCAAAGTCGGTAACCCAAATTCGTAGTTTCCTTGGAATGGCGGGATATTACCGTCGTTTCATTGAAGGATTCTCTACAATTGCAAGGCCCTACCCAATTGCTAAAGAAGGAAAAGAAATTCTTGTGGACATCAGAATGTGAAAAGAGTTTCCAGGAGTTGAAGAAGCGGTTGACGTCAGCACCGGTATTGATCTTACCTGATGTTCATCAAAGCTTTGACATTTATTGTGATGCATCGCGGAAAGGATTAGGGTGCGTATTGATGCAAAACAGAAAGGTAGTTGCATATGCATCGAGGCAATTGAGGCCACATGAGGAGAATTATCCGACCCATGATCTGGAATTGGCCGCCGTAGTGCATGCACTGAAGTTATGGCGTCACTATCTCATTGGAAATAGATGTGAAGTGTATACAGATCACAAAAGTCTCAAGTATATATTCACGCAAGCTGACTTAAATATGAGGCAAAGGAGATGGCTAGAGTTGATTAAAGATTACAATGTTGGAATCCATTACCATCCTGGTAAAGCCAACATTGTGGCTGATACCTTGAGTCGGAAGAGCCACAGTGTAAATACACTGTTGGAATCAAGTCAGAATGAGTTGAGTAAGGAGTTTCAGAAAATGAGGTTGGAAGTAGTACCAGAAGGATTTTTGGCAACCTTGGAGGTAAAACCTACCCTGGAGGATCAGATCAGAGAAAAACAAAAAGGGACGATAAGATCAAAAGAGTCAAGTCTAAGATGGATGAAGGCAAGGCAAAGGATTTCAAACTGGATGACCAAGGCACCATGTGGTTTAAAGGACGCATCTGTGTGCCGAACAAAAAGGAATTGAAGCGGTTAATCTTGGAGGAAGCTCATGACTCTAAGTATTCAATTCATCCAGGAAGTGCTAAAATGTATCAAGACCTGAAGGAAAGGTTTTGGTGGTCAAGCATGAAACGGGAAATTGCTGAGTATGTCGCATTATGTGACATATGTCAAAGAGTTAAAGCTATGCATCAAAGGCCAGCAGGATTATTGCAACCCCTAAAGATACCTGAATGGAAATGGGAAGAAATCGGTATGGATTTCATAACCGGTTTACCCAGAACCTAAGGAGGGTATGACTCAATATGGGTTATAGTGGATCGTTTAACTAAAGTTGTGCATTTCATACCAGTAAAGACCACTTACTCAGGAGACCGGTTAGCAGAACTCTACATGGCAAGAATTGTTTGTCTGCACGGAGTACCAAAGAAAATAGTGTTTGACAGAGGTACTCAATTTACCTCAAGGTTTCGGGGTAAACTGTGTTAGTGTTATGCCCTTGAGACAATCATTTAGATGATTGTAACATGACTATGTTTATGAATAATAATATGATTATTGGTCCAATGAATGTATATCATTGTATTGATCAACAAGTATGTGACTTGCTTATGAAGCTCTTTACTTAATGAGGTAATTCGATAAATATCTCTGATCGGATATCATCGTATAGGACAACGATGAATAGATCAGCACATGTAGTGATCGATGATCATGCTTCATAGATCATGGGATATGGAGATATCATCTATACATTGTGGACGCATGTTGAAGAACATGGGTTAGATAGACCCGCAATGGGACATCGCGAGAATGTTTCATTCTTATGTGTCATCGATGTATCTCATACCTAGTAGATGTATGATCCTTAGACTGAGATTGTCATATTCCCTACATGTGTAATAGTTTTCCTTGGGGCTATCAAACACTACTTCCTAACCAGATAGTTATAAAGGTAGCTTTCATGTTTACTATGAAACGTGCAGAGGGAAGTGAGCAGTCAAGATGGAATTTGCCACTCCAATGAAACGGAGATATATGACAAGGCCACTCGTGTGATATAATTAGGTCAATCACAACTTATTAATATATCACGGATACGAGAGATGGATTGAATCATCAAAGGATGACATGCTTCTCGCCTTGAGATCAATCTTCATATACTTGGCAAAGGGATTATTACATGAGTACTTTTGATAGGTTCTGTCCGATTTGATCATAATATGTTTGGGAGTTGGCATACTTTGCAAGAAGCCACTACTAACTATTGGATTGAAAAGGGGTTTTCCGAATCCACGTCCAAATGTACGTGAACCTGCAGGGTCACACACTTAATGGGCTGGGACGCATTAATTTGGATTGGATCCGTAATTAATGAACCTCGTGGGCTTAGCACGCTGATGGGCCCTAGTTTAGGGTTTCATCTAGTGGCTATATAAGGAGGGGAGGAGGGAGGGCGCAGGGTGTGCTTTCCCACGGTTTAGGAGTGATTCACTCGAAACCCTAGCCTACTCCTCTCGCTACCCCTGCCGAGCGACCTGGTGCTTGCACACCGACGCACGGAGTTCCATCTCTGGACGTGTGGACTACTGCGGTGACGCTGCTGCGACTGCGGCGTGGGAGGACGATCCACAGCAAGGCGAGGACGATCCACTACATCGACGCAACGACTGCGGCGAGGACGATCCACTACATCGACGCGCGAAGGATTCCGGAACTGTGCATCTAGTGGTAATCTTATCTATGATCCCCTTCTTGCGAGTAGCTTTCTGGTTACGCGGTAGATTTTTTTTGTGTTAGCGTAGCATACCGCGTTCCTCTTTAGTGGTTTCAGAGCCATCTCGTATAGTTTTGTGATCTGGATGTTTCACATATGATGTGTAAGGTTTGTAGATTGGATCTATTACATGTTCAGCCAGTTCATGTGATGAATTGGTGACGGCAGCCATCGATGAGATCGATTGGTTTAGGGTTTGAGGAAAGTGCAAACAGATTCAATATTGATTTGGGTGAGTCCGTTCATGATACGATGTTACCCTTACCGGTCGGGTTACCGCCATCAGGGTTTCTGAAACTTATCCATATGGGACCAAGCCAATCATGTTAGATCGGATTGGGTCAATCTGGTTGATCCGTGGAAATTTTGAGGGTGTTTTCCAATGTCAGAAGACATGCCTCTAAAAAAATTTCCAAGGGCGCTGCCCTCGACCGCCGCCAGGGCTTCGCCTTGGACCGCCTTGGCGCGCATCCCTCGAACCCCGGAGTCGTAGGGTTGCTTTTGTTTAACTCGTTTTTGCAGGGAATTATGTGAAATGGTATGGCCTATGTGTATGTGATGCATGTAATTTCCACATGGCATGCGTGCCGTGTCAAGCCATAAGGCTATTTAAATTGTATAACGACCTGCGTGTCGACTTGTGATGCTTCAAACCCTCATGTAAAATTCATTATCAAAAGTTGTAAGGAGTTGCATCCATAATGATGAAGACGATGGTATCAAGCAAGATGGCTAGGTGAACAAATCAAGCAAGGTGGCTAGGTGAACAAACAAGCATGATGATGGAGATCTTAATGCTAAGGGCCATGCTATTTCACGACTTATTTTGATTTTACGTGGATGTGTGTTTAATCCTTGCTATTTTCTTTATGCTCATTGCATGTGATGCCATGTTCATAGTAATCTTTGTTCATCCCTATAATTAAAAATTTTAAATCAAATTGTCCATCCAATTGTTGCACCTATCAAGAATTTAGATCGTTATTGATATGACTGCCAAAGTAGTATATCAATGGCTATCTCAATAAATGATAGGGATGTGTTGGACACATCACGCATAACAATGGTAGATTTAATCAAGCTATCAAAACGGTTTTGGGCTTGAGGACATAAGTGATTGGGATTTAATTTCAGTAATGAAGGAACCTATACAAGACAAGTGGTGTCTAGGAAAACACACATGAGGCAGGTTTCTTAATTGGCACCCGAATACGGGAAGTGCTCCCTCCCTCATGTGAGCCCTTGGGGCAGGTTGACCTGGCCATGAGTCAAGTTGATAGAGGCATTCATTACTTGTTTTCATACTCAACAAACAAGAGTTACATATGATGTAATTAGCAAAGGTGTTGCTTACCTATGTCATTAAATTTTTAGCAGTGATGCCAAAGCTCACTAGTGTTTGATGAATATGGATCTTGAATACTCACTATGTGTCTATAAAAGGGACATAAAATAGAAGTGTCTTTAATTAAAAAGTTTAATAAAAGTTTTACATAAACATAGTGCTTATAATCTTTGCATGTTTTTGTTGTAGTTCAATGGCACCTTCTCCTACTCCTGCTACACCTGGATTTGCTTTGAGATCGGTTTTGGAAAGGGAAAAACTGAATGGAACTAATTTTGTTGATTGGTATCGCAACCTGAGAATTGTTCTCAAGCATGAAAAGAAGGACTATGTTCTAGAGAATCCAATTCTGATGAACCGTACCGAAAATCTCTGCTCGCAATTTGAAGGTTGAATATGAAAAGCATGTTAATGCTTCAGAGGTCATTGTCTCATGCTAGTCACCATGGACTCGAGCTCCAAAAGCAATATGAGGACCAGGATGCTTACAATATGATTGTGGGCTTGAAGGGCATGTTTGGGAATCAAGCAAGAGCTGAGAGGTATGGTATCTCAAAGCTTTTATTTGCTTGTAAGCTGGCTGAAGGCAGTCCGGTCAGTCCTCATGTGATCAAGATGATTGGTTACATTGGGAGATTGGAAAAACTTGGGTTTCCCCTTATCCTCGGTTTGGCCACAGATGTTATTCTCCAGTCTCTGCCTCAGAGCTTTGAGCCATTCATTATGAATTTTCATATGAATAGCATGGAGAAGAGCCTAACCGAGCTACATGGGATGCTCAAGGCTGCCGAGGAAAGCATTAAGAAAAAACCCAATCATGTGATAATGGTTCAGAAAACAACTGCTTTCAAAAAGAGGAAGGCTAAGGCTGGGGGAACGGGAAAGAGCAAGAGCAAGGGCAAGGGCAAGGCTCAAGATGAGATCGCAATCCTCAAAACTAAGCTTCAGAAGCTTAAAGTTGGCCCTCAACACGATACCCAATGCTTCTATTGCAAGAAATCGGGGCATTGGAAACGGGCTGCGAAAAGTACCTGGCAGATAAGAAGAATGGAAATGTGGTTTCCACTTCAGGTATTAATGTTATAGAAATTAATCTTGCTACTTCTTCACTCAGCTCATGGGTATATGATACCGGTTCGGTTGCTCACATTTGCAATTCGTTGCAGGGGCTGATAAAGAGTAGAGACTTGGCAAAAGGAGAAGTGGATCTTCGCGTGGGGAATAAAGCAAGAGTTCGTTGGTCTTGCCGTTGGCACATACCCATTGCATTTGCCTTCAGGATTAGTTTTAGAACTTAATAATTGTTATTTTGTTCCATCTTTGAGTAGAAACATTATTTCATCTTCTTGTTTGGAACATGAAGGTTATGATTTCAGAATAAAGAACTTTGTTTGTTCGATATTTTTGAATGATATGTATTATGGTCGTTGCCCATGGTGGATGGGTTGTACGCCTTGAACTCAAGAAAAACACATCTATAATATTAATGTAAAAGGCATCGGCCTAATGATTTGAACCCTACCTTTTTGTGGCATTGTTGCTTAGGTCATATAAATGAGAAGCGCATGAAGAAGCTCCATGGTGATGGACTTCTAACCTCATTTGATTTTGAATCATTTGAAACATGTGAATCTTGTTTACTTGGCAAGATGACAAAAGCCCTTTCACGTGTTTTAGTGAGAGAGCAAGTGAATTATTGGCCCTAGTACATACGGATGTATGTGGACCAATGAGCTCGATCGCTAGGGGTGGGTTTGATGCTTTGTAACTTTTACCGATGACTTCAGAGATATGGATATATCTATTTAATGAGGCATAAATCTGAAACTTTTGAAAGGTTCAAAGAGTTTCAGAACGAAGTACAAAATCAACTTGGCAAAACAATAAAACACTTACGATCCGATCGTGGTGGCGAATACTTGAACCAAGAGTTTGGTGATCATCTAAAGCAATGTGGAATCGTTCGCAACTTACTCCGCCAGAACGCCTCAATGGAATGGCGTGTCCGAACGACGAATCGAACTTTATTAGATATGGTTCGGTCAATGATCACCAAACAGATCCGCCATTATCCTTACGGGTTTCGCTCTAGAGACATTGCGTTCACTTTGAATAGGGTCCCATCAAAATCCGCTGAGAAGACGCCATATGAGATATGGATCGAGAAGACCCATGTTGTCATTTCTCAAGATATGGGGATGTGAGGCTTATGTAAAACGTTTACAATCGATAAACTCGCACCTAAATCGAGAAAAATGCTTTTTGTGGGGTATCCTAAAGAAACAAAAGGATATTACTTTTACAAAAGAAACGAGAACAAAGTTTTGTTGCTCGAAATAGTGTCTTTTGGAGAAAGAGTTTCTTTCAAAAGAAATCAGAGGAGTGATGTGTATCTTGATGAAGTTCGAGAATCACATGAATATGTTCAAGCTAACATCGAACCTTCACAAGATGTACAAAGTGTTGTACAACTGTGAAAGAGACTCCACCCACGTAGGTCGGGAGGCCACGCCATGTACCTATAAGATATGGGAGTGACATATTATTGTTGGACAATGATGAGCCCACGACTTATGAAGAAGCAATGATGGACCCAAACTCCAAAAATGGCTTGAAGCCATGAGATCCAAATTCAATCCATGCATGACAATCAAGTTTGGAACTTGGTCGACTCTCCGATGGTGTAAAACCATTGAGTGCAAATGGATTTTCAAGAAAAGATAGACGAGATAGAAATGTTCAGATCTATAAGGCACGGTTGGTGGCAAAGGGTTTCAAACAAGTTCAAGGAGTTGACTATGATGAAACTTTCTCACGGTAGCCATGCTCAAGTCTGTCCGGATCATTTTAGCTATTCTTCGCATATTTTGATTATGAAATATGGCGGATGGATGTAAAACAAGATTCCTTAATGGGAATCTTTACGAGGATGTATACATGATACAACCTAAAGGTTTTGTTGATCCTAAATATGCTAAAAGGGTATGCAAGCTTCAAAGATCCATTTATGGGTTAAAGCAAGCATCTCGGAGTTGGAACATTCGTTTTGATGAAGTAGTCAAAGGTTTTGACTTTATCAAAATGAAGAAGAGCCTTGTGTTTACAAGAAGGCTAGTGGGAGCACACTTGTATTTTCGATTTTGTGTGTGGATGACATATTATTGATCGGGAATGACATTCCTATGCTTGAAGATGTTAAGACTTCATTGAAAAGGAGTTTCTCAATGAAGGACTTGGGAGAAGCATGCTATATCTTGGGCATAAAAATCTATAGAGATAGATCAAAAAGGTTAATTGGATTAAGTCAGAAACGTACATTGACAAGATATTGAAAAGGTTCAATATGCATGAATTCAAGAGAGGTTTCATGCCAATGTCACATGGCATCGCCTCTCGCAAGAATCGGTGTCCTTCGACATCCGATGAGCGAGACAGATGAGCAAGATTCCATATGCTTAAGCTATTGGGTCTATTATGTATGCCATGATCCGTACACGCCTGATGTCTCATATGCTCTAAGTGTCACGGCGGATACCAAGCGGATCCCGTGATGGTCATTGGATAGCCGTAAAAATATCTCAAGTACTTGAGAAGAACTAAGGGTATGTTCCTTGTTTTGGAGGTGAGGAAGATCGGTTGCAAAGGGTTACACCGATGCAAGTTTCCAAACCGACAAAGATGATTTTCGATCGCAATCCGGTTTGTGTTTACACTTAATGGAGAAGCGAAGTGGAAGAGTTCCAAGCAAAACACGGTGGCCGACTCTACGATGTAGCGGAGTACATTGCGGCTCGAGGCCGCAAAGGAAGCTGTGTGGATTAAGAAGTTTATCACAGAGCTTGGTGTGGCCGCTAGTGCCTCTAGTTCAATGGACATCTATTGTGATAATAGTGGTGCCATTGCACAAGCAAAAGAGCCTAGATCACATCAGAAGTCTAAACACATACTCCGTCGCTTTCACCTTATTCACGAGATTGTGGATAGAGGTGACGTGAGAATATGCAAAATACATACGGAAGCCAATGTGGCCGATCCGTTGATAAAGCCACTGCCACAGCCAAAGCATGAGGCGCACACAAGGTCTATTGGTATTAGATACTTAATTGATTGACTCAAGTGCAAGTGGGAGATTGTTAGTATTATGCCCTTGAGGCAATCATTTAGATGATTGTAACATGACTATG
Source organism: Otatea glauca (assembly GCA_036346275.1). Lineage (NCBI taxonomy): Eukaryota > Viridiplantae > Streptophyta > Magnoliopsida > Poales > Poaceae > Otatea > Otatea glauca. The sequence goes on along the minus strand of CM070730.1, from coordinate 28,233,224 downwards.
TTTATGAATAATAATATGATTATTGGTCCAATGAATGTATATCATTGTATTGATCAACAAGTATGTGACTTGCTTATGAAGCTCTTTACTTAATGATGTAATTCGATAAATATCTCTGATCGGATATCATCGTATAGGACAACGATGAATAGATCAGCACATGTAGTGATCGATGATCATGCTTCATAGATCATGGGATATGGAGATATCATCTATACATTGTGGACGCATGTTGAAGAACATGGGTTAGATAGACCCGCAATGGGACACTGCGAGAATGTTTCATTCTTATGTGTCATCAGTGTATCTCATACCTAGTAGATGTATGATCCTTAGACCTGAGATTGTCATATTCCCTACATGTGTAATAGTTTTCCTTGGGGCTATCAAACACTACTTCCTAACCGGATAGTTATAAAGGTAGCTTTCATGTTTACTATGAAACGTGCAGAGGGAAGTGAGCAGTCAAGATGGAATTTGCCACTCCAATGAAATGGAGATATATGACAAGGCCACTCATGTGATATGATTAAGGAAGTGCATGGCCATGCCGTGATTGAGGAGTCAATCACAACTTATTAATATATCACGGATATGAGAGATGGATTGAATCATCAAAGGATGACATGCTTCTTGCCTTGAGATCAATCTTCATATACTTGGCAAAGGGATTATTACATGAGTACTTTTGATAGGTTACATCCGATTTGATCATAGTATGTTTGGGAGTTGGCATACTTTGCAAGAAGCCACTACCAACTATTGGATTGAAAAGGAGTTTTCGAATCCACGTCCAAGCGCACGTGAACCCGCAGGTCACACACTTAATGGTGGGACGCATTAATTTGGATTGGATCCGTAATTAATGAACCTCGTGGGCTTAGCACGATGGGCCCTAGTTTAGGTTTCATCTCGTGGCTATATAAGGAGGGAGGAGGAGGCGCAGGTGTGCTTTCCCATGGTTTAGGAGTGATTCACTTGAAACCCTAGCCTACTCCTCTCGTTGCCCCTGCCGAGCGACCAGGTGCTTGCACACCGACGCACGGCGTTCCATCTCTGGACGTGTGGACTACTATGGTGACGCTGCTGCGACTGCGGCGTGGGAGGACGATCCACGGCAAGGCGAGGACGATCCACTACATCGACGCAACGACTGCGGCGAGGACGATCCACTACATCGACGCGCGAAGGATTCTACAACTGCGCGTCTAGTGGTAATCTTATCTATGATCCCCTTCTTGTGAGTAGCTTTCTGGTTACGCGGTAGATTTTTTTTGTGCTAGCGTAGCATACCGCGTTCCTCTTCAAACTGCATGAGGCAATGGGGACTCGTTTGAACTTCAGTACAGCATACCATCCGCAGACAGATGGTCAAACTGAGAGAGTTAACCAGATATTGAAGATATGCTGAGAGCCTGTGCCTTAGCATATGCTACTTCATGGGATAAGTGTTTGCCCTATGCTGAGTTCAGCTACAATAATAGTTATCAGGCAAGTTTACAGATGTCTCCATTTGAAGCTTTGTATGGTCGATCCTGTCGAACACCGTTGAACTGGAATGAGACTGGCGAACGACATGTTTTTGGTCCGGATATACTTCAGAAAGCGGAAGAGCAGATCGCCATGATCAAAGAGAGATTGAAGATTGCTCAGCAAGGCAGAAGAGCTATGCCGACAATCATGACAGGGAATTGAATTTTGAACCTGAAGATTTTGTGTACCTCAGAGTCACCCCTCTCAAAGGAGTCAGAAGATTCCATGCGAAAGGTAAGCTCGCACCCAGATATGTCGGACCATTCAAGATCTTGAGTCGTAGAGGTGAAGTTGCGTACCAATTGGAGTTGCCACAGTCATTGGCAGGGGTACATGATGTATTCCATGTGTCGCAATTGAAGAAATGCCTTCGGGTGCCAGAAGAACAAACCCCTTTGGAAGCAATCGAGCTACAAGAAGATCTGACTTATAAAGAGCATCCGGTGAAGATTCTGGACACAATGGACAGAGAAACTAGGAACAAGTCAACGCGCTTTTGCAGAGTTCAATGGAGCAACCATTCGGAAAGTGAGACGGCTTGGGAACGAGAAGAGGATCTGATGAAGGAGTTTCTTGACCTATTCTGTAGTCAGTACTGAATCTCGGGGTCGAGAATCTGTTAAGGGGGGAGGTTTGTAACACCCTAAAATTTGCTATATTTTAAATTTTGGAGTTATTTTGTTTTTTTGAGAATTTATGGAAATTTATTGGAATTTATTTTGATTTATTCAAATATGACCCTTCTTGAAATCAATTAAAATAATACAAAATTTCATGTAAAGTTTTATTGAAAATATTTTATTGAGTTCAAAATGTCTTAAAATATTTTCTAGAATTTTTCTGGATTTTACCTGGTATTTTTGCTATTTACTTTGGCTTTGTTTATTTATCATAATTATTTCAATTCGGAAATGCTTTAAAATCGCATGAGCAGTGTTGGGCCGAAACCCTGTGCGGCCTAGCCCATCGCGCCGTCGGCCCGCACAGTCGCCCGAAACCCTAGCCCCGCCGCCGTCCGATCGGGATCGCACGATTGTGAGTGCGCCGCGTCGCCATGCGTTGGTCGTCGTCCGATCGAGTCTCCGCGGACGTTCAGGATTGCGCCACGTCGTTTCGTCTCCGCGGGATCACCGGCATGTCATGGGCATTGATGGCCGCCAGTTCCGCCGCCTGTAGCGCACACGTCGATGCTCCTTAAAGTGCCTCGGTTAGCGCAGTCGGCAGAGGACTTCACGCTACTCATTTTTACTCCTTTCACGCTTGCCGAGACCCCCTCTAGTGCCCTCCGTTGCGCCGTCGTAGTATTTGCTTCGCCCCGCCATCGTCCGAGTTTTTCCACCGTGCTCCGACCCTGTTTCGTGATCACAGAAGTGAGCCGCGTCGATTCCGTCAGTTCTTCACGCCGGAGGACCACCGTAGCACCGTCGACGACCTCGTCTCCTTCAACTCCGGCAGCCTGCTTCCTCATCGCCGCCGTCAACCTCGCAAACCCTTGCCGACCATTCGATCTTCATCGTGCCGCGTCGATAAGTCCACGTCGCCCCTTCTCTGTTTACGCTTAGAGTAATTCGTGACAATTGGATCTAAGATGGACGGCGTGGATTAGATCTAGATGTTAAGTCTTTGGTAGATCTTAGCCGTTAGATCTGAAGTGGACACTTGGGATAGTGCCACCTTGCTTCGTGCACAGTGAACCGCTCCGGTAACCTGTGCCGTTGGATTGGATATGAACGGTGGAGGTTAGATCGGGTTGCCCTAAGGATCCACGCCGTTCAGATTTGAACGTGCGACGGTGAATGCGCCGCGCCCTAGCCGAATCGTGTGCGGACGCGTGTGCGCTTTGACCGGGGACCAAACCAAATCTCGGCCGTTGATTTTAAACGGGCCGCTGGGATTGCCCCGCGTGTCTTCGCGTAAGCCGAGGCATTGCCAGGCGTGCGCGAGATCCTGCCACTAGATTCGGGAGCGCCGTCGGATGCATGACGCGTGGAGGCGTGGAGCTCGAGGCGTTGCCGAGTCCGCGCGGGAAGCTGACAGTTGGATTTCGCTAGCACCGTCGGATGCACGACGCGTGTCACGCGGAATTCGAAGCATGTCGGTGTGACGCATGAAATCCAACCGTTGATCCTTTGACGGTCCTGATTGCGCCACGTGGTAGCGATCTGACCGTCAGTTGGGAACGGTCGAGATGCCGACATGTGTCCACGCATTAATCTCGAGGCAATCGGTTGACGTCAGTGATGGCGTCGATCGGCAATCAGCGGTGGGGGCCGTGCATCATTACGTGGACCGAGTCCACCGTGGACCAGAGCCGGTCCATGGACCCTGTGCATGGATCGAGTCGATGTGGCGGCACCAGGAAGCGCCACGTGTCGGCTGATGTCATGCTGACATAATAAATCGAGTTTTCAATAGAAAAATAAATTAATTAATTCGGGATTTTCTACTTTTTGATTTATATTTTAATTAAAACTTTGAAAGGCTATAATTTTTGCATTTTAACTCCGATTGAGGTGATTCCAGTCTCTAAAAATTTGTATAATTGTGCTCTTTTTAATGGTTAATTTTACATGAATTTTTTAGGTTATGTAGTCTACTGTTTTGGTTATTTATTGCATATATAATTTTTACGCGTAGACACAAATTTGCCGGGATGTTTCGAGGAAGAGTTTATCGCTCAAGATCAAGCTTCGGAGCACGACTAGCAACTCTTTGAAGGCAAGTGATGCTTTGACCATTTTGATCCCAGTTTTTAAATGTATTTTATTTTGAAATTATGCATGCTAAGTTAATTAAAAATGGATTTAAATTAATTTGGGTATGTAGCTAATCAACCCATATTGTTATTGCCACCTTGGAATTATTATATGTGTGCCCTGAAATCATTGTCACCCTAAGATTATTCATACCTGTTGGATATTAATATGACGCCAACACGGGAGGCTAGAACGTGAATAAATGCTTAGCCTTGCAACGAGTCATTGATGATCTTTCAGAAAATGCAACAATGTTGACTAATGACATATGGAATGTATTTGAAAATGGTGTGGTGATGCTACGTGATGAGACTGGAGTACGGAGACCTGTGTGGTTCTGTACCGATACTGAGTTATTGTTGGCATGTGTTGCACAATAATCAACCGACGGGGAATGATTTAGACTGGGGCAAGTGGCAGAAGGCTTTGTGCCGGGTGGGCCTGTGTGGCAATGGGTTGATGAGAGTTGTGAGGTTGTGTGCCACATTAGGCTTTGTGCCACTGTTGAGTGATGAAAGTCTTGCCTTGGTCAGCTAAGGAATTCACCTTGCAAGTCTTTGAACTGAGTCACCCGTACAACCACATGTCTGATATGGGACAGACCTAGTTGATTAGGGTTCTAATATATTTCCTCTGATACCTCGGGGTGACAGTACACGGGAGTGTATCTGTGTGGGGGAGTGTACATGTGCTACGGCTTGGTGCCCATCCAACGGTGTTGACCTATCCTATACTTCAGCTCTGTGTGAGGGAAGTGATAGTGAATGTGATACCGGAGTGTTTCATTGGATAAGATAGAGGTTCCTGAAAGGCTTTGTTATGGGCAATCACCTGTGTGGTGAGCGGCTGTATCTTGTGGGTAAAGTGTACAACCTCGACAGAGTGTCAAATCTATTCGAATAGCCGTGTCCACGGTATTGGACATTGCTCGGGCATTACAGTCAAGGGATAGATGTTCAAAAATAAAATATTGGATGGGTGGCTATGTGCCAGTATAAAAATGAATTATTATGGCTGTGAGCCAAGTTTACGGGGAAAACTGTTTAAATAACTTAGTACTATTATTAACTGTTTCACTGATTTTAATCTAAATAAAATTGTTAATTTAAAAGTGTTGTTTGATGCAAATGAGCCAAGTAAGCCAATTCTTTGGAATAAGTCTTGCATGTAGTAATAGCAATGCATTCTGTGCATTACTTGTTGAGTGGCTCGAGTACTCACCCCTCCTTGCCTATCAACCCAACATCAGTGGAGGAGTCTACGCCAGTTTGGGAGGAGGAGTTCATTGAAGATCCGGACAATTAGGGGGCAAGCCCAGTCGGTTGCCTGTGGCAAGTTGATGGAACTCCACGAAGTTTATTGCTTTCCGCTGTTATCCTTTTATTACTCTGATAATGTAAGCCCTGCGTGACTGATCTTATGTAAGGAGACCATAAGGTCGTACAATTTAGTTTATATAAATGGTTGCACTATTTATTATAGTATCATTGTGAATGTCTGTAATGTTCAACCCTGTAAAGACTGTGTGTGCTAGCTTGATCCTGGACTAGCACAGAATACACAAAGGGTCCAGATTCTCAGAATCGGGTCCCGACACTTCACTTCGGGATTCATCTTTGAAGCTTATCAACACATGATGACTTCTCCTTCCCGATTCTTCATTTTCTTGGACTCAACCTACTTCACAACTCGTGAAAGATTGTTAGTCCAACAAACACGATTTTCTCAATCATCAATTGCACTCCATTAACACATAATGGATGCCCCTATGATCTATTGAGCACAACCCTAATCAATTTGAATGATTTAAAGGTGTCTTGAGTGCTTTGATGCAATTAATGCTTCATTATACTCAAGAACTTTCCGCTTGTCCTTAACCAATGAAGAAACACCATCAACACATAATGAAGTGTTCTTTGATTGATTGAAAGACAACCGAACTCGATTTAAATTAACATGAGTATATATTAACTACACAAGTTTCATATACTCATTTTGATGGAAAGTGATGATCCAAATATATTTGAGTGATGGAAAGGAATCAATACTTTTGAAGCCATCAACTATAGAATAAACTCCATTAAATATATGCATATAAATAATTAAACTTTGGAATCAATATGCACATAATCAATCTTGGATAGCATTTGAGTTTATCCTATATTAACATGAGTATACTACAACTACACAAGTTAAATATACTCAAGAGATTGTTTTAAAGTAATGATCCTTGATATAGAAAGATGAATTAGATCAATACTATTGAAACATCAAGGTAAAGTATGAACTCTCCCTAAATGTGTGCATTCATGCGCATATGGAATTGAAAACATTATGCACATCTTAAGATTGAGACTACAGTGAAGTTCATCCTTTATCTTGAATCCAAGGAATGCATATAGAAATAATAGAGTTGTATTGGATGCATACCTTTGGGATTTCCATTTTTCAATGAGATAAAATTAATCAAAGATATACTCAATAAAAGAGTTAGTCTCATATTTAGATTTATCAATATGATCATGAATATTATATCAAAGGAATGCAACAAGATAAGATGATATGAACTCGAATGCATACCTTTGATATTTCCATCTTTTTCATCTAAAAGAGACTAAAGAGAGTTAAGCTTAATGTAAGAACCCGAATCCACAGATTCGAACCCACTGTGTTTACCGCACTAGTTCCAGGATCAACGCTAGTGCACACAGCTCAACATCGGTACATATCATATCATACTCAACGATAATAGAATAATACTCCATTTATTGATATAGCTAAGTGTATGATCTTATGACCGACTTACATTATTAAGCCACGCAGGGCAAGACGGGAAATATAAGTTAAGAATTAAGCAGCGGAAAGTAGAAAACGTAGATAGCTCATCAGTTCACCACAGGCAACCGACAAGGCTCGGACCCTAATGACTCGCGTCCTTTTGGAACTCCTCCTCCAACACAGGTGTAGATTCTTCGACTGTTGATTATTGTTGTTGAAAAGGGCGAGTACTTAAAGCACTCAACAAGTTGTGCACAGAATGCAATTCTATGTAACTATATGTAAGGCTTATTCCAATGGATATGTTATCATGGTTATTTTGCAATAAGCAGCATTTATGAACAAATACAATAAATAGATTGTAAAGACTGTAAAACAAATAACAATAAAAAGATTCAGCATTTCTGAAGTAAACCAAGTTTCCAATTCTAAGTCAAATTCCATCTTCCACATGGCATTCCGCCATCCCAACCAAGTTGTCCATTTAATTAAGCTAACCCTTAACTGTAATTCCCGAGCATTGCTCAATACCGCGAGCACGGCTATCCGAATAGTTTCACACTCTGCAGAGGTTATGCACTTTACCCACGCGATACAACCATACACCACAAAGGCGAGTGATTATAACAAAGCCTTTACAATGCGCTGGCTTAACCCGGTACCACCCGCTAAGGTTTCAACATTGGTGGGACTGGTTACCACATCCAGGGCCCCCCTCTTGCGCCATGTGAATTACTCCATAACTCGGAAACTCACACCGACCACGATAGTACCAAAATTAATACATTGCAAATTAATCAGCTAGGCTGGCCCATACCAGACGTGTGGTTGCATGATTGACTCAGGTCAAAGGCTTGCAAGGTTAAGTCCTTAGAGTGATCAAGGCAAGACATCCACATACCCTCTGCCCATCGGGCCCACCTTGGCATACTCGACCCTTGTCACTTGCCCCAATCTAAATGATTATCACCCAGTTGATTACCAAGCACCACGTGCCATCAACAATTCAACATCGTTGCGTGACATGACTCGCCACAACAACTCAATCTCATCGTGTGATCCCACATGACACACAAGTTCATAACATTGTTCCATATTCCATTAATCAAGATTAGTTATCAATGATTCTGACACATGTGATGACGTGGCATGGCTAAGCAACTAACACGGTCTAACCATCCCATGTTGATTATCATTACCAACCAACTATAACGAACCAATCTAGGGCGACAATAGATCATGGCATACAATGACAAGGTAGGGTATAGATCAAATTGGTATAATAGCTAAGTCCCAATTTAATTTGAAACAATTGTATACTTGAAATAGTATGCAATAGGGTAAAACAAATATAGCAGTTTTATAAACATGGGTTCAACATGATCAAAGCACCACTTGCCTTGGAATAGGTCCTGATCTTGATCTAGAGCTTGCTCTTGAGTTGTTGAATCTTCCTCCGAAGCGTCGCAAATTCAACGTCTACGCGTACCGAAGGGAGAAAAGCAAATAAATACCAAAACAGAGAGAAAATGAACTCCAAAAATCAAATAAAATTCACCATTACATAGATCTCAATTTTACAAATTTTTGGCAATTTGAATCACTCAAATCCGAGTTAAGATGCAAAAGTTATAGCCTTTTGAAGTTTGAATAAATACTGAAATTGCAAAAATTAGAAATTCAGAATTAACAGAATTATTTTTAAACTGAAAACAGATTTATTGCGCAAGCGTGACATCATGCTAACGTCAGCCCTGACCCGAACCAATCAGGTTCTGCCACATGTCTCGGGGTATGGACTGAATCCACGGCGCAGCGCTGGACCACGGTGGACTCGGTCCACGACGCCTCGGCACCCGTTCCCGACACGCGGCGGCATCCGATTGGTCCACATGCGCGGTTCAATCTGGTCCGATGAAGACGGATTGGATGGCCCCGATTGCTCGCGACGTGGCAGCGCGTCAACCGAAGGATTTAGATCCGACGGCCCAGAGCTTTTGGATCCGGCGATGGAGGCACGGCGGCGGAACTCCACCGGCAGCGAAGAAGACAACCTGGCCGACGGCTCCCTGGCGCTTCCCCGACGAGGTGAAGTTGCGGCTCTGGCTCGCTACGGGGAGACGAATCCGGATCTGGTTCTACCGCGGCGGAACACGTCCTAGAGCCAACGGAATCCCGCGAAAACCCTCGGCGGTGCTCGCGACAACCTCCGATGAGTCCTTGCGATGAAGCGACGGCGATTCCAGCGACGGTGAGCGGGGAAAAAGAAGCGGTGCAGCTGAGACATCCTCGGGGCGGGCTCCGCGGCTTAAATAGCCCCCTCGACGTCCGTGTCCGAGGCGGAGTCCTTTCCGTACGCGGCGGCGCAGTCTGAGTCCGACACGACGACGAGTCCCGGAGAAGACGGAGTCTCGACCGTCCACGCGTCGTGAATCAGACGGACTCTCGCGCGCATGACGTGGCGAAATCCGAGCCCTCCACACGACACGATCCAACGGCGGAGATTAGATCTTCCGAAAAAGGCTAAGCAACGGGCGTTACTGCGGGCGCGACGCATACAAACGTATGGGTCGAGCCCAATACTGTTCACCCATTTTTAAAAGGATTTTCCATTTAAAATAATTACAGAAATTCATTTTATTTGTTTTAGGCAATACAATAATCAGGGAAATTCCAAGAAAATTCTCAAAAATACTTTGAGACCTTCTGGACTCAAATAAAATATTTTTGGCAAAACTTTATTTTAACTTTGCAAAAATTTAAATAGTTTTGGACAAAGGACCAATATACTTGATTTAAAATTAATTCAAATAAATCCAGAAAAATCCAAATAAATTCCAGAAAAAATCATAAAATGCACAAATGCCAATAAAATAATATTTGAGCAAATTTTGGGATGTTACAAACCTCCCCCCCCCCTTAACAGAATCTCGACCCCGAGATTCAGGGCTAACTAGAGAATAGGGTTGGGAATTCTGACTCCAAATCTTCTTCGCGCTCCCAAGTTGCTTCACTTTCAGAATGATTGCTCCACTGAACTCTGCAAAAGCGAATAGACTTGCTTCTAGTCTTGCGCTCCATAACATCCAAAATTCTGACTGGCTGCTCCTTGTAAGTCAAATCTTCCTGCAGCTCTATTGAATCCAACGGGGTTTGTTCTACTAGCACTCTGAGACACTTCTTAAGTTGAGACACGTGAAACACGTCGTGCACTCCTGCCAAGGACGGAGGCAATTTCAATTGATAAGCTACCTCTCCTCGACGGCTCAAAATTTTGAAAGGTCCAACATATCTTGGTGCAAGCTTCCCTTTCACGTGAAACCTTTTAACACCCTTAAGAGGGGTAACCCTGAGATACACATAATCCTCTGGCTCGAAAGTCAAATCTCGGCGTCGGTTATCGGCGTAGCTCTTTTGCCTTGACTGTGCTATCTTCAACCTCTCTCTGATCATCGCAACCTGACTTTCTGCTTCCTCGAGAATATCTGGTCCAAACACCAAACGTTCTCCCGTTTCATTCCAATTTAGCGGGGTACGACAAGCACGTCCATACAACGCCTCAAACGGTGATATCTGCAAGCTAGCTTGATAACTATTATTGTAACTGAATTCTGCATATGGCAAACATTTGTCCCAAGATGTAGCATAAGCTAAAGCACAAGCTCTCAACATATCTTCTAAAATCTGATTTACCCTCTCAGTCTGACCATCTGTCTGCGGGTGATACGCTGTACTGAAATTCAGGCAAGTTCCCATTGCTTCATGAAACTTGTTCCAAAATCTTGAGGTGAATTGGGTACCTCTGTCTGACACAATCTTTTTGGGCACCCCATACAAACATACAATCCTTGACATATACAACTCTGCTAAACGATCTCCTGAGTAAGTGGTCTTCACTGGAATGAAATGAGCGACCATAGTCAAATGATCCACAATAACCCAAATCGAATCATAACCTCTCTGAGTCTTAGGTAAACCAATGATAAAATCCATACCGATTTCCTTCCACTTCCATTCAGGGATTTTCAACGGCTGTAACAAACCAGCGGGTCTTTGATGCATAGCCTTTACTCTCTGACACACATCACATAGAGCAACGTGCTCAGCCACCTCACGCTTCATATTAGGCCACCAAAATTTCTCCTTCAAATCTTGGTACATCTTAGCACTCCCCGGATGAATCGAGTACTTCGAATCGTGAGCTTCCTCAAGAATCAGTTGCTTCAGCTCCTTTGCATCCAGTACACAAATCCGGCATTTGAAGAACATGGTGTCTTGCTCATCTAGAGTGAAATCCACAGCTAGCCTTCCTCCTTTTTAGCCTTGATCTTAGAAATTTTAACATCATCTTTCTGACCCTTTCTAATCTGGTCCTCCAGCGTTGGTTTTACTTCCAGTGCAGCTACAATTCCTTGCGGAACAACTTCCAATCTTAACTTCTGAAATTCCTTACATAGCTCTAGTTGATCATCCATTGACAGCGTGTTCGCGCTATGGCTCTTTCGACTCAGGGCATCAGCTACTACATTGGCTTTTCCAGGGTGATAATGAATTCCCACATTGTAATCCTTGATTAACTCCAGCCACCTTCGTTGTCTCATATTAAGATCTGCTTGAGTGAAAATGTATTCCAGGCTCTTATGATCCGTATATATCTCACATCTATTTCCTATGAGATAATGACGCCATATCTTCAAAGCATGCACTACGGCAGCTGATTCCAAATCATGCGTTGGATAATTCACTTCATGCGGTCTCAACTGCCTTGACGAATAAGCAACAACTTTGCCATTATGCATTAACACACATCCCAGGCCTTGCTTCGAGGCATCGTAATAAATATCAAATCCATTTTGCACATCCGGCAGCACTAAAACGGGGGCTGTCGTCAAACGCTTCTTCAGCTCCATAAAACTTTTCTCGCACTCTGGCGTCCATGCAAACTTCTTTTCTTTCTTCAACAACTACGTAAGGGGTTTAGCAATCGTTGAGAATCCTTCTATGAACCGACGGTAGTATCCCGCCATTCCCAGAAAACTACGGATCTGAGTAACAGACTTCGGTTGCTCCCAATGCAATACTACGTCCACTTTGCTGGGATCAACTGCAACTCCTTTAGTAGTCATCACATGACCAAGAAATTCAACTTTCTCTTTCCAAAAATCACACTTGCTGAACTTAGCGTACAGTTGATGCTCTCGCAGCCTCTCTAAAACCATCCTCAGATGTTTCGCATGCTCTTCCTCTATCTTCGAGAAAACTAGGATATCGTCTATAAAGACTACAACAAACTTATCCAAATACTCCATGAAAACCTTATTCATCATGTTCATGAAATATGCCGGGGCATTAGTCAATCCAAATGACATTACTGTGAACTCATAGTGTCCATATCGCGTAGAAAACGCAGTATTACGCATATGCTCCACTCGGATCTTCAACTGATGGTACCCTGATCGAAGATCTATTTTGGAGAACACTCCGGCTCCTCTTAACTGATCAAATAAATCGTCGATCCTAGGCAATGGATACTTATTCTTGATCGTTACTTCATTAAGTGCACGATAATCGATGCACATTCTAAGACTTCCATCCTTCTTACGAACAAACAAAACTAGTGCCCCCCACGGTGATGAACTTGGTCTAATGAAACCTTTCTCTTGCAGTTCCTCAATCTGCTTTTTCATTTCCACTAACTCGTCGGTAGGCATCCGATAAGGTCTCTTTGATATCGGTGCTGTCCCTGGTGCTAACTCGATAACAAACTCGATATCGCGGTCTGGTGGCAACCCAGGTAAATCTTCCGGAAACACATCCGGGTATTTTCTGACTACTGGCACATCCTCTGCTGACGGCTTGCACGCTGTTGACCACTAACTGCCCATCACGAACTGCAGTCGCTTGAAATTCTACCTTCTTGCCACTAGGGCCTTCCAGAGTCACGATCCTTCGGCCACAATCCAAAACAGCCTTATGCTTAGACAGCCAATCCATTCCAAGGATAACATCTAGGGATTGTGCATCTAACAAGATAAGATTCGCTAGAAATTCAATCCCATCCATGAGCAACTTAGCTCCCAAGCACCCGAGGCTAGATCTAAGCTCCGATCCTGGGGCTTGAACTAAGAGCACACACTTAAGATTCACCACTTTAAATCCATTCTTGATTGCAAAACTTTGAGAAACAAATGAATGCGAAGCTCCAGAATCAAACAAAGCGGCGGTGCGAGTTAACGAAACTTACCCGATCGACGTCCGTAGCCTCCTGAGCTCCATCTGCGGTGATGTGGTTGATCCTACCGCGCACTGTTGACTGAGGGGTTGCTCCAGCTTGACCAGGCGCACGATTTCCTCGTGAAGCCGGTGCCTTGGCAGGTGTTGTTCCCAAGTTAAAGTGAACTGGCGTGATGCCTCCCTTCTGTGGACACCTATTAGAAAAGTGTCCTGGCTCATTGCATGTATAGCATCTTTTCACTGCAGACTGCTGACTCCCTCCTGGCGCATTGCTGCCCTGTGCTGGTGTCTGAAAATTCTGATTAGCAGGGCGAGGCGCAGGGGTTGATGCCTTGTTTATAGCTGGCGGTTGGAATCTGGCAAACTGTTGTGGTGACATTCTCAGACGTAGGTGGTTTGGACGTCCACCCTGATTAGTCATCAAGCGCTTACGGTTTTCACCCAACTCCTTACGCTTATCCTCCAAAATCAAAGCCTTATTAACTAGCTCCTGAAAATCTAGAAAATTGTGGGTGATCAGTCCCACTTGCAATCCTGAATTCAGCCCCTTCATGAAACGAGACTGCCTAGCTTTATCTGTCGCTACATCTTCAGGGGCATAGCGAGCTAACTGGGTAAACTTATTGGATACTCGGCCACTGGCTGGCCTCCTTTGTTTCAGAGCCCTGAATTCTTCCTTCTTGAGATCCATCATTCCCTCTGGAACATGGTATTGGCGGAAAGCAGTAGTAAATTCCTCCCAAGTAATCTCCTGCGGGGCTCCATGTGCGGCACAGTAATTCTCTCACCATTCTGCGGCGGTTCTTTCCAGTTGATGAGAGGCATAGAGCACCTTCTCATTGCCCACACACTGAGTAATATGCAGTTTCTTCTCAATAGTTCTGAGCCAATCATCGGCTTCCCAGGGATTAACATTTCCTGAAAAAGTTGGTGGCCAAGTCCTCATAAAATCTGACAGCTTGGAGTAAGGTCGAGGTCCACCATTGTTGTTCTGAGCTGCATGGTTGTTGTTGGTTGCTGCTACATTGGTCATGTGCTACATCTGCTGCATCATAGTCTGCATTAGTTGAGTCTGCGCGGCAAGAAACGCTCCCAGATTCTGCATGTCCACTGGCGGTGGTGGTTGAGGATGGCCTCCATCATTGTTGTTGTCATTCTGGCGCAGTCCACATCCTGAAGCACCGTTGGTTCCGCGAGTATTCACCATCTGATGATTGCCTCTTGGGTTAGGAAAGGTAGATGTAGCATAGATAAGAAGCAAGAATTTCTAAAGTGGGGAAGATAGGTTATACCCAACTGAAATAATTCTTTATTTATCCTTGGTATGGCTGCTTATTTAAGCCTACAAGCTTTGCAACACATACTGCACACTCAGCATTACAAAGAAGCAAACTAAACACGAAACCTTAACGTCCACTAAAGAGGTAAAGACTAACTTAAAGACGCGACTCAACACTCGAGTCTCAACACAACTCTAAGACTGATCCTCCTCGGGCTCCCACTCTCGCTCCTCGGGATCCTCCTCTGACTCCTCCTCGGCTGGCTACTGAGCTCCTCGAGTCACACGTTCCAACTCGTCCTCGACCCCCTCCAGGGCCTCTCCTAGCTCGGTGATCATTCCGATAGCTGCAGCACGGGTCTCCTCAAGCTCCTGCTCCGTCACTCTGAGTGCCTCGTACACTGTCTCCAGCTCCTGAGTGGTCTCTCTCATATGCTCCTCCTGGGCAAGGGCGAACTCCGCAAGGTGTACCACAGTAGCACACTCGTTCTCCACGATCCGTCGGCTTCAGCATGCTTGTACGTCGGGGTGAAGTCGAAACACTGAGTCGTGAAGCTCGTCGGCGTAGTCGCGGCAGACACGGCGAAGAGCAAGTCGAGCAACCACTTGGCAACCTCGTACGAGAATCTTCTGGCGGAGATGTTGATTGGCCTGCTAGCTTCCTCATTCTCCCGAGCGTAGATAATCAGCTTGCAAACAAAACCTCGGTGAACACCATTAACCGACCAGCTACCTCCTCGGTAAAGCGAACGATAGAATCCTCCAAGCGTCTGAAGAACTCTCCACAGCTCCATGGCGTAGCCACCCGCTGACTCCTCAAAGGTTGGAACGATCGGCATCTGCTCCACAAGAACTTTGAATAAGTCCTCCATCCGATCCAGCAGAAAAACGGTAAATTCAGCAAAGGCGAGAAGTAGAGAATGGGATGAGTCAAGAGTGTTTTATTAGTCAAATTTAAATTTTCTTTTAGAAAATAGTTTTGGACACTCCCAGGACACCAGCATGCTTTCTAGGGCTAAGACCTACAGTCAGTATGCTCTGATACCACCTATATATGGACCCGAATCCACTGATTCGAACCCACTGTGTTTACCGCACTAGTCCCAGGATCAACGCTAGTGCACACAGCTCAACATCGGTACATATCATATCATACTCAACGATAATAGAATAATACTCCATTTATTGATATAGCTAAGTGTATGATCTTATGACCGACTTACATTATTAAGCCACGCAGGGCAAGACGGGAAATATAAGTTAAGAATTAAGCAGCGGAAAGTAGAAAATGTAGATAGCTCATCAGTTCACCACAGGCAACCAACAAGGCTCGGACCCTAATGACTCGCGTCCTCTTGGAACTCCTCCTCCAACATAGGTGTAGATTCTTCGACTGTTGATTATTGTTGTTGGCAAGGGTGAGTACTTAAAGCACTCAACAAGTTGTGCACAGAATGCAATTCTATGTAACTATATGTAAGGCTTATTCCAATGGATAGGTTATCATGGTTATTTTGCAATAAGCAGCATTTATGAACAAATACAATAAATAGATTGTAAAGACTGTAAAACAAATAACAATAAATAGATTCAAACATTTACGAAGTAAACCAAGTTTCAATTCTAAGTCAAATTCCATCTTCCACATGGCATTCCGCCATCCCAACCAAGTTGTCCATTTAATTAAGCTAACCCTTAATGTAATTCCGAGCATTGCTCAATACCATGAGCACGGCTATCCGAATAGTTTCACACTCTGCAGAGGTTATGCACTTTACCCACGCGATACAACCATACACCACAAAGGCGAGTGATTATAACAAAGCCTTTACAATGCTGGCTTAACCCGGTACCACCGCTAAGGTTTCAACATTGGTGGGATGGTTACCACATCCAGGCCCCCTCTTGCGCCATGTGAATTACTCCATAACTCGGAAACTCACACCGACCACGATAGTACCAAAATTAATACATTGCAAATTAATCGGCTAGGTGGCCCATACAGGCGTGTGGTTGCATGATTGACTCAGTCAAAGGCTTGCAAGGTTAAGTCCTTAGAGTGATCAAGGCAAGACATCCACATACCCTCGCCCATCGGGCCCACCTTGGCATACTCGACCCTTGTCACTTGCCCCAATCTAAATGATTATCACCGATTGATTACCAAGCACCACGTGCCATCAACAATTCAACATCGTTGCGTGACATGACTCGCCACAACAACTCAATCTCATCGTGTGATCCCACATGACACACAAGTTCATAACATTGTTCCATATTCCATTAATCAAGATTAGTTATCAATGATTCTGACACATGTGATGACGTGGCATGGCTAAGCAACTAACACGGTCTAACCATCCCATGTTGATTATCATTACCAACCAACTATAACGAACCAATCTAGGGCGACAATAGATCATGGCATACAATGACAAGGTAGGGTATAGATCAAATTGGTATAATAGCTAAGTCCCAATTTAATTTGAAACAATTGTATACTTGAAATAGTATGCAATAGGGTAAAACAAATATAGCAGTTTTATAAACATGGGTTCAACATGATCAAAGCACCACTTGCCTTGGAATAGGTCCTGATCTTGATCTGGAGCTTGCTCTTGAGTTGTTGAATCTTCCTCCGAAGCGTCGCACAATTCAACGTCTACGCGTACCGAAGGGAGAAAAGCAAATAAATACCAAAACAGAGAGAAAATGAACTCCAAAAATCAAATAAAATTCACCATTACATAGATCTCAATTTTACAAATTTTTGGCAATTTTAATCACTCAAATCCGAGTTAAGATGCAAAAGTTATAGCCTTTTGAAGTTTGAATAAATACTGAAATTGCAAAAATTAGAAATTCAGAATTAACAGAATTATTTTTAAACTGAAAACAGATTTATTGCGCAAGCGTGACGTCATGCTAACGTCAGCCCTGACCCGAACCAATCAGGTTCTGCCACATGTCTCGGGGTATGGACTGAGTCCACGGCGCAGCGCTGGACCACGGTGGACTCGGTCCACGACGCCTCGGCACCCGTTCCCGACACGCGGCGGCATCCGATTGGTCCACATGCGCGGTTCAATCTGGTCCGATGAAGACGGATTGGATGGCCCCGATTGCTCGCGACGTGGCAGCGCGTCAACCGAAGGATTTAGATCCGACGGCCCAGAGCTTTTGGATCCGGCGATGGAGGCACAGCGGCGGAACTCCACCGGCAGCGAAGAAGACAACCTAGCCGACGACTCCCTGGCGCTTCCCCGACGAGGTGAAGTTGCGGCTCTGGCTCGCTACGGGGAGACGAATCCGGATCTGGTTCTACCGCGGCGGAACACGTCCTAGAGCCAACGGAATCCCGCGAAAACCCTCGGCAGTGCTCGCGACAACCTCCGATGAGTCCTTGCGACGAAACGACGGCGATTCCGACGGTGGCGGGAAAAAAAGCGGTCGGTGAGACATCCTCGGGCGGGTCGCGGTTTAAATAGCCCCTCGGCGTCCGTGTCCGGCGGAGTCCTTCCGTCTGTGGCGGCGCGATCCGAGTCCGACACGGCGACGAGTCCCGGAGAAGACGGGGTCTCGACCGTCCACGCGTCGTGAATCAGACGGACACTCGCCCGCATGACGTGGCGAAATCCGAGCCCTCCACGCGACACGATCCAACGGCGGAGATTAGATCTTCGAAAAGCGGGCTAAGCGGGCGCGTTACTGTCAAGGCATACGCATCGGCGTATGGGCCGAGCCCAACACTGTTCACCCATTTTTAAAAAGATTTTCCATTTAAAATAATTAAAGAAATTCATTTTATTTGTTTTAGGCAATACAATAATCAGGGAAATTCCAAGAAAATTCTCAAAAATACTTTGAGACCTTCTGGACTCAAATAAAATATTTTTGGCAAAACTTTATTTTAACTTTGCATAAATTTAAATAGTTTTGGACAAAGGACCAATATACTTGATTTAAAATTAATTCAAATAAATCCAGAAAAATCCAAATAAATTTCAGAAAAAATCATAAAATGCGCAAATGCCAATAAAATAATATTTGAGCAAATTTTGGGATGTTACACTTAACAAAAGAGTTAGTCTCATAAAAGGATTGTCATTAATTAACAATTGAGACTAATCAATATTATGATTATCAAAAGAGTTAGTCTCAATATTAGATTTGCCATTAACACCAAAACCAAACTAATAGAGCTTGAACTTTCAATCTCCCCCTTTTTGGTGGTTGATGACAAATCCAAGCTTAATAACCACATTTGGATTAAAATCATCATATTGAGATAATTTTATCTATTTGAACATATAAGCATACCTTTGAGCAATTTATGCATTAACAAATGAGAATGCATATGAGAGATTTTATATAAATAATTCTCCCTCTTAACCAAATTAAGCTCCCAAAAACTCCCCCTTAACCAAATGAGGTATTGAGCTCTCACAAATTCTCCCCCTTTTGGCATTAAACACCAAAAATGGAAAAATGAATCCAAAAAGGAGACTTTTAGAGTAAAGAGCTTGGCAAAGAAATACCATTTTGAAAAGGGGGGTTTGGTAAGAATTTCTCCGAAATAAGCTCATAACAAGATTGAAATGAATACATATGACCTATTTAAGTTCACAAGAATTCTTAAGTAAAATACCACTTATAAATATTAAGAATTTCAATAAGATTCAAGAATTCCGCAAACTTCTTCTTTATATGACCCAAAAGAGTAAACCAATATGAAAAGGGGCCATAGTTTGAGTTAAGCATGAGAAAGATATTTGAAACACATTCAAATAAGCTCCTTATTTTATTAGGCTTTTAAATTCGCAAACAAACTCACAAAGGGAGTATTTGAGAGCCTAATAGCGCTTAAATGAGGAAAACATAGCTTCGAATTTTCATGAAACCACTTGTAAACAGTTTTTAAAGAAGCATTACTTATAATACCACTTGAGGAAAACATAAAGCATGTAAATATCAATTTTAAATTGATACTACTTGAAATGCTCTTTTTTCAATTGATACCACATGAAAAGATTGTTAATGATATTATTTGCAGGTGATACTACTTATAAAGATCATTTTGCAAGAGGATACAATTTTTGAGAAAAACATTGACATTTGTTTTAAAATAAGCTCATTTTCTCAAAGATCAATACTATATGTCAATTTAAGATCAACTTGATACCATGGTATAACCAAAAAGGAGAGCATCTTCCAAATATACAAAACTTGAATAAACATGCTCCAAAAGGATTATAAGATAGATCATAGAGCTAATACATTTAAACATGCACAAGTTTTGTTTTGAGAAGTTCTACCAACTTGAAGCCAATCTAAAGATATAAAAACCACAAAGATTTCAAAGAACTAGAATTTCATATTTTCATATTTTGACATTTCATTTAGGTTTCAAAAGATGGCTGAAAAATTGCTCAAATAAGATCTAAAAAATATGATAAATTTTTGCATAATAGACCAACTATTGAGCATCAATTCTTAAAAATATGATCCCTTAAATTATCTGAGTTCGAGATACAAAAATCACAAATCAGCTCAAAATCATGCAAAAGACTGAATTTTCAGCATTTGATCAAAGAGAGAAAATCCCATAACTTTCTCAAATGAAGTTAAAATTCTTTGAAAAGTTGCAGAAACATCGAGGGTCACCCAAATTTGATGAGTAGAACGAAGGTGAGAAATCCTATCGTACTCACTTCGGCTCAGACCCTATATGAGGATGTTCCTTACCTTAGTGTTTGCCCCAACATCAATCATATTGCCGGCCGTGATGTTTTCATCGGCAGGAACCTCATACGGGAGTTTCACCTCATGCCATATCAGGAAGCCCTGGGCAGTGATGTACGACTCCATTGTTGACTTCCAGAAGGGAAAATCAACTCCAGAAAAGATAGGAGGCTTGGTGAAATATTTATCTATCGCCATGGCTCTTGAGACCGGTCAAGATCTATAGAAGAGCAAATCTGTACTCTGATACCAATTGGAGGACCGAAATGGCGATCAGAGGGGGGTGAATGAACCCAAATAAAATTTACCTACTCAAAATAATCCAAACAAGCCCGTAGATTCTTTAATCAAAATGAGAAAATTAAATGGTGGAAATTTTCCTACAAGTCCGGTATGACCGTACGAAGGACGGTATGACTAGGCTCAAGAATAGCAGGAAGAACAGAGCCAAGAACAGCACGAACACCAAAGCTAATTCGAGGAATCTTTTGATCGGTTGAACAAAACCTCATGAAACTTGGTAAATGTGATCTTAAGGATGTCAGGAACTTATTCCAACCTTCAATCGCAAGGGTTGACGTAAAAGTTCCGACCTTTTTGCCTTGGAAGGAAAAACACACCATGTTTAAGCAAAACACAAGAACTTGATCTTGGACTTGCTCGTGGGATTTTGATAATCAAGATGATCTTGGATAACCTCCCACTTGTCACAGCAAGCAATAACTCAAGTCAAAATCTTCGAAAACACGATCTATAAGAATGAATTACTCAAGAACACAAAATCGGTTTCTTGCAACAAAAATGCAACAATCTTTCGAAATAAGAGGCAATAGCAAGTAGAAGGAGGGGAGGCAAATCCAAATTGTGTATAAGTAGATTGCAATAATGAAGTACGGGATTTAAATGCTTGAAAGTAAGTTGCTGAATTTAATGCGTAATGTAAATTCAAACATGATAGACAGTGTTTTGTTTTTCTGGAAGAAAGATTTACAAAGCCTCATAACAAAGTGGGCAAAAAGCTCAAAGGAGCCAAAACCTCTAAAACCTCCAAGAGGAGGAAGACCACCCCTCCCCCTCTAATTATACTACTCTCGAGTCACCCTCCACCCTTGGATGAGATCCTTCCGCCCTAAGGACCACCATCAAGGGTTAAGATGACCTATATGGGCGGTAGTGCTGACCTCAGGCTGAAATTTGTGAAAACTGATTCTTCTGCCTCCATTTGATACCTAAGTATCTTGGCTTGGTTTCTTTGGGTGAAAAATTGCATTTGTGATCTTCTTCTTTGGGGGATAAAATTTAAATTGGGATCATTCACCCCCCCCCCCCTCTGATCGTCATCTCGATCCTTCAAAAGTGGCGGCGAAGGACTACCAGGAGGAGTAGAGTGTTGAATGGATCGTGCATCAACTCCGTTAACCTATGGAGTAATTAGTACTTTTGAGATTATATTTTTGTTGTACTTAGCTCTTATGTATAATTAATGCACTGGACTTGTTGCCCTGTTTGGCAATGGACTATAATTAGTTTCCATTTCAGTCTCTAATTATTGTTCTGTTGCAATACTCTGAACACGGTGTATTAACTGATAAAATATCGGGTGCAATCGATATTTTGATTAGTTAATATGCCAAGATTCGTGTAATTATCTCAGAGTAATGGTGGGGTTATTGTCGTTACCCTGGGCTAATTATGCAGGTCGTCACAGTTCTCAAGGAAGACGCAGTCGGCGTGCGGCATGACGACTAGCGTCGACTCGTTGGCCGCCCAGCACGGCTCCACGGACGCGATGACCACGTAGCCCAGTAGCTCCATGGTGCGGCGCTCCACCTCGACGGCGCTCACCAGGTTCGGGAATGCGTTGCGCGAGGGGAGCCAGAGGGCGAGCCGGAACAACACCCCATAGGCCAAGACGCAGAGGCACTCGTTACCGCTCTGCGGTCGCGAATGCCGACGTGCGCTAGGGCTGCCTAGAACTCAACATCCCCATGCGAGGCGAGGAGCCCAGAGAGCGTCGCGAAGATCTTGGATGACCCGGCGAGCTCCATGGCCAACTCTACTTAGGAATTTATACTCTTAACCTACCTCTCTACTAATCAAAAACAGATTCAAGTGACTAAATTAGAATAGGACTCCTTTTCTTATTTGATTCGGACTACTCTCTTGTTATAAGATTAACTCTAACATTCACCCTTTAATCTTGTAATATCAAATACCTCTAATTTCTGACATAACACTAACTTGTTGAGGAAGTCGGTCTCAACTACGACTTACCTAACTTTTACTTAACAAAAGATGGCGAACACATCTCCTCAACGTCCCAAAATAATCTTCGACGGACTTGATTCAAGACAACGAACGCATCTCCTCTTGGTACACACAGCGTCTTCCTTTTGATCTTCTCGTGTATTATGATTTTTTTTTTGCACACAACATCTCTGAAGGAACTCACCCATGTTTATCTTGTGGACACAACTTGCACAATAACTCATGTGATCACAAATAATATCTCATGGACACAACTGACACGAGAATATGTAGCTTTGACAACATTTTCGACGTGGCACACAAATGGTCGTAAATGTCATCTTGTCATACTAGTTGTCGACGAAGCTCGTCAATAACAGGTATTGGGAAGACACACCTCCTTCATCCTTCGCCGCTACATCTTTGCCACCGCCTTTTCGTCACCAATGACATGACTTGTCGGTGACTCCGGCCTTGATGACCTCAGCTTTTCTTGCAACGATGGCCTTCATGTCATCGTTGTCACCTCTTTGTCACCGATGAGATATCTTATTATACAAAATCTCCTTATGCTGATTCTCCCCCGCCCGTGACACAACATCGACGGCATGGAGACTCGTACAAGAGTTTTACATATGCGGGCACTTTACACATGCTCACAATTACTCATGCATATATGAGATACTAACACAATGACCTGAATACACGCACGCACGTACACCACATATTATGTACAATACATACCTCGACGATGGCTCGCTACCTGATCATCTCCTCATCATGGAGCCTCATGCATCGTCGCATCCATGCTCTATGCATCGTCGGATCTCGCTCAACACTGCATTGCTCAGCGACAATAGCCTGTCTCGAGGCGTAGCAATTAATGGTGGCCTCTCCGAGGGAAGCATGACACTAAGGTTAGAACCTTCTCTGGTACCAATTGTTGGTTTTAGCCCAAATCAGCACACACGTACGACGGCAAAAATCAAGCACAAGCACGAAAACTTATGAACACAAGTATTTTGATGGTACAACACAACTAGCATATTTTTTTATTTTCTTGCTCACTTGCTTACAAATCTTAGGACTACATGGGAATTTATATCATTAACCTATAACTCTAAGAATCAGAAACAAATTTAAGTAATCGAATCAAAATAGGACTTATTTCCTCATTTGATTCGAACTCCTCTCTTGTTACAAGATTAAATCTATCAAAGGAGCGGATGTTCTCTTGTTCGTGCTTCTGTTCCTGGTCTGCTTCCGTGGATGCACTGCTCACTAAAGAACAGAATTTTGGCAAGAAATCAATGGGAGGAGAAGAAATCAAAATGGCGATGCATCTATCCAGAGGAGATCACGAGCTTGTTAATTACCGGGAGGAGGAGGTGGTGGCAGCGGCGAAGCGTCTACGGCGGTAGCGCCCATTCCATCGAACACCTTGCGGTGGGTGGCACACTACTACAGAACAGCCAATCCTTGCCGGCATATCACTGCCGGTTAGGACCGAGCCGGCAGTGATAACGTATCTCTGCCGGTTCGAAAGTTAAGTTGGGGGGGAGAACTTATCACTACCGGTTCATGCAACCAACCGGTAGTAAAAAGCAAGATATCACTGCTGGTTTGAGACAACAACCGGCAGAGATATATCACTGCCGGGTCGTTTTTAAACCGGCGGTGATACTTTAATTTTCACTGCCGGGTTAAGCGAACCGGCGGTGATATTATCTTCCGCGCTATATGTTTTTCGCGCGCATTCAAAGCTTATCACTGCCGGTTCTGCGCAGAACCGGTAGTGATAAGTCTTTTATATAACTGAGACCCCTGCCTCCCGACCGATCGAGCAAAGACAGAGAGGCGCTCTGTCTTTGCTCGATTTGTAGATTGCAACGATCTGCTGTAGAAAAATTTGTTAAAATTTGTATTGTACTTCTTTTGAGGTTAGTAATTTGATCTCTATTTTTGTAAATAATAAAAAATTGCCACGTGGATTTTACATAATGAAAAAGGTGTATTTTCAAATGTTGAAATAATAAAAACTTGTTAGATGGATATTTACCTAATAAAAAATGTTGATATATTTTAATGTACTCAAAGTATATCCTAAGTACTTACAATTTTTCCAAATTTGTAAATAATAAGGAATTGCAAGATGGATATTGGCGCAATGAAAAAAGATTGATATATTTTGATATAGTCTAAATATATCCTAACTATTACAATTATTTTCATTTTTACAATACTAAAAATTGCTATATGGATATTTACATAACGGAAAAAGGTTGATGTATTTTAATATAGTCAAAATTGCTACATATGTTTTTAAATCTAATCGTTTACAATTATTTGTTATTTGCAATTATATGCGTATGTAATGTTTGATTTAATTAATTGTAGATGGACCAGAAGGTGGATGTATGACCACGACCGTTGTGGGGCGAGTTTTTAATGGTGTGAGTTATTTTCTAAGCGTGGTGTGGCGCTAAGTCGAAGAATCTGGCGGACTACATGTGCTGTCCATGCGTTATTGCAAAAATCGAAGTATTTTCTACCATAGAGTCGATCGTGCACACTTGCTTGAAGAGGTTTCAAGGTGGCTATACTGTTGGACCAAGCACGGCGAAGATGAGATTGTACATGAAGGGCAACACATTATTGAAGATGGCGGAGACAGCGGTATGGCGATTGAAGATCGTTTGTCGGCGACCACGGCGGCGATCTGGATCAAATGTTGCGTGATGGGGTGGGAGACTTCACGAGTGAAAGTGAGTTTCAAAAGTTCCAACATATGATGCAGGACTCCACGACACCATTGTACCCAGTGCGCAGGAGGAGCACAAAAATTGCGGACCGTGCTTACACTCTGCGGTTGAAGGCAAGCAATGGTTGGTCAGATAAGAGCTTCACGAGCTCTTATGTCTCTTGGGGATTTGCTTCGGAGGGTAGCGTGTTGCCTACAAGTGCGTCAGGCCAAGCGGGTTATGCGCCGTTGGGATTGGAAGTACAAAGGATACGCATGTCAAGCGATTGCATGTTGTATCGCAATGAGTTTGCGGACTTGGATGGTGTCTTTGTTTGCAAAGCAAAGCGGTATAAGAACGCGATAATGACATCGATAATGAAGATGTCGGGGTGAAGCGTAAGAAGATGAGATCTCCCGTAAGGTGGTGTGGTATTTTCCTATAATTCCCGTCGAATCGATTGTTTGCGAACAAAGGCATGCCCAATTGCTACGATGGCACGCGAAGAGCGTAAAACGATGGAATGCTCGGACACCTGCGACTCTATGCAATGGAGGAACATCGACGAGAAAATATAAAAGCACTTTGCATATGATGTAAGGAATATAAGGTTGGGTTGAGTACGGATGGGATGAATCCTTTCGGTAACATGAGCGATCGTCATAGCACTTGGCGGTAACTCTATGTATCTACAACCTTCCTCCTTGGCTTTGTATGAAGCGAAAGTACATTATGATGCCACTCTTGATCCAAGAGCCGAGCAACCCGGCAGCGATATCGATGTGTACCTCAAACTATTGGTTGAAGATCTTCTAATCTTGTGGAATGATGGAGTGCGGGTATGGGATGAGTATAAAGAGAACTTTATCCTCGCGCATTGTTGTTCGTAACCATCAATGATTACCCTGCCCTTGGTAACTTTGTCGGGCAGACGACAAAAGGCTTCAATGGATCGTCAATGCTTAGATGGTACAGCTAGTCGGTGGTGAAGAAGCTGTCGAAAAATGTCTTACATGCGGCATCGTAGGTTCCTCGCAAGGATCACCCATACCGCAATAATAAGAAAGCTTTTGATGGGACAAAGGAGACCGCTTTAGCTCAGAAGAATCCTGCTTGGGAGAGAGATATTTGCAGCTGTAAGGGATCTTAAAATTATCCACGGAAAGGGGCGCAGCGGTACATCTATCCCGAGTTCCGTGATAAGGCTCCTTTGTGGAAAAAGAGATCGATATTTTGGGTCCTACCTTCTTGGCGGCACTTAGAAGTGCGACACGCAATCGGCGTCATGCACATAGAGAAGAGCGTGTGTGACGACTTGCTTGGTATCTTCTTGGATATACGGCAAAACAAAAGATACTCTCAAGCATGGATGGACCTTGAAGATATGAAACTCGGGAAGGAGCTGCATCACGAGACATGGATCTGGGGAAAAAGTACCTTCCATGACTGCTACACTCTAAGCAAGAAAGAAAAAATTAGCTGTGCGAATGCTTGCACGGAGTGAATGTTCCGTCGGATACTCTGCCAACATAAAGAGACTAGTCTCAATGAAAGACTTAAAATTAATTGGTATGAAGTCTCACGATTGCCACGTGATGATACGCAAATGCTTCCAATTGCGATTAGGGTGTTACGCGAGAGAAAGTCAGAGACCCAATTGTGAAGTTGTGTTCATTCTTCAACGTGATTTCACAGAAGGCTATCGATCCATTGAAACTAGATAAGCTACAGGAAGACGTGGTCCACACTCTCTGCAGGCTCGAGATGTGTTTCCCTCCATC
Organism: Otatea glauca; assembly: GCA_036346275.1. Taxonomy (NCBI): domain Eukaryota; kingdom Viridiplantae; phylum Streptophyta; class Magnoliopsida; order Poales; family Poaceae; genus Otatea; species Otatea glauca. The sequence continues at coordinate 28,206,133 of CM070730.1, read as the reverse complement.
TTTTTTTGATATTATGGTCCATCTCATTGTTCACATCGTGAAAGAATCTGATTCTCGGTCCCGTGTTTCTACATCAGATGTATCCTTTTGAGAGGTTCATGGGGGTCATAAAGAAATATGTTCGTAACCGACATCGGCCGGAAGGTTGCATTGCAGATGGTTGGGGAACCGAGGAGGTCATTGAGTTCTGCGTTGATTACATGGATCTCAAACCGATTGGTGTGCCTACATCACGACATGAGGGTAGGCTACAAGGAAAAGGGACAATGGGCGAGAAATCACTCCGTACAAACAATCTAGCTTCATTCACACAAGCACATTTCGCAGTTCTGGGACAATCAGTTGTGGTGGCCCCGTATGTCAACATGCACAAGAGCATGCTATCTAGAACAAACCCAACGAAGTCAGAGGGTTGGATCGCGAGAGAGCATAGACATAACCGGCGATTGGTTGCGTAGGCACATGATGCATCTGGAGGCAGTGCGCTCGATTGAAAGTGTTGGCTCGGGGACCGTCCACTACAATTCGGACATTCAAGGATCGATATAAATGGTTTTACTTTTTATACAAGAGCACAAGATAAAAGAGCACCAACGAGCAGCGGTATCCGTCGGATGCCTCTGACGACAGCGGATATAGGAAAACCTACTACGGATTCATAGAAGAGATTTGGGAGCTTGATTACGGACCTTTGAAGGTCCCTCTCTTCGGTGCCAATGGGTAAGACTTCCAGGGGCATGAACATCGACAAATGCGGTATCACTACCGTGGACCTAAAGCTGGTCGGATCTGAGAGAAGAACCATTCGTACTTGCTAATTGTGTTACACAAATCTTTTTGTAACCGATCCGGCTAACAAGGGCGCCACGTGGTTATTCAAGGAAAAAGAAGGATTGTCGGGGTTGAGAATGTTGTCGACGAGGAAGAGTACAACCAATTCGATGAGCTTCCTCCTTTCGGAGAGGGCGTTGACCTCGGTCTCATGGAAGAGAGTGAGGACGAGTTACATACATCGCGCGATCATGTGAAGGTCGAATTGTAGCTTAGTTGTCCTAATTAAATACATTTTATTTTCTCATATGTAACAATTAATGTATTCTTTTGTCATATGTATCAATTTGTGTGAATTCAACTTCATCTGTGTGTTTTTTGTATTTGTGTGAATTTTTGAAGCGATGGTTGGTCTCTGCATTTGTTTGAATTTAAATCAAATATTACATTTCCTGACGTATTCTTCCAAAAATTTCCAGAAAATTTGGATAAAAATTGATAGGATTCCAAAACAGTGAGCAATTTGAATTTTTTTATTTTGAAATATTAAAACTATGAAAACAGTGAGAAATCTGGATTTTATAATTTTACAACTTTGTCAAAACTTAGGAAATATTTAAATCAAATATTACATGTCTGAAGTATTCCTCCAAAAATTTGAGAAAATTTGGATAAAAATTGATAGGATTTAAAACTCCCAAAGCAATCATCCTTTGAAAACTTTGACATAATTGGTGGAGCTTATCACTGCGGTTGTCTCATTAAGCGGCGGTGAAGTGATTATCACTTGCGGTTTGTAGTATTAACCGGCGGTGATAATCAAATATTCTTGCCGGTTTTGTTTTGAACCGGCGGTGATAATACTTTCACTTGCGGGTGTAGATACAATCGGCGGTGATAATGTATTATTGTCGGGTTGAGTTTGAGCCGGCGGTGATATATACTTTCACTGCGGGTTGAGCTCGAACCGGCGGTGATAATTCAACTATCCTTTGCGGTTCTCTTTATTATCCGGCGGTGATAGTGTATCACCGCCGGTTTTGTGGTGACCGGCGGTGATACTCTAACCTATAAATTCGAACACGCGCCCTCGGCCCCTCATTTCCCCTTCAACTTGGCGCGCACGCCGTCTCCTTGCATCGCGCCCGCCGTTGCCGCATCGCCCGGCCGTCGCCTCGACCTCACCGCCCGGCCCGCCATCGCCGGACCTCACCGCCCGCCGTCGCCTCGACCTCATCGCCTCGGCCGTCGCCCGCCGTTCTTTGCCGGTAATGACCCGTCGCCCGCCGTTTTTACTATACATATGCATGGATTATTTGAAATTGAGAACTCTGCATGTGGTATGTCGATGAAGCTGTGTTGGTACCACTCGGAGTTTGCGTCTAGATTATTTTGTCGTCAAATTCCGACCGTAGAGGCTGCGGACTGTATTTCCAACCATAATTTAACGTATTCGGTTAGAAGATGGGCGGTTAAGTCGTCTTTGAATATCTCGAATCGATTATTGTTTGTGAGCGTTTGCAAGTGATCTTGTCTTTCGCTGGAGTGTTTAAAGAGTTACGCGCAAGAAAGCAATAGTTGTTGGTTTGGTGTTTACATTTTAGAATTTAAAATTTTCTTGTTGAGGGTAAATAAGTTTGGGAAGAAACAAGATCATGAGCAATTGGTATCTGAGAGATTCTTTGTGATGAGTGTGTAGGATCGTCTTCTCCTTAATTTCCTTTTGTTTTCCTCTTTTACGAATCTTTTATTAGTTAACAAACAACAACAAGAAAACATTTTTAGTGTGATTCTGCTGTCTTTGTATGAGGTGGTGTAGATATGATTTGGGATATTGGCTGGTTTTGTGCTTGTTATGCGATAGAAATCAATGTTTACCTCCTCCATTGGCTTTACTCTTTCTTGTTTTATGCAATGCAGTGATATGATGATACAACTGATTCTTGCACCATTTTATCTTTGTCTTGTGTGTCTATACTACAAATGCAATCAATATGACAATGTCGCATAATTTCTGCCTTTGTACTATCAAATTCCTTGCATAGTTCATCATATGCTACTCTTTACGCATAATTTCTGCCTTTGTACTATCAAATTCCTTGCATAGTTCATCGTATACTACTCTTATGCGCAATTCAACTCTATCTAGTGCGATTCACGAGATCCACCATAGGTTTAAAGGTAGTATCGACCTATCATTTGATTGCATCGTGCATATCTTTATTCTGCGATAAAGCGTCACCAATTTCCATCATGCCACTCTTAAGAACAGTTTGATTGTTGTCCCGAAGTAATCTGTCGTCATACATTGTATGGCGAGTGCAGTACATGCTCTTCTACATCTCACAGTCTAATAGAGGTGTAAATGTAATGGCATTAGTTGATCTCACCTTGGTCCCGACATACAAGTAGAGGTGAGTACTTGTTTGGTGTTTGCTTCCCTCTCGATTACACAACTCGTGAGAGCTTAGCCTTTTCGATCTTCTTTGCTTCTCACGAGAGAATGAGTTGTCTTAGGTTACGCATTCCTTGGTTATTTTGTTTTTTTTTGGATTTTGTTCTCTACAATATTAAGCCGTCCATTCCTTTGAATCAATGTGTGTATTTCAAAAATGACCTTGTTAATTAGAAATTTTCAACAAACTTGCTAGGAATGGCCTCAGACGAAGGACAAGTCTTGGGAGGGAGTTGGGCCCTCAAATATGGACGAAGGAGGAAGGGGTAGCCGAATAATAGCCCAACGTCCTATCGAACTGCGAGGATCCGACCATGGACCAACTTTGACGATACTCACGTAAGCGAGGTAAAGTTTTAGTACTTTGTGGTTCCCAAAACATGGTAGGCCCAGACGACTAATATTGTAGAAGATCAATTTGTAGGCTCGGACGTCGATCAGCGAAGGCGTAGCGCAAGTCGTGGTCGAACAAGATGCCTAAGGGAATTTTAACATAGTGGAGCTCTCGGCGGTCGGGGAACTGCTATGCGAGTCATCATTGGGGCCGTCTGGGACAGACTGCGGGGTTATTGCTAGGGATGATGTGCCCATCGGCTATAGATCATGGATTGGCGCGGAGGTGACCCATGGGTGGTACCCAATGACTGAAGAACTCATTATGGGACAAGTGAAACAAGTTTTCCGGTTCCCCAAGGGACCGAGCTGGTTGCAAAGCGAGCACTCTGCATCATGTGCCTTTGCGTGGAAGAATTGGAAGACAACACTAAACAAAATTATGTGAAAAAGAATGAAGCGCCGAATTTTGACACGTACCCAAAGTTAAGGGAGTTTAGGATGAATTTGTGGCGTACAAGAGTGCGAAGAAGCTCACATAGTAAGTCAAAGGAACAAAGCAAACACGGATAAGAATATTCACCCTCACAAACTAGGAGCTGGAGAGTGCGTGAAGAAAATACCGGCATGGGATCGGTCAGAAGAAGAAATAACCCGCAAGGTATAATTCTGCAACGCCTTAAGCGAACGATCGAAGCCTTTGGTTGCTTGGGAGGGTGCTTCTATCTCCGATGATGGCGGCTTAAGCGAGCGATAGAGAGCGGAAGTCTTGCGCGAGAATCACAGATGCTCACACGCAGTCTTCCCAAGGATCTTCGCGCCACGAAGGAGAATGACGAGCTAACCATAGCCACAGGTAACAAGGAGCATCCAGTCGCACGAGAGGGTTGGTTTGGTCACGTGGAAAGAAACCTTCCCGAGGCGCATGGATGTACAAGCGTTCAAAGAGATTAAGAGAAGATCATTGGAGCGTCGGATAAAGATCTTTGTCGCGAGGCGCTAGAGGAACAAAGATCGGAACTAGATAAGGTGTGGAACAAGCCGTCTGAAACTCTCAGCTCACGACCGCCACCGGTGAAAGCCACGAGCTCATCGGTCCGGTGCTCGTAAGAGCATCTGCGGCGTCCACAGGATTCGAAGAGCATGGTGCGTTTTCTGTGGATGACATCAAAGAACCGACACCGTGCAAGCTACATTTGGCGCGCATGGCATTACCATAAAGGTGGTGAGGCAGGGCTTGGCCATGCCGAGTCACGGACTTTACCTTGTCGCCCGATACGCGAGGATTCGCGAGTCGAAGTGGGCGGTGTCATCCGCCAATACCGAAAAATGGAGGTAGAGATCCTGGCGAGGATGGGAACAAAAAGCTAGGAGAAAGCGTGAATGGCTTCCTCGCGTGGCGCAAGAGCTTGATTAAGTTTGGCTCGGACGATGAGGCGGCGGCGATGATGATCGATCGCACTCTCCACACGAGACCTCCGCCCTTCGCGCCAACCGGGAAAAGTCCAACTCCTCCGTCGGCACCAACGAGAAAAAGCCCGACTCCTCGCCAAAAGCGTAAAGAATCGAACAGCGGGAACATCTCGGCGATCGGCACCGTCCTCGAAGAAATCTCAACCATCGTGAACCGGGACAACCACAAAAGAAACTATCGGTGACATGGCGAGGAAGAGCGGAAAAAGCATGTAGCGCTGCGTAGCATCTCACTTTAAAAGGTGCCATCAAGTAAGAAGACTAAAGTTGATCTTGTGCGCAAAAGTTTTTCTTGAGTATGGCAAAAGTGCAAAAGGCGGGGCAGGCTTACGAACCTTGCAAAATATCGGACTACGGCGCATATCGTAAAGCAATACTTGCAGGCGGCTAGTGTCGACACGTTAAAGCGGGATGCTCAAGCAGATGATGTTCAACTAGATGCTCTGGCGCAAGGTCTCAGGTGGAAGTTCGTTATGGGAAAACCATTGGTTGAACCAACTCATTTCGACAACCTTACAACTCAAGCTGCGGCGCGTCCATCGATGGTACATGCGGCGATCCAACGATGGTATGGGCGTTCCCGATCGGATACAGAGCAAGATTTTCACAATAGGGATAACATCTGCTGGGTTCTTTTCACGATTTGTATATGTTGTACCGGCAAGATGCCACAGGCGTGAACATACTTAGACTATGGACTTTGTAAGTGCATCAGTATATCGTTGAGCATTTACATCTTGTTTAATTGCATCTCTAACTTCTTTTTATGTAGAATGGAGAGTGCAGACATGTAGAAGAAATAACAATGACAATCTAGCATTCCTAGATCAGGGGCTCGTCATCGAGAAACTTGTGAGCGACAATCCACGATTCGTTGAAGACTATTTATTTAATACTTTTTGAAGCGCAATCTGAAACCTCCGTACTTTTACCCTATAACTTCAAATGCGTATCTCGACTTCTAATATCGTTTTACTATTTTTGCGTAACACGTGCGATGTGGGAGTAATTGACTACGTTGACATATATGTGCGAGTTTCACTTTGGGTCCTCCTCGTCATCGATTAGATGCTAGCGAGATTTTGTCTTGGACTCGGGAGAAAACAAACTAATCTGTACCAAGACCTTTGGGACATCTTTGAGCAGTAAACTCGATCGTTGCGTTATTACTCTAGCAAAATTCCATTCTATTGCATTTAAGTTTAATTACTATTCAAAATCATTCACGGGGCTTTACTTGCGATCTTTGCAAGAAAAGTGTTGGTATCGTCCATACGGAAAAATTTTGAAATAATAAATGACTTTCCATGCATGAAGCGAGAACGGAAACAATTTATGTGCATTCTATGTATGTACAAATATGCATTCAATTGTCACGGAGAGTGTCGGCTATGAAGCCATGGTGCGTAATTACACTTTGATGCCCTTTTTATTTAACAAATATCATCATTAAGTAACTTCCTTTTTGTTCAAAAACAGCGCTCCAAGCGAGAACCAATAAGTTATTCTTGGCGAAATTATAGCAATTCAAGAGCGGATCGCGGATTCATTCATGATGAGATCATCAATCCAAGCGGCGAGTTCCACGAGTAGCCTCATCGCCCTCATTCCTACGGACGCGTGACATGTCTCGCCGACTCTTTGTAAAATCAAAGCGAGCGGGATGACATATAGTCGAGCTACATTTGTAAATAAATCATTGTAAAAACAAATTATGTGATCGTAATTTAATATATTTGAATTATGATTTTAACGATGCTTAGTCGATACATGCATATATTTGAATTATGATTTGAGCGATGCTTTATATACTACATATGGACACTTGTAAACAATTATATAAAAATATATATATATTGTACAAAAAATATGCAAGCTTGTCCTGCTTAGGTTCTTGGAAAACGGCGGTGATATGTATCTATCCTTTGTCGGATTATGGTACAACCCGGCGGTGCTAGTACAATATCACTGCGGTTTTATATATAACGGCGGCGATAATATCATCACTGCGGTTGTAGATAGAACGGCGGTGATAAACTATCACTGCCGGATTTTGGTTTGATCCGGCGGTGATAGATCGATATCCTTGTCGGTTGTAGGTAGAACGGCGGTGATAATCCTATCCTTGCCGGTTCTGGCGGCGGTGATAATCCTCGAGTGTCACTGCCGACCAATCACTGCCGGCGCCAATGACCGGCAGTGATGGGGTTTTGGAACCGGCAGTGATGTGCTGTTCTGTAGTAGTGGCAGTTCTCATTCTTTGAAGGTGGGGGGTTTTGTCCTTCGGTTGATTGGTTTTATCGCAAGGGTGACAATGGTTTTGGGTTTTTGGATGGAACATGGATCGTATATTCGCATATAGAGCATATAGTTTTATGAAAAAATAAAAAGAACATCTTTGATATCTAATTTGTATTAAGTGGCGGACCCAGGATATAAATTTAGGGTGCGCTAAATCAGCCTCTAAGTTTCAATCTTCTGGCCAGTTTCTATAGCAATGGCATGATGACGCCCCACGATAGGAAGGGGATGCTACGGGAGGTATCCATGATGTGGTCGGGGGTAGAGAGTGCCCTAGCCCCCTGACCCCCGGTCGGTACGCCCCTCTTTGTATCATAGAAAGGATTATACATGTAAATCATATATTAAGACTATCTCTAGAGAGGTGCTTTCATGCTATGTCCCATGGCTATGTCAGTTGGTGCCAGCAGCGGGATCCATGAGTCATGTAGCAGAGAGCGTGATGGAAAACTACATGGAAGTGCATGAGCCATGAGGGGCGTCGACACTAGGGCAACACGTTGGCCACCCTACACGTGTTCAGAAAGGTAGGACACAAAATTTTGCGTTTTCCATCAAGCCTATTACACGCCGCCTAGTTGATGAAGATGCATAAAAACAACGTTTCATCGATGGTGATTTTTAAACGGGCAACATATCAGCGTGGTTACAAATTTCGTCGAAATTTCATAAATCTGGGTTAAAATTTTAGCTTTTGGCCGGGGCTGAGATTCCAAATTTCGGTGGGATAAGTGTTTTTTTTGAAATTTTCCAAAATGCTACCGTGATTTCAGGAAATTCGGTGAGATTTTAGTCAATTTCGCCAAAATTCGGCTTTTTGGACGGAGATAATCACAAATTCGACTAGTTTTCATGTTTTTAGGATCGGATTTCGCACCTCATTTTTTGGCAAATTGTAATGTTTTTTCTTAGGAATACATGTGAAAATTTTGCAAAAAACATACATACACAGATTATGCAAAAGACTTTTATTTGAGTTGGAGAGGGTACAGTAATAGTCGACACATATAGCAACTATATTTAGACATGAAGGATAAGTCCACGAATAAGGAAAATCCAAATATGAACTTAATTTAAGTCCACATGCACCTATGTAAGCTTCAAGAAGTGCACATGTGAAAGATCGAAATGGCGATCAGAGGAGGGGTGAATGATCCCAAATAAAATTTCCGAATAAACTTTCCCTCTAGAATTCAAACCACCAAAAGACCAGAAAAAAAGAACTGAACCATCGATCAGGCAATTGCATGAACAGAGGCACCGACTAGTTAAGGTCGGGTGAGCGATAAAAGCTGACCTTGGTCGGGTAGCTGCAGTCGGATGAGCGGTGTTCGGGATTAGCAAATCTTTGCGAGCAAGTCGTCAGCACTAGTCGGATGAACAGTATTCGAGATGAACAGTACCCTCGACCAGAACTGATCGGATGAACAGTACTCCCGACCTGCAGAGGTTGGATGAACAGTACTCTCGACCTGAAGAGGTCGGATGAACAGTACTCGGGGTGAATAGTGTTGAGGTGAACAGTAAAATCAGCGCAATCTTAGAAACAGAATCGATGTAACTTTTGATCGGCTGATCCAAAAACAGTGAAAATTGGTGTGCACCTCCCTAAGGATGTCAGGAACCTATTTCAATCATCAATCGAAGGAATTGATACCAAGGTTCCGTCCCTTTTCAGTTTAACAAATGCAACACCAAAAACAGAGTCACGAACACAGACCTCACCCCTAACTTGCTGGTGGGAGTTGATAGTCAGAATATCCTTGGATGACTCTCCACAAATCATAGCAAGTAAGTACACGAAGAAACAACCCTTCAAACAAATAGAAACACGATCTGAAGGCACTTTCTTCTACTAGGCACAAAAATTGGTTTCTTGCAAAACTGAATAGAAGAGGTTGTAGATTGCCTAGATGATTGGGATATGATCTATAGAAGATTCATACAGCAATCTTTCATCCTTGGCATAAAATCCAAAAGCACTTAGAAGGAGAGGAAGAAAATTCAACCATCTGAAGGTAAAGTGCATGAAATTAAATGATGAATTTAAAGCATAATGTAAATGAGGAAAGTGAACTCAAAGGCGGAAAGCAGTCTTTCATTGCGGAGGGTAGGTTTACAAAGCCTCACTACAAAGTGGGCAAAGCTTGAGAACCACAGAGGCCTCGAGCACTCTCACCTACTCACGTACACTTTCCTCATATGCTCTTCACCTCTGAGGAGACACCCTCTCCTGTCTATTTATAACATGCTTGGACCACCTACCACCCTTGGATGAGCCTCTAAACCTAGAGCACTCCATCAAGGGCTGAGATTTTACCCACTCACACACTATGCATGGGTGACCGAAACCCAACAACACAGCGGGTTTTGCGCTTTTCAAATCATACTAACTTGACCGCTACTCTATCTTCACGACCGCGATCCAACGGTCCTCCTTGATCGAGCGACTTCAAGTTAGCATCTCATCCACTCCTTTGTCTTCTTGGCTTGCGGCTACTCCACGGCCTCAATCATCTTTGGCGACACCTTGATCATCCGGACCTCGGCTCTCCCGGCCTAGTCACGATCTCCTTCGCCTCACCATGACCTAGCTCCAAAGTCACGCAACCATCATAGACAAGAAAACCACATCACATAGCAATGTCCAACAACACATATCCATCTCAGCGAGAAAGAAATACACTACGCCGACCGGCCAAAGCCCGACCACCGTGGTGCGACCGCTGGTCTCCATCCCGACCACTCGAGTGCGATCAGCGGTCTCAGACCGGCCAAAGCCGGACCACTCGGGGTCGGACGGTAGTCTCAGACCAACCACTCGAGTCGGACGGTGGTCTCCGACTCAACCACTCGAGTCGGACGGTGGTCTCCGACCAACCAAAGACGACCACTCGGGTCGACGGTGTCTCAGACTCAACCACGGCCCGACCACTCGGGGTCGGACGGTAGTCTCGACCGACCACTCAAATTGCTCTAGCTTGAAAATCAATCCGAATCAAACTCAAACTTGAGCACACCTTGCTCAAATAAAGTCAAATACTCATCACAAAAATGGATCGACCTCCACATGGTCTTTCAACATGCACATTTTGACATCGTTAATGTTCCACAACCACATATGCCTCATACTATAGCTCAATTCGCAAAAAGGGTATCACAATGTGTCATATAAATTTACCGTGTAGGTGAATTTTAATGACTGTTTGGTGTCCAACCAGAGGAAGCAGAGGAATTAACAAAGTCATCGTGCCCTTTGTGCCAATAGTGATACACGTGCTATAATGGACAGTTGGAAGAGTATGGTTGCATCATGCTTGCAAATTTGCAATAGTAGCCTATTGCGAATTCATTTCTCACTCTGTATTGACTCTGTTTCCACAAGGAGTCCTTCATATACAAATAGGCAAACACGATCGGAAAAGATAATAGAACAATTCTATAGTAGGATAAGAAGTGAATTGGTTCTACAATCTCCAATTCTCCACTACATGGTGCCTACTATAAGCAAGTAATAGGTGGTGACATTATTACTAATTAGTTAGTCCAAGTGAGAGGGAGTCAGGAGTGTTTCTACGCTCAATGAAAGTTCTTTTGCCCTTAGCTCCATTTGGAACGGCTAAGCGGAGCACCTTGTTAGAAAATTTTCAAGCAAGTGTGCTGTTTTCTGCAAAAAAAATCACGTGAAGTTTATACGTTTTTGGATAGATCCTTAATTTTATGTGCAAATACTTAGTATTTTGCATTCAAACAGATAGAAAATGTAGATAAATGCTTACATGATTTTTTTCATATATTTCTCAATTTTTTTAGAACATTTCACAGGGGTTGAAAAGGCCGAAATTTCTGTGATTTCGGTCGAAATTTCGGTTTTATCAGTATAAAAATTATCAGATTTTAAATTTCGGCCAAAATTCCAAATTTTACCGAAATTTCAGATTTCGACCACTTCCGAGATATGATCCGAATACAAAATTTGTAACCTTGCACGTCGGTGCACATGCCCTGTTTGACATATGCACAATCATATACCCGCATGGTCCATTCAGGTCCATTTGGGCGGCTCAGAGCGAAGCGGGAGCAAACGCCCACCATCCATTTGCCCCTGAAGGCCTAAACTTGGTCAAGTGTCCGTCAATTCGTCTATGGTATTAACCGGTTCAATGCTTTCCAGCCTCTTGTGCGATGTTATCCCGGTGCTCCTACATTAGCCTCATTAGTTTGTGTGAAACTAGCTTAAATTTTGTCCAACTGTGCCACGCCAACGGTTTGGTGCAAACTACTACGATGAAGTGATGCTGCTAGGGGTGCTAATGGGTTAAAACCCAACCTATTTCTAGACCAATCCATGTTAGCTAACTCCACTTGCCCAAACCAATCCAACCTATTTATCATCCCTCACAACCTAATCCAGTCCAATCCAATCTATATGACAATTCAACCAAACCAATCCAAACCATTACTTAGTATGGTTTCAACCTATTTTGCCAAACTATTTCAAACCATTTTGTCAAAAAGGTGGGCAAGCTAGAGCCTAGAAGTGAGTCCTTGACAGTTGAGGAGGTGGGTGCTTACGTGGAAGTAATTCCCCAGCTAAATATGCAGTACTATCAAAAAACAGCCGGTATGTGGGGTCGCAGCTGTACCTCTCCACTATCCTCGCCGCGGCCTCCGCCCTCTTGCTCTGGCGCAACATAGCGGCGCGGCCAGAAGCTTCCTTCGTGTTTACGGCTGGCGCGCGGCGCTCCTCGGTCGTGCCGACTCGCAGGGCTCAGGGCGCGGCTGCGGAAGCGGCCTCAGCCGTGGCCGCGGCCCAAGAAGCCACTGTCCTCGGCGGCTAGGCGGGCCTTCTTGCCGGGGGTCCTGGTGGACACGCCGCGGTGCACGATGCGGTGGAGCAGCTCGGAGAGGTCCTTGAGGTACCCGAATGCGGCGACGGACGCGGCATTGAGCTCGAGAGTAGTGGGGCAGAGCTAGGCGTCCTTTCCTATAAGCGGCCCTACTGGCCTCGGGAAGACTACCCTCGCAGCACGTCTGCGACGAGCCCAGGGTGCTCCGTCGCTTCTCACTGATCGTGCTGCTAGACTTCCACTGCATGAGCCTCATGGCAGCCGGCGAGAAGGCACGCTGCTCCTGCGCTCTCTATTCACCGTCACCGCCGCGGCATAATTATCACGTGAGAGAATGGTTCTCTCTTTGACGGGACACTTTTATTCCATGTTTATTTTTATTTTTGAAATGTAATACTGACACTACTACAGAACTGAGCATCACAATTGACCTATTAGAAGCGGTTTGGTGCGAACCCGTTGTGATGTTCACACCATAAGCGGTTATTTGGCAACGGTCCGGAGAGGGATTTCAGAAGCGGTTTGAGACACGAACTGCTTCTGAATGTTATATTCTAGAAGCGGTTCTAGTCTCAAACCGCTTCTGATTTTCAGGAGCGGTTTGAAGAAAGAACCGCTTCTAGAACGTAACATTTCAGAAGCGGTTTGAGACACGAACCGCTTCTGGATGTCGCATTCTAGAAGCGGTTCTAGTCTCAAACCGCTTCTGATTTTCAGAAGCGGTTTGAGAAAAGAACCGCTTCTAAACGCAACATTCGAAGCGGTTCGTGTCTCAAACCGCTTCGAAGCCCTCCCCTGCATAGCGCATTTAAACCCTTCTTCCTCCATGAGCAGCAGAGGTGCGATCGGACGAGAGAAGGCCGGCCAGTATTGTTCTTGGGGAGGTCTTTGTCCAAATTTTTAATTGGAGGTGATTAGCTCCAAATTAAGTATTTCAAAGTTAGTAACATCATGTGAACATCCTTCTCACCTAGATATTGCTATTTTTTTCAATGGTTGTGGAGAAATCTTGAACTTTTTAAGCATGATCGAAAATTTGTTTTCTATGCCTTGTTTTTGTTGTTGTATGAAGATGTAGGGTGGAGATCTAGTTCAAAAAATGACATTACAAGGTAAAGGTGATTGGAAGCTTTAGATCTAGGTGGTTGTTAGCTTTAGAATCTTAAATATCACAATAAGTTGGAGGAGATCTAGGTACAACATTGCAAGGAAGTAATTATTGGTGTATGAAATAAAATAGAAAAACATGTAGAAGGATAAAAAATAATTACAAAGGTAGGAAGGGATACAAAATAATTAGAAAGGTAAATCTTTAATTGGATGACGGTGTAGGTGAAGCTTTTTTTTGTTGGGTTTAAATGTAACGAAATTTAAGTTAGGTTATAATTTTTGTAACGAAATTTGTTATAAGTTTTAATGAAATTATAACTTGGTGTAGATGAATCGGCAATGGATGTACAATGCGGACCATCGCTCGAGAGAGTTCATTGATGGCGTGCAGGCTTTTCTTGATGTGGCCTTTGTATTCTTGCCTCCAGGCAGCTTTATATGTTGTCCGTGTGTAGATTGCAAGAACGAGAAGGAGCACTCCCAGCGATGGCAAGTTATGAACTACTTGATCATGAGAGGTTTCATGTCAAACTATACCTGTTGGACCAACCATGGCGAAGTTGAGGTGATTAGCCAGGAAGACGATGAAGAAGGCGAGGAAGAGGAAGATGGATTCAACAATATCCCGGACGGCACGCAATACTGTTCCGTGAAAAAAACACTTGGTGACTTTGGTGATAATGAGCTAGACCAGATGCTGCGTGACGGAGAGGAGACTACAGATGAAAGACGGTTCGAAGTTCCAGCGCATGTTAGAGGACCACATAACTCCTTTGTACCCAAAGCGTAGGCGGGGCCACAAAAAGCTGCGTACCACTGCTGGAACTCATGCAATGGAAGGCTACAAATGGTGTGTCAGATAAGGGATTCGATGAGTTGTTATCACACGTAAAGAAGTTGCTTTCAGAAGATAACACTCTGCCTGAATCTACATATGAAGCCAAGCAAGTCGTATGTCCTTTGGGATTGGAAGTACAGAAGATACACGCATGTCCTAATGATTGCATCCTATATCGTAATGAGTATGCCGATTTGGATGTTTGTCGATGTCTGAGAATCATGGTATAAGGTGAAGCGTGACGATCCAGGTGAAATAGATGGGGAGTGTAAGAAGAAGAGACCTCCAGCTAAAGTGCTGTGGTATTTCCCTGTGATCCCCCGATTGAAACGTATGTTTGCTAACAAAGCGCATGCCCAGATGATGCATTGGCACAAAGAGCGTAAGGATGACGGGATGCTTAGACACCTTGCAGATGGCTCAGAATGGAGGAAAATCGACCGGACATACCCAGACTTCGCAGATGAGGTGAGAAACATAAGGTTTGGGTTGAGTACCGATGGGATGAATCCTTTTGGAGAATTGAGCAGCAGCCATAGCACCTGGCCTGTTACACTATGTATCTATAACATTCCTCCATGGCTGTGCATGAAGCGAAAGTACATCATGATGCCATTGTTGATCCAAGGCCCCAAGCAACCTGGAAATGACATCGATGTCTACCTGAAACCATTGGTTGAAGATCTTGTGACGTTGTGGGACGATGGTGCAAGGGTATGGGATGAGTACAAAAGGGAGTATTTCATCCTACATGCATTGTTATTTGTAACAATCAACGACTGGCCTGCTCTCGGTAACCTGTCCGGCCTAACTATCAAAGGATATAGAGCCTGCATCCGGTGCTTAAATGAAACGGACGGCATGTACCTGAAAAACTCTCGGAAGGTTGTGTACATGGGTCACCGTAGGTTTCTTCTTACGAGTCACCCGTTGCGGAAGGAAGGCAGGAAATTTAACGGGCAACCAGACCTTCGTGCAAGGCCTCAGCATCGTAGTGGGCCACGTGTGTTTGCTATGGTAAAGGATTTGAAAGTAGTATTTGGAAAGGGTCCTGGAAGCAAACATGTGCAGAATGAGGATGGTCATGCACCCATGTGGAAAAAGAAGTTAATATTTTGGGACTTGCCTTATTGGGAAGTCATGGAGGTTCGTCACTCACTTGACTTCATGCACATCACGAAGAATGTTTGCTTGAACCTGCTAGGCTACATAGATATGTACGGAAAATCGAAAGATACACTGCAAGCTCGGAAGGACCTTGAACTCTTGGGCGAGGAGCGACCTACATCCGAAAAAGAGAGAGAAAGGACAACATTACCTACATCCTGCGAGCTACACTCTAAGCAAAGAAGAGAAAAAAGCGTGATAGAGTTCTGAGCAGTGTGAAGGTCCTTAGGATACTCCTCGAATGTAAAGAGACTCATAAACACGAAAGAGAATAAAATCGTACACATGAAATCCCATGACTGTCTTGTGTTAATGACACAATTGCTCCCAGTGGCTGTGAGAGGCATACTGCCCGAGTGGGTACGGGGGACAATCACAAAGCTGTGTTCTTTTTTCAACACGGTTCCACAGAAGGTCATCGACCCAGATAAACTAAGTAAGCTGCAGGATGACGTGGTGCAAAGTGTGGTTAGTCTTGAGATGATCTTTCCTCTTGCATTCTTTGATATTATGGTTCATCTCACTGTTCACCTTGTCAAAGAGATAGTTATTCTTGGACCCGTGTATCTGCACAACATGTTCCCTTTCGAGAGGTACATGAGTGTGTAAAGAAGTATGTTCGTAACCGTTCTCGTCCGGAAGGATGCATTGCCGAGGGTTATGGGACAGAGGAGGTGATTGAGTTTTGTGTGGATTACATTAATGATCTAAACCCGATCGGCGTCCCTATATCACACCATGAGGGGAGGCTACGGGGAAAAGGGACACTAGGAAGGAAAGCAATTGCATGCAATGATCTTCTTACATTTAAGCAAGCACATTTCACGGTTTTGAAACAATCAACTGTAGTGGCCCTGTACGTCCTTGAGCATAAGAGTACTCTACGCCGCGATTTCACGGGGAGGTCTAAGGATTGGATAACACTGAAACACATGGATTCTTTCAGCGCTTGGTTACAAAAGTACATCCTTTTGAAAGGGTCAGACAATGAACAGTTGCAACGCTTAGCTGGGGAACCATCTAGTGAAATCGTGATATTCAAGGGGTACGAGATAAATGGTTACACATTCTACACCAGATCCCAGGATAACAAGAGCACCAACCAGAATAGCGGTGTCCGTATAGACACCGAACACAACAAAGGCAAGGTGGATACATATTATGGTTTCATAGAAGAGATATGGGAGCTTGACTATGGACCTTTGAAGGTCCCTCTATTTAAGTGCCAATGGGTCAAACTAACTTCAAGCGGCGTGAAGGTCGACAAATACGGTATGACAATCGTGGACCTCACGCAAGTCGGCTATATGCGCGAACCGTTCGTCCTCGCGAACGATGTGAGACGGGTCTTCTACGTAATGGACATGTCAAGCAAACCTAAGAAGCAGAAAGATTGTAGTACTAAGCCAAAGCGACACGTGGTTCTCCAAGGCAAACGAAGGATTGTTGGAGTTGAGGACGTCACAGACGAGGAAGAGTATAGTCAGTTCGACGAGATCCCTCCTTTCGCTATGGATGTCGACATAAGCCTCCTCAATGACACAGACGTGGATACTCCTTTCATACGTCGCGATCATAATGAAGGAACACTTGTAAAGACAAAGTACGTTACTACTTAGGATGTACCCCTACTGTATGAACTATGTATGAAGTGTTTATTTGGAATGAATGTAAAGTGCCAAAATTCTGGAATGAAACTAAAGTGCTGAAAGAATTTTCTAAAAATTATGGAATAAAACTAAAGTTGTAAGAGCTTTTTTAAAAATTATGGAATGAAACTAAAGTTGTAAGAGCTTTTTTAAAAATTATGGAATGAAACTAAATTGCTAAAAGCATTTTTTAAAAATTATGGAATGAAACTAAAGTTGTAAGAGCTTTTTTAAAAATTCTTAAATTAAAGCAAGCGGTTTGAGAAAAGAACCGCTTCTGGAATGCAACATTCAGAAGCGGTTTTAGAAAAGAACCGCTTCTAGAACGCAACATTCAGAAGCGGTTAGTAAAATCAACCGCTTGTAGAAGTCATCCCTCTACAAGCGGTTAGTAATATCAACCGCTTGTAGAAGTCATCCCTCTACAAGCGGTTAGTAATATAAACCGCTTGTTAAGTCATCCCTCTACAAGCGGTTAGTAATATAAACCGCTTGTAGAAGTCCTCCCTCTACAAGCGGTTGGTACTAAAACCGCTTGTACAGATATTTTACAAGCGGTTAGTTCTAAAAACCGCTTGTAGAAGTGCTCCCTGTATAAAGTTTACACGCCCCGCCCTTTTCTCACACCCCAAATTTTCTAAGTCCCCGCTCGAGAACACGCGCACGCTGCTGCCTCCTGTGTCTCTCCGACCGCCGTCGTCGTCGCCTCCGTCGAGACCCCGCGCCGCCATCCTCGTTGACGCTGTCGCCCTCCTCCGCCACCCAACCATCCCGACGCCACTAGCTCCACCCCCGCGCCAATCGACCCGCGCTGGTGCCCTCGTCGCCGCCACCACTCAACCCGCCGGCGCCTTCTCCTCCACCTCGCCGACGCCTCCTCCGCCACCAAACCGCCGCCACACCGCCATTCCACCTAGGAGGACCTAGGTACAGCTGTGCGCCAGTCGTCCCCCCTCTCTAATTCGGCTGCCCACAAGATGTTCGCTGAAATGCCCACAAGGATGTTCTCATTTCTGTGCATGCATAATGCCCACATTGATTTTGTATTCTTGGTATGCTTGTGTTGTAATCTGTAATAATATGCTTGTGTTGTAATCTGTAATATGCCCACATTGTAGAATTGTTTTTAATAATATGCTTGTGTTGTAATCTGTAATATGGTTGTTTCAAAGTAATGCTTGGTGTAGATATTTTTTTAATAATATGCTTGTGTTGTAATGTGTAATATGGTTGTTTCAAAGTAATGCTTGGTGTAGATATTTTTTTAATAATATGCTTGTGTTGTAATCTGTAATATGGTTGTTTCAAAGTATTGCTTGGTGTAGAATTTTTTTTAATAATAAGCTTGTGTTGTAATCTGTAATATGGTTGTTTCAAAGTATTGCTTGGTGTAGAATTTTTTTTAATAATATGCTTGTGGTGTACTTAATGCTTGGTGTAGAATTGATGGCGCACCCAGGACGTGGTGACCCTACTTTCGATGAGGGAGAACAGTTCTTGCTGGACTCCATCGCTGAGGCTAATGTTGGTTCTGGTGAGGCCGTTGAAATTTTGAATCGATGAAGCCATTGACGCTGGAGCCGCTAAGTTCGGTAACACTGGTTCCGGCCAGGATGAGGTATAGCCAGAAGAATATAATCCCCGTAGACATGTTAATTAATCGCAATTTGTTAATATAATACACTCTGACACGTTTATACATATGTTTATGTATTTCAAGCCCCGTACATCGAGCAACCAATCCAAGCATCGGGGACCTAACAAGAAGCCATTCACAAAGCACGTGTTTACCGACGTTAACAACGAAGGGATGCCGGTTGCCCCTATTTTAGCAGTTGGGCCGTACAACAACGCTTGCGGTTACCACGTGAGGGATCACGTCCCAATTAGCATCAGAAAATGGGCTGAAGTTCCTCAAGCTACTAAGGACCTGCTCTGGCAAGATATTAAGGAAAATTTCACATTTCCTCAAGGGTCCGAAGACAAGGCCAAGAAATTCACTTTGAAGAAGATGGAAACAATGTTTGAGCGTGGAAGGCGTCTCTCACCGCAAGTATGTGCGAAGGGAGAAAGACCCGACTTCAACCAATTTCCAAAGTTGGCGGATCACTGGGAAGCATTCGAGGAGTTCAAGCTGTCAGCTGAAGGCCAGGCCACGAGTTAGAAGAACAAGGCCAATTCACAGATAAAGAAATACCACCATCATCTTGGCACCGGTGGTTACCTCAAGGCTGTACCAAAATGAGAGAAGCGGGAAGAAGAATTAATGGCGAAGGACGTCACACCGGCTACCGCTTTGTGGGAAGATCGCTTGCGCAATTGGTTCATGGGCCATGGGGGGAACCTTTCAGATGACAACAGTTTGGTGATGGCACCTGGAGTACAAGAGGTTGGCCAAAGGATTGTACAAGCTGTCGAGCAGTCTCAGGCAGGTACATTGGTGGCAGACAGTGAGAATGATGAGCTAACACATGCCTTTGAAAACCCTTAGCACCCAGGACGGACGCGAGGTATGGGCAAGCTAACACCATGGAAGTATGGTTTTGCCAAGGATGCACATACGTACAAGAGCCGACATAGAAGCAAAACAAGAGAATCACATAAAGTGTACCAATTAGAACAAGAGCTCAGAGCAACCCAGGCTAGCATCGGCGACATAGTTGCGCAACAAGTACAAATTGCCCTCAGCAAGCTTCAAGGACTAGGTCCGAGCAATCAGCCGGACGCCGTGATCGGCCCTCCGCGGCGGAGTAGGCTGCAAGGCGTCCACGGGGCCCCAGGCGGACAACTTGCTAGCCCATTATCCGTGAATGACATAAGGGTTCGCCGCCGATGTGAGCTACACGTTGATGCGCGTAACCTCTCCATCAAGGTGGCTTACGGCATGGCATATCCGGTGGAGCGGGCGGATGTTCCACGCAGCGAGATACCCCGGGTTACTCAAAGGTCGCGGTGGAGTAGGTGTTGAGCGGTTGAAGAACTTCACCTCGATATTCATGGAAGCGACGACGTGACCAAGCTTGGACAGGCCCTCCACAATATCATCCTTTGGCGCAAATGGTACATCATATTTCGGATGGTGTGGGCGCGTCATCTCCACCACGGCAACCCACGCCTCCTCCAACGTCACTGCACGCAATGCCTCGCCGGTAAAGCGAGCAGCGCCTCCTCCACCACCCGCTCCACGCGAAGCCCTACTCCACCACCAAACATCTCAAACAAAAAGAACCCCCCGGAAAACCACGCCTCCACCATCTCCTTCGAGGAAGAAGCTCGATAGAAGAATTAAGGCTCCTCCACTGCTCCCAAGAAGGCGGAGTCCACCGATCGACAAGGTTAAAGGAACCTCCAAAGAGGGCATATGATATGAATAAGGAGGAGAGTGGCGCGATCACTAAAGCGAGAATTGGTGCACACTTCGCAAAAAGGAGGTAGAGCCAAAGGTACCAATCGATCCAAAAGCGGCGGAACACTTCGCGACATGCCGTGCAAAGCATTTGCTGTCGGGCCCAACTATGAACGGACAATAATAAAGGCTACAAAGAAGAATAAACGTGGTCAGGCGGTGGCGGCAAAGAAGAAGAAGAGAGACCAAGATCAGGAGAACCTCGAGAGGTTTATGAAGGAGGCAAGACTCAGTTCCACCGCTGCAGCTCTTGGATTAATAGATGATATCTCAATGGCTTGTGAAGAGCGGTTCGTAACTCCAACCGCTTGTGAAGAGCGGTTCGTAAGACCAACCGCTTTTGGAGAGAACCTCTCCACAAGCGGTTGGTAACACCAACCGCTTGTGAAAGTGTCGAACCACAAGCGGTTCGGGGAACCACTTGTGATACCCGACGGGGTATCACTCGCGGTTGCTTACAAGCGGTTCTAAAACCGCTTCTGAAAGCGGTTTCGAACCGCTTGTGCATGCCTGATCCGCAGTAGTGTGAATTTTGTTTGAATTCTTGGTAATAGGGTATAGATGGCCTAGAGATGGCAGTAACGAAGCTTTTTTCATCTTGTAAGAGTAGCAGCGCTCATATGAGAGAGTATGGAGCCATTGTCTATTGCATGAAAAATATTCCGTCAGAAAACCAGATTCAAGTAATTCTTATTTTTGTTTTATGTATGTGCTGCATCATCTAGAAAAAAAATTGCCGCCCTATTTGAGGCAACTATTCTACTACATACACTGCTCAGGAGGTTCAAAATCTTCTAGTTTCTTATAGAAGGAAAGAGGCCTCCCTCAACCCCCATGTGCCTCCCTCAACACCCATGAGGCCATGACAACTCAAACCATGGGTTTAAACCTATATGAAACAGTAAATATTCAACCCAATCCAACTCAAACCAAACCACTTTACAAGCAAACCCAACCCAATCTATTTTGCTCCTCAAACCATTTGAACCCATCCAATTACAACCATTCCTTAAACCCAACCCACTTAACCCATTTGAATCCAAACCATTAACAGACCTAGATGCAGCTGGTAAGACTTGGGACAGTTTGGTGCAAGTCTCTAGCATCTTCGACTCTAGTACTCTTTTGTGATTATCCAGTAGGTTCCGATTGACCTGTTGTCCACCTAATTGTTGCAAATAGCCGCCCATGATCTGGGCTTGTACGCGTACAAGAGAGGTTTGTCTCTCAGGAAACGAGAGAGAGAAAAAAGACGTTTAAATGCCAAGTTAGATTTGCTGCCAGAAAAAAAAAGAAGGAAAGCTCAAGCAGGTGCAAGTCTCTAGCATCTTCGACTCTAGTACTCTTTTGTGATTATCCAGTAGGTTTCGATTGACCTGTTGTCCACCTAATTGTTGCAAATAGTCGCCCATGATCTGGGCTTGTACTCGTACAAGAGAGGTTTGTCTCGAGAGAGAGAAAAAAAGACGTTTAAATGCCAAGTTAGATTTGCTGCCAGAAAAAAAAAAGAAGGAAAGCTCAACTCAGCTAATATAATATCAGAGCCAGGTTTCGATCCTGGGACCTGTGGGTTATGGGCCCACCACGCTTCCGCTGCGCCACTCTGATGTCGCTGATGTTCAAGAGGCAAACATTTATCTAACTACTACTCAAAGTCAGAAAGGAAATATTTTCCTGATCAGCACCACCGTGCCGTTGCTTTTACTAATTTCTACTGCTACTCTGCTATTTCTCTCCTTCTGCTTTCTTTTTTAAGGATCAAAGGCCCGAAGGGTAATTTTCATTCATTCAACATAGCAAAGATTACAAAACCCCAGTGTAAGAACTTGGTGGAATATGACGAACACAATGGCAAACTTGGCTGAGACCACTCGGTATCAATGACAAGATGCCGTTGAGGAACTGCAGCTAACAGCTAAGCTCGCCGAAGGCCTCTTTCGTGCCATCCGGTTGATGCCCCGCCGGTGGCCCTCCGGACGGTCTTATCCATCCCGCACATTTCTGAGGTTGGAGGAGTCGGAACCGTGGATTTTGATAGCGCTTCACCGGGCTCGTCTCAAGCTTTCTCTTTCCATCAACTCTGGGAATCAGCGGTGGGATAAGTTCCCGTGCAGTGACCACAACTTAAGCATTTTCCCGATCGTTCGTACCGTTGAATCGAAACAACATACAACATCTGGTTACTACAGTATATTCTGAACAGTGCTATAGAAAATCTGAATATCTATTTTTTACCCAATGGTTAATCTACAACTGCTAAAGTTACCATCGTTATTACTACTGCATTGGATCTCTTGCCTTGTGTCTACATGGAATGGGGCCGGCGGGCTGAAGGATAAACTTCTTGCGAACGCATGAGTAGATGGGAGTAGGGTTTCAAAAATCGTCGATTTTCGCTCTTATCGCCACGGTTCGATAAACAAAATCGCTCAGTAAATCAGTCTAATTAAAAAAATAAAAAAACAAAAAAATCGAGAATTTTTATGCGATGTAAACCGGTGGAAAATCGGTGAAAATCGCTCAAAAATCGACCGTCGGAACATTTCATCTGTTTGGTCGATTTTCAGTGGAAATCGGTGAAAATCAATCGTCAGACCATTTCATCTGTTTGGTCGATTTTCGGTGCAAATCGGTGGAAAATCAGTGAAAATCGTTGATTTTTGATTTTTTTTTTTGACGAAGTTTGACCGCCGATTTAAAAAAATTTGATTTTGAACTTGTCGATTTCTACCGGTTTTTAAGCGATTTTCCGACGGTTTTTTCCGAAAATGGAAAATCGCCAAATTGATTTTGTAATCCCTGGATGGGAGCCTCAGCATCGATCATGCAGACGTCCTCGTCGTCCTTTTCATGATCTTCTTGATGTGGACCAGGTTTGTGGTTCTTGAATACGATGGTGACGTCAATCTTGCAGGTTATTCTCCGTAGAACATCTACTTCTGCTACTATGTTAGCGAAGGAGAAAAGTAAAGTGACATGCTTTTACACTTAGAGCGAATTGTTCTGTACCATCGCATTGTTCATTTGAGTTGGAAAATACAATCAATGAGTCATGATATGTGGTCCTATGACCCTCTTATTAGCCTCACATGCAATGTTATTTTCCAATTTATATATCTTTACTATGACATTGAGCTAATTTTCTCTTTACACTTTCTCTTCTAACTATATTATTTGTTATCCCTCTTGTGGTTGTTATTTTTTCCCATATTGCGAGAAATTTTTATTTTAAAATTGACGAGAATGCAATTTTCACGAGTATGTTTATAAACATGAGAATTTTCATAGGTTCTTATGAAATCGTGCCGTTTGTAATGAAATTTTTTTGCTCCAAACAATATTTGCATGCTCTTTAGGTTAAAAAAGATACATTTTACAGTGCATTATATTAGTAGCAAATGGTGGGTTATAGAAATTAGATCAGCCATTGGTTTATCGAGAGTATTCTTACTACTCTACTATAAAAGAAGTATAAATATTTACTAGCTAATCTAATTTATTAGATCGAAAGAATGACAATGGTACTGTAAAAGAACTCTAAATAAAAAGTGTGTGATATTGCAAATCTCCTGACTTATCAGTGGTGCTTTAGTAAAATCTCCTAAAAAAAGTAGGGAAAGAGAATCATCACAGTTGTGTTTTTTTGTGTCCCCTGCCACTTGCAGCTTGCCTCCACCACGTTCCATTGCCAGAGGCGGAGGACCCCTCCCCTTCTGCCTCTACCTCTCCTCTCTCCCCATCTCCGCCGGCCGCCCGCCTCCCGCCTGCCCGGAACCCTAGCCCTCAGCGGCCATGAAGGGCCCGGGCCTCTTCTCCGACATCGGCAAGAAGGCCAAGGGTACGCACCTACGTTCTTGATTCGGTCGCTGTTATCACTGTACGAGCGAGCGTACGCTGATCCGTTTGTTCTTGGTTTCGGTGCTTGGCGATCGGCAGATCTGCTGACCAAGGACTACACCTACGACCAGAAGGTCACCCTCTCCACCGTCACCGGCTCCGGGGTGGTAAGCGCGCCTCCCCCTCCCTCCGGTCGCATCGGGTTCTTCTCTTGTCTCTCTGGTTGGACGCTGCTCGCGTCCTTAATGATTAAGACTTTAGGGTTGTATTAACCTGTCATATTGTTGGTGTTCGTGTTGCTGATGTTGTTGTCTGGGACGTGTTTTGGTGCATTGCCCATTTCATATGGCTTGCCGTTCGTTGTTATTTTCTTGAGTTAGTTTGTGAGAAGATGTGAACCGTTTGGTAGTCCGTCGGAGGCGTATGTGGGCGTCGTCTGTATTACTCGATGCTTCCGAAACTGGCGTATCAAATAATGATACGTATCCGATACTCATCCATATCGGATACCGTATTTTGGCTGAATCGGTGAATTTCTTACTTATAAAGAAATAAAATAATTCTGGATACTTATCTGATACTTGCCTATCCTTCTCCAATACCTTTCAACCATAATACATCTACCAACTTAGGAGATGCTGAATCATTTATTCTCATCCTGTAGTCCCTTCTTACTCCCATCTCGCTCCCTACACCACCACTCCTGCTCCTCTCTTCCCTAGGCTCCCACGCCAACATTCCTCTCCCCATATAGACAGTGGCACACCACACGGCACCTCTCTCTCTCTCTCTCTCTCTCTCTCTCTCTCTCTCTCTGCCAGTGTGACAGCGCCATTGGGTCTCACGCACGGTGAGTCCTCCCACTAGCACTTCTTCCCTCTTGATTGTGGTAGTGTGGTATACTCTCAGGCAGCTAGCGGCAGATAGAAGCTGGTGAGGGTAGCAGCGGCTAGGAGGCAAGACATATGGCTGCTTCTGACAGGAATTGAAGCGCACAATTGTGGAGACGCTTGGGGCAGCTGTAGACTAGATGCCCTAAGTGGTTTGCTATGGGTTGATGGGCCTTCGAGATCTAGCCCATTTGCTTCTTCATTTTCTTTGTTATTGTCTTTTTTATGTCTATTGTGTATGATATACTATATCTCATGTATGTTTATCTATTATTTTATTTTTATTATATATATACACATGTATCGCTGTATTGGTGTTTTTTGGGGAAATAGCGTGTCATGGTATCAGCGTATCGCGTATCTGTATCGGTATCGGTATCGGCGTATCCGGGCATCCTAGGTGGGTGTATTGTGACGCTTGGACGTGCATTGGCTGTGTGGTGGAAGCATGAGGATCTTAGTACTGGATGTACATTTGGTTGTCAAAGTTTGTGAATCCGTGTTCTGGTCATGGTTTGTTGTTGTTGTCTTCATTGTAGCTGTAAAGCGTTTTTGCCCATTTGTTAGGAGGCATGTTCGATGCGCTTGTTAGTTTTGTTATTGTGTTTTGGTCATTCAGTGGTTTCTGAAGTTCCTTTACGTTTGCTATTTTCTCTGTTTGCTAGAATTCCATGGTGGTTGCATCAAAATGCGAATGTGTGTCTGTGTTGATGGATGCCATGCAGTGTTCTAAATAGCTAGCTATACCTACGTTATAGCATTTTTGGACCCTAAACGCGAAGCTACAGGCCAATATTCTGCTATATTAGCTATAAGCGTTATAGCTAGCAATAGCTCTATTTGACGTAATTTATAGCTAGCGGTAGCTCCGCTATCCTACATAGGTACTTTGGGTCAAAACATCGGGCCCATTTTGAAATCCAACATTACTAAAAGGCACAAATGCATCTCTTATAAGCTTGAACTATAAGAAAACCTAGTAAATGACCCCATCTCGCCCTTTTTCAATAATCCAACTTTCATATTTCTTAGTGATTAAGTATTTATTGTTAAGAACATTATGATATAGTTATCATTTATGGTCTTTTGGACATGTATTAAATGTTGCTAATTCCGGACTTGACTCATATTTTTATTATAAAAATATTAGTAACTTCTAAAGGACCATGTCTTTATGATTTGTTTGGAGGTGACTTATATTATATACATATTTATTTTTAAAAATAATTTAATACTGAAAACGCGACAGAGGACAGCTTCTGCGATAGCTGCTGTAGCTTTTTTGGGACCTTGCCGCGAACCCACGAAAATTGTGATTTAAAACCATGATGCCATGTTTGATTGTAATTTCTGTGAATGGCTAGAAATGGGATTTCGTTTATATATTTGTACAGTGGTAGTTAATTACTCGTATTTGATATTAAAACGGGGAAATTGTTAAGTTAACTTGACCTTACTGATTTCTCAAAAAAAAAAACCGAGAAGTTCTTTCTGGTTATGCTGGTGCCCATGATTATTGTTCATCTGCTATAGCTTTTCATGCTGCCAAGTGCCAAGCAATCGAGTCAATTTTATACTTGTTTTATAAGTGAGTTTAATATTACTAAACAAAATACGTATATCCTTTTATTTTTTGTTTCATTCTTGACTTTTTGCTACATGTAACTTTGCTAGTCTTGGTCATGCTTACTGTCAAATAGGGATAAAGACATTGGTAAGACAAAGTTGCTTAGTCATGTTGGCCAATTTTTCAAACCACGGTCATTGTCCCTTTCATTAGCTGTGGTAGTAGTGAGTTGGATACTTTAGTGTAAAGGAGGAAGGGGAAAAAGAAATTAGCTACATGAGAATCAGAAAAAAATTATGAGGTTTAGGCTGTGGTGATTATTGGTGTGAACATGAGTGATTGTTAGTGGTGAAATAAGATTAGAAAATAGGATGTGGTGCAAACCTAAACCAGTACTTCTGAAAGCGTTTGCCTAATCATATGGTTGTTTGGTCAGGTTAACAACACAAAATTTGTTGTTGACAAGTGCTTGGCCAGTATATTCCTTTTCACTACCTTGTTTCTGTCACTTACCAAACACATCCTAGACTTCAAACTCAACTTTTCACCTTGTCACTATCTCCAAAGTTCTCTTTGCTATGTGGAGGGAGGAAGATGAAGTGGTGACATAATAGAGATGTCACTGGGAAAGGGGAAAGTGGGATGGCTCATCCCAGGGTTCACATATAGAATGACTGCAAATCAGATCATCTACATGTGATAAGAACATAGTTATCGGATTCGTTGTAAATCCCTGCGAATCGTGAACCGGATTCGTCGAACCCGAACCAGTTTAGGGTACGGGATTCATGTTCGCAGTGGAAATTGGTAGAAAAAGTGGCAAACTGCAAACCCGAATCCCGTGCCGTGACTCGGACGAACCGTGTTTCTAGTAAATGTGGTTAAGAAAGTCAATTGTGCTGTAGTTTATGTTGTTGCTTTCCTACACTTAAATTTAAGCTCTTTAGACTGCTGTGCTTATTACTTTTTACTTCACACAGCAGAATGTGATTCTGCAAGTAATTGATGGTAAACACCTTAAAATTCAATGTTACTCATGAATATGCTGTTTGTTAGCAAATTTGTACAACTTATAGTTATAGGAGTTAATGCTATAAGTTCTGGTGCTATCTTTTGAGTGACCAGTAGGCTTCAGAAGTTTGCGTTGTTAGATGTTGTTTGTAGAACATGTTATGCAATTTGTTAAACATTTCCTTTTGTTTGAAACTTGGTGTCTTGAATTGCTGTTTCATTTAGTCAGTATTTGATAAGGTCTCAATGTCAGTAAACATATAAGTTCAATGATGATCGATACGACCGCATAATTGTAACAAGTGGTAATATAATGCCTTCATTTCATTGCTTGAACATTTTCATTACATTTGTGCTTGAACATTTTCTAGCTTTCTAATGTTTTAGGTGGAGTGCTAGTTTCTAGTGTAACTCTGCAAGGAATTAAAGTGCCTATTGTTAGGAGCTGGGACCATTCTTTTTTTTTTACACCATTTTATTCCTGCCAAAAGTGGAACATGTTGGTATCTGTTCCCATAGAATGGAGCGCAGAAAATATTTGTGGTTGTCTTGTATATGCCCGAGAATGCACTATCTACTCGAGTTCTTTCTTTCTACTGGCAAAGGTGCTATCAGTAACCAGGTTTTCAAATATTGATGAGAATCACGATTTCGACCATATTGAGCCGGTTCGATAAACTATACCGGTCGATAAACCGGTCAAATTAAAAAAAATGGGAAATTTTATGCGACGTAAACCGCTTGATTATCGTTGAAAGTTGCTCAAAAATCGGCTGTCGGAAAATTTCACTTGAACGGTCGATTATCGGTGAAACTCGGTCGATTTTCGATTTTTTTAATTTTTCTTTGAATTTTTTTTTCAAAAAGTTTGATTTTGAAACCCTTCGGTTTTTGGCGATGTGCTGACTGGGATTCGATTTTCATCCTCGATTCGGTTTTGTAAACCCTGACAGCAACTATTGTTCCTGATATTTCTATACAAATTTCCTTGCATGCTTGATGTATTCAAGTTTCAACTTTAGACCAAGCTTGCCTTTGATAGTGATGCTTAGGAGACCACAAGTGCATCTCATTGTTAGGAATATGGATCAAGGGACTGGCTGGGGGCTGTTGATCAGTAATATTGGCTGTGTTATGTCTTGGGTTGGTTGTTGCAAATTGCAGTTACATACAAGTTGCATCATCTAGCATGTCTGATTATCTATTTACGTTGTTTAAACTGTTGTGTGGGAAATAAGTGTGCTTATGTGCTGTTAGCTTATCATCGTTGTCTTACGACCATTATATGGAAGAACTTGTTTTGTAAGCTGATAATCTCTGCTTCCACTTATTGTGGTATTGTTATAGCTTTCTTTAACTAACATTTTAAATGACATGTTACTGGATGTGGATAATTCAAACTTACCAATGAACTATATAGTTAGTGTTTGAATGATTAGTGCAATAGTGTTGCTTAGCTAGATTTTGAATGTCTGCTGAAGTAAACACGAATTTACTTTTTGGGCCATGAACAAGTTTACTAATAAATATAAAAAGTTGTCCAAGAACTTCACTATAATTGGTGTGACTAATCACCATCTTTGATTGGCATGCTAAAAGATTGGAAGTTGTAACCAAGAAAGAATACAATTAATCTCATTGTTAAATACCATGTGTCTGTGACTACGAGTCTATAACCTGATTGGGAGGGTGATATATGCTCTTTAACTTCTGTAGATTGATCCTCCAAGTCATAAAACAAGTAGTATAAATAGGGAAAGTTGATACCATACACATATTCAATAAACATGAAGCAAAGAACTCAACAAGTCTATTGTAACAAACATTTGCACTGTTGCTTCACTTGTCATATTGCACATATTGGGAAAGAACATATGGCAATAGGCATGCTAGCCTTGAGTTTAAGCTCAGCCAAGTGCCCAATAGTTGCTAACTTCTTGATGGAGTGGCTTCTCTCATAACTGTAAACCACCTTTGTACAGAGAACTTGATCTGGTTAAACCCTATGTCTGTTATTTGCAGTACCCTTTGCTAGTATAAATAGGTGCTAAACTATTTCATTGAAGAAACTATTGGTTGCCTTATCTCTTGTAATACATTGAAGATTTGATGTTTCATTTATGTCTTATTGCTACTCTGCACCAAGTTGCTTGATCGGGAAATCCACAAAGATGCGGAGTTTGCTCTAGGAAATTCCTGTGAACCTGTTTAAGCCGCAGAAGCATATCATTCGATTCACATGGATCTAAAAATTTGTCGGTTATGTTCTTTTTTGCTTTATCCATGCACAGGTCTGGGCTTATAAGTTGTTATTTTCTGAAAAATAGTAAAATACTGCTATAATATTCAATCTTTTTTTCTTTACATACCATGTGTTGTTTATTTGTACTGGTAATACCTTTTTTTAATAGAGGAATAGCAAGTATCTTTACTAGGTA
The DNA here is from genome assembly GCA_036346275.1 of Otatea glauca. Classification (NCBI taxonomy): domain Eukaryota; kingdom Viridiplantae; phylum Streptophyta; class Magnoliopsida; order Poales; family Poaceae; genus Otatea; species Otatea glauca. Next base: position 28,176,037 of record CM070730.1, on the reverse strand, counting down.
CAAAATGAAAAGGATGGATGATTGAATGATGAATTTTATTCCTGATTTTTCAGTGTCTCACCTCCGCAGCTGTGAAGAAAGGAGGACTTTATTCTCTTGATATCAGCTCAGTGTACAAGCACAAAAACACTCTCATTGACGTCAAAGTGGACACAGAATCAAATGTTAGTTCTTTGGAGTATTCAGTTTACCCTTTTTCCCATTATAACATGTTGCTAAGTGCTAAGTTGTTAACTATAGTGCTTTTTATATGATTTGTGCAGATCTCTACTACTTTGACTGTATTGGAAGCCCTGCCATCCACAAAGCTTGTGACTTGTGTCAAGTTACCTGACTACAATGCTGGAAAGGTGATTACTTTCTTGTGTCTGCCTAATGATGTTAAAGTGGTTCATATACTAACTGCTGGCATTTCTTGACAGTTGGAACTGCAATACTTCCATGAAAATGCAAGTTTTGCTACTGTGGTTGGCATGAAGCCCTCCCCTGTGGTTGAGATTTCTGGTACTGTAGGTGCTCATGGAGTTGCCTTCGGTGCAGAAGGGGGGTATGACACAGCTACTGGGAAATTTACAAAGTACAGTGCTGGGATAGGTGTGACTAAGCCGGATTATCATGCTGCATTCATTCTGTAAGTTGTTTATTCTTCGTGTTTGTTAATATTAGTTCTAATTCCTGAATATTGTCGAGTTGTAGTCTTTGTAGCACCGACACGTCGGTTTGGTGCCACCGTATCGGTGTCCGACACATGTTCGATACGGATATGACACCGACACGCCACTCGACTCTAGCTAAAATAAATAATTTTAATGTTCGACACGGCTTTAACACTTTTATCGACATATATCTGATGCATATGATGACACAGTTTAGCCTAGCTCAGCAATCTAAAGGGTAACCCTAGCCACCCGAGAGGAGCAAAACACCAACATCAAGGCTCTATTGTGGAACCATGTTGACGTTCTAGATAATAGTGGTCCGTCTAGAGGAAATGTGAAATGGAGATGGAAGTATTGTAAATATGTTGCCACTATAGCTACTTTGGAGTCAAAGTGCACCCGGTAAAAATAACTAATGGTGATTAAAAGATATATCCTAAGGTGATGGTACCTATTCTTGCTCATCTTAGAAGTGAAATTGTAAAGGCTGAGGTACATATTCCTAGTTTATACTTTACATTATTTCAATTTGATAACCACGCATAAAAATAGGGAATAATACATATGTATATTATTATTATTATTTAAATATTTATAGCCGTGTCGCCATTTTTTGAAAAATGGCGAATTCCGTGTCGTATCGTGTCGACATATCCGTGTCCGTGCATCAGGTTGTAGTTGGGGGGGCAAGCATTGCTTACATTAACTTTATTTTGTATAGGGCTGACAAAGGTGACACTATCAAGGTGTCTGGTCTGTACCACTTCGACGAGAAGCAGAAGGCCTCAGCTGTGGCTGAACTAACCCGGAAGCTCTCAACCAATGAGAACACTCTCACTGTTGGTGGCCTGTATGCAGTTGACCCTCTGACAACTGTGAAAGCAAGGCTCAACGACTCCGGAAAGCTTGGTGCTCTTCTTCAGCATGAGGTTAAGCCAAAGTCACTTCTCACAATCTCAGGTGAATTTGACACCAAGGCCTTGGACAGGCCCCCCAAGTTTGGGCTGGCACTCGCGCTCAAACCCTGATCAGATCATCCGCGGTTGACGGTAGCTGAACATTGAATTCTTTGGTGGTTTTGCAAAGCCAAGGGAAATAAATTGGTTCTGCGGATGTTCTGTTATTCTTGAGGTTTTGGCCCTCTGTGGAGTCTTGACCATTGGGTTGTTTAGGTCCATTTTTTGACAACTTTTGCTGATGAATGAGTCAGGCATCAAGTCGCTGGTAGATATTGCTCTTTGCCTCATAACGCCGTACTATTTGCCGAGTGTGAGTTGGCAGCAATGTAGTCTGTTTTGCAGAATCATATGTGGATTCTATGCCGTAACTACGCATCATTTGACCACAAATGTGTTTTTGCCCTATTTACTGCCCAGTATGTTTTTTTTTGGGTGATGATCCAATATTGTTTGAACTTTGAAATGATTTGGCTGAAAGAATGAAACCGGATTTTCACTTATTAGATTCTTACTCGTTAAAGAGATGTGAACTCATTTTGCAATGCTGAATGAATGCGAAGTTATTCACACTACTACAGAAAGGCTTATATTAGACGTCTTATCACAGACGGTTCCTCAAAATCGTCTGTGACGATGTATATCACTGACGGTTCTATATTGCAATTGTCAGTGATATTATCACAGACGGTACTCTTCAAAAACCGCCAGTGATATACATCAACATCACAGACGGTTTTAGTTAAAAACCGTCTGTAATAACTAAAACCGTCTGTGATATCATGTATTATCTCAGACGATTTTATAATAAAACCGTCAGCGACTTATCACAGACGGTTCGTTATAATAACCGTCTGTGATATACCACATTACAGACGGTTTATCCAGACAGAATCGTTTGTGATAATATTTCAACTTTCGCGCTCTCACCAAATTTGAACTTCCCGCTCGTCTCGTTTTTGACTTCCTTTAAAATACCAGCCCACGGCTCTTCTCCTGCTACTTTCTTCTCACTTCTCCTGCTCTTATCTTCTCTCTTCTCACTTCTCACTTTCTTTTCCTCTCCTCTTCGAATGTTTGGTAAGTATGGTGTTCGAATTGTTCAACTAAAATATTATAGCTCATCCTCTCCTCTTCCTCTTCCTTTCCCTCTTCTCTTCTCTTTTGCACTCTTGATGTTGCGGCGCTTTCGTTTTTGATCCGTGCACCTTTCGGTAAAACGGCCATAACTTTTGCATACGAGCTCCGATCACGACGTTCTTGTACTCGTTTTAAAGCTAACGAAAAGTTCGATTTGAAAATTCATAAGTCGAACTCAGGGGGCTACGTCAAAAGTACACGCGAGGCTCAAGAAAACGTCGATTTCGAAAAAACGTCGTTTAGGGCCTCAAAACGGCATCCGAAGTTTTTTCCGTCAATTTTGCGTTTTCAAGTTCTTCAGAGCAGTGACATGGGATATCTCACATCCATTAGCTCTTCCATTATACCTGAACTAGCATAGAGCAGCTGGATCACAGAAATATCATCTATATGTGACGATATTTTTTTTATTTCCAAAAGTAACATCACAGGCGGTTTATAGTAAAAACCGCCTGTGATAGTTTGTTATCATAGACGGTTCTTAGTAAAAACCGTCCGTGATATTTGCATATCACAGACGGTTTTAGTTTGAAACCGTCTGTGATATGTTCTATCACAGACGGTTGTTCCGTAACATCACTGACCTATGGTTACAGACGGTTCAAAAAACCGTCTGTGATGACGGTTCCGAACCGTCTGTGATAACTTTTTCTGTAGTAGTGTCAATGCTTCGATTTGGTGGTTCCCATTATTTGTTTTGTTTGCTGTTTCATGTTGATCTTGGGTTAAACAGGTGCTTAACACCCACAAATCAGGTGCTTAACACCCATAAATCACCTGCTATGAAGAATTTATGCAACGCTGTTTCTTTATCCTATAGCTAGACTGCATAAATACGAAGCACATGAGTTTCATCTTTCTTCGACCATCTAATTAAGAGTTAGACATCAACGGCAAAAGACAGCCTTATTTACAAAGAGAGTATCATACCATTTAGCAGCCCATTAGCATATGCCTTTACTACTGACCAAAAGACAGATAATGAGAGGAGAATAACACATAATATGTTCTGAGAATGAGAATACCATTCCATGCAGTCCATGCAGCATGTAGAATCGGTGAGTGACCATGCACATTGCACAATTGCTGAAGTGCACACGTAGAACAGCATAACAGCGAGCGATAGAGAGATTAACAGTATTTGCTTGTTTAACAGCTCAGACATGGAGCCAACATCCATCAGCGAAAGACTGTGAAAAAGGTAAAACTCCTTATACTACTAAACGACAGACTGACAAACCTATTGGACCATCACCATTGTGGATCTGATGAAGCTTTCAAGAGCAAGGCTAGATGTTGCAGAGCATCCTCGTGTCTGACTGAAGCTTCACAATACAAAATAACGTTGCTGCCTTCTTTTACCATGAAGGAATTTCAGGTAGACTGAATATTACATGCTTTGACATGTAATTGTTTGGAACTCATTTACATTACCTTTAACTTAATTGTCATAGGAACTTGGGTTCTATAATTTTCTTGCAAGCTTCATGGTACAAGTAATCGTATATACTCCTAGTAGTAATCATGTCGCTGGAGTTGAACAAATAGCACCATATCAAAGAGGCTGCAATCCCCATTCAAAAGAAGAAGAAAAAACAACTACTGCGTCAGTTTCTTGTTCTCATCGAGATATTGCATACATCAGTCAGCTCAATGTAATCCAAACAAAGAAGAAAATAAACAGCATTTGTTGCACGATCATTATAAAGAACCTGTTCTTAGTTCATCAAACTCCCTCATTGTTATTTTCACCTGTTCTTAGGTCATTTACAGCTACTGAACAGGTAGATGTAAAAAAACCTATGATATAAAACAGGAATTACAGGAGTAATTCCATAACATATGGACTTACGTTAAACATGATGTGATCAAATCTTAATTGATATGAAATGATGGGTAATACAGATTTCACAGTTTTTCATACCTCTAAATTTCTTGTCTATATAATTCCGGAAAATGGGAGGTTCGTTTAGGGAAAATGTACTTTACATTTCCTCAATCAAGTAACAGCTATCATGACTATGTTAGCATCAGCTATGCAAATTTTACGAATTAAGTCTTCATTACATTGAAGACTCTATAAGCAACTTATAAATTAAGAAAGTTTTTCGGTGTAAAGCTAATGGTTGGTAGTTGCGGGTGAAAATTGGACCACAACATAGCCATGTCTTGAAATGAAGCAATTTTTAAATTAATAAATAAATAGAAGCAGTAATTTTACCTCATATTGCTATAGTATCCAAATCTGCATGCTGCAGAGAATGAATCTGTCATTCTGAAAAATTAACCAGTCTTTAGTTTAGTCTTGAGATCTGAATCTTTTGCTCCATTTAACAAGGAGTTGTTCAATATCAGCATCCATTCTTGTGCCTCTACCTCCCCACACTAACATGTGAGCAAGATCACTGATTGACGATCCATCTACCTCATGAACTGGTTTGAAACCCATCCTTGAATAGAAATTAACGAGCTGAAACAAAGAAAAATCTAGTAAAAGACCATATAATGCGCTGCACTAACAAATCGCAGGGTCAAAAATACAAAAAAAAGTGAGCCGCAACAATGGACTAGCAAAATGTTGCACGTTTTTTGTTGAGATCCAGCAATCCAAAAAATACCAATACCAACAATTAAGGATTTGCAGATATCAACATCTAATTTCTGAGAATTGGAATTCTTTGCCATTATATCCCATTAAGCAGCCGCCAGAAGAATCTGATAATCGACAAGGACAGTGACTAAGCTTTAGAAATCCAACAAATAACTTGAAACAAATGCTTAAAACACCTAAATTTTTTTATTCTCAGTTCTTATTAACTATACTTTAGACTAATCAACATAACAAGCGAATACAGTTGCACACACCCTCAAGCAATACGTCGAGCACTGTGCGCGCATCACCATAACAGCACTCTATGTCTCTATACAGCAGCACCAAGTAGAAGAGTTGTTCATCTACGTGCTCAGCATGTATATATGTTTACATACACATACCTTGGTTTGGTAGAGCGGCGTGTCGTTGATGGCGAGAAGCTCGGCGCGCGCGCAGCCGGCGTCGAAGCCGTGTCGGACGGCGACGGCGCCGAGGAAGAGGCCGAGGCCGAACAGCGGCCGACCGGGGACCACCACCGTGGCGCGCGACATCCTCATGTAGTCGAGGTGCAGCACGGAGCCGCCGGTCCACGGCCGGACAGCGCCCTCGGCGCGGCCCAATTCCTCCCCCTCGGCCCCGTGTGTCGCGGTGACGCGGAAGAAAGGGCCGAGCGTGCGAAGTCGCACGCGCAGACCATGCGCGCGTGACGCCGCCATGATGTCCTCCATGGTTGGCAGGAGCGCCACGCGCGCGGCGGGGCTTGCCGGGGTGGGCGGCGCCGGCGCGGCCATGGGAAGGGAGGGGAGGAGAGGAGCAGAGGAGGCGGGAGTGGAGGGCCGCACGTGGCGACTTGGAAGCGATGAATTGATGAGGATATTTGAGTGGAGCTGCTGGCCGTTGGATTAAGCTTTCCATATGAAAAAGTCTTTAACACCCACTCGAGTACGATGGGTCGTCTACTTAACCTTTACAAGTATAAAATCATATTATTTTTTTACCGTCTAAATATACCATGAGACGGTTTCACCACAATGGCGAATGACGTGGCTGACTTCGTTGTGATGGCTGTAGCTTAAAAGTTATTTTAAATAGTGGGGTCCATTTGTCATAGCGTCAAGTTTAATTTTTCTTTCTAAAAGAATTTTCCTTGGTGGGCCTACTTATCATAGGAAGAAGGGAGAGGGGGCCATCTTGAGAACGAAGACATGTGCGTCGGTAAGGCTGTAAATAAACCAAGTTTGAACGAGTCTGGTCTCTTAAGCTCAAACTCGATAAAAGCTCAAGTCAAGCTCGAGCGAGCTTGAGTTGTCTCGAACTTAGGATTGAGGTTAGCTCGGCCCAAGCTTGAGTAGGCTCGAGCTCGGCTATAGTAAGTTTGGTAACAATTCAACGTGAACTAATTTTCAACATTAAGAAAAGCTCAAGCTCGAGTTCGGCTCGAGTAAACTCAATAAGAGTTAACATACAATAATATTTAATAAATAATCTATAATTTTACCAATGCTCACGAGCTATTCGAGCTCGGCTCATTGAAGTTTGCGAGCTTGGGATCAAGCTCGAGCTCGGCTCATTTGGAGCTCGAGTCGAGCTTAGAGTGAGCCAAGCTCGAACAGCTCGTGAGCCCCAAGTTTTCTTTACACCCTTATGTGTCGAGATGTGCAGGAGAATGGCGAAGAAGGGGTGGCCAGGCAAATGGAATGCTCGTGATGATGCAGAGCCAATGGTGATTTAGGGAGTAGGGCAGCAAGAAGGTGCTAGTGATGGGTGGTGGTTCGGCCATGGTGGAGGTGGTGCTTCTAAGGTTGGGAGGAATAACTACTCACGTCAAAACGCAGAACACACCGGGGAATCTTTGGTATAAGATAATTGGATAGATGCTCCCTATAGACAATGAACATTGAAAGTGAAACTTGATCAGAGGCGAGGGAGAAGAAACTCAATTTCCAGCCCCAACTGGCTCAGCGATTCGAGAGATTAAGCTTGAGTGGTCGGCGATAACGGCGGTTTGGTAGAGAGGAGCTCTCATTGGGTGTATTACGTAGAAAAGGAGACGAGCATGTGATAGAGGGGAGTGAGGGGGCTCGGTTTTGTGATCTCTTTATAGGTGGGGATGTAAGGAAATCAATGACGATGTTCATGGTGACGAGTGAGCAATAAAGGAAGAATGGGTGTGCGGGTGGGGCACTTCGCAAGTTGGATGAACGCAAGCATAGAGGCGTGCAGGCGGTCTTAGTTGGAGAGGGAGAGAGGAGGAAGGATAGACGAGGAAGAATGTGGTTCACTCACTAAGATGTGGGCCCATTTTGCCAGCCATGTCGTTTGCCATAGTGGTAAAACCGCCTCCAAAGATTATTTAGACGGTTTTGAACAGTTTAGGGGGGCACAATAGCAGGTTTTATACTTGATAAGTAGACGAACCACTGTACCAGAGGGGGTTAAGTAGACTTTTTCCTTTTCCAAATAAAAGGGTGACCTTTGTCACCATTGTGTCACGACAGTTTCGAAGACCCCTTAGATAATCTCAAGTACTGATCAGTCGGAACACTTAGGAATGTCGATCAATACATAAGTCACTAGCGTAGAAAGCTCGATGAGCTTCCCTACATCTGCTTGGTAGGAGTCGCACACAACACATAGTTGGAAGCCATAGGGCCTATACTACTTGCGCGCCTAACCCTTCGCTTCGAGGGACGTCAAAAGGGAAATGCCTTCTAAGCAACTTGGAAGTTGGAAGAAGGGAAGGGGCTCACCAATCACCATGCCTGAATTCCTTGTGTAACAGTGGTAGAACCGTAGAATGTATCAAAAATGTATTGCCGCATAACATAGGGGCCTATGCTAAGGACGGCCAAAATATAGACACCAGAAGGGCCCGGCGTGAAAATTCAGTTCAACATCCTCGCGGATAAGCCACGTTCCTGGTTCATCCAAACAACACTTTGATTGGCAGTTTCCCATCAGAAATTTATTCTTACTAAAACAAAGAAAAAAATGCCATCATGATAGCTCTCTATGGCTAGAAATTACCACATTAATTGAAAAGAAAAAGAGAAATATCTACGCCACTTATTTTCATGGGTCTAGATTATAACGGTGTAAATCAACATGATGTATATGAGAAATGACAATTTTATACTAGATATAACTAATAATGAGTATTAGAGTTGGACTCTATTTCAAATACATAGTGTAGTGTCCATCCATGCAATTGCATGGAAAATTTGGCTTGTTTTTTTTTATTAAATACAATGTTTTTGCATGCCAGCATTGATGTTGCAAATTAATTTTGACACGCTATGGGTACGTAGTTCAAAATTTGTTTTAAAGAACGAAACATGTCTGCCACTGAAATGATGGACTTGGGCTTTCATGCTGAAATTTTCTATCTTTATTATCAGCAAAATTACATTGATCCCAGTTGTGTTTTTTCTTATTTTGAGTTTGAAGTGGAAACTAACTGAGTGAGACTGGATAAAAGCCCACATCAAAACTTCGATATTTCTATATTTATGAGAACCGATGCTTCTATATGATAATATGATATTTGTATAGGCACTAAGAATTGGTTCAAGATTTTCTTAAAAAAAAGAAACCAATTGTTTGAATCGATTGAATTCTAATACTCTCTCCGTTTCTTTTTATAAGACATATTTTGGTCACGAATGGAGAATAAGAAAGTTGTATAACCAAGAGGATGATAGATGGAAATGGCCATGATGTTTCTATGTTAATGTGTCCGGAATAAAAGAGAATGATGTCGGTGGGTATTTACTCGAAAATGTTAAAGAGATAGGGTAGTTTTTTTAGGTACAAGTTGGACGCACACAATCCACGTATACTATACACACGCACCACACATAAACACATGCATGCGAGTCCTTTTACACGCACCAAGGAAGTAATTAGAGACTCTACAGCCTCTGAATTGGGGGAACATGCCGTTCCACTTAACGTACACGCGTGCGTGTACCTGCTTTTTATTTGGATCAGAGACACTGGGTTCGAGGATCGAACCAAGGCTGGCGAGTGCAAGCAACGTCGCTCTCACCATTGAGCTATGCTCAGTCCTCAGAGAGAGGGAAGTTAAATGTGGGCTAAAGAGAAAAAAAATCAATAACTTCACATGCACATATATTTGAAAAAAATCTGAAAAAATTATATGACTTATATTTTGAAAGAGCAGTACGTGTACACCTGTGTCACTATGAATGGCATCCAGCATATAGCATGCAAAAATATTATTGTGAAATGCATAATGATTTATTTATTGTCAGTTAACAATAGCATATCTAAGTTGATTTTGATTTCAGTATCTAGTTAGGGCATGTACAATGATGTGATATCATCCGTCTTTAAGCTTTATCACATAAGATTTTTGCTGGCATAGGGAGAGAGAGTGTAGTTGTTTTTTGTGAAGAGATGACCATATAGATAGCACAAAACTTTTTCATGTCATAATTAAAAGATTGTGGGATCTCATAGAGGCAACCTTAAAATGTAATCTATTGTATAAACTGTCGGTAAATTTTTTTACATGGCATGAAGTACATAAATAATAGTCGTCTTTACTATTGTGCAGGCTCTTATGAGTTATGTCTTGACTTACTATTGTCAGTAGAGATCCGACAAGCTGTCAATCTTAGGAGAATAAATTGGAGATGGGAGAATTACCCTCAAACTAATAAGTTCAAGAACATGAACATCATCCTAAGATGCCATGTGTTATCTTCTACGTTCATCTTTACCTTTCTCCCTGCCCTCTTTCCTACTCACTTCCCTCACCTCCCATCCTTCCTCTCCAACACAATAATTTAAAATTAGAAAAAATTTAACTTTGAAAATTTTAAATAGGAAGTTTCAACTAAAAAAAATTAAGAGCAGTGGTTCAATGCTTTCCCACTCAATACAAGTTGCATAAATCTTGAAGCAAACGAAAGGGTAACTAATCACCATCTACCCTTCATTCATACTTTAATATTTGTACAACTGTCAAAAAGAGAAGCATTGAAGCACTTCTGAAAGATTAAATAAAAAATTTCAAATCAGAAAGTTTCAACTCAAAAAGTTTCAAATTAGAAACTTTCAACTCGAAAAAATTCAAATTAGAAAGTTCCAACTCAAAAGTTTTTAAATAAAAATTTTGCAAATCAAAGAGTTTCAAATTAGAAAGTTTTAATATGAAAAGTTTCAAATCAAAAGGCTTCAACTCGAAACGTTATAAATAATATTTTTTCAAATTAGAAAGTTTCAACAAGAAAATTTTCATATCGAAAAGTCTCAACTCCGAAAACTTTCAATTCAAAAACTTTTGGCTTGAAAAGTTTTGATTTCAAACTCAACTCAAAATATTTTAAATCAATAAGTTTCAACTCAAAAAAATTCAAATTAGAAAGTATCAACTTGAAAAAATTCAAATACAAAATGTTTGAACTTCAAAAACTTTAAATTCAAAAACTTTCGGTTCGAAAAGTTTCTATTCCAAAAACTTTCAGTTTGAAAATTTTTTACTAAAAAACTTTCAAAAATTGTTAAAAAATACTTATTTTCAAAAACTTATGGGAAATTTGAAATACAAAAAATATTATAAGTTTGGGGGAAGGGAATACACGAGGAAAGAGGTTGAAGGAGGAGCTACTACTTATCACAAGGAGAGAGGGCCTTTAAGGGGGAAGGAAAGTGAGGGAAAAAAAAGAATGTGCTGCCACTTGTCAAGAGGAGAGGGCGTCTTTACCAAAGATTTGGTGAAGGCATTCTCAAATTATATATGTATATACATACATGTATATACATATTATATATATATGTGTATATATACATGTAATATATATATACGTACACGTACTCCCACCTCCAATATACCACTTAAAAGAATGTGTTATACTCCTTTATCATTTTCGGTATACTTAAATACTAATTCTAAGATACTCCAATACATTATTGTTGAAAACATTTCATCGGAGTCCTTTATTTTTGCAATATAACCCTTTTCCATATGTAAAAGTAGCATATACATAAATTATGCTATAAAAAGTGGATTTTGATGAAATTTTTCATGGAACTCACATTGAAGTATCTTATAATCATTATTAGAGTATGCTCAAATGAATAAAGAAGTATACTTGTTTGTTTAAGTAGTATATGTATGAAACCATTTTCACACAGACACAAAATAGTATCTACTCCCGGGTGTAGTTACTCCCGTTCCATCGATTTTTTTAAATAATACATTTTTTATTCAAATTGCAAAAATATACCTCGATTAAAAAAAATGCAAAATTATACCTTTGTCACATTTTGAAATGACGAGAGCTAAATGTCGCCGTATCATCGGGCGACAGAGAGCCATGTCGGTGCCACGTAGGCGATAAAACGGTTCGGGTCTCCTATCGCCAAACCATAAGGAGACAGGTGAAAAATCGACCAATGGTTTGGCGACAGAGGGGGCCGCGAGCCTCTGTCGCCAAACCAAATGGCGACAGAGGCGTTTAGCGCATTTGCCACAATGGTTGGGCTCTCTGTCGCCAAATGAAAATGCGACATATTCCTGTCGCCCAATGGTTGGGTGACAGAGACCTATTACCCTTTTATTTGGCGACAGAGAGGCCACATCAGCGCTGAATCAATTTTTTCTATGTTCTGTGCTACTATCGCCCAACCATATGGAGACAGAGGTATAGTTTTGCAAAAATTTTAGATAGAGGTATATTTCTGCAATTTGAATAAAAAATATATTATTTTTATAAAAAATTCCGTTTCATCCACCATCCATTGTTTGATGAGATCCGTGCGTCCGAATGAAGTTACCGGTGCACAGAATGCAAGTCTAATATACTATATGCATGGCTTATTACAAAGGAATAGCTGACATGGTTAATTTGCATAAAACAACTTTTATAAAAAGAATAGAATAAATAGATTGAAAGATAGTAAACAAACAATAATAATATTAAATTTTTCAGTTATTTTCCAAATAAACCAACTCATAACCTTAAAAAATATTCCAACTTCCATAGGCATACAACCTCCATAACCACATTTGTTTTAATAAAGTCTAACCCTTGACTGTTATCACCGAGCAATGCTCAATACCGCGAGCACGGCTATTCGAATAGGTTTGACACTCTGCAGAGGTTATATACTTTTCCCACAAGATACAACCATACACCAAAAAGGCGAGTGATTATAACAAAGCCTTTCCAATGCCTGTCTAAACCCTACTCTACCCGCTAAGGTTTTAACACTAGTGGGACTGGTTATACCACATCCAGAGCTCCCCTCTTACGTCATGTGAGACTACCCGTGCGAGGACTGGTTACCACAACCCGGGGCTCACACCACCACTAGTAGTACCAAAGTTTAGACATAACAAAATAAGCAGCTAGGTCTGTCTTATACCAGACTTGTGGTTATATGAATGACTCAGTTCAAATTATTGCAAGATTAAGTCCTTAATTGACCAAAGCAAGACTAACCAAAAACCATTATTATCATAAACAATCATATACCATTAAAAAACAATATGACCGCCCAAATACCACATTGGTCCACCACATATTCTTGCCACTTGCCTCAGTCTAAATAATTTTACCACCTCGGTTGTTTTACTATGCACCACGTGCCATCAACAACAACAACATTATGTGACAACATCCGACACACAAATTAATAAACATGTTCCATAATTCATTAATCAAGATTAACCATTTTCTCAAAAAATGATGACTCGTTGTATGGCTAAGCACACTACATGTGTTCTAGCTACCCACATTGGTAATTATAGCTACCAACAAATAAGAAACCATTCTAGGGTGACAAGTGAAATACGACTTACAATATGACAAAGTAGATATATCACAATTGGATGAATAACTATACCCAACATAATTGAACCAAGTAGTATTTGAATTGATATGCAATACTTTGAAATAATATAATATTTTAAACATGGGTTCAACATGATAAAAGCACAACTTGCCTTCAAAGAGCTCTGGATCCTGCTCTGGACCTTGTTCTTGCGCTGGTTCCTCGATCACAAACTCACTGAGCACTTCGATGTCTACCCGAAACGAGCGAGAAAGCAATAAATACCTAAAACAGAGAGCAAAATCAACTCCAAAGATTAAATAAAATTCACCATTAAATAGATCTTGATTTTATAAATTTCAGAAACTAGAATAACCTCAATTGGAGTTCGTATGAGTAAAAACGAGCTAGTTAAAGTTTGAAATAAAAGAAAAATCAGAAAATTGGAAAATCCGAATTAACCGAATTACTTTTATAGTGGGAAATAACATTTATGATGTCATGCTGACGTCAGTACCGAATATGATTTCGGCCGAATATTTTTCTACGGAAGAACCGAATTATGACATCATGCTGACGTCAACAACACATGGCAACACCGCAGATCAACACGTGGCTCGGTCTACGGACTTAGCCCACGGCCAATGACTCGGTCCACGGTGGACACGGTGCATGGCGCCTCGGCTGCCACACCCAACACGAGGCGGCACGCAATTGGACGTGGCGCCGGTGCGATCTCGCCCATCCGTTCCAGATAGGACGACCAACAGTAGCGGAGCGGTTGGGACACGCGGCAGACGTAGGTGGCGGCTGCACGGCTCAACCAAGGCCAGATGATGCGAATCCAATGGCGAAGAAGCGATGAGGAGATGAGGTCCACGCGGTTACCCCGGCGCGTGACACGTGGAGGAGATCCACCACTCCTTACCAGATCCAACGGTCGACAGAGCTCGCGGTGATGGCGATGACGTGGCGGAGACGTTCACTAGAGACGAAGACATGGCCGACGACGTTCTGGGGCTCCTCTGACGACGTTAGTTGGCGGGGTCGACACATCTCGGTGTGACGAATCCGATGAGGGTTGTGAGGACCCGAATCCACTGATTCGAACCCACTGTGTTTACCGCACTAGTCCCAGGATCAACGCTAGTGCACACAGCTCAACATTGGTACATATCACATCATACACAACGATAATAGAATAATAGTTCATTCATTGATATATCTAAAGGTATGATCTTATGACCAACTTACATTATTAAGCCACGCAGGGCAAGACTGGAAATATAAACTAGTAATTAAGCAGCGGAAAGTAGAAAACGTAGATAGCTCATCAGTTCACCATAGGCAACCGACAAGGCTCGGACCCTAATGACTCGTGTCTTCCTGGACTTCTTCTTCCAACAAGGTGTAGATTCTTCAACTGTTGATTATTGTTGTTTCGCAAGGGTGAGTACTTAAGCACTCAACAAGTTGTGCATGTAATGCAATTCTATGTATCTATATGTAAGGCTTATTCCAATGGATAGGCTATCATGGTTATTTTGCAATAAGCAACATTTATGAACAAATACGATAAATAGATGTAAAGCGTAAAACAAATAACAATAGTAAATAAATTCAGATTTCTCAAGTAAACCAAGTTTCCAATCCTAAGTCAAATTCATCTTCCATATGGTATTCCGCCATCCCAACCACGTTGTCCAATTAATTCACTAACCCTTAATCAGTAATTCCGAGCATTGCTCAATACCATGAGCACGGCTATCCGAATAGTTTCACACTCTGCAGAGGTTATGCACTTTACCCACGTGATACAACCAAACACCACCAAGGCGAGTGATTATAACAAAGCCTTTACAATGCTACCGCTTAACCGGATACTACCCGCTAAGGTTTCAACACTGGTGGGTCTGAAAACCATAACGGGGCCCCCTCTTGCGCCATGTGAATTACACCATAACTCGGGAACTCACACCGACCACGATAGTACCAAAATCAAGACATTGCAAATTACTCAGCTAGGCTGGCCCATACCAGACATGTGGTTGCACGATAGACTCAGGTCAAAGGCTTGCAAGGTTAAGTCCTTAGTGTGATCAAGGCAAGACATCCACATACCCTCTGCCCATCGGGCCCACCTTGGCATCCTCGCCCCTTGTCACTTGCCCCAATCCAAATTATTATCACCCAGTTGATTACCAAGCACCACGTGCCATCAACAATTCAACATCGTTGCGTGACATGACTCGCCACAACAACTCAATCTTATCGTGTGATCCCACATGACACACAAGTTCATAACATTGTTCCATATTCCATTAATCAAGATTAATTATCAATGATTCCAATACATGTGATGACGTGGCAAGGCTAAGCAACTAATACGAACTAATCCTCCAATGTTGATTATAATTATTAACCAACTATATTTAACCAATCTAGGGTGACAATGGATCATGGCATACAATGACAAGGTAGGGTGTAGATCAATCTGGTATATTAGCTAAACCCAATCTAATTTAAAACAATTGTATATTTGAAATATATGCAATAGGGTAAAACAAACATAGCAATTTTATAAACATGGGTTCAACATGATCAAAGCACAACTTGCCTTGGAATAGGTCCTGATCTGGTTCTGGAACTTGCTCTTGAGTTGCTGGATCTTCCTCCGAAGCGTCGCACAATTCAACGTCTATGCGTACCGAAGGAGAAAAGCAAATAAATACCAAAACAGAGAGCAAATGAACTCCAAAAATCAAATAAAATTCACCATTGAATAAATCTCAATTTTACAAATTTTTAGAAATTTGAATCACTCAAATCCGAGTTAAGATGCAAAAGATATAGCCTTTTGAAGTTTGAAATAAATACTGAAAATACAGAAAATCAGAAAATCGAATTTAACAGATTTACTTTTAAACTGAAAAAGCGATTTATGACGTCAGCGTGACCTCATGATGACGTCATCATCACAGAATTTCCAATCGGATTATTTTTTCCAATTGAAAATACCTTTATGACGCAAGCATGACGTCAGCGTGACGTTAGCCCTGATCCAGCGAACCAGATGCTGCCACGTGGCCTCGGTCTATGGACTGGGTCCACGGCCTGCGCCAGCCCACGGTGGACTCGGCTCACGTCTCTTCGGGCTTCGCGTGCCACGCGGCCTCATCTGATTGGCTCAGCCAACGGCGCGATCTGGGCCTTCCATCACCGATCCGACGGCTTACGCTTGGCGACGACGTGGCTTATCGACACACACTCCACGCGCGAAATCGGCGCCCTCGGTCCAAGATCCAACGCCATGAACTCACCGAAGCTCACGGCAAAGCGGCGGCGAGAAGATCCACCGAGACGAAGAAGAAGAAGCGGCGACGGCGTTTGGCGTGTCCCGATGTGAAGAAGTGGCGTAGCTAACGCGGTGCACCTCGGCGAGCTCGAATCTGGAACCAAGGCGCCGAAGACCACCGATCGGCGATGATCCAAGGCAAAACCGCGGCTGCAGACTTCAACTCCGACGAGCTTCCTTGCGCTCACCACGACGTTCCTCGCTAAACGGGTCCGACCAAAACACACGGCTGCTCACGAGGAACCTCGGGCGAGTACCCCCTCCTTTTATAGCCTCGGCGTTCGAGCCCTACACGGCGGGGAAGTCCGGAGTCGTTACGGCGGCGGACTCGAGTTCGTGATCGAGACGAAGAACGACGATGCGACGCGTGTCCCTGATCCGACGGCCAAGACAAGGGCGCACACGCGGCCTTCCCTGGATCGTTGGATCGCGCACGAACGGCTACTGATCTAGGGTTTTCCCCCGCAGAGGTTCACGGGCCGGACTGGGCCGCGCCGAAGCAGGCCTCAAGCGCACAGTATTGGGCTTCGGCCCAATACTGTTCCGAAGATTTTTAGAACTTTATTAATTTAAATAATTCTAGAAATTCACTTAATTGATTTTAGGCAAATAAATAATCAGGAAAAATCCCAGAAAATTCTCAAAAATACTTTGAGACATTCTGGACTCAAATAAAATATTTTTGGCAAAACTTTATTTTAACTTTGCACAGATTTAAATAGATTTGAATAAAAGGCAATAAACTTGATTTGAATTTAATTCAAATAAATCCAGAAAAATCCAAATAAATTCCAGAAAATCATAAATGCACATTTAAGCAATAAAAACTTAATTAAGCCAAAATTTTGGGATGTTACAAGGGTCTTGGCGACGGTAGAGACTCGACAGACAGCGAGCAAACGGCGAAGAAACATGGTGGCTTGCTTTGAATCTACGTTGAAGTCGCATGGGCGGACGAAGGCGTCTCGGCGTGCGTGACTTGAACAGAAGATGCGGCGTGGGGTGAGGAATCCAAGGGTGGCGGCGGAGCTTTAAATAGCGGCCTCAGCTTCTGCGTATCTCGCGAATACCGAGGTTCGCTAGGATACGGCGGTGGAATCCGTCGAGGACACGAAACGGGAGACGTGGAGGCATCACAAGTGTCCACGCGACGATAATCCGACGGCTCACATGCGCAAGCGACGCGGTGCAAAGGCATCCGATGGATTTGCCCATTACAACCTCCGTGCTCGACCCACAATCTCAGTTCTCGTACAATATATGCAGCACTCCCCAGTAAATGGGAGCGCTCGCTACTACACTATGCATTATGGCTGATGAGGACGGTAGGGCAGTGCAGGCTCTACGAGAAGCTGACGTATATCACCTTAGAAGGGGACGATTTGTGTAACATCTTAAATTTTGTATTTCTTGAATTTAATATTCATTTTATATTTTTAAGATTTGTTTGGAATTTATTTGAATTAATTTGTATTTATTGATTTATGACTTATTTATAAAGTTATTTGGAAAATATGAAAAGTTTAAATAAAATTTTGTTGTAAATATTTTATTTGAGTTCTAAATGCCTTAAAATATTTTCTAGAATTTTTCTAAAAATTTTCTGATATTTTTGCTACTTTATTTGGCTTATTCTATTTCTTGGCATTTATTTTTATTCAGAAAAGGTTTAAAATGCGGATGAATAGTCTGGGCCAAGCCCAGCAGCCCGGACCATTTCTCCCCATGTCGCCGGCCCGCGCAAGCCCGCCAAGCCCCAAACCCTAGCCGCATCTCACCCTCACCGTTGGATCTTGATCCATCGATTGCCTTTGCGCCTCGTTGCTTGCGCTTGTGAGGCGTCGAATTGTCGTCGCGTGGACGCCTGCGATGCCGCCACGTCACCCTTTCCATATCTTCGTCGGATTCCGCCACCGTATCCTAGCGAACCTCGATCTTCGTGAGATACGCGGAAGCTGATGCCGCTATTTAAAGCGCCGTCGCCACCCTTGAATTCCTCAGCCCGCTACTCATCTTCTGGTCAAGTCGTGCACGCTGAGACGCCTTCGTCCGCCCGTGCGATCTCGCCGTAGATCCGAAGCAAGCCGCCATGTTTCTTCGCCTTTTTTCGTCACCGTTGAGCCGTCTCCGTCCTTGCCGTTGGTGCCCGCGTGTTCGCCGCAGCGAGATGGATCGATTCCACCAAGAGCCATCGCCGGAGAAGCCCCAGAACACCGTCGGCCACATCTTCGTCTCCGTCTCAGGTGAACCATCTTCGCCGCACCATCACCGTCGCCGCGACCTCCATCGACCGTTGGATCTAGTAAGGAGTGGTGGATCTCCTCCACGTGTCACGCGCTGGGGTAATCACGTGGACCTCATCTCCTCGTCACTTCTCCGCCAATGGATTTGCATCGTCCAGCCATGGTTGAGCCGTGTAGCCGCTGCCTGCGTCTGCTGCGTGTCCCAATCGCTCCACTGCCCTCATCCATCCGGTCTGGAACGAACGGACGAGATCGCACCGGCGCCGTGACCAATCACGTGTCGGGTGTGGCAGCCGAGGCGTCGTGTCCAACATGGACCGAGTCGCCAGTTGTGGGCTATGTCCATAGACCGAGCCATGTGTCGATTTGCGGTGCTGCCAAGTGTTGCTGACGTCAGCATGACGTCATAATTCAGATTTTCCTCAGAAAAATATTTGACTGAAATCATATTCGGTGCTGACGTCATAAATGCTATTTTTCAGTATAAAAGTAATTCGATTAATTCGGATTTTCCGATTTTCCAATTTTTCCTTTATTTCAAACTTTAACTAGCTCGTTCTTGCTCATACGAACTCCGATTGAGGTGATTCCAGTTTCTAAAAGTTTGTAAAATCAAGCTCTATTTAATGGTGAATTTTATTTAATTTTTGGAGTTGATTTTGCTCTCTATTTTTGGTAATTATTGCTTTCTCGCTCGTTTTGCGTAGACATCGAAGTGACCAATGAGTTTGTGATCGAGGAGCCAGCGCAAGAACAAGGTCCAGAGCAGGATCCAGAGCTCTTTGAAGGCATGTTGTGCTTTGATCATGTTGAACCCATGTTTAAAATATTATATTGTTTCAAAGTATTGCATATCAATTCAAATACTACTTGTTTCAATTATGTTGGGTATAGTTATTCATCCAATTGTGATATATCTACTTTGTCATATTGAAAGATCGAAAAAGGCGACTAGAGGGGGGGGTGAATAGGAGCCAAATAAAATTTTTGAATAAACTCTCCCCCTAAAATTCAAACCACCAAAAGACCAGAAAGAAACTGCACTGATCGGGTATTTCTGGTCGGATGAATAGTACCCCCGACCTACAGAGGTCGGATGAACAGTACTCGGAATGAATAGTGTTCGGGTGAGCAGACCCCGACCAAAGATCGGCCGGATGAGCAAGACTCGACCAAGTGTTCGGATGAACAGTACTCCCCCGACCTGAAGTGTCCGGATGAACAGTGCTCGGGTGAATAGTGTTCGGGTGAACAGTACCCCCCCGACCTGCGAAGGTCGGATGAACAGTTCTCCCGACCTGAAGTGGTCGGATGAACAGTACTTGGGTGAATAGTGTTTGGGTGAACAGTAAAATCAGCACGATCTCAAAAAACAGAAATCGATGTAACTTTTGATCGGCTGATCCTAAAACAGTGAAAATTGGTGTGCACCTCCCAAAGGATGTCAGGAACCTATTTCAATCAACAATCGAAGGAATTAATACCAAGGTTCCGTCCTTTTCAGTTTAACAAATGCAACACCAAAAACAGAATCACGAACACAAACTTCACCCCTAACTTGCTGGTGGGAGTTGATGGTCAGAAATCCTTGGATGACTCTCCACAAATCATAGCAAGTAAGTACACGAAGAAACAACCCTTCAAACAAATAGAAACACCATCTGAAAACTAGGCACATAAATTGGTTTCTTGCAAAACTTAATAGAAGAGGTTGTAGATTGCCTAGATGATTGGATATGATCTATAGAAGATTCATCCAGCAATCTTTCATCCTTGGCAACAAGAACCAGAAGCCAATCAAGACTAAAGAACTGCAAGTCACACGTTTACGCACTTTAAGAACACACAGATTTACTAACTTGCAACAAGAATGCAAGGATTGCCTAGATGATTGAAAGCACCAAGTTCAGAGAAGAGTTCATCAATCATGAATTTCAACAAAGACTCAATAGCATGTAGAAGGAGATGAGGCAAATCCAAATTACGTAAAGTAAATTGCAAGTAAGTAAATGCGGAATTTAGATAACAGAATCTAAGTGCGTAATGTAAATACGTAAGAGAAATAAAACAAGAATATAAATGAAGAACATTTCATTTCTGGAAGGGAGGTTTACAAAACCTCACAACAAAGTGGGCAAAGCTCAAATGAGCAGCAAAAACCTCAGAACCTTCAAAGAGGGAAGGCTGCCCTACCCTCTATTTATAGTGACACAGGATCAATTCCCACCTTTGGATGTCCCGCTTCAATCCTAAGCCAACATCCAAGAGCCAGGATTTGATCCTTACACCATCACTCTCAACAACTCTCAACTACTCACGTAGACTTTCCTCACTGCCACCCCAAGGAGACACCCTCTCCCTGTCTATTCATAGTGTGCTTGGAACACCTACCACCCTTGGATGAGCCTCTAAACCCTAGAGCACTACATCAAGGGCTGAGATTTTACCCACTCACAAAGCTATGCATGGGCTCACCCGAAACCCAACAACACAACGGGTTTTGCACGCTTTTCAACTCACACTAACTTGACCCGCTACTCTATCTTCCTGATCGCGATCCAACGGTCCTCCTAGATCAGAGCAGCTCCAAGTTAGCATCTCATCCATTCCTTTGTCTTCTCGGCTTGCAGCTACTCCCTGGCCTCACCATCTTTGGCGACACCTTGATCATCCGGACTCTCGGCTCCCAAACCTAGTCCCGATCCCCTTCGCCTCACCATGACCTAGCTCCAAAGTCCTGCAACCATCATAGACAAGAAAACCACATCACATAGCAATGTCCAACAACACATATCCATCTCAACAGAAAGATATACACTATCCGACCAAAGAAAACCCCGACCACACGTGGTCCGACCATCGGTCTCCATCCCGACCAACCATGGTCGACCATCGGTCTCCATTCCGACCACTCGAGGTGCATTCAGCGGTCTCCGACTCAATCACTGAGTCTCAACCACTGAGTCGGACGACCCAACCACTGGGTCGGACGGTGGTCTGCAAACTGACCAAAGCCCCGACCACTCGGGTCGGACGACCGACCACTCTGGGTCGGACGACCGGTCTGCAACACAGCCAAAGCCCGACCACTCGGGTCGGACGACACGACCACTGGGTCGGACGACCGGTCTCCAACCAGCCAAAGCCCGACCACTCGGGTCGGACGACCCGACCACTGGGTCGGACGGTGGTCTGCAACCAAGAACTCAAATTGCTCTAGCTCGAAAAACAATCCAAATCAAACTCAAACTTGAGCACACCTTGCTCAAATAAAGTCAAATACTCATCACAAACATGGATGGACCTCCACATGGTCCTTCAATCTCCCCCTTGATGAGTATATTGACAAACCACACAAAAGGCATAAATTTGAGTTTGAATGAGAGAAGAAGAAAGCAATTTGATTGCAAAGCCAAACTTGGTCCAGAGAGAAAGATATAAAAATATGACCAAGTTGGCAGAAAGAATTTAGAGTAAGACCATGAAAAGAGCAAGTTTTCAATAAAAGCTCTAAAAACCAATCATAAGTGTCAAATGTGATTATGATCCATAAGAGATAGCAAAGATTTACAAAAATCATAAGAACCAACAAGCTTTCACATTTCTATCTCCACCTTTTCTACATTTTAAATGATGCCTTTTTCTACATTTTCTCCCCTTTTTGGCAATATAGGCATCAAAAGAATTTTCTCCTCTTTTATGTATGCATGAAATGCAACCTAAGGAGCTTTGAAGATTATCCAAATGATCATAATGACAAGATATGACACCAAGCTTATTAATCTCAGATTATGACCAAACTAAGACATGTCCAAGTGCAAATAACAAATTTTGCTCATAAGCTAAGTTTTGAAAATGTATCATTTTTAGCAAGATTTGACAAGTGCAAAACTTAGCAAAGTTTCAAAACTAGAAGCAAAACCACTGTGGATCAAATGGAAAACCTAGAGTTCAACCTACTCAACACTTTGGGGAATTTTGAAGTGCATATTAGGTCCTTCGAGCCCATTTTTCAATTTATGCAAATTTTCTTTAAGACTTGAAAAAACATAGCGGGGTGCAAATGTTTGACATAATTTGCATTCTTTACCCACTTATGTGTTTGATATTTGCAATTTTTTTGATTGACTCAAGCCATTTTCGATCATCTCAAGAGTAACTCTTAAGAGAATGATCTTGGTCATACACAATATATTCCAAGTTCATCCCAAATGCAATGGGAGGCGATCTCGAGAATATAAAGTGTGAAATCAATTTTGCACAAAAGTGTCAATTTTTTTTAATTTTCAATTTAGCACATATAAGCAATTCTGAAGGACTCAAATATGGATCAAGCAAATTTCACCCAAGTTGCTATAGGGACTCTAGAGAATTCCAAAATTTCACAATTCATGGTAAAAGCTCTTAGAGAAGAAACTTAGTAAGTAAAAGCAACATGTTTCATCAAGTTTTCATTTAAAGCTTTTAAGGTTTTCAGATTTCAATGAACATTAGCTTGATAAATGAACTTGGACATATCTAAGCTAGTGATTTTCTTCGAAAGATATAGCATGATGTATAGCATGAAGAAGAATTCAATTGCATAATAGACAAAGCTCATTAAACAGGAAATGCAGTCTAAATGCAATGCATGAACAGATTTCTAAACTCCCCCTCAACAAATGAATCATTTTTAAGCTCAAATCTGGTTAAAGTTGAGTTATTATCAAGATTAGGTATAAAGAAAAACCGAATGAACTCAATAATAACCAGAAAAACAGAATGAGGGGAAGAAGTCGAGAAACTGCAACACTGGATGGCTATTGAGCATAGATAAGATAGAAGAGATTCACTATGGCTCAGACTCGCTCTTATCTTCCCCAGAGACTGACATAGGGAAGCTGACTCTAGATCCCAACTAAGGAGTGCACACAGACCCTGTCTACCCAGGAGGCCCCAAAACCTGCTAGACTTATAAGACTGTGAGGGAACTCAACCTAGAGAGAAGAGAGAACAGCTAATCACGCATGATAGCAACCTAAAGCACAAGATAAGAGGACCATGCAAGGCATGCCAGAAGTCTAAGTGAGAGAACTCAACTTAAGAAAACAAGCCCAAAGACACCCAGAAGAAACACACAGAAAAGAAAAGCTGGAAGAAAATATATAGTACATAATATACAAACTAGCTCCCCCTCAAGAAAAGCCGTAAGGGCTCACGACTCCAAGCTCACTCCTCAAGGCAACAAATCTGGAGCTATCCAAAGGCTTGGTGAAGATATCGCTAGCGGAGGTCACTCTCTATAAAGCGAAGCGCGATATCTCCCTTCTCCACATGGTCTCTAAGGAAGTGATATCTAATATCAATGTGCTTGGTCCGGGAATGTTGCTTTGGGTTTTTAGCAATGCAAATAGCTGAAGTGTTGTCACAAAAAGTGGCACACTCTTTATCTCTAACCCATAGTCCGCAAGGTCGATCTCATCCAGAGCACTGCTACAACAATCGGTCTGCAAAGAACATACTCGGCCTCAAGATGGGTCATGCAACTCGATCGCTTCCTAGATGACCAAGAAACAAGAGAAGTGCCAATGAATTGGCAAGTGCCAGAAGTGCTCTTCCTATCTATCCTACAGCCAGCAAAGTCGGCATCGAAAAGGCTCTAAGAGATAGACAAGAAGAAGAAGAGTACCAAATACCATAATCAGTGGTAGCACGAAGGTACCTGAAGATGCGCTTGACCACCTGGCGGTGAGAGGCGCGAGGAGAAGCTTGAAATCGAGCGCCTGGACACAAATAAATGTATGTCCGGCCTCGAGGCGGTGAGGTACAAGAGGAGCCGATCATGCTCAAACTCCTTTTGATCGGCAGCTCACCATCCTCATCGGGCTCGAGGACAGCGATGGTGGCCATAGGAGTCATCACCGGCTTCCCATCGACATGTCGAGCGCCTCGGAGGTCACGGGTATATTTGCCTTGATGCAAGAAAGTACCCTCCGAGTCCGCTTGATTTGGAAGCCAAGAAAGTAGCTCAACTCGCCCATCATACTCATCTCAAACTCAGTACTCATCACATCGTAAAAGCGAGAGACAAGAGAATGAGACGAGCCACCAAAATGATATCGTCCACATAAACCTGGACAAGAAGAAAATGAGACTCATGGTGTCGATGAAGCGAGTTTTGTCTACTATGCCCATTTTAAAGTCATAGGTGAGAAGATAAGACTTGAGCCTCTCATACCATGCTCTGGGGCTCGCTTGAGTCCATCTGAGCTTTGGAAAGCTTGTATACATGACTCGAAAACTTGGGGTTCTCGAATCCTGGAGGTTGCTTGACATAAACCTCTTCCTCAATATAGCCATTGAGGAATGCACTCTTGACATCCATTTGATAAAGCTTGAAGCCTTTGGATGCAGAAAATGCAAGCAGGATTCGGATAGCCTCTAGCCTAGCTACAGGAGCAAAGGTCTCTTCAAAGTCAAGACCCTCAACCTGAGAAAAGCCCTGTGCAACTAGTCTAGCCTTGTTTCTAATTACAACCCCATCCTCACTCTGCTTGTTTTTGAACACCCACTTGGTCCCAATGACATTATGACCAGATGGGGGCTCGACAAGCTGCCATACCTTGTTCCTCATGCATAGCATTAATCCACGACTCATCGGATAATGCATGAGAAACATCCTTCGGCTCAAAGGAGGCAATGAAGGCAGAGTGGAGACAGAAAGAAGACAGACCCGTTCTTGAGCGAGTGACACGCTCGAACAAATCGCCAATCATCCGATCGGAGGATGACGCGTCTCGAATATGACGGGAGGTCCAAAGAATGTAGTGGCCTCTACCTCTTGAATGTAAGAGGTAGGAACAGAGCCACTCACCAAGGAGAGTTGGAAAGCAAGGTGGTCTCCCCGAGGTGCGTAAATGGAAGCAGGAGGCACCTCGGTGAAGAGGGACTGGATCCGGTGGAACACCATCATCTCCATCATCCTTATCTTCTTCAAAGATGGTCTCAGAGGGATAAGAAGAGCTCAAACATTAGGTCTAGCTCCGGCTAGCCTCATCAAAGGTCACATCACAGTCTCTATGATCCTATGCATCAACACCTGCACCCTATAGCTACGAGAAGAAGACGAGTAACCTAGAAAGATACCATCAAGAGCGAGACTCAAACTTATCTAGGTTACTGGACTTCAAGATAAAACACTTGCAACCAAAACGCGAAAATGAGACACACCGGGCTTTCGCCCATATCTCAACTCATAAGAAGTGCGATGCAAATGTGCTCTCAAAAACACGCGATTAGAAACATGGCAAGCAATAGCTATAGCCTCAGCCCAAAACTTCCTAGGAGTACTGTACTCATCTAGCATCGTCCTAGCCATCTCAACCAGGGTCCTGTTCTTCCTTTCCACTATGCCATTCTGCTGAGGGGCGTAGGGAGAAGAGAACTGATGCTCTAAACCAGACTCCACACAAAAACTCTCAAAGTAGGAATTCTTGAACTCCGTGCCATTATCACTGCGTATAGCTCGTAATGCACCTGGGAGCTCAATAGACAACCTACTGACCAAACCCCCAAGTGAGAAAAGTCTCATCCTTCGAGGCCATGAAGAATACCCAAGAGAATCTAGAAAAATCATCAACGATGACAAGAACATACCACTTCCCTCCTCTCGATCGCACTCTAGCCGACCAACGGTGTCCATATGTAAAAGCTGTCCCGTGCATCACCATCACTACGATCCTTCGGAGGATGAGAAGCAAGAACCATCTTGCCATGTCGGCAAGGAGAGAAAACTAAGTCTTTGACCATCTTGAGTTTGGGCAAACCCGAATGAGATCGTGGTCGCTAACTCGAGTCAAATGATCAAAACCAATGTGACCAAGTCTCCTATGCCGGAAGGAGAGATCACGGACTCGAAGGAATCAAACATCAAGAGAGTCTCGGAAGAAGCGAGAAAAATCAGCACGAAAGACTCTCCCAAATCTAGAAATCCAAGAACTAACCCTCCGATGAATCAAGGATTCTACAGCATTACTCTTGAAGCTTACCTCGAAAGAGTCATCAATAAGTCGAGAAACAGAGAGCGATTGTATTGCGACTTACTTACTAAGGCAACATCTTTAAGAATGAAATTTTGGTTAATGCAGATGGTACCTTTAGCAATGACTCTACTCAAGAAGCATCCCGAAAGTGATCAACTCATCACCGGAGGCTCGAACTAGGGAAGAGAACCTCGAGAATCTCCGGTCATATGACGAGAACAACCGGAGTCGACAATCCAAACATCTCCCTTCCCCATCCGATTTAACCTGATCAAGCCACAGAGAGAGAGATGACTCAAGATCGGGATAGAGTGAAGACTTGGGAACCCAATATGAACCACACGACGCCTCAGTACCGATCCATGAAGAAGATCTGGACTCGAGTGTCTCTCTCGACGCTTAACCCTACCAAGATCAAGAGCAACTCTAGTAGATGATCTAGGAGTCAAACCGGGTTGGCATGCCGTGGTGCAAAAGCCGAGCCACCCGGTGAGGCTTCCTAAATCTCCTACAGAAAACTCCTCACGCCGTTGATATCTACCTCGATGGGAAAACGAGGAATATCAAAAGGACGGCGGAAAGACTGACTACGGACAGCTCCAAGACTAAAACTCAAGAACCAAAGATGAAAATCGAGTCCCGACGCTGCCCAAAAACAGGCGACTCTCTAACCTCTCTAGAAGCAGTGTGTGCCTTAGGAGCACTCAAAGTCTCGGGATGACCCTGAATACCCCTAAGAGCAACAACACGCTCATGCCGAGTGATCTTGGCGTGTTCAAGGCGTAAATCTACTAGGTGACCATCCTTCTTACAGGAAGGTGCATATGTACTTCGCCTTGCTAGAGGCGAAGCAACAGAGTAACATCCTTACGTCAAGTCCTATGGACAACCCCAAGAGACCTAAACTTGGTGGTGCTCACTGGGAGCTACCACAATCTCACCACTCTTGGAGCCGCGACAATGGTGGGAGGATGCACCCAGCGTGCTCCAAGGATCAAATCCTAGACCTTGATTGAATCTACTAATCTTGGATTGATCTAGAATAAGATTGAGCTTCTTCTTGCCTCCAACAAACTTCTCGAGAGTGCTCATAAGATACCGCAATCTCGAAAGAAAGAAGCACAAGAAGAACAGGGTGAAGAAGAAGAAGAAGAACCAGAAAGATGAGCTCTCTCAGCACGTGCATTTTTCTCCCTCAGCACGGCTGCCTCAATCTTGAGGGCCTCACAAGAAACGCAAGACGCATTTCTAATTCTATTGGCTTGGTCTTCTAATTTCTTCCTAAGTTCGACATGGATTTTATCCAAGTCCCCCTCAATCACAGAACATCGCAAGCAACTTTCTTGTGACTTATCTAGTAAGTCCTTAGCAAGTTTAGCACACTTGACATTTAAGGATTCATTGTCAAGTTTTAGTTGCCTACAGCCCTCACATGAGCTGACTGGTTCCTTAGAAGCATGCATTTCAAGTTCATCGTTTCTAGAAGAAAGCTTCCTAAGGTGATCGCTCATGGCATCAATTTCGGCAAGCAATTTAGGGCAATTAGCACAAGAAGGAGTAGAGTGAGCAGGAAGAAAACTAGCATCTACAGAATGAGTATCAACAGATTCATTGCTAGCATTCTTCAACCTAAGACTATCTAGTTCATACAACACACTATCATGCATAGTCCTTAGGTTCTCTAACTCCACAAGCAAAGCATCACACAAAGTACAGTCATCAGTGACTCGGGAGGGAGAAGATCTAAGTGAAGCTAACTCCCGAGTCAAGGTACCTACTTCCTTTTCTAACTCAGAACACCTCGACCTAGCCTTAGCATGAAACTTGCCTAATTTACGTAAGGCGACATTTAACTCGTCGAGGTGGGTACCTCATCCGTGTCACAGACAAATGGAGTCGCTTACTTCAATGGCGCCGCCATGAAGCACATGCCGAGAAGTTATCTTTGCCCTTCACCTTCTCTTGCGGATCGTCCTCGCTTGCATCACTCCAGCCTCCGTGTCGAGAGCTCGATGTCGCCCAAAGGCGGCGAGGACCGGTGAAAGAACTTCTTATTCTTGGCAAAGTTGCGGTACTTCTTCTTCACGGCCACAAGTGGGGCCTTCTTGTTGCGGTTCTTGTCGGTGTAGTTGTTCTTGCCCGAACCGCCTTGTTCGTTTTGCCTTTCTCGGCTTAGGACGATTTGCTCGAATGTGGTTGGGGCCACCACACTCAAACAGTGATCATCCCACCTCTCTTCCTCTCTCTCACTCTCTTGTATGCATATGAAAATTTGCGAGCAAGAAGAGCAAGCTCATTTTCTCGGAATTTTTCCGCTTGGTCATCGCTAGCTCGCAAAGGGCGAGAGAGAGAAATCAACGTAAGAATCGTAAAGAGAGGATCCAATGGGATCGGTGACCAAAGCCATCGATCGAGACTTCGTCTTCCGCGAGACGACATCGATCTCATGAGTCTTGAGGCGGAATAAAGCCCGCCAAGAGTCAAGGTCGATGTGTCGGTGGTGTCCTTGATGGTAGTCACTTTCATTTCCCAAACACGAAGATCAAGTGCGGTCAAGAAATGTCGAGCATTATCCGAGTCGGGGTATATGCAACCGATCGCTCGAGGTCGCTCAAAATCTTCGTAAACCGACCAAAGCACTCGTCAAGACTCTCACCGCCGGTTGTTCAAACTTGTTGAACTCACGCTTGAATTGGTCCTGTCGAACCGTCTTGATTTGGGTAGTGCCCTCATGGTAAGCATCGAGGGTCACCCAAATCTCATGAGCAGAACGAAGGTGAGAAATCCTATCATACTCACTGCGGCTAAGACCCTGTATGAGGATGTACCTTGCTTTAGCGTTCGCCTCAACGTCAACCATATTTCCGGCCGTGACGTTTTCATCAGCAGGAACCTCATACGGGAGTTTCACCTTCTGCCATATCAGGAAGCCCTAGGCAGTGATGTATGACTCCATCCGCGATTTCTAAAACGAAAAATCAACTCCAGCAAAAATAGGAGGCTTGGTGGAATACTTGTCCATCGCCATGGCTCTTGAGACCGGTCAAGATCTAGAAAGAGCAGAACCGGCTCTGATACCAATTGAAAGATCGAAAAAGGCGACTAGAGGGGGGGTGAATAGGAGCCAAATAAAATTTTCGAATAAACTCTCCCCCTAAAATTCAAACCACCAAAAGACCGTAAAGAAACCTGACCGGTCGGGTATTTCGGTCGGATGAATAGTACCCCGACCTACTGAGGTCGGATGAACAAGACTCGGAATGAATAGTGTTGGGTGAGCAGTTCCCCAAAGCCTGGTCGAATGAACAGTACCCCCGACCTGAAGTGGTCGGATGAACAGTACTCCCGACCCGAAGTGGTCGGATGAACAGTACTCGAGTGAATAGTGTTCGGGTGAACAGTACCCCCAACTAGATGAACAGTACTCCGACCTGCGGAGGTCGGATGAACAGTTCTCCCGACCTGACGTGGTCGGATGAACAGTACTCGGGTGAATAGTGTTTGGGTGAACAGTAAAATCAGCACGATCTCAAAAAACAGAAATCGATGTAACTTTTGATCGGCTGATCCTAAAACAGTGAAAATTGGTGTGCACCTCCCAAAGGATGTCAGGAACCTATTTCAATCAACAATTGAAGGAATTAATACCAAGGTTCCGTCCTTTTCAGTTTAACAAATGCAACACCAAAAACAGAGTCACGAACACAAACTTCACCCCTAACTTGCTGGTGGGAGTTGATGGTCAGAAATCCTTGGATGACTCTCCACAAATCATAGCAAGTAAGTACACGAAGAAACAACCCTTCAAACAAATAGAAACACCATCTGAAAACTAGGCACATAAATTGGTTTCTTGCAAAACTGAATAGAAGAGCTTGTAGATTGCCTAGATGATTGGGATATGATCTATAGAAGATTCATCCAGCAATCTTTCATCCTTGGCAACAAGAACCAGAAGCCAATCAAGACTAAAGAACTGCAAGTCACACGTTTACGCACTTTAAGAACACACAGATTTACTAACTTGCAACAAGAATGCAAGGATTGCCTAGATGATTGAAAGCACCAAGTCCAGAGAAGAGTTCATCAATCATGAATTTCAACAAAGAATCAATAGCATGTAGAAGGAGATGAGGCAAATCCAAATTACGTAAAGTAAATTGCAAGTAAGTAAATGCGGAATTTAGATAACAGAATCTAAGTGCGTAATGTAAATACGTAAGAGAAATGAAACAAGAATATAAATGAAGAACATTTCATTTTCGGAAGGAGGTTTACAAAACCTCACAACAAAGTGGGCAAAGCTCAAATGAGCAAAGAAAACCTCAGAACCTTCAAAGAGGGAGGCTGCCCTACCCTCTATTTATAGTGACAGGATCAATTCCCACCTTTGGATGTCCCGCTTCAATCCTAAGCCAACATCCAAGAGCCAGATTTGATCCTTACACATCACTCTCAACAACTCTCAACTACTCACGTAGACTTTCCTCACCGCCACCCCCAAGGAGACACCCCTCTCCCTGTCTATTCATAGCGTGCTTGGAACACCTACCACCCTTGGATGAGCCTCTAAACCCTAGAGCACTCCATCAAGGGTGAGATTTTACCCACTCACAAAGCTATGCATGGGCTCACCGAAACCCAACAACACAACGGGTTTTGCACGCTTTTCAACTCACACTAACTTGACCCGCTACTCTATCTTCCCGACCGCGATCCAACGGTCCTCCTAGATCGAGCAGCCCAAGTTAGCATCTCATCCATTCCTTTGTCTTCTCGGCTTGCGGCTACTCCACGGCCTCACCATCTTTGGCGACACCTTGATCATCCGGACATCGCCTCTCCCACCTAGTCCACGATCCCTTCGCCTCACCATGACCTAGCTCCAAAGTCCTGTAACCATCATAGACAAGGAAACCACATCACATAGCAATGTACAACAACACATATCCATCTCAACAGAAAGATATACACTATGCTAACCAGTAAAACCCCGACCACACGTGGTCTGACCACTGGTCTCCATCCCGACCAACCATGGTCTGACCACTGGTCTCCATCCCGACCAACCATGGTCTGACCACTGGTCTCCATTCCGACCACTCGAGGTCTGTTCACTGGTCTCCGACTCAATCACTCGGAGTCTCAACCACTCGGAGTCGGACGACCCAACCACTCGGGGTCGGACGACTGGTCTGCAACACAGCCAAAGCCCCGACCACTCAGGTCGGACGACCCGACCACTCGGGGTCGGACGGTGGTCTCGCAACACGGCCAAAGCCCGACCACTCAGGTCGGACGACACGACCACTCGGGGTCGGACGACTGGTCTCCAACCAGCCAAAGCCCCGACCACTCAGGTCGGACGACCCGACCACTCGGGGTCGGACGACTAGTCTGCAACACAGTAACTCAAATTGCTCTAGCTCGAAAAACAATCCAAATCAAACTCAAACTTGAGCACACCTTGCTCAAATAAAGTCAAATACTCATCACAAACATGGATGGACCTCCACATGGTCCTTCACATATTGTAAGTCATATTTCATTTGTCACCCTAGAATGGTTTCTTATTTGTTGGTAGCTATAATTGCCAATGTGGGTCTCTAGAACACATGTAGTGTGCTTAGCCATACAATGAGTCATCATTTTTTGAGAAAATGGTTAATCTTGCTTAATGAATTATGGAATATGTTTATTAATTTGTGTGTCGGATGTTGTCACATAATGTTGTTGTTGATGGCACGTGGTGCATAGTAAAACAACCGGGGTGGTAAAATTATTTAGACTGAGGCAAGTGGCAAGAATTTGTGGTGGACCAATGTGGTATTTGGGCGGTGGCATTGTTTTTTAATGGTATAGGATGGTTTATGATAATAATGGTTTTTGGTTAGTGTTGCTTTGGTCAGTTAAGGACTTAATCTTGCAATAATTTGAACTGAGTCGTTCATACAATCATAAGTCTGGTAAGGGACAGACCTAGCTGATTAATTTGTTATGTCTAAGCTTTGGTACTGCTAGTGGTGGTGTGAGCCCCGGGTTTTGGTAACCAGTCCTTGCACAGGTAGTCTCACATGGAGCAAGAATGGGGCCCTGGATGTGGTAACCAGTCCCGTGTTGAAACCTTAGCGGGTAGTACTGGGTTTAGACAGGCATTAGAAAGGTTTTGTTATAATCACTCACATTTGTGATGTATGGTGTTATCTTGTGGGGAAAGTGTATAACATCTGTAGAGTGTCAAACATATTCGAATAGTCGTGCTCACGGTATTGAGCATTTCTCGATGATAACAGTTGAGGGTTAGATTTTATTAAAACAAATGTGGTTATGGAGGCTGTATGCCTATGAAAGTTGGAATATTTTTTAAGGTTATGAGTTGGTTTATTTGGGAAATTACTGAGAAATTTAATATTGTTATTGTTTGTTTTACTGTCTTTCAATCTATTTATGTTGTTCTTTTATAAATGTTGTTTTATGTAAATTAACTATGTCAGCTATTCCTTTGTAATAAGCCATGTGCATAGTATATTAGACTTGTATTCTGTGCACAACTTGTTGAGTGCTTTATGTACTCACCCTTGCCACAAAACATCATCGGTTGGAGGAGAGGCTATGCCTGCTTTTAAGGAGTTTCAGGAAGAAGCGGACAATTAGGTGCGAACTTTGTCTATTACCTTTGGCAATTTGAAGGGTTACTACGAATAAAGTTATCTGCGCTGCAGTTTATTTATTTTTCAGTCTTAGCCCTGCTAGGCGTATTCATATAAGGTGGACCATAAGGTCATCTAACAAGTTATACTTAATTTTAAAAAGTCTTTATTATGATATCAATGAGTATGATTATGATATTTATCTATGTTAAGCCTGTGTGCACAACTTGTTGAGTGCTTTATGTACTCACCCTTGCCACAAAATATCATCAGTTAGAAGAGGCTACACCTGCTTTTGAGGAGGAGTTTCAGGAAGAAGCGGACAACTAGGTGCAAACATTGTCTATTGACTGTGGCAAATTAAAGAGTTACTACGAATAAATTTATCTCCGCTGCAGTTTATTTATTTTTTAGTCTTTGCTCTGCGAGGCGTATTCATGTAAGGTGAACCGTAAGATTGTCTAACAAGTTATATTTAATTTGATGAAGTCTTTATCATGTTATCATTTAGTATGAATGTGATATTCATCTATGTTGAGTCTGTGTGCACTAGCGTGATCCTGTACTAGTACTGAATACACAAAGGGTCTGGATTTGCATATTCGGGTCCTGACAAGCAGTTACTTGTGGTCCTGGAGCTTGCCTGTGAATGAACAAGCCAAAAGTTAGTATGTACACTTCTAGTTCGGACGAGGAAAAACAAATCCAAATGTTGTACCTATGGCATTGATAGTCTTATGGAAGAACATGACCCCATTGCAGTACATCATGAAGTTGATGATGCTCTGTTATGTAGGTGTAGTCCAGGCATCACACATGACCGTCACACCAAATATGGCCCAATCGTCCTTGAACCTACGAAGGTACTGGACTATGTCCTGCTCGTTCTCGTCCAGGTACTTCCCGCCTATCTCATGGCCCCGTGGTGCACGAATCTCTGGGCCGAGCTCTTGCATAATCTTGAGTGCACCTGTCCATCGCGGGCATAAGAGTTTAGTACAATCTTCACAACCATACCCTCCCTAGCTTCTGCCTTCCCTCCTGCTTGAATGCAGTATCAATACGGGGTTGCTGCTGGGCACCACTCCGTGCAAGGTTAATATCAATGGAGGCATGGCTTTTCTATGTCGATTTAGACATCTCGAACATTTTTCTAAGAGTGGATTGGACGAAGGACCTTGCTGCACCACTCCCAGACCCCGAACCTAGGGTCAAACCTTAGCTCCTAAGGTAGCCCTCTTCTTTGGAGACCTTTATGGCCATCTTGAGCTACCCCTACTCGGCACGGTACTCTATGGCCAAGGTTGCCCAATCATCGTATGCCTCCTCCTTACGGAGCCACACTGCCTCCTTCTTCCCATGATCTCCACGGAGGTCGGCAAGCATGGCCTGCCTAACCACTTTAGGCACGCCAGGGCAGGCTTTCACATCGCCGGCACAGTCAGCCAAATGTTTCTTCAGACGGGTCGCCTCTCCACCCTTCATAACATGTCTACAATATTTGCAATTCGACCCAGATGGTCCCATGCGCTCCTGCTCTCATACGATACCCGCACGATCTGCCATCGCAAGAACCTGCCACAGAACACAAAAGAATTCCACTACAATGAACAAAAGCTCACACATGCCACTAACCTGTTGGTAGTTATTATGCATGCTAAACTTGAAAAGAGCATACTAGCTGGTCTTCAACATGGTGATTGAGGGGCTATTAAGACCAGTGTGGTTGACATGCCTAAAACAATTTACTCTTCAATCCTAATAGTCACAAGTAGCCCTAGCTCAGTGGTAAAGGGCAAGCCTTGTGTTTGCACCAAGATTTGGCATGTGTTGGCACCGGATTTTGGCAAAAATTCAAGATGACGTGGTAGATAGTGTAATAGGCTGAAGGCCACGTCGGCCAATTAAGGAAAGTGAAAATGGCCGACGTCAGCATATTCTAGAAAGATGATTTACCAAGCTAGTCCTGATTCAACATGATTTACCAAGGTAGAGACCGAGAGGCCATAGGGTGCGCTGCTCGAAACGGTGTCTTTGCGTCTCCTGCAGTCCTATCAGACTAAAATGCAGAGAGGAATTGGAAATCATTGCGTTTACCAGGGGTCTGGCGTGGCAGCCGAGGGGAAGGGGCGTGCGACGCTTCACCCGAGGAGGTGTCTGTTCGACTGGTGCCCGCTCGGCTAGGCGCCTGTTCGGCTCCTATAAATCTGGCGCGGGGACGCTATGCAGGTCACTTGCCTTTGCTTTCCTCGCCTTCCTGCCTTTGCCTGAGACAAGAGAAAACCAGATCGAAGGAGCCGGAGAAAAGAGATCCCCACCTTCCCCTTTTCTCACCTTTTAACTGTTATTGCTTCGGAGATGTCGTGGCCGGAGTGTTCCGCTCAGCCCGCCCGCGCGCTCGGCTTGGAGGAAGGGGTTCCTCCCCCCGCGGGACGTCTCATGGTGGAGGGTGCCGACGGGGGTCGCTGTCCCCTCGTCGGGGGATGACGAGATCGTCGTGCCCGCCTCGTTCTACGAGTGCGGGTTCGGACTCCCGTTGCACCCGTTCGTCCGCGGGCTGCTGCACCATTACAAGGAGGAGGTGCACCACCTCAACCCAAACGGAGTGCTTCATATTGCGATCTTCATCACGCTGTGTGAGGCATTTCTAGGGATCGGTCCCTATTGGGCGCTCTGGAGGCATTTCTTCCATGCGCGGCTGAGGAGGGACAAGCCATCGGACGCACCTGCGCCCATAGGCGGCGTGGCCCTCCAGCTGCGCGGTGGCCACGGGTCGAACTACATCGAGGTGAAGCCACCGTCCTCGAACCGGGGGTGGCACTCCGAATGGTTCTACGCCTGGAACCTGGGAGGTAGCGCCCCAGCCTTCACCGGCCGGCTCCAGGTGGTGGGGCCCGAGTGGACTTGGGGCGCCGACCGGAAGGAAAAGAACAGGGTGGACACGATTATCGACCGGATCAAAGTCCAGAGAGAACGAGGACTGACCGGCGATGTCGTTGTGCGCGCATTCATGAAGATGCGCGTCCAACCCTTGATGGACAGGGTGTGCCCCATGTTCCGGCACGAGGGGGCGTTCGACCCCATGAGGACGGTGAAGTCGGAGATCGAGGTCAGGGTGTCCACCGTCACGGGTGGGAGTGCTACCGAGGCTGCGGGTGGCCACCCCGAGCCATTCTCCTCGCGCAATCCCCCCGACTTGGTAATCCGAGCAGATCCCTTCCTCCTTTCCTCTTCCCCTTAGCTCTTAGTAGTCGGTCTGATTAGTGTTTTTGCATTATCCAGGGTCTTGCCGGGATGGTTTCCCGGGCGTGTTTGCCGGGGGAGAAGGAGATGAGGGCGACGGCCCGCGCGGAGGCCACGTTGCGCGAATTCGCCCGCAAGAAGCGGAAGGAGGAGAGGAAGAGGAAGAAGAAGCAAGAGCGCGCGGCGAGGAGGTCTCCGATAAGACCGCCGTTGAATCAGCTGGTCTGGGGTTGACCTCCAGCGACGGTAACGACAGCGGCGGCGAGGACCCATACCGCGGGATCGAGTTCGCGTCGCCGACTGTTCGCGGCTCGATCGAGGGCGCCGGCGCGAGTACCGCAGTCGCCGAGCCTCAGACGGAGGCTCCCCCAGTGGCAGTGCCCTCAGGGAAGCAGAGGAGCGACTCGTCTCCGCACGGGGGGCCGGCGAAGAAGGCGCGGTTGCCACGCACCCGCTCGGCGCTGTAAGTGTTCTCGTCCCCGAGGTGCATTGCCATAGGGTAGTTTGGGCAGTTGCTAATCGACTATTTTGTGCAGAGCTTACAGGGGGTGGCTGTGGCAGCGACGGCTCGTCCGACGGTGACCCGGCGAGGGTCGGTGCCGTCCCCGCAGCCGGCGGGGCTTGAGGAGCCACGGGTCGAGGCACCGCAGGCAGTGTCGAAGACGTCAGTGGAGCCGACAACAGTAGCGGCGCCGGCGGCTGAGCCAGAGCGTGAGGAGGGTCCGACGGCTCTTGGCGAGTCGGGGCCTTGTCCGGAGGCCAAGGGGGGCGAGAAGGAGCTCCCGCCGCCACCACCGGGGAGTCCGCCGACTTGCGCGACCCGGGTTCCTGGGGGAATCCTAATGTCGCCGCCCAGGAGCCCACCGGTGGGAGCGGTCTAGGCGTTGGAGGTGGTCATCGCCGAGCCACAGGGGGGCGCCGCATGACCCCCCGCAGGCGCAAAACCGCCGATGCCGTCGCAGGCGCAAAACCGCCGATGCCGTCGCAGGCGGGTCTGCTCGGCCACCTTTGCCCGCGTTCGCCGGGTCGGGAGACGACTAGCCCAGCGGGCCATCCCTGGCGCTGGACGACTCGGCGGAGCACGGTAAGTGGGAGGCCCTGCAAGAGGGCGTCCGGCGCGCCGAGGCCGAGGTGAGCCAGATCCAGAAGGGCCTGGCTCTCCTCCTCGAGTCTTGTAGCGGGGCGGCAGACACGATTACGGCTGAAATCCGCCCGACCGGTGCGGTGAGTCAGACATAACCCCGCCCTTGCAGCTTTCGACAAATTTATCATGGGCTAACAGGGTGTTGCGTTTTGCAGCACTTGCGGGCCCGCTCGGGGGACAAGTCCAAGCTCCTCCGGCGTTTGCACGGTCGGAGGTCGGCTGTTGAGGAAGAATGCGATTGGTTGCGCCCCGAGCTGCGCGATGCTCAGGAGGGCTTAGCCCGCGGGCGGGCAAAGGCGGAAAAGGTCCGCCAAGAGCTGGGCCAGGTCGCACAGGCCCTACACGAGGAGCGGCGCGGGAATAAGTCCTTGAGGACACGGGTGTCCGAGCTTGAGTCTCTCCTGGCGGCGGCCAACAGTGCCAAGGATGCTGCCGTTGCCACGGAGGGGACCGCGCGATCGGAGGTGACTCGCCTCCAAGGCGAGTGGGATCGGGCCCAGAAGGGCGCCGAACAAGCGCGCGTCGAGCGTGACGTTGCCCGAGAGGAGCTGGCCAAGGCCGGGGAGGAGCTTCGCGATCTGACGAACTCCACGGACGGTAAGTGACCTGACTCTTTAATTGATTTCGCAATCGTGGTTCGTAGGGTGCGCTCTCTGACGTTATCCCGGTCTGCAGAGCTGCAGAGGAACTTTGGCGACGCCGTCGAGGCGCGGAGAGAGGCGGTGGAGGCACGCGTCGTGGTGACCACGGCGCGCGACGTGGCCCTGACATCGCTGCTATTGGTGGAGGTGGATCGATCCGAGCTGGCCGACGAGCTGGCGACCCTTCGAGGGGTCGGCAGGAAGGTCTGCGACCGAGTGCTCGGGACCGCGCCGAGTTCGAGTTCGCTTGCCGCCGAGCTAGGCCGCGTGCCCGAGCACGTCGTGAACTCGGTGAGCGAAGGCGCCATGCTCGGAGCCTCCTCGGCGCTTGTCTGCACCATCTCCCACTATGACGGCATCGACCTCGCCACCGTCAGTAGCGGGATCACCGGGAACCGGACCGACGAGGAGATCGACAGGTTCGAGATTCAAGTCGAGCCGCACGCCCGGTTGATCGCCGATAGGATTCCGCCGGGGAGCGTCCTCCACAGAGAGTAGAGAAAAGTTAGATGTTTTCCCTTTCTCAATGTAAAAAACCTTAGCATGCAATAAAGTGAAGTTTGGCAAGTTGTAATCTGT
The DNA here is from genome assembly GCA_036346275.1 of Otatea glauca. Taxonomy (NCBI): domain Eukaryota; kingdom Viridiplantae; phylum Streptophyta; class Magnoliopsida; order Poales; family Poaceae; genus Otatea; species Otatea glauca. The sequence goes on along the minus strand of CM070730.1, from coordinate 28,137,010 downwards.
CTTTTGCACTTTCCTGCTGTGATGAACGCTCGGCGACCATAGCTCTAGAAACCGCAGGGGTTGGTCAAGCGTAGGTCGGTGCGTTACCATTTACGAGGGAAGCGTGAAGAGGATAGGAACTTGATTATGAAGCATTCACGCACACTTGCGCGGGACAGGAGTGTTCCCGACCGACCAAGGGTCGCTCCGTGTGGGCACTTCCTTCTTCCGCAAAGCGCTACTTAGCAACCATAGCTACCGGGCGAGGCCGAGCACTTGGGTCGAGAGGGTTACCGTTTTAGGAGGAACCCTGTGGTTGGTCGGGTCACCGACCCGTGTGAGTGCGTGAACTGGCTGTGCTCGCGCGGGAAAGGGGTGTTCCTGACTGACCAAGGGTCACTCCGTGTGGGCACTTCCTTCTTCCGCAAAGCACTACTTAGCAACCGTAGCCGCTGGGGTGCAGGCCGTAGTACTTGGGTCGAGAGGGATACCGTTTTAGGAGGAACCCTGTGGTTGGTCGGTCACCGACCCGTGTGAGTGCGCCGACTGGAAGCGACCCGTACGAGTGTGCCAACCGGTGGCCCCCGAGCGCCGTGCGGCGACCGGGTACTCGGTAGAAGGGTAAAAAAGAGCGAGGGACAAGAAAGAGTTTTAGGGATATAATCGCCTTAACTTTTCTATGTTCCACGCGTTGGAGATGACGTTGCCATCCGTGTCCTTGAGTCGGAAGGTGCCAGGTCGGAGAACCTCCACGACGGTGAAGGGGCCTTCCCATGGCGGTGAGAGCTTGTGCTCGTCTTTGCCGGATGAACTCGCGATCACCGTGTCGCCACGTTGAAGGACCGGCCTCGGACCTGACGACTGTGGTAGCGTCGCAGTGCTTGCTGGTACTTGGCCGATCGTAGAATGGACACGTCTTGTTGCGAGACAAGCCCCCGTGCCTCGTCAAAGGCTTGTAGTCTCGGGGCGCCGTATTTTAGATCTGTCGGCAAGACAGCTTCGTCACCGAACACCATGAAGAATGGTGTAAACCTGGTCGCCCGGGTTGGTGTGGTCCGCAGGCTCCAGAGGACGGAGGGTAACTCAGCCACCCATCGTCCCGCGAATTTCTTCAGTCGACTGAAGATTCGTGGCTTGAGCCCTTGGAGAATCTTGCCATTTGCCCGCTCGACCTGGCCGTTGGTCCACGGATGGGCCACGGCTGCCCAATCGACGCGGATGTTGAAGTCATCGCAGAACTCGAGGAATTCCTTCCCCGTGAACTGCGTGCCGTTATCAGTGAAGATGGAGTTCGGGACTCCGAACCGAAAAACGATGTCGCGGAAGAAAGTGGCCGCCTGAACCGATGTGATGCTGGCGACTGGCTTGGCCTCTATCCACTTGGTGAACTTGTCCACCACGACAAGGAGGTGGGTAAAACCCCCGGGCGCCTTTTTGAAGGGCCCGACCAGATCGAGTCCCCAGACCGCGAATGGCCGGGCAATGGGGATCGTCTGTAAGGCCTGTGCCGAAAGATGCGTTTGCCGGGCGAAGAATTGGCATCCCTCGCAGGTGCAAACGATTTGCTCGGCGTCGGACACGGCGGTCGGCCAGTAGAAGCCTTGCCGGAAGGCTTTTCCTACTAGGGACTGGGGTGCGGCGTGGTGACCACAGACACCACCATGGATATCGAGCAGCAGCCGCCTCCCTTGGTCGGCCAAAACGCATTTATGGAGGATTCCAGAGGGACTCCTATTGTAGAGGTCTTTTCCGACCAGGACGAAAGATTTCGCCCGATGAGTGAGGCGCCGTGCCTCGGTCGAGTCGGTGGGGAGCGATCCATCAGTCAGTTGGTTGACGAAGGGCTTCCTCGGTCGAATCGGTCATCGCGACGTCGCGCCCGACTGGCGATACGTCCGACCGCTCGGCGGTCGGAGTGGTCACATCGGACAGGTCGGACGGCCGCTCGGTCGCCGAGTCCAGTTGGACGAAAGGCTGTCGAAGATCGCAAACGAAGATCCCAGGTGGGACCAGACCTCTTTCAGAGGCGAGACTGGCTAGGTAATCGGCCTCACCATTGTAGCGTCTGTAGCTATGGTGAAGCTCGAAACCCTTGAACCTTTCCTCGAGCTTGCGCACTTCCCGACAATATGCGGCCATGCAGGCGTCTCGGGGCTCCGCGGCCTTCATGACTTGGTCGACGACAAGCTTGGAGTCTTGGTGGACGTAGAGTCGGGGAGCGCCGAGGTCGGCAGCGATCCGGAGACTGTTGACGAGGGCCTCGTACTCAGCAACATTGTTGGTCGCATCGAAGAGCAGCCGAATGGGGTACTGGAGCTTGTTCCCGAGCGGGGAAACGATGACGACTCCCGCACCCGCGCCGTTCTTGGTATAGGACCCATCAAAGTACATCGTCCAGTACTCGGGGTCTTCGAGCGCTGGTGGCGCCTGGGCTTCGGTCCACTCGGCAACGAAGTCGGCCAGGACCTGCGACTTGATCGCTATTCGGGGAACGTACGATATGTCATAGCCGTTGAGCTCAAGTGCCCATTTGGCTATTCTTCCGGAGGCGTCACGATTGTGGACGATTTCGCCGAGTGGTGACGAGGTTACCACGGAGACGGGGTGCTGGTCGGAGTAATGGACCAGCTTCCTCTTCGCGATGAGCACCGCATAGAGCAGTTTCTGCACCTGCGGGTACCGAGCTTTGGACTCAGAGAGTACTTCGCTGATAAAGTAGCTTGGCTGTTGTACCTTGAGCACATGGTCTTCTTTCGCTCGCTCCACGACGAGCGCCGCACTGACGACCCGGGTCGTAGCTACGATGTAGAGGAGCAGCGGTTCTCCTAGTGTCGGAGCGACCAGTACCGGGGATGAGGTCAGGAAAGTCTTCAGTCGGGTGAGGGCTTCCTGAGCCTGCTAGGTCCAGCTGAATTGATCGGACTTCTTGAGCAGCTTGTAGAGCGGCATTCCGCGCTCGCCGAGGCGAGACACGAAACGACTTAAGGCTGCAAGGCATCCGGTTAGCTTTTGGACCACTTTCAGGTTGCCGACTGGGCCCATCTCTAAGATCGTCGAGATTTTTTCCCGATTGGCTTCGATGCCACGCTCAGAGACGATGAAGCCGAGTAGCTTTCCTTTGGGGACCCCGAAAACGCATTTCTCGGGGTTGAGCCTTATTCGGTACCGGCGGAGGTTCGCAAAGGTTTCCTCCAGGCCAGAGATGAGGTCATCTGCCTTCCTAGTTTTGACGACGATGTCGTCGACGTACGCCTCGATGTTACGACCTATCTGGTCACTGAAGCACGTTTGCATACATCGCTGGTATGTAGCGCCCACGTTTTTTAGACCAAATGGCATCGTTATGTAGTAGAACGAGCCGAAAGGAGTGATGAAAGAAGTTGCGAGCTGGTCGAACTCCTTCATCGCTATCTGGTGATAGCCCGAGTAGGCGTCCAAAAAGGACAGGGATTCGCACACTGCGGTGGAGTCGACGACTTGGTCGATGCGGGGCAAAGGGAACGATCCTTGGGATATGCCTTGTTCAGGCTCGTGTAGTCAACACACATTCTCCATTGCCCGGTTTTCTTTTTTACAAGGACAGGGTTGGCCAGCCACTCGGGGTGGCGTGCTTCTTTCACAAACCCTGCGGCCAAAAGTTTGGCGATCTCCTCCCCTATGATCCTGCGTTTCTCCTCGTCGAAGCGGCGCAGGCGTCGGGCGACCGGCCTTGAGCCTGGTCGAATGTTTAAGGAGTGCTCGGCGACCTCCCTTGGGATTACTAGCATGTCGGAAGACCTCCATGCGAAGATGTCTCGGTTGGCACGGAGGAAGTCGACGAGAGCGCTTTCCTATTTAGCGGGGAGCGTGGCTCCAATCCGCACTGTTTTGGCCGGATCCTCGAGGTCGACCACGACCTCCTTCGTGTCCTCGGCGGACTTGAAGGAGCCCGGCCCTGACTTGCCGGAGTCGGGGGCGGGCTCGGAGGTTTCCCTCCTTAGATTTGTGAGTTCGGTTGACGCAATGACCGCCGACGCCAGCTCGCAATTGCTTCGCTCGCAGTTATAGGCAAGCTGAAAAGATGAGGCCACGGTGATTACTCCCTGTGGCCCAGGCATCTTTAGCTTGAGGTAGGTGTAGTTGGGGACCGCCATGAACTTGGTGTAGCACGGCCTCCCCAGGATGGCGTGGTAGGAGCCGGGAAAATCCACAACCTCAAAGGTGAGGGTTTCGGTGCGGAAATTGTCCGCCCCCCAAAAGTGACGGGCAGGTCGACCTGCCCTAGTGGGTGGGCCTGCTGGCCCGGGATGATGCCGTGGAAGGGTGCCTTGCTCGGCTGGAGACTCGAGCAGGGGACCCCCATGGCGTCAAGCGTCTCAACATATAGGATGTTGAGACCGCTGCCGCCGTCCATGAGCACTTTAGTCAGGCGCTTTGTTCCCATGATAGGGTCGACCACCAGCGGATATCTCCCTGGCTGTGGAATGTGGTCGGGGTGGTCAGTCCGATCGAAGGTGATCGAAGATTCCTACCAACGAAGGTATTGGGGAACGGCGGGAGTTGCCGTGTGGACCTCACGGAAGACGAGCTTGAGCCGCCGCTTGTCGGCGTAGCATGCCGGTCCGCCAAAGATCATCAGGCAGTCGTCGGGTTCTGGGAACTCAGCCTCAGCCCTCTTTTCCTCGGCCCGTGGTGCCGGGTCTTGCTTCTTTCCCTTACCCCGCGACGTTGTGGGGGTGCCGAAGAGAAAGCGCTTCAGGACTTCACAGTCCCGGTATTTGTGCTTGACGGGGAACCCGTGGTTCGGACACGGGCTCTCCATCAGCTTTTTGAATTGGTCGGGCGCGACAGCCTGTCGCGCTTGCTGCTTGGCAGGGTAGTCGGCAGCCGCGACCAGGCGGCCTTCTTGGCCTTGCTTCCCTTGCCGCTTCCGCTTGTCGGAGCGGTCGAAAGGGGACCCGGCTTGAGCTTTGGGCTCTTGCTTGGCCTTCCCTCTCTCGAAGATGGCCCCCACAGCCTCTTCGCCAGAGCATGGTTGGTGGAGATGTCCAGGAGCTCCTTGGTGGTTCTGGGCTTGACGCAGCCCAGCTTGTGCACCAAGGCCTTGCAGGAGGTGCCGGAGATGAACGCCCCGGCAACATCGGCGTCGGAGGTGTCGGGGAGCTCATTGCATTGTCGGGAGAAGCGCCGGATGTAGTCCCGGAGAGTCTCTCCCGACTGCTGCTTGCAGCTCTTCAGGTCCCAGGAGTTTCCAGGGCGCTTGTAGGTGCCCAGAAAGTTTCCGACGAAGAGGCTCTTCAAGTCGGCCCAGTTCCTGATAGTCTTCGGGGGCAAGTACTCGAGCCAGGCTCGAGCAGAGTTCGCAAGGTAGATGGGGAGGTATTGGATGATGAAGATGTCATCCGTAGCTCCTCCCGCCCGGCATGCGAGCCGGTAATCTTCCAGCCAGACGCTGAGGTTCGTTGCCCCAGTGTACTTGGCTATGTTGATTGGTGCCCGGAACCTAGCAGGGAAATCCACATAGCGGATCCCCTGACAGAAGGCCCGTGGTCCTGGACCATCGGGGCTCGGGCTGCGGTCGTCGCAGCAACCGTTGTCTACGACTCGTGACCGGGCCGCTTCGTTCGCCGCTTTTTTCCGCTCCTCGATGGTGGCGCGGACGTCGTAGTCGTTGACGAGGCACTGGCGCACCGGGGTGCGCGAGGCCTGGGGCTGTTCGCGTCGTGCCGCCGTCTTTGCCGGACCCAGCCGGTTCCGAGCGACGGTGCTGCTCGGGCGGCTGGAGGAGGCGCCCGAGTGGTGGGAGCCGGAGCCCTGCATGTGCTGCACGACAGCGTGTTCCACCAGTCCCCGGAGGTTCTGGTACGTCGCCTTGGCCTCCGGGTCGTCCGGCTCGGGAATGCCGCGTAGCAGCATTGCGACTGCGGCCACGTTTTGGATTGCGTGGGGGAAGAACGGAAGGCCGTCGGATTCCTCCACCAGCTGGTGGTGAACCTGACGCGCGCGTGCGCGCGCGGCGCCAAGCACGGTTGGAGGCTCGGGCTGACTCTGCTCTAGGTCGGCCTGGAGTTTGTCGAGCTCGACCATTCGGGCCTCCAGTTCCTCGCGCTGTTGTTGGAGCTCGGGGCGGCGAGCTTGGAGTGCGCGAAGCGGCTTCAGGCGATATTCCTCTTCCGCGCTGCAGTGCGGCTGGATGAGAGCTCCGTAGTCGCGGGGGTTGCGGTCGGGTCGACCACACCCGCCATGTTGCACTCGCGAGAGTGCGGTCTGTCGGCAACGCGTTCCGTGTCGGAGCTGGAGTCGTGGCTGGAGGAGTCTTCCAGTAAGTCGTGGACAGAGGCCGGCATATAGCCGGTCATTGCCACGAGATGTGAGCCCACGGGGGGTGGCGTAGTCACCCGCCCGAGCTCACGGGTGTCGTTTCCAGAGACGGCGCAGCGCTTGGTGGGCTCCGACCTCGGGGTCCGCACGGGAGCCTCGAGCCGGAGGTTGCCAAGATCGCCGAAGATGGAGTCCAGGTTCCTAGCGGATGCCTGGTCTCAAAAGGCGGCGGGGATGAGCATGAGCTCTCCCGCCGAAGTGGAGACGAAGTCGAGGGAGCCAAAACGGATCCAGCTCCTTGATGCGGAGACGTCGTCGTGGGTGAAGGAAGCCATCAAGGAAGCAAATGGGAATCCGGAGATGACGACAAGGACGCGCGAATGCCCCTACCTGGTGCGCCAACTGTCGGCGTTTCGAGCACCGGTGAGTGAATTTTTAAGTCTAAAGGGCCGCGCGTTCCCTCTCCTTGAATGGTTAGACTCAGGAGCCCAAGATGTATACTGGTTCGGGCCGAATGTCCCTACTCCAGTTCGTGTGGTGGTGCTATATTGCTTCGGGTGCAGATGACTGCACGGTTTTTACAAGCGGGAGCTGAGGACTCGAATAGGTGAGAGCGAAAATAGCCTATTCGTGAAGACCGAGAGGAGGGAGCCCCCTCTCCCAGAGGATCCTGCCTCTCTTTATATAGCCGGAGGGGGCAGGTTACATGGGAAGTTGGGAGAGGAAAGGATGAGGTGATCTATGCTAGGAGCTCTGGTCCTTCGTCTTGGCGATTGGTCAGCGTCCGCTTCACCCCATGCCGGGTTGGTGGACTCATTGAGCAGAGCAATTTGCCGTTTCATCGGGAAATAGCGCACCTGCCCTCTGCAAGCCTGTTAGGTGCTGACGTTGCCTCGGGAGGGAGCGCGTCTTCACGCCGTGCGTGTCTGGACGATGAGACCGGAGCTTGACTTCGGCAACCTCCTCACCACCTCGGGAAGGAGCCACCTGCCCCCGCACAGTCACTCTGAGCTGTCGTGTCCGTAGGGCACGTGGCTAATGGCCGGTTGAGGCCCGACACTTGGCCCTCGGCGGAGATCACCTCAGCTTGGTCGGAGCTCGTGGGGAGTTCGACCTATGGCGGGGGTCGGAGTCGGACGCCCCATTGGGTCGGAGACGAGCTTGGGGCAGCTCGTTAGGTCGGGGTCGATCGTCCTTCGTGGCCCCGCGGGGCCTTTGGTTGGAGCCGGGCTTGGGGCAGCCCGTTCGTCACTCCGGGCCGTTGGGGTACCCATGGTATGAGTACTCATCAGTATGATAATGATCAGGATTTTATATTGCAATCTGAATTGATAAACTTGACCGATGAAGACCCTCTAGTACTCGAGGGGCAAGTGGATGAATCATGCTGCAAAGGGCAGGAATTGGCCAAAAGGCCGACAGACCCATCATTGTTAGATTCATCTATGAAACTGAAACTGGTCTCAGCGGTGACCGATCTTATCAATCGGCAAGAAAGGATCTTTGAGATATCGGCCGCCCAGATCATGAAGGTTTGGATGCATCATCTACAATCTTCTGAAATATCAATTTTTCCATCAGCTATAGCTCAAAGTGCAGTTAAGCCGATGATAATTCCTGTATCGGCCAAGCTGATTAAGGAAGGTAGTATCCTCGGGGGGCAAGCCCTCCTTGACTCCTCAAATTATGAAGATGATCGACAACTGGTGCCAAAATATGAGTCATGCTCCGTCGATCAACCTTACAAGATTTATCAAGGTGAGGATAAGTTATTTAACTGCCAAATTAAATATTTATACCATCCTACAAAAACGATTTGTGTATGGACTCCTATGGATGGTCGACCGACAAGAAACAAAACACCGAAGCAGGATTTAATCCAGCACCTGGGATCAGCTGAGTGAACAATGTACTGATCCAGAAACATTGGCTAAAAGAGCTGGGCCGATGGGTCCTGAGTCGCAGCGTACCCAAGTTGTAGATGCATCGGCCATCAAAATAACACCGAAAGCAAAAGCTACAAGAGGCCGGAGTTATCACAATGAAAAACATCAAGGTTGTCCCTTTTACCAATTTTGTTTGAAGGAAAATCTAAGGCTACCATTGGCCAAAGACTATCCATATCATATGAGAGGCCGACGGGGCTTTCATGAAGTTGACTCAGCCAAAAATCATAGGCAGATCAGCAAATATGTTGATCGCAAGTGGAGCTCAAGCTCGCTCCCACGGTGTTTGCCACAGCAAGAAAGAAAACCAGTGTCGATTAAGGCTGACACCCGAGGGGCAAGTCACAATTCCAAAAGGCACCATGAAATAATAAAACAAGTTTGGCAACGCAAGGATCAGCTTGCATCGACCACCAAGAGTACGCATAAACAAAGGCCGATAGAAGCGATGAGGACTACGCCAGCATCGACCATTAGGAGTACCTCTCAACAAGGGTCGATGCAGACAACGTAGAATTCAAGAGAAGCATCGGCCATTAGTACGTATATACGGATGCCAATGCAGGCAATGAAGACAATAGACAAAATGAAAGAACTGACATTGGCTACTAATACTACGTTTACACAAAAGTCGATTCAAACAAGAGTGAAAACTAGAGCTAAAAGGATCATGAAAGTATGGATGCCAAAGAAAGACCAAGCAGTACCAAATCAAAATATGGAGCATAGGCAAGATGGTACGAAGGGAGAGGCCGATCTAATAAGGTCATCGGTTACAAAAATCGACCAAACCAATTCTAAGTCTCAGCAAGCACTATTCAAGAAGCCAGTGGAGGGGAATTGGCATATTAAACCTATATGCATCAAAGGTCTCATTGAATCTAAGCCGATATCTCGAATGTTGGTTGGTGTTGGAATTAAGGTTAGTATCATGCCTTACGAAACGTGCCAGCTATTGGGCAAGGTCTATCGATTGGCACAAACTGAAATTATAATAAGAGGTTTTGCTGGTGAGTCGACAGAGGTCCAAAAGGTGTTCACTGTGGAGCTTACAATCGGCGGGAAGACTTTGCCGATAAAATTTTACATCGCTAAAGGTTCAGGATTCTACAATACAATACTTGGGCAAGAATGGATTCATGATGATTGTTGTATTCCGTCGACCTTACCTCAAGAGTTACGACAATGGAATGGAGGTGAGATTGAAACTATAAAGGCCAACTCCAAGGCGTATTTATGCTGATCTATCAAGGATCCGGCAACATACTGTCGGCTAATAGAGGTTGAATCCAAGTCTAAAGCAAAGGCCGGTTGATCTTTGAATCAATCTTTGGCCAAGACCTAACCTGGGAAGTGTCGGCTAACTATATGTTTGCGAAGGTCGACGTGATACAGTATTATTAAAGCTATAATGGAGGTTGGGTTCACATCTAAAGCAAAGGCCCATCGATCTTGGATCAACCTTTGCCCAGAAACTGACCATGGAAGCATCGGCTAACTACACATTTGTTAAGGCCGACGTAGTGCAAAATTATTATCGAAGCTACAAGGCTGGTCTAAGTCCAAATCAAAGGCCAATTGATGTCATAAATTGTAATGCCAGGACCTACCACAGAAGGATCAGCTCAAACAAAAAAGAAGTTTAAAAGCCGATGCATAGAAGATTAAGAGGCACGAAGCCATACTAAATAACCAAATCAGTCACATGGCCGATTACAAGTGTTCAAAGAGTTTGGAAAATAAAATTACAGGAGTCGATCCACGCTCGCCGCTACCTTGGCAAAACGGCAAGGCAGACCGTGACGTTGGCTAGAAGTTTCTCCAGTTTGCTCTTTTCGGCATGCAGGTTCTTGATAGAAGTCTTCATGTTTTTGGTCGACTAGAGCCGAGCGTCACAAGCCTCCTCCTTGGCCACGCCATCGGCCATAAGGGCATCCAAGATCTTTTGCTCAATCCTACAGGCCTGCCACTGGTTGATCCTGCCCATGGCATCTTCAATCTGGTTTCGGCACTCTTGGAGGTGGCGTGCATCCAACGGATCAGCGAAAGATTGGGCCTTCCACGATGAAGTCAGCAGGGTATGGAGTTCCTTTAGCTTGGTTTTTACCATGGAGATTGTGTAAGCCGATGAAGTTGGTGCAACTGGGACGGCTGGTGCACATGGAAGCGCCGGGTCACTAGGAAAAATCTCTTCATCATCGATATCGTCAGACAAGTCATCAACTGTAAATTGGAAAAGTTTTCTAGCCGACGATTGAGCAGGAGAAGGCTGTCCAAAAAGGCATTACTTCAGTAAATCAAACCCACAAAATGTGTCGGCCAAATATGAATGTGACTGAGAGACAGGGAAAGGGGCCGACGACAGGAGGAAATAGTGTGGGCAGCTTCGACTTCCATTATCTGCTCACAAAAGATGTTAATTCAAATATTGGGACATCGGCTGTTAGAAAATATACTTGCCTGATCGGAGGCTAAAGGGGTCATCGGCTGGCGGAGTGGCGTCAGAGCGTGGCTGGTGCAAAGTGAAGAGTCAATGTTCCCTACAGAGCGAAAGTTTAGAACAAAGCGATCAATCAATAAAGAGTTGAAAGAACCTACCAAAGGAGAAGAATCCTCTATTTCAGACCCTTGTATCAAAGGAATGAGTTGATATCGGCCAAATAGTGCAGAAAAGAAAACACTGTCAAGTAGCTCAGTGGCCGATGGAGCTCGCTTGCTGGTCACAGGCACACAGCCTTATGTTTCTTAAATCGGCCAGCTGGTTTCGGACCTAGGGGCGAAATTTAATCAGGTAATGAGTAAAGCATGAAATCAAAAACATATCAGTTTACCTTTGCCTGCAGCCTTTTTCTTCGACGGGTTCTCCGAAGTTTTGGCCAGAGCGTCGATGGGGGGAGCAAATTTGTTTAGGATGGTCGACTGCTCGCTGACCAATGGGACTTGTTTCCTTGGAGGAAGTCGAGTGCTTGGACCAGCAGCGGCATCGACCAACTAATCCTTGGGCGCAGTAGGGTTTTCCACTGTCATGCTACCAGTCGGCCTCTCAACCTCCATGGCAGCAGCGGAAGTTGCTGGTGTGGTCGACGACCTCTGTGAAGCAACCCTGGGAATTTCCTAAAAAAAAAGGTAACGCAAGTTTAGCTCGATGACATAATAATTTGAAGCAAGGATGCATATATATATATACATTATCAGAAGAGTCATCATATGATTCAGCCGACAAATTCGCTTCAGTAGATCTGGCCAATGATTCTTCGATGTTGAGTTGCAAACTTGGGGGTGAAGCCGATCTTGACGGCGAGGGGGTCGAGCACCGAGACCTTCCTATACAAGGTCTACAGGTCATCGGCAAAGAGGTGCTCACGGTTCTCTCGCCACCATTCGATGAAGGTGGGTGAAAACGCCCCTCTACAAGTCATGACTTCGGGAAAGTTGCCCACAAAATACTTGTCGGCCGAACTAAGAGCAAGTTCTGCCACCGACAATTTCTTCAATGGTTGTCGTGGCTGAATTTCATCAAAGAGAACTAATCTGGGCGGTTCATATGATGGGTTCTGCATTTCATATTTGGTCGACAAACCCGTTGATAGCATTGCTGGTGAGTACATATTTCAAGAATTGTGTAGAAGGCTGATTCACCATTTCACCGATTCTGAAGAAAGATGGCACTAGGAAGGGACTGTATGCAAAGAAATCCCTGGGAGCAAACTTTTGTTCCATCGTTCGAAAAAACCTTAGTCCGCCTCTGAAGTGTTTGGCTGACATCGGCATTCCTTCACACAGACTCAACGCTTCACCGACCGATCGGCAATCTCTAAAGGTCATCTCTTCGTCCTCCCGGTAGTCATCTCGAGGAAATTGATCAGATGGGAGGATTTTGTACTTAAGTTGCTAGTTGAACTGAGCATACAAATAGAGCTGGAAAAACCACATCGGACCTCCTATATTGCCGATGAAGTATGAGCTGAAGCCAATGGTCAATTTTACCCTGATAGCGTGCATCATATAATGTGTACCCCTGAGGAGGAGCTTTGCTATGTTTATCCAATCTCCTGCTATCAGCCTCTCTACCATCGCTGAAAACACTTGTTGGGAATCAAAGAACCACAAAAGATGAATCGGCCAAGCCCTAAAGCTTTTACTCTAACCCTCTATATTATAATCGGCAGCCGACAATGGGAGATGAGGGATTTCTTTGTTTATAACCGTGTCAGACTCTAGACTTCCTACCGGTCCGAAGTAATACTGGTCATCGCTGTTAGGAATCAGAATGAGTACCTGGTTGGGATCCACTCGGTCGATCTTGGTAGGGAGCTAACTGACCAGAAGAGATGATTTGAAGAATTTGTTAGCCGGGACAAAGAAGCCGATGGACGATGTTCACAAAGCTCGAGCGCGTGGGAATGACCGTGTGGGGGCCGCATATTTATACAAAAGGTTGAAAAAGTGAGACGGCGGGAGGGATCTCGAAATGACACTTGCAGTTAAAACATACGATGCACATCTCGAGATTTGTACGGTGCAGTTAATGCAGCGGTTACTGATGAAGATTTTTTGCCAAGTTGACGTCATACAAGCCGATGGTTAAGATTTCTGGAAGACAATAAGTTATCTCCCAAAAATGGGGGCATATGTTTGCATCAAGATTTGGCATGTGTTGGCACCAGATTTTGTCAAAAATTCAAGATGACGTGGTAGATAGTGTAATAGGCTGAAGGCCACGTCGGCCAATTAAGGAAAGTGAACATGGCTGACGTTAGCATATTCTAGAAAGATGATTTACCAAGCTAGTCCTGATTCAACATGCGAGCTTCGAATTTGAGTGATGGGCCCATCGGCCAGAATTCCAAAAGATCCTAAAGCCTACAACTGTTGTATTCGGATACGAAGGAAGGAGTCTGGATCAAGCATGTAGTTTATAGATAGAAAGTTTAAAATAGGCAATCAAGTCTGTAAAATAGAGTCCTAGTCCGATTCCAATAAGTCGAAGTCCCGACTATAAATACAAGGGCATATGTATCATCCAAAGGATCCGCAATCAATCAAACTATCATCTTTTACCATTTCGTCTTTTTTTTCTTAGTCGTAGTTTATCTTCGTAATTTGTCCCATCTCGACAAGTTGTGCATTGCCGGCTCGAGTTGGTCAGGTTACACCCGCGTGACATCGGCCAAGGTAGGTGTTTCATCCGTCTTCGTCGGCTTCACGTAGTTATCGAAATACTATCTCGTACGAATAAGTTGCGGATCGCTGATTTCGTACAAGGTTAGATTTCACCATCGACCATCGGCCAATAGCTTGTACCCTGGTGGTGGTTCGACCGCTACTTCGTTGGTTTGTTGGCCGACGTATCTGCTATACCTTGGTCTTCTGCCAAGTTCCTTAAAGCCGATCGGCCAACCGCTGTCGGCTAGTTCCTAATCTCTTGCTAAGTGCTTTCAGGTTTAACAAATCCGATTTGGTCCTTCCTGTTTACAAGGTCAAAACAGGTGGCACGCCTTGAACCCTACAATTTCGATCCTAAGGACCCTCAGAGGTCTAAGATCATGTGTGTTCCGTGAGCCACATCCCCAGCGCGGATTTGGCGTCAACACCTTGCAAACACGAGGTCTCAGGTTCGAGTCCTAGCCATGACACTTTTTTTGCAACTTTTTTTTGCATAGTTCCAAGCATGCAAAATTTTTGTGGATACTCATGAAGCATCTAAAATGTTCCCATAAAATTTTGAGATCACGATCAAACCCAGCAAATTCCCAAAAAATATGAAAGTGGTACTTTTTTTTGCAACTTTTTTTTGCATAGTTCCGAGCATGCAAAATTTATGAAATTTTTTGTGGATAGTCATGAAGCATCTGTAATGTTTCCATAAAATTTTGAGATCACGATCAAACCTAACAAATTCCCAAAAAATATGAAAGTGGTACTTCACAGTTTTCGGACTTCAGAACGTGTGCTTATACCGTTTACAATTTTTGATTGAGCAAACAAAACGGGTTTACATTTTTTGAAACTTTTACACAAGGGTTCCGAGGAAGTTATTAAGCTCTTATAAAAATATTAGATCATGATCAAACTTGACAAAATTTATAAAATTCTTACACAGTTACTACCTCATTTATGCTAATTAAGTTTTTTATTTTTAAAAGATAACAAATGAAGTTAAAATATTTTGAAATTTTTTTATATATGATCCTAGCGTTCTTAAGATGGTACCATAAAAGTTCCATAGCATGATAAGTCTTGTACAATTTTATAAAAATCCGATAGTGTTTCTACCATAATTTTAAAATATCTCAAAAAATGGTTTTTCGACATATTCTCATGGAAGATCACTTTATTGAGGGTTATTGACCCAAATCCGGTCATCACAATTGAAAATCCGAGTCAAAAACCAGGGATTCCGACCGAAAATAACAAGATCTAGCCAAAAATGAGATGACCGTAGAATTTCAATTTTTTTGAATTTTTCACTCCGACCGGCATTCCTACAAACCGCCCAGGTCTGGAAACCGAGATCTCACAAAATTCCGGCGAGATTTTTATCCTTGGTCAATTTATATCTTTCAAATACGATTGAGTTTGGTCTTAAAATTTTACAAGATTGTAGAAGCTCACTTCCCCTCCTTATAACAATTTTTTGAGAATTTTTGAAAACTTTTTACATATAGTTTTTATAAATTTTACACGATAAAGATGGTTTACACAGGATATAGTACCATTTTGTGTAATAGCGAGAAGTATGTTATTTTCTCGACAGTAAAAGTCGACATATCTAGTATTTTATAAAATTCATAAAAACCACATGTATATATTTTCAAAATTCTCAAAAAAAATGCCATACATAAGAGAGGTGATATTCTACAACCGTGTAAAATTTGAAGACAAAAAAGATCCTAATTTGAAAGTTATGGCTAAATTAAAAAAAATATTCATGTACAAATAAGAAGTAACATTTATTAGTCATTTACTATCAAACTGTTCCATTGCGCGGAGTGGCCACGTTACTAATTGGCGTACGCGAATGGTTTGAACGCGCTTCTACCTTGTTTTTGCATGACACCGGGTTACATGGGATACTGGGTTACGACCGGTGCGTAGCTAAGCGCATGCGCAAAATAGCGCTAACATGTGTATATATATAGGAGAGAGTATAATTTCGGGCATGTGCCTACCGTCAGATTGCTTTAGAAGTTGTGAAAAACTAATCAGGTATATCAATTAAAACCATATCCGATATGCTATTTGTTTACCGGTCAAATCGTGTCATTTGTCTTCAGGATAGTTATTTCCATATTATAGGCATGCAAACGTTTCATATCTTGATCGTGTAACTTTATAGCTTTCCAATTAAGTTTTTGACTGTGTATGGCTCTTTCCATGGAAGTGAGATTCCAATTTTTATTTCAAAAATTAGTCTCCGTACCATACGCCCCTGCTTAAAAAGCTCGCACAGTCGTTAGCATATTTTTAGCCGACTCATTTCCCTTCTAGACAATGCTTGGCCTCTGGTTCATCTATCATGTATGTTATTTTGATCATGTTTACACCAGAATTTGACAAGGTGTAATTGATTTGTCAGGCTGAGGATAAAATTAGATATTTCGAGCCGATATTGGTTAAAAAGAGAAAAAGTCAAGTTGAAGATAGAACTGTGACTGATGTTGATTCAAAAATAGAATTTTATCTGTACAAAGACCGATATGGATCATGACTGGCAACACCTGGAGAATGATATGATCGGCCTATACACTGTAAAAAAGGGATTAAAGGCAAGCAGAAAAATAACCAATCAATCAAACAACTCACATCTACTTTTTCCTATCAACTAGAAGTAGTATTGTAATTTAGATCTCTTGTAATTCGTGGCTGATCAAAAAAGTTGCGCATTGCCGATTGTTAATCTTCTCCGATTACGCCATGTTTGGTTTTTTCCAAACTTGTTGCGCATTGCCTTTTTCGGGAAAATCTATCTTTATGAACAATCTAATCAACCCTAACAAGTTGTTTAGACTTATCGTTACTTCTGATTTAATCGGCTTTATATAGTTGTTTAGATCCTTGCCGATTATCACATTAGATTGACTTTGAGCATAATTTTCAATCTATCTTGTCGATTGCGGGATCAAATCAACTAATACGCCTCGAACCTTTTGAAACCAGCGTTCGCGAGTGTTTGAGCCGATCAATCTGTAGTCAAATTTTTCGGCGCCAACATACTTTTGGCACGCCCGGTGGGATATGATTTCTACCGAAAAATCAATTCCGCCGTTCGATCTCAACACCGAAGCTATAATCGTCCCAACGTTGGACGATATGACACCAAAACAGCGCAAGGAGATCAAGTATCAGAAGGCCGCACTCGAGGAGCTTATGTTGAGTTGCTATCAAAAAACTCGATGAGGTGTCACCCAAAATATCGCATTACCATCGGTCAATCCCCTCGGCGACATGGGGACTACCGATACATCGGTAAGTCGATATATGTTTGCATAAGCTAAATTATCTGCTATAATTAATCAATCTGTGCACCGTGCTTTGATCAATCAGTCGTCGGTATTGGTATTAAGCCGATGATCGCCAACAATGTTAAAACTATAGCTAAAGAGTTGACGTCGACCAAAAGTCTGCTCGATCCACACAAACCCTGCCAAATTACCTGGTCTATTCGATAGCGCCAAGCACACAAAACCTGGTGTTATTAGCCGATCCTAAGCTATCGGGTCCATCTCTTATCATGATGCCAACTCAGCCGACTATAGTATTGCTATGAGATCCTCGTACAAGTTGGGTTGTGCATTATCAAGCATATACCGATGCTGCTAAGTTAGATGCACCAGCCAACTTACCACAATCGACTCTGTTTTAGGCTTTTCCTCAATCAGTTCCACAGCCGATTGAAACCCCTAAACACCCATAGTACACCGAGCCAATTCTGCAAAAGAATATGGCTCCATACAAGGTTGTGACGTACTCAGAACCCTTCGTTCCAGTACCATTGCCGATTGCTACGAGAACCAATGTAGGCTATGAGCAGCCTCATCAGCCCTTATCGGCTCAAGCGACCTATCAACCCGAGCGTAAGCTCGAGGGGCATAATGCTGGTTACGAACGTAATTGGCAAACTTCTAACACTTTATGGGCCGATCAGATATCTACTATATTGCGAAACCAATTCGGCATACAGCTTAAAGGAAAGGTTACAGGCTAATGGAAGCCGTATCCTGATTATATTGATCGGATTTCTTATCCTAATAACTTTAAAGTTCCTGATTTTGCAAAATTCTCAGGAGATGACTCAATCACCACTTTGAAGCATGTCAGAAGTTTCATCGTGCAATGCGATAAAGCTGCTTAGTCCGATAGATTAAAAAATAGGTTGTTCCCACTATATTTATCAGGAGCTGCTTTACATGATTCACAAGCTTACCCCTGAATTGGATAAATTTTTGTACCGATTTGGAAAGCCGGTTCCACAAGTACTTTTTCTTAGGAAGCTTATAGCTTAGGATTTCTGATTTAAATTTTGTCCGCCAAAAATTTGGGGAATCGATTACAGATTATATTAAGAGATTTAGGAAAGTGAGAAATCGGTGTTTTAGTGTCACTTTGCCTGATAATCAGTTCGCAAATTTAGCCTTCAAGGGTTAATTCCTCAGTTGAAGGAAAAATTCGATGGATAGAAATTTAATGATTTAAGTCACTTGTTGCATAGGGTATCGGCTCAAGAAAGCCGTTTTACCGATAATATAGGTTTTAGGGATAAGTTCAAAAATAATAACAATAATAAGGATAAAGATAAAGCCAAGGTCAACCTCGTCGAGTACGGCTAAGCTGGGTTAAGGGGTCTAAAAAGTCCCTAGTCTGTTCATGGCTTAACCTGACTAAAGATAAGTTGGAAATAAAATATACTTTTGATATTTCTAAATGTGACTGTATCTTTTATTTATTACTGCAAGAAAAAATAATACGGTTGCCTGAAGAACACACCGTGCCGTCGGCTAACGAAATTAAAAAGCGAAGGTATTGCAAATGGCATTATTCTTTTTCTCGTAATACTAGTGATTGCAATATTTTTCGACAGTAGATACAATTGGCTATAGAAGATGGCTGACTCATGTTCACAGAAGAGCCGATGATGCAGTTGGATGCTAATCTCTTTCCGATCAATATAGTCCAATGTTCTAGAAAAGGAAAAGAGCCAATACAAGATACGCAATCAAAAGTTGCACATCATGTTGACATTCAGTCATCTCTAGCGGCAAGGAGACCCTGAAGATCACGGTTAGCTCACTGCAAATAGAAACCGGCTGCGAAAGGAGAAATTCTAGGACCATCAAGCCGAAAGGAGATTTGTACGTCCGCAAGTGGTACAAAGCTAAGAGAACATCGTTACCACGAAAGCCGATTTACAAGTCAAAGCCAACTTTCTCCCAGCAATTGAAAAAGTATGAAGGAAGAAACAAAAGGCCACGTTATCCTGCACATCGGCCAAATAATATTTATTGGCCCAACAACCTAGAAAAGGCTCACCAACGATGCCTCTTTTGGTAGTTCTATTGGGAAAGAGGGTCAGCTCTACCCTCACCATTAACTTGTCTGATAGAACATTATTCGCACTAAGGTGACTGGCAGCGATGGTCAGCCAAAGATAGAATATCTGAGGCGATGTAGGGCTATCGTGATGAGATCCATAGAGGATCAGTACATGAGAGGATTTCTAGGCCGATCCAGCCGCAAACGCGATTGAAAGAGGGGTCAAGTTCTATGGCCAAGGTTAATTTGGAAGGAAAAATACGTGAGCCGATCGAACCAAAACCCAGATGATATCCTCTAAGGCTTAGCCGATCACAACATAGACAACTTCAAAGGCTAAGGACCAAGGAGATAAGAGAAACCTAGCAGGAAAAACAAAGAGACGAAGCATTTAATAAACTCCGACTAATAAAAATCGCTAAAAAGGAGTGGAGGAAAAAGGAACCAGTTGAGAACTAATTCAACTCAGCCGATAATTTGGATTCACCCGTGATTCAAGATGATTCTCCACTTCTGATGGATATCGATATTGTGTTCATTCTGTTGGCCGAATTTAAAATAAGTACTACATCGGCTAAAGAAATGTTCGCTCAGTTGTGCTTGGGGGCTCAAGATACAGTTTTTGAAAAGCCTCAAGATGATCATCAGCATCTGAAGCCTTATATTTGAAAAGTCACATCAATGGTAAGCCCATATCAAGAATGTTGGTTGATGGAGACGCGGCCGTCAATCTGATGCCCTACACCACTTACAAAAAGTTAGGTAAGTCCGACGATGATCTTATTAAAACTAACATGGTTTTAAATGACTTCACAAACGATCCCACGAAGCAAAAGGGGTTATGGTGACAGAGTTAACAATCGAAGTAAAACATTGCCAACCTTTTTTTCATGGTCGATGCCAAGGGTAATTACAGCATACTATTAGGGCGAATTGGATTCACGCCAACTGCTGCGTCCCGTCGACCATGTATCAGATGCTTGTCCAATGGAATGGGGATGAGGTTAAAGTGGTTTAAGCTGACACATCAGCTCACATAGCCATGCCGAGTTCAGATGCGAACTGGCAGCATGACGAGGCCAAGTGCATATTGAGTAAAGCTCTAGATGATTGTGATTTCAGCTGCATCAACAAAACATGGCTTATTCCGATCAATGTAAGGCCAAGCACGTTTGATTGGGCAAGTGAAATTTTGCGCCGATGGAGATCAAATCGACAATAAAAGGATTTACAAGATAAAATGCGAAGCTATCGCCAAACAACGGAATGTAAGGCCAAGCACGTTTGATTGGACAGGTGAAATTTTGCGCCGATGGAGATCAAATCGACAATAAAAGGCTTTACAAGATAAAATGCGAAGCTATCGGCAAACAACGGATAGCTATGAGGCCATTGAAGATTTTCAAAAAATCGAGAAGTTTGGCCAAAGTTTCACGTTGACTGATTTATTGCACGAAGTCGATATAGGTGATGGTGATAGAAAAGTCCAACTTTTATTAGTTCAAAATTAGTTACAGATTATAAGAAAAAGTTGGTCAAGATGTTAAAAATTTATAAAGAGTATTTTGCTTGGGAGTATCATGAGATGCCTGGTTTGAGCCGACAATTAGTTAAGCATCGGCTACCTATAAAGCTAGGTTATCGACCGTTTAAATAATCACCTAGATGATTTAATCCGACCCTGTATACCACTATAAAAGAAGAAATTAAGCGATTGGTGGAGGCTAAGTTTATCATGTCTTATTGATATGCTGAGTGGGTTTCCAATATCGTCTCGGTTATGAAGAAAAATGGCAAACTCAGGGTGTATGTTGATTTTAGGGATTTAAATAAACCCACGCTAAAAGATGAGTACCCAATTCCAATAGCCGATATACTTATCGATGCTGCATCAGAAAAACAAAATTATTAGTTTTTTTGATGGCAATGCCAGGTATAAACAGATATTCATGGCAGAAATCGATATCCCTAAGACGGCATTTAGGTGCCCTGGTGCACTAGGTTTACCCTACTGTTGAAATTAAAGGATAATCAAGAATTTGTTTTGGAAGCCGATCAGCATGAAGCTTTGAAAGTATAAAGTAATATTTATCTAAACCTCCAGTTTTAGCCACAGTTAATTGACGCAGAAACTAGGTACCCTTTTGTAGAAAAGCTCTGCTTGTCATTATATTTTGCTTGCACGAAGTTAAGGTATTATATTTTAGCATCGGTTTGTAAAGTTATTTGTAAAATCGATGTTATCAAGTATATGTTATCAACTCCAATTTTACGGGGTCGACTTGGTAAATGGGCCTATACGCTCGTCGAGTTCGACCTAACATATTAATCGGCTAAAGCTATCAAAGGTCAAGCAATTGCCGTTTTTATAACAGGACACGGAACTGATATGAATGCTGTTCTAATATCTGTTGCCCCTTGCAAATTATTTTTTGAAGGATCGATATGTCGAGAGGGTGATGGTATCGGGATAGTGTTGATTTTGCCAAAAGGGTATAGCATTGAGTTCACATTCAAGCTGAATTGCAGGTGTTCCAATAACCAAGCCAAATATGAAGTATTGCTTAAAAACCTATAGCAACTCGATAATATCAGAGTTGATTCTGTTGAAACTTATAGTGATTCTTGGTTAGTGGTCCAGCAGATTAAGGGAGAATATAACTGTTATGATAAAGCTTTGATCAAATATTTAGAGCAATGTCTTGATATAATCGGTTCATTTACTTTTTTTCAATTTACCATATTCCTCGTGAGTTAAATAACAAGGTTAACTTCTGAGCTCAACAAGCATCGGGCTGTAAAGTTTTTGGCCGATCAGAGGAATTTGGACCGATAGAAAAAATGGTCATATGTGTCACCACAAGAGATTAGAGGGTAAAAATAGTGGAATATTTGATTGATCCTTCAAAACCCACTGATTGGAGAATCAAGCAACATGCCCTAAAGTATGTCCTGTTCGATAATGTACTATATCATCAAACTTTAGAAGGTTTTTTACTAAGATGTCTTGAAGCCGAAGAAGCTAAAGTGGCTATAGGAGACATGCACGTAGGTATTTGTAGAACCCATCAATTGGCTCATAAGATGAAATGGCTGTTAAGACGTACTGGGTATTTTTGACCGACAATGTTGGAAGATTGTTTCAAATATCAGACATTTTGCAACATACAGTTAGCTCCGGCGTCGGCTTTGCATCAAATTATCAAGCATTGGCCATTAAGACTATAGGGAATAGATGTAATTGGATAAATATTTTCTGCATAAAGCAAGGACCATAAGTATATTTTTGCCGCGACAGATTATTTTTCTAAATGGGTTGAAGCAATACATCTCAAGAAAGTTACTAGTGTAGAAGCTAGCATATTTGTTATGGAACATATCATTAATCGGTTTAGAATTCCTCAAACTATTACGATCGATCAAGGCACTGTGTCTATATCCGATGAGTTTCCAGGTTTTACTAGAAGTTTGGGTATAAAATTGTTGAATTCATCACCCTATTATGCTCAGGCTAATGGTCAAGCCGAGTCATCAAATAAAATATTGAGTCAAGAGAAAAATTGAAGAGAAGCCTACAAATTGGCATGTAACGTTATCGGAGTCTTTATAGGCTTATCGGATTGATTGCCATAGTGCAACAAAGCTATCACCTTATCAATTGGTTTACGGACAAGAAGCTGTGTTACCTATGAAAATTAATATTGACTCAATAAAAATAGCTAGACAAAATGGACTGTCGACTCAAGATTATAAAGATTTGATGACTGATAACTTGGATGACTTGGCGGAATTACGGCTGCATACGCTAGATCAGCTTAAGAAAAATAAAGCAAGAGTGGCGAGAGCTTATAATAAAAAAGTGATGCCTAAGTCGTTTAATGAAGCTGATCTCGTCTAGAAAATTATGCTGCCTGTCAGTTATGACAAATGGCCTCCAACGTGGGAAGGACCATATAGGATTCTTCGACTTGTAGATGGAAATTCTTATATTTTAGAAATGTTGAAAGGAATGATATTTTGTAAGACGATTAATGGTAAATACTTAAAGAAGTATCACCCAAGTATTTTGGTTGGTTCTTAATCGGCTAAGGGTAGCTATCTGTTACGAAAAGCCAAATTAACTCGTTGTGGTTAATTCTGGCTATGAACTATAATAGTAAAAGTAAACTACAGTCGACAGACATCACACTTGGCAGAAATATAGTTAAGAAAAACATAAAATCGGTTAAAAAGCCGATTATAAATATTATTACAAGACATTCAATGATTGTTTTGAAACACCAATGCATTACAAATGTGCATTTATATCAAAGCCGATCATATCCCAGAGTTGTTGAGCTTGGCTCCAAGACCTGACAACACAGCGGCAGCCTTGGCAATGTTTTACTCCACATCTTCAAGGATTTTCTCATCCTTTTCGGTGCATCCGGGCACAAGGGTAACTTTGGCTTATTGTTTCTTTATTGCTGCTATGGCCAGGTCAAGTTCGACCTTTTGAGTTTTGGCCAATTCTGCTTCAAGAATTTTTTTTAGTCGACTCCAACTTTAGAGTAGCCTCCTTGGTGTGCTTGTGGGACTTCACATGTTTATCATATTTGGCTTTTTTGGCTTTAGTATCGGCTATCATTTGATCTAGAATTTTCTGGTCTTCCCGTTGGATGTTCTGATGTGCAAGTCCAGCCTTGGCCGCATCGACTGCCTCTCTTTTTTCATGGAGATGGCATACATTTAATAATGCGGCCATCGCTTCTTTGGGTAGGTCAGCTTGGACCGTGGCCATTGCATCCCGAAACAGTTGGGCGTTCTCGAGCAGCTTGGCCGAAGGTGTGAATAAAAATTTGAAGAATTTATCCAACTTCTCTTTCACGCCCGGGGCCATCACCATTGTGGCCGATGCATCATTGGACACATAGAGAATCCATTGGATCTCTTCAGGATAGGTGTCCATTGTCACCTCCTTGTCATCTTCTAAGTCCGACAAAGTGAAACCCAGCCTGTAGGTAAGGGAGTATGTCGGCTTGGTAGTTGATTCCACAGCGGGAGTAGTCGCTGCAGGAGACTTCGCATATTTAGCAGCTTAATCTTGAGGTGTCGGCTGCGATGGAGGAGAAGGCAGATCTGCTTCTGCTAGGAGATCGGCTGAGATATCAGCCACGGATGCCAGTGTGGAGAAAGTGGGCTGCAAAGAATATCACTAGTTCTGTTAGCCGATTTGTTGGCATTAGACTTAAATTTACTTCATAGAGAAGTTTTACCTGGCCCATGCCAGAAGCATGTGGGGAGCTTTCGCCCGATTGCTCTTGGGCTTGTTACCTCTACCGGCCAACACCTTCTTATTGGGTCGGCCATGTTTCTTTTCTGTTAATTAATCGGCTATGAATATATGTGAAAGGACCGGAGATGTCGCCTAGAGGGGGGTGAATAGGCGAATTAAAAATTTGCAGCAAAATAAAATCTCCCGAGGGTCTAAGCCCGGAGTGTCCGGGGTTTTTATCTGGATACTTCGATATGTCCGGACTGTCCGGGGTCAGGAGTTCGGATACTCGGGATTGGAGACCTATAAATGAGATTTTAAATATCTACAATTTTCCAACAAACTAATTGAACACTAATGTTCTAAATACTATCAGGTACCTGGGGATGATGTAGATCTAGAACCAAACACAGCAATAGAGAGATCGAGGCTCCCAAAATCTAAGACCACAAACCCTAGCAAAAACAAATGAAGAACACGAAGACAATGATTTTTACCCGAAGTTCGGATTCTTGAAGGGAATCGTACGTCTCCGTTGAGGAGGCACAAAGCCTGGGTCCCTCTTGACCACTATCCTCCCGGTGTTGCACAAAGCACTCGTCGGTCCTCACTTCTTGCCTCTTTCCTTTTAGAGGCGAGACTTGCCTTCACAAACTTCAGGGGCTCACCACAACAAGTATTGGAGACTCCCGGTGACTCTTTGCCGTCTAGGAGCCCTTCAAACTCCAAGAGTAACAAATACGTCGTGAAATCTACTTGGAGGATGAATGTTGTGCTTAAGAATGAAAGATGCAAGCTCAAGGCACTCAAATCCACTCCTTTCTCCCAAAAGATTCAAATCAATCACTAGCTTCAAGTGGAGAAAGGAGATTAGGGCTCAAGAGAGTGAGAGTCAGGGTTTGAAAATGAATGGGTGCAATAATTGGAGCTCTCTCCTTGTTAGGTGGAGAGTGAGGGCTTAAATAGGAGCTCCAAATCCAACCATTGTGAGAGAGTTGCGCACAACCCGGAGTATCCAGACATATACCCCGAATACTTCAAATTGGTGAAGATTATATCGTACCGAAGGATCCGGACAAAAACCCCGGATACTCCGGACTAATTTAACCTGGAGTGTCCGGACTTAATACCGGATACTCCGGACTACCTGAGAGAGCAGTCACCGAGGGTGTCAACCCGGAGTGTCCGAACTAAATGTCCGGATACTCCGGATTGGCCCACTCGGCCAGAAGTGTATATTTAGAGGAAATGAAATGCTTAAAGTCCTTTTTGCTATGCAATTTTCATCCTTTGAGCACAAGTATATTCTAGAAGTGATTTCCCGTCGTATCCCCCTTAATAGTACGGCTATCCTTAGACTCAATAAAATAGAAAATTTACAACATAAGTCTTGATGCCGTCTTCACAAATTTTAAATGCGGTGGGGATCTCCAATCGCTTTCTCATGATGATATAACCTCTACCTCTACATAGATTCTCACTTGACCATTAGCATTTTTAATTGTGTTGCCATCAATCACCAAAACTTCTTAAGGAGCCTAGATGTGCTTTCAATATGTTTATACAAAAAGTTATGGAGAATCTAGATTATAAGCTGATGAGTGTGTGCTTACTTCGCTGTTGTTTTCATAATCGAAAAGCGAAGGGGCTTGGATCCCTAAGGTGCCGGAGGAATAACCTTTCAAGGCTGATCTAGTGGGGTGTGGCCACTTGTACCTTGGCCGATTCCTGATGAGCCAACAGGTTTCTTCCCCACTACTTTGGTCTGCAATATAAATGGAGAAGCCGATTACTAAAAGCTCAAGGGTATTTAGTTGTGCAGAAAGAGAAAAGGAAGTCTATTTTGGCTAATACCTCGCTGGTTATGTCTACGAGACTTGTGTTAGTGTAGCCCACCAAATTAGTACCACTGCTAGAGTTGCTACCGGAAGTGTTAGTCATTATCGTCGGCTCCGTGAGAAGATTTGGAAGAAACTGAGCAATGATAACCAGTGTAGTCGTCTCTACAGGGTATAAGGCTGCAGAAATAGCTAACCACTAGATAGAGAAACTGCTTGCCCTACGAGCGTTCAAGAAGAAATGTGAAAAATCTTGGATTTGAAGATCATCGGCTATATGTAATGCAATGTTGGCCGCTGACACATTATGGATTCGTTCCCTTGGTCGAAAGCGATCAAACAATTGGGAGAACTTGTCCAAAACCCAACTGCCTTAAATATACTGATGGATGATAAATTCATATGACAGTTGATAGATCTGATTTCTAATGTGCAAGCCGACGGATAGAATACTTGGGAGAGAAAAGTTTTGTATAAATTCAAGGTCTCCTTAAGCATGGCATTACTGTAGGCCGATAAATGAAGAGATGATGGCCATGGAAAGTCATCAACATTTGTATAACGGAAAGTCTCGTTGGTTGAAGTTTTCATTGTCAAGCTAGAGGAAGAAAGGCAGATATTTCTTTGAGTCGATGGGTGCAATCTTGGCTTCGTTCCCATAACATAGAATAAATCTTTCCCCATAGGATCGGCTATTTTTGTACTTAACTTCTTGATCTTCAAAAATCTCTTTGCGAGGAAAAGATGTCTCATCGGCTGGGATGAGTTGGAAAGGTTGGCTGAATATGCAATATAACTAGGTTTGAATAAACCACAAAGGGCCTCCCACATTGTCGACAGTATACTCTCCCATACCATTGAAGAGCAGACCCCGTATTGTGTGCATCATTTGATAAACTGCTCCTAGAAACAAATTTCCTAGAGCAAGTCGATGACCTCCTACCAATTTTTCAACTAATACTTGGTTTACTTGCGTGGGTCGAAGAAAAGCATCACAAAAGAGGAATCGGTCAAGCCACATATTTATAAAAACAAACTGCTCTTTATTCGATACTGGGCCAATACCCTTGTTGTTGCTAATATACTTGCTCCAACCTTCTCCCTTACTTTGGATCAACTTGGTTGGGGTTTGTTGCTAAAAGCCGATATTTGATCTCCATCAGACCTTAAGCAGCAAAGTTGAGCTACGTAAGAGTGTTGGGCCGGTGGGACCTGTTCTAAACAAAAATGCATTTAGCGTGTCCGACTAGAAATAACAAGCCATAGTCACTAATGGCTCATTGGCCTCTGGGTCGGCTAAAGACAAAGAGAGGCACTCGGCTATTCCCATCCTCTCCCACTCAACCATTTTTTGTGATGCTAATCGATTGTACCAATCTCTCCAGCTCTTCAGCACTGTCGGCTAGGCTCTAAAACTTTTAGTCCACCCTTCTATGTTATACCCAGGAACTGACAATAGAAGGCGAGGGGTTTCTTGTTCTATTATAACTGTCGGATCAAGATTCCCTACTAGACTTAAGTAGTATTGGTCTTTGCTATCAGGAATAGGGATGAATGTTGAGGGTCCATTTTCTTGAAGCCGATGGGAGGATGTTAAGCCAATGGAAGACAGGAGATGAAAGCATGAGGAGCTTGAAGTTCAGAATTAAGGATGAAGCTGACGATGGAGGATTTGAGAGCTTGTACGCGTGAAAATGATGGGAGGATGGCCCCCATATTTATAGGGGTGAAAAATGCACAGTAAAAAACGGGAAATTTCTGAAGCAGAGACTACGGTTATGGTAGAGGTAGTATGTTTTTAAGAATTGCAGCGCGATTAATGGGGTAGTTATCGAGGATAACGATGGAAACGTTTCATTAAGTCTATCTTGATTAAGCCGATAAGGAGGATTTTTTGAAGATAACATATTATCTCCCAAAAATGGAGGGCATATGTTTACACCAAAATTTGGCAAAGTGTAACCGATTTGTCAGGATAAGAATAAAATTGGATATTTCTGGCCGATATTGGTTAGAAAGGAAAAAGGTCGAGTTGAAGATAGAATTGTGACTGATGTTGATTCAAAGATGGAATTTTATCTGTACAAAGGCCGATACGGATCACGACTGGTAACGTATTAGAGAAGGATATGATCGACCTATGTACTATAAAAAAGGGATAAGGACAAGCAGAAAAACAATCAATCAATCAAACAACTCGCATCTACTTTTATTTACTTTTTCCTATCAACTAGGACATCCCTTGTAATTCGTCTTTGATCAATAAAGTTGCGCATCGCCGATTATTGATCTTCTCGACTATGTTATGTTTGGTTTTCTCCGATCTTGTTGCGTATCGCCTTTTTTGAGAAAATCTACCTTTATCAACCATCTAATCTTAGACTAATCGTTACCTTTGATTTAATCGGCTTTGTATAACTGTTTAGATCATTGCCGATTATCACATTAGATTGGCTTTAAGCGTAATTTTTTATCTATCTTGTTGATTACAGGATCAAATCGGCTAGCACACCTCGAACCTCTTGAACCCAACGTTTGCATGTGTTTGAGCCGATCAATCCGTCATCACATTTTTCGGCATCAACAGATCCCTAATGCTATAATAATTTCTACGATATGTCAGGTTCAAATATCTTCGATTCAATTTTTTTTACTTTTCTCTTTAGTTTGTACAATTGGTTTGATCCTTCAATCTGGTACGTGTAACAACGTCAACATCAAATCCTCCATCTACTAAAGATGGAGGAAATGCCGCTCGCACGTTCGTTTGAGCCGTGGAAGACCCGGCTCGGCTCGCGGCTCAAGCCGAGCCGGCAAAAAACAATCGCGTTCGGGTCCTTTTTCAAAAAAAAATACGATTAGATCCTTTTTAAAAAAAAGAAAATATATTACGTCTAGGTCCTTTATGCATTTTTAAGTATTGCGCTCCGGTCCTTTTACTGAAAATCAAAATTACGATTAGGTCCTTTTAGGGGAAAACCCCCGTTTAGGTCTTTTTTTTTTGGAAAAAAACCACATTTCGTTTTGGTCCTTTTTGCATTTTTTTTGTAGCGTTACGGTTAAGCCCTTTTGCAAAAAAACACAAAATTCTTTTTAGGTCCTTTTTGCGTGTTTCCTAGATTTGCTCCTGTAGGGAGCGGCATTCGCACGTTTTCTCTATTTGCTCACGTGAGAAGCGGCGCCCGCGACGTGACACGCCGCGTATGGTTGGCTAGTTTCTCCAATATCTCAAAACATTCAGGAATGATAAAGATGTTGCTGCTACGAGGATGCATCGCCATACCCTACTCTTCCACACCTGCATGGATTTGTCCTCAAAGGCAGGGGCGAAGCCAGCCCAGGCCCAAGCCTCGGACCGGCCTGGGCTGGCCCAAAGATTGATGGCTTATTGCATACATGTTTGAAGGTTTGTTGTATTGAATTTTTGGGCCAGGCCTCGGGCCCAGGCCCGGGTGACCCGAGGCCTAGCTCCACCCTGCTCAAACGGGGGACGTGTCCATATTGATGCATTCCACCTTGCTATGAGGCATATAACAGAGATTAATGATACGGGTCGTCCGATATTGAGGATGATAACTCAAATCCATGAACCCTGATGAACACTAGCGTCAACCACTATCTCGATATGATAACCCGCGACATGTGAATTTGCCTAAGAATACACTTTGATCCTCGCCTACTTAACCACATGAAAGTAGGCGTACGGTTCTTGCAATCACACAAAAAAATTGTAAGAACAACGGAGGTATTTTTAAGAAAATCGCTCAATTCCCAAAAAAACATCTCGTAGCCTAAACCCAAGAATAAGCAATATTAGTTATAACACGTAGTATAAACCCGAAAATAAACAATATCAGCTATCTTAAAAATAAGATGGTCTAAAAAAGACTCGTGCACAAACATTATACATAGGCGAAGTGGCCTACACAGCTTAGGACCGATCATTACTGGTTCGGCTCCCTCGTCTACTTCTCAAAAACAGACTTAGCAACGCAAAATGGACAATTACAACCGAACTCATGTAGGCAAAATTGAGAGTATGTATAATAGTAGAGACGATTGTTGTCTATATATCTCTCTATGTCATCTAAAGACAAAACTAAGGATAATTTCTACAATAGATGACATCTTAAGATTGTCTCTATGAGATTGTACAATCTTTTAATTATAGTATAAAAAAGTCTTTATTATATGCAATAACTCACGTAATAGTGTTTTATACTATCTATATAGTTATTTCTTCACGAAGATACCAGTAAAAATCTTATTTGATAGAATATATAGACAGTTGTCATACACTATTGTACAAACCGTAGGTAGGCCAATCTTTCCTAATTGGAACGTTCTCTCATGTAAAGAAAGTCAACAAATCCATATCTCCTCATTCCTTTTTATCTCCACGTGCGCTGATGAGCTGCGCACGCGCTTTTGTTAGCTGGTTCCAAAACAAGATTAACTAGGCAAAGTAGTGCGCTACGCCGCCACATAAAATTTGGACCGAGGTTTTTTTTGGGAAAAAAAGAGGAGAACCTTAATCTATACCCCTTTATAATGCACCTAAGCAATTTTTCCTACGTCCATCCTAAATAATGCACCTCATTAGAGATGACCCAATATTCGTGCACCCAGCAAAACGTCCCCAGAAACTTGCATTCATCAAAATGAACGTCTCAGATCTTTCCTCAGTTTTACTCACCCACATCCGATGGCCATTATTTAGTGTGTCTAATCATCCTGTGTCCCACAAATGCACCTCCCCACCTACATATTTGGAAGGAGAGCGAATCAAACAAGGAAATAAATAAGGAGGATCTGCATGCAAGGAAACCAGACTTGAATTTTTCTTGGCTAAAATTATGCAATACTATATATTTGGAAGGAAGGTGAATCAAATAAGAAAATAAACAGGAGGATCCGCATGCAAGGAAACAAGACTTGAATTTTTATTGTTCGCATTGTGATCGATTTTTTTCCGAATATGACCCTTCTCGAGACTTTTTACGGATCTAGCCCCATAGAGCCTAATTTGGTATACGGAGAGCGCTGAATTTTTGTTTTTATTTTTATCTAAGGAACCAACGGTGCGTGAATGTTGCTTAATTTTTTCAATTTTTCTCATGGAACCCGCCGACGACGAAAATCGCTTTAATTTTATCTTTTTTCTTGTGGATCCAGTGGATGGTGAGCGCATTTATTTTTCCATATTTTTCAAATTATCCTCGTAGCCCACAATGGACCTTCCTCACCTCCGGCATCAACAAGGAAAAGGAAACAAACGTCTGAAAAGGAAAGGACCATACATTACGTGCTGGGAAAAGAAAACCGGGAGATGGGGCAGTGCGGCCGGGAGAACGCAGGTCTGCAATGGCTCCACGGTCGCCATCGGTGGCTTTGCTGACACGGCGAGGTTGCTGGTCAGCTACCTCGTAATTTGCTTTTTTTTTAAATAATTTTATTAAGTACAAAATAATCGAAAGTTTTTTTGAGAATTTTTCTAGAATTTTTTAACCTAATGTGCTATCTTTTCAAAAATCCTTCTATATTTAAAAAAAATGAAGACAACTCACCTGTAGTTTCTTCTAGTCACACCTTGCACTGCAGAAGCTTTTTCTCTTCCCTCCCTCCATTAAAGCAAGAAAGAAGCTCCAAAGCTCCATCAATCCCGCACCAAATCTACTCTTTCCATCTATGATGTTAATTCCTCAAATTTCGTGCTCTATTGCCAAAATTTCCTCCTAATCTGATTTAATCCCAAATTATGGTTTCCATAAATATGCTTGTTTGGGGCTATAAAACCGCGAGCTCTCCTCCACCCCATCGTGTTGCGTAAATCCCAAGCGCTCCTCTTGTAAAGATCGCGGATTTTGGAGGTAACCAAGCCATCACCGTCATCTTTCACGCGAAATTCACCGCAACCGTGACTCCTCCAAGAGCGCCGGTGCAGCGATCTCGCCGCACTGGGCAGACTCATCTGCGGACCGCCGACCACCCCGGCCTTTCCTCCTCATGCTGGCTAAGCCTAGAGAGCACATCAGGTTTCTCTGCGAAAGCTACAAAAAAAATAATCTAAAATCAGAAGATTCTTTTTTCTTTCTCTTTCTTGATTTAAAATCTTTTGGGAGCCCGTTTTCGCCCATTCGACCTCCATTTAATTCCGTTTTTCTTTCTAAATTCATTTAAAATTTAAAATTTCTCTTTTATTATTAAGTGTTTATACTTATCTTCTCATTTAATTGATAAGCGGGTGTACTGCCGTCGTAGCGTTAGCACAGACACTATACTAGTGTAATTTCGGTTTTCTGGGGTGAGAGGGGTTTCAAAAATAGGCTGGCTAGAAGCCATCAACGAATTTACGAAACACGGGTCTTTTTTTCCTAAAAAAACGGTGGAGGGTCTTTTTTGCAAAAAAAATGGTGGAGGACCCTTGACTAATTTGCAGAACCACATGCATTTTTTGCATAAAAACCAGTGGAAGAGCCTAGCCGCGATTTCAGAATTTTTGAGGGCCTTTTTGAAAAAAGGCAATATGATACTACAAAGGGCGAAAATTTGTATGTAGTATTAGGGTTTCAGTTTTATGAGAAAAAAAGCAGATAACAACTGCAAGCTTTAAGTTTTGTCATAACTCCATGACTAAAGCAATGCACATTGTTGCCAGAAAAACTCTAGGAAAAAGATTACAGTCAGTACGTCAATGATCCCTGACTATAACAGGACCTGACATCCTGAACGATGCTGAAGGGGATGAGGATGATCATTTAACAAATGTGTCACTTATAATCATTTAAGGAAAATCAAGGCAAACCCTAGTTCCTTGGCAGGTAGATAGATGCACAAAATTGGGACATATGTAAATTTAAGTATGTCCTGCAAATGACGAAAGAACCAACCTGCTCGAAGCGATTTCCATCTCCATGCTTAGTCCATTTAGAAACCTTTCCTATATGATTTGTAGTTATTTCCTTCACCATACTCTTTTTACAACGCTACACCTCCAGCAAACAAATTACTAAACATGGCGAGGAAATGCAGCTGAATAGCTAAAGGCAAAATTAGACGAGTGTCTGAGACATACCACCAAAGATCATGTCAGCGCATACAAAGAACCTTTCACTCCGTAACAAATAACATGAACAACTCTAGCAATTTTTTCTATAAAAGTCACTTCCTTGTACAGTCAGCCATATACACTTCCAAATTCCAATCCTTAGAGCACTCACACTATGATCACATATCCTGGAGAACAAAAATTTTCAGAACATAATTGAAAGATACCATGTAGTATAATATTTTTTAGTTGCAGCACGAAAAGGGCAAGGATAACTATCCATCTCTGATAGAGGAAACATAATGTTTCTTGACAACACGCTCTTTGGTAAGGCTCATTGCTGTATTAATTTAATTATGTTCAACTAGATGACTTTAGGACATAGCTATCGATCTTGATCATGCAAACATCACCCTCACGAAAACATTTTAGTACAAACGGAAGCACAACTGGAAAGGGGCCTCGCTACCACAATATAAACGATAGTACGTTGAGGCAAAGCTCGGGGTATTATAAGGGTGCGTTTGGTGGAGCTAGGTATTCATAGCTCCACCAGATCCGTGGAGTTATGAGTACATTAAGAGTGTTTAGATAGATCATCTTTTTTATATTTTAGACCAAAAATACAAACTTAATTCACTTTATTTTAGCCTACAAATTTCAGATCTCAGGTGAAAGTGGGATCTAGAGCTCTACCAAACAGGCCCTAAGTGTACAATAAAGGTGGCAAATGTGATTTAAAATTATAGTAACAATAAGGAACCAGATGAATGTCTTATATGTCAAATCTAGATCAATTGCACGAGCAAGATGCTTCTTTGCAGGTGTATCATCGACAAGCGAAACAATAGGGTGAAATGACATGCCTATGACATCTGGTGCGAAATGCCATGCCTACGACATCTCATGCTGAGGAAACAGTTTTTATCCAATCAATAAAGTTTTGAACAAGATCACAACCTCCCCTCCTTCTGAAGATTACTGTGATATCCTCTACAGGGAATACAGTATTAATTATTTCACAAATGGATTGACCCCCCTCCCCCGGGAAAAAAATTGCATGCTTAAATTAGGATCTGCCGCCAGCTAAAGAGGTGCCGTGGCACACATATACACTACATATTCTTTCTTTCATGGAACATGTTTGATTTTTCAAAACAGCCAATTTCCTACCGGGGATAATTCAGGCAGATAAATAACTGCGATGCTGTAAACTCATAAATTATACAGCCCTCAAGGTGAACCAACTATCCCTTAAAAAAAGGTGAACCATCTAAGGTAGTCATGACAAGCTTCCGTTCTTATCAGCAATTACAGATAAAAAAAGATTCCTCTTATGAATCTAAAATGGCAAGGCAAGGAATTTGCTAACCTTCTCCCTGTACTTCATGGGAGACGCATTTGACTTGCTTTCCCCATCTGAAAATCCCTCATTCCCAATTTCTCTCACGTAATTTTTGAACTCCAATCCTGATAATTGGGACGAGGAATGCTGCTCTATGTATACTTCATCCTTGCCACCAACCATAACAGAAGTAATAATATGGGTACCGTAAATCTCGATAAAGCTGGGTAGAAGTGGTTTAAGAGCAAATTGTTATATAAGAAAAGAATTATATAGGATAGGAACAATCAGAGCTGGACCCTGATAACAGTGTCAAACAAGACCTGAAACGAAGGTGAAAGGATAGTGCGGGACCTCCGACCTCCCATGTCCTGGTCGTTGAGCCACACAGCAAGAACTAAATGATGGGAAAGGATCGTGCGGGACCTGCCCTGTCCTGGTCGCCGAGGTCGATCTTGCGGTTGAATCCCCTGCACACGCTGAGCCAGGCAGCGAAGAGCACGGCGCCGCTTGGGAGTCATCAGCACAAGCTCGCCGTCCGTCTGCGTCGACTCCTCCGCGTCAGCCTCTGCGGTGGCGAGCTCGTCGGATCCGCGCGTGAGCACGTCTACATCAGGGAAGGGCAGGCGGAGCGTCAGCTCGCCGCGCATCGTCGGGTCCGGGAGGCATCGCAGGCGACAGAGGAAGAGTAGGAGGCGGGACGCTGGGCTGGAGGGCTCCGCGAGGCGGCTGAGGACCGATCTCGTGGGATGTAAGGACAGAGGAAAAAGGGGTGGGGAAGACAGACGGCGGGCGAATGCGGGAGAGCGGCGCGAGGATTTCGAGCGAGGGCGATTACGCCGAGGATGCAACGAGGAGGAATCGATGACACGAGGAGGCGGCATGAGGACTCGGGCGAGGCGGAGGCAGGCCGAGGGAGAGCGAGCGGAGGCAACGGAGAGGTCGCGCGAGGTTGGGGGCGAGGAAAGGCCCTCGAGCCCGGTTTTTTTTTTTTGGAAGGTCCGAAGCACCACGTTACAATTCAGTCCGAATTTTGAGCCGACACGAAGTGAGCTAAGCTGGCCGATGCCATACTGTAGTACGGGTCATGCTGGACTCGAAAATTAGGCACGATGGGCAGCTCGGCCCAGTAAGACACTATAGAACGGGTCGTATCAGACCCGATGACCCAGGGCAGGAGGAAGAAACTTAGCATGAAGGTCACCAACTCACAGAGCATGACTGAATGCACTCAACAGTATGGATGTCACCCCCGTTGTCAACACCTAAGAGAGACCGACAAACGGGAGAAATAGCTGAGAGACGATGCAAAAAGCTGATCTCTCTCACTCATCCCTCTCAATCTCTCTTATCTCTCTCTCACTTGTCTCTCTCAATCCCCCTCTCAATCTCTCTCGCGTGACACACTCACTCTCTTTCTCGTCCATTGCCCACTCTTTCGTCCGTGTTCAGCGCATCCCCTTCGCTCTATGTAACTGCTCAAAAATAAATAAATTTTAGTTCTTTTTCTCATAATATTTGCGTCCACTGCCTCAACTTCATATGTCTCCGGCTCATTTCCTCTCGTTGCAATAGTATAAATGGGCCAAGTCTAGGCTAGTACGACACGAAGCGCAAATGGGTCGTGCCTGAGCTCGCCGAAAACGAGCTAAGCCGACACGGCACGGCACGGCACGTCGGGTACGACGGGCCGTCGCGGCCCAGCACGGTTCAAGCACGATGGGCCCACCTCTAGGAAAGGGGTGCACGGGGCTCGAGGTTAGAGCGAGGCAGGGTTCTGTCGTGCTGGAGGCAAGGGAAATGGATCATGATATGCAATTTTGGAATTCAAGGAGGACTTTTTCGCCAAAAGTGTGACGTGGAGGGCCTTAGGTCGCGACAATCTTTCTAGCATAGGAGATAGTATATTCTTTCATTTTACTTCCTCCCTCCAAGATTATAAAGCACATTTTTCGAATGATCTTATCCACAATTGTAGTGCATATTTCTCTACTACTTCCCATCCCATTGAACCTCATCCCACTAAAGCAGGCAAACACGCCTTTATGCGGCTGAACCCATGCACAAGCATTTCCTCGCATGAAGTGTGTACATGTATCCCAAATTGCCTTCTAGTTCTTTCATATGGTTCCCATCCTCTCTCACCTTCTGCTGGGGTCCACCATAGTATATTGACATAATTTGGCTCCAATTGACATTTGTGCAATATTCATACCTAATAACAATTAAGCACCCTCTATTAGTTAGTATATAACTCTCATGTAAATATAACAAAGACCGGTTAAAGAAAAGATTTACCTGTTAATATTTGATGTGGCTTAGTAATTCTTTTCAATTAATTAAAATATTAAACTAGAAAGTACTGAATATATTATCAATTAATTCTTATAAGATGGTTGATAAGTCTAGGAACGAAGGGACACCTCCGCATGCCAATCCAATAAAACAGCCTATATTCATAGTATCAAAGATGAGCGTTTTCATGATCAAGATGATGACTTTGTAAATCAAGACAAAGAGATTATCCCTTTCCTTCCACCTGATCGTTGGAAGAAGCGAGGACGTCCTTGTTCGACAAGGTATAAGTCTCTATTAGAAGGCCCCATTCGCAAAAAACACGTGTATGTTCCTACTGCAATCAGAAAGGACACTACATAACTAGTATAGTGCCTGTGCTAACGCTACGACGGTAGTACACCCGTTTATCAATTAAATAAGAAGATAAGTATGAATACAACACTTAATAATAAAAGAGAAATTTAGAATTTTAAATGAATTTACAAAGAAAAACGAAATTAGATGGAGGTCGAATGGACGAAAACGGGCTCCCAAAAGATTTTAAATCAAGAAAGAGAGAAAAAAAAGAATTTTCTGATTTTAAATTATTTTTTTTGCAGCTTCCACAGAGAGCACAGCGTGCTCTCTAGGCTTGGCCAGCGCAAGGGGGAGGGAAGGCCAGGGGTGGCCGGCCGGTCGTAGTGGGTCGGCACTGGTGCGGCAAGATCGCCGGCACCGGCGCCTGCGGGGGAGGAGTCACGGTTGTGGTGAGTTTCGTCGGCAAAGATGACGGTGATGGCTTGGGTTACCTCCAAAATCCGGCGATCTTTACAAGAGGGAGCACTTGGGGATTTACGCAATGCGATGGGGTGGAGGAGAGCTCGTTGGCTTTTATAGCCCCGAAACAAGCATATTTATGGAAACCATAATTTGGGATCAAATCAGATTGGAAGGAAATTTTGGCAATAGAGCACGGAAAAATATGGGAAAATATGGAAGGTATGTTGTGGGCCACAGGGATGATTTCGGAAAAATATAGAAAAATAAACTGCGCTTGCCGACCGCTGGATCCGCAAGGAAAAAAAGATAAAAATTAAGCGATTGCTTTCGCCACATTGGTTCCGCGAGAAAAAATTGAAAAAAATTAAGCAGCACTCACAGACCGTTGGTTCCTTAGATAAAAAATGAAAACAAAAATTCAGCGCTTTCCGTGCGCTGAAATTAGGCTCTATGGGGCTAGATCCGTAAAAAAGTCTCAAGAAGGTCATATTCGAAGAAAAAAATACGATCACAATGCCAGTACAATAAAAAATTCAAGTCTTGTTTCCTTGCATGTGGATCCTCCCTGTTTATTTCCTTGTTTGATTCACCCTCCTTCCAAATATGTAGTACGTACAATTTTGGCCAGTAAAAAATTCAAGTCTGGTTTCCTTGCATGCGGATCCTCTTTATTTATTTTCTTGTTTGATTTGCTCTCCTTCCAAATATGTAGGTGGGGGAGGTCTGTTGTGGGCCACAGGGATGATTAGACACACTAAATAATGGCCATCGGATGTGGGTGAGTAAAACTGAGGAAAGATCTGAGACGTTCATTTTGATGAATGCATGTTTCTGAGGACGTTTTGCTGGGTGCACGAACATTGGGTCATCTCTAATGAGGTGCATTATTTAGGGTGGACGTAGGAAAAATTGCTTAAGTGCATTATAAAGGGGTATAGATTGGAGAACTCGTCAAAGGCTTTGATCAGAAAGGTGTGCCAGAAGTGCAAGCGAAAGAGGTCCAATGTAGTCTCTTTATGGCTGCAACTTTAAAAGTTATACGTCGACCATTGTATAAATATAGTACCAGTGCTAACGCTACGACGACAGTACATCTGCTTATCAATTAAATAAAAGATAAGTATGAATATAACACTTAATAATAAATAATCTTGTGATCACATTGTACGTACTACATATTTGGAAGGAGAGCGAATCAAACAAGGAAATAAACATAGAGGATCTGCATGTAAGGAAACCATACTCGAATTACCAAAACTGTATGTACTACATATATGGAAGGAGAGCGAATCAAACAAGGAAATAAACAGGGAGGATCCGCATGACCGAAGGTGTTGCCCTTGATCTCCTCCACGTACCGCGCTCGCCAGCATCGCCTCCGCGAGCACGGCGTCGACAGCCTCCGCCGCCTCCCGCTCTGCGCGAAGGTACGTGTCCATCTCCGGCAGGACGATCGCGCGGCGCAAGCCCCTTGTGTAGTCGGCGCCGGGCGGGTCGAACGCCGCGCGGGCAGCAGTATGTCATCCTGGAAAGCTAGACCAATAATGGCTTCCCTAATTGTTATCCAAATATGAATGCTAACATATAGCACCATTTGTGCGTCCTGATTAAGGCTAATTATTATGAGAATATCTGTTACTTCTCATAGTGTATTTAGGAATAAGTCCTAAAATGAACTTATTCCTTATATTTATCACACGATAATTACATTTCATACACACATTCCTTATATAATATTTTTCGCTAAATAATATTATGGCGGCGGTACGTGAGCGCCTTGTATAGGATGTGGTGCACATACATAAATGGAAGAAAATTAAACGCGCGATTCATGGTACTGACTGGTATGGTAAATATTGAATCGAAATCAAATGGGTTTAGATTTGCAACATAAATTCCATATATATAGTTCAATTGAAATATATATGTGCGGACTCTCCTGTTGTGGGCCACATGAATGAATGAGTTAGACACATTAAACAACGGCCATCGGATGTGGGTGAGTAAAACTGAGGAAAGCTCTGAGACGTTCATTTTGATGAATGCAAGTTTCTGGGGACGTTTTGTTGGGTGCACGAACATTGAACCATCTCTAATGAGGTGCATTATTTAGGGTGGACGTAGGAAAAATTGCTTAGATGTATTATAAAAGGGTATAGAAAAAAAGATAAGCATTGTTACGCAATCCGAATCGTTGTTGTCTCGATCGGACCATCCTGACGGTTAAGGACTTCATATGTTGCCGTTTCTATAGAAACTACGTAGAAATCCTTACTGATGTGCAAGTTACCAGGACACATCCACTTGTGGTCTTGGTGTCTAGTTTTATCATCGTTATTCGGGATTTTCCTTTTCCAGTTTCCAACATAAATTTCCGCTACTGGTTGTGTTCAAACCTATGTATGGACAAAATAAATTTCCTCTACTTGTCCATATAATAATAAATCGCACTTGGTATCGTCTTCTCCATTGCCTACCAAATATGTTCTCACATAAAAATTTTTACTACTTTTCTTTTCATTTGAATCGTCGTGTTCTTGACATGATGAATAATATAGGACTTATATTGCATATATTTCATTTTTAGTTGTATAAAGTTTCATTGGAACAATATAATTACATAGTCAGAACAATTAAATTTTAAACTCGGAACAATTCCATCATAAGCTTGGGTTCAACCATCTTAACAACTAGTATAGTGCCTGTGCTAACGCTACGACGGCAGTACATCCGCTTATCAATTAAATGAGAAGATAAGTATGAATACAACACTTAATAATAAAAGAGAAATTTAGAATTTTAAATGAATTTAGAAAGAAAAACGGAACTAAATGTAGATCGAATGGGCTAAAACGGGCTCCCAAAAGATTTTAAATGAAGAAAGAGAAAGAAAAAAGAATTTTCTGATTTTAAATTATTTTTTTACAGCTTCCACAGAGAACACAGCGTGCTCTCTGGGCTTGGCCAGCGCAAGGGGGAGGGAAGGCCAGGGGTGGCCGGTCGGTCGCAGTGGGTCGGCACTGGTGCGGCGAGATCGCCGGCACCGGCGTCTGCAGGAGAGGAGTCACGATTGCGGTGAATTTTGCTAGGAAAGATGACGGTGATGGCTTGGGTTACCTCCAAAATCCAGCGATCTTTACAAGAGGGAGTACTTGGGGATTTACGCAATGCGATGGGGTGGAGGAGAGCTCGTCGGCTTTTATAGCCCCGAAACAAGCATATTTATGGAAACCATAATTTGGGATTAAATCAGATTTAGAGGAAATTTGGGGAATTAACACCATAGATGGAAAGAGGAGATTTGGTGCGGGATTGATGGAGCTTTCGAGCTTCTTTCTTGCTTTAATGGAGGGAGTGAAGAGAAGAAGCTTCTCTGGTCTGGGCTGCAGCTAGAAGAAGCTACAGGTAAGTTGCCTTCATTTTTTTTAAATATAGAAGGATTTTTGAAAAGATTGCACATTAGGTTAAAAAATTCTAGAAAAATTCTCAAAAAAACTTTCGATTATTTTGTACTTAATAAAATTATTTTCAAAAAAATTTAAATTATAAATTTGCCGAGAGACGCGTGCCGCGAGGTCGCCGACCAAAGAACCTCGCCGGCGTCGGCAAAGTCACCGATGGCGACCGTGGAACCATTGCGGACCTCGTTCTCCCGCGCACGCCCCATCTCCCGATTTCCTTTTCCAAAGACGTAATGTATGGTCCTTTCCTTTTCGGGACGTTTGTTTCCTTTTCCTTGATTCCAAGACGTTTGTTTCCTTTTCCTTATTGATCTTTGGAGGTGAGGAAGGTCATTGTGGGCCACAGGATGATTTCGGAAAAATATAGAAAAATAAAGCTGCGTTCATGAGACATTTGGATCCGCAAGGGAAAAAGATAAAAATTAAGCGATGCTCGTCGGTATTGGTTCCGCGAGAAAAAATTGAAAAAATTAAGCAAAGACTCACAGCATCGTTGGTTCCTTAGATAAAAATAAAAACAAAAATTCAGCGCTCTCGTGCATTTGAAATTAAACTTTATAGGGCTAGATCAGTAGAAAAGTCTCGAGAAGGGTCATATTGAGAAAAAATACGATCAAAATGCGGGACAATAAAAATTCAAGTCTTGTTTCCTTGCATGTGGATCCTCCCTGTTTATTTTCTTGTTTGATTCACCCTCCTTCCAAATATGTAGTACGTACAATTTTGGCCAGTAAAAAATTCAAGTCTGGTTTCCTTACATGCAGATCCTCCTTATTTATTTTCTTGTTTGATTCGCTCTCCTTCCAAATATGTAGGTGGGGGAGGTCTGTTGTGGGCCACAGGGATGATTAGACACACTAAATAATGGCCATCGGATGTGGATGAGTAAAACTGAGAAAAGATCTGAGACGTTCATTTTGATGAATGCAAGTTTCTGAGGACGTTTTGGTGGGTGCACGAACATTAGGCTATCTCTAATAAGGTGTATTATTTAGAGTGGACGTAGAAAAAATTGCTTAGATGTATTATAAAGGGGTATAGATTCGGTTCCACGCTAAGAGCCATTCGAATTAAGCATTCAAACGATTCAACTCAAATAATCCAACAATTCAATTTGACCATCATATAAATTCAACTAAAGTCGGGTGCTATGTTTAAAAGATATGGTCATTCCAAAATTAAAAAAAAAACAAAAAAACAACTCGCATAGGTAGCTATGCCATGATGTAGAGAGCCGCGCACTCTCCATGCTCCCGGGTAGGCGACTGCACAGTAGACAATCCGTGCAACATCTGCATGACAAGTATGCGAAACAAATAATCTAGATTTTTTGAACGACCAAAAATAGCGATTAAAAGGGGTGAATGATCACACAATAAATTTTTCTTCAAAGAATCTAACCAAAACCTTCTAAGATCTTAGAAGAGCGAAAAAATAAAATCTCACAAAAATTAGCTCTGGGGCGGCACTACCACGCTACAAAGGCCGGTAGTGCCTGTGAACGGTAAAAACATGTAAATAAACAGTAAATCATTACGACTTTAAAAACGAAAAACGGTGTATCTTTTGATCGGCTGATTAAAAACCCGCAAAACTTTATATGCACCTTCCTATGGGTGTCAAAAACCTATTCTAACTTTCAATCGTAAGGATTGATGTCAAAGTTCTGACCTTTTCGAATTTACCGTAAGTAGCACCAAAATCGGATCAAAAGCAAAAACTTTGCCCTGAGCTTGCTTGTCAGGTTTTGATGATCAAGATGATCTACCACATGTTACAGCAAACAAGAACTACAAAAAGATTGCCCCCAAACGATCAAGATCAAGATCTACCTTAAATCATTCATTCTCAAGCAAAAATCGGTTTCTTAAAGAAACTTGGATGATCAAGAAGAGGCTTGCCTAGATGATTGGGGGATGATCTACAGAGGATATATCCATTAATCATTCATCCTTGGCAGCACAAGATCAAACAAAAAAGAAACCACAAGAAAAGATCAAGAGTAAAGCAAGGAGAAAATCAAAACTTGAGGACGAATTTTGATTTCATTTCAAATCAAGAGAATGGATTACAGAGCCTCTCACCTGAGGGAAATGCTCCCAAGGAGCACACACACCACATAAGAAAATCAAAATCTGGTGAGAAACCCCAACACTCCTAGTGACTAAGTCTAAGGTGTGAAGTTCTCACCTCCAACTACATCTCCTGATACAGTGGAGGCAACTGTAACATCATGATTTTTTTATTAATTTACTAGGTTATTTGTGTATTTTATGGATTTTTTGAATTTTTTGGAATTTAATTGGAAATTATTTTGTATTTTTGAATTATGCCTGAATATGGATATTATTTTATATATGAAAAGTATAAATAAAATTTTGCCAAAAATATTTTATTTGAGTTCCAAATGTCTCAAAATATTTTTGAGAATTTTTTTTTGATATTTTTGTTGCCTTAATCAAATTATTTTACTTATCAGAATTATTTTAAATTAAAAACCCTAGTAAAATAGTTGAATAGTGATGAGCCGGAACCCCATCAGGCCCAGTCCTGTGCGCGCTCGGCCCGTTCCATTTTTCCCTATGCAGCCCGATACGGTTTGCTTGAGCAATCGTGGTCGTTGGATTGGGCATGTATGGGTGAGATCGGGTGGAAACCCTAACATTTCTTGACCGTCTGATCTTGATGAACAATCGAGATGGTTCGGGTGGGATAAAACCCTAATGTTTATCGGCCATCATATTGGTTTTGTGAGTGGCTCAGATTGCGCTAATGTTTCATGCGATGGAGGTCGTCGTATTGCTGACGCATGTACAGGTATGATTGTGTCTCCCTCGAGAAGCCGCCACCGTAGAGGAACAGGACTTCGTTGCCATGTGGAATAGGGTTTTCGCTCGTGCACACCCGCTGAGGGGTATAAAGTCCGCCGGGTCATCTCTCGAGGATCCCCAAGCTCATGCGCACGTTTTCGTCCGGTTAGATATGCTCGAGGTTTCTTCGTTGTTTCGCAACGGCTCGTCGGAGTTGAGGATCTCGCCGCCATGCTGTTCCGCCGAGAACCTTATCGCCAAGGAGTCTGCGTCAAAGTAAAGCATAGATCCGAGGTCATAGTGTTCAGAGCTTCTAGATACGCACTGTCTCGGTGCGATTTCATCGCTTTTTTGCCATTTTGTCATCGTCGTCCTCTGCACCCGGGGGCTCGCAGCCGTCTTCTCATCGAAGTTCATGGGGTGAAGCCTTCGGGTTCAGCGTGACGTGGCAGCCACCTCGTCTGCCAGGACAGCGCCCCGTCATCTTCCTTGCTTACGTGGACGTCTATGTGGCAGCCGAGTAGTTGCTGCATTATCAACCACGTGGACACTTAGGAGCCCGCCTGTCTGTTCCACTATGTGCCGGGTTCACGGTGGGCTAGATCCAGTCATGGACCGGGTCAATGGCAGGGGCCATGTGTCAGCCCCATAGGTTTTCTGGTTATTTTATTTAGTGTTGTTGTCAGCGATG
Source organism: Otatea glauca (assembly GCA_036346275.1). Lineage (NCBI taxonomy): Eukaryota > Viridiplantae > Streptophyta > Magnoliopsida > Poales > Poaceae > Otatea > Otatea glauca. The sequence goes on along the minus strand of CM070730.1, from coordinate 28,092,748 downwards.
ACGTAATAATCAGGATTTTCCAGTATAAAAGTAATTCAATTAACTCAGTATTTTCCAATTTTCTGATTTTTACGATTTTTGAATCTTTCAAGAGCCCATTCTCTCCCATACGAGGTCCGATTGATGCGATTCAATTTTATAAAAATTTATAAAATTAAGATCTATTTAATGGTGAATTTTATTTGATTTTTGGAGATTGTTTGCTCTCAGTTTTGATGTTTATTTGGTGTTCTCTCTCGATCGTGTAGATGTTGAAATGCTCGGAGCATCCAAGGAGGAATCGTTGACTCAAGACCAAGGTCCAGAGTAAGAATAAGGGCTTTTCTAAGGCAAGTTGTACTTTGATCATGTTGAATCCCAGTTTATAAAATTTCTATATTGTTTTACTTTACCGATGATATTTTATGTGTATAATTGTTCCAAAATAGTTCGTGATCTAGTTAATCTACCAATTGAACTATACCCTACCTTGTCATTTGTATGCCATGATTAATTGTCACCCTAGGATGGTTCATTACTAGTTGGTTAATATTAGAAATCAACATGGGTTAGTTAGATCGTGTTTAGTATGCTTAGCCACGCCACGTACCATACATGTCTTTTGGAATATCAAAAGTTGATCTCGACTAGTAGAATATAGGACATGTTTATGGAATTGGTGTGTGAGGTGTTGTCACACAATGTTGTTGCGTTGTAGTGACGAGGAGGTCACGCAACGATATTGACTTGTTGATGACACGTGGTGTATGGTAATCAACTGGGGTGGTAATCATTTAGATTTGGGAAAGAGACAAGGGGCAGTGTGCCAAGGTGGGCCAGAAGGGCAGAGGGTATGATGAAATCTTGCCCTAGTCATCTTAAGGACTTAACCTTGTAAGCCTTTGACCTAAGTCAAACATGCAACCACATGTTTGGAATGGGATGGACCTAGCTAATTAATTTGCAATGTATTAGCTTTGGTACTACCAGTGGTGGTGTGAGGTTCGACCCAACGATGAACTCACATGGCGCAAGAGGAGGGACCTAAGTGTGGTAACCAGTCCCTTCAGTTTTAAAACCTTAGCGGATAGTTCTGGGTTAAGACAGAGCATTGTAAAAGCTTTGTCATGATATCTCTACGGCACACCAAAGGAAGTGTGCTAATATCGATTGCACAAAGAGATATTCATGTCGTGTGGGTAAAACGCATAACCTCTGAAGAGTGTAAAATCTATTCGGATAACTGTGCTGGCGGTATTGAGCAATGCTCGGGGATTATAGTCAAGGGTTAGATTTTGTAAAATAAAAACTTGGATGGGGAAGGCTAGATGCTGTTGGAAAGTTGAAATATGACTTAGGGCTGGATGCCATATTTACTTGAGAAATATCTGAAAGTTATCATTTACTGTTATTTGTTTTACTGTCTTTTCAATCTACTTATTGTATTCAATTATAAATAGTACTTAATGCAAAATAACCATATTAGCCATTCCATTAGAATAAGTCTTGCATATAGTTATGTTAGAATTGCATTATATGCACAACTTGTTGAGTGCTTTAAGTACTCACCCTTGCCAACAACAACATCACCAATTGAGGAGTCTACATCAGCTCTTGAAGAGGTGTACCAGGAGGAGACGAATGTTTAGGGTGCGAACCTTGTCAGTTGCCTGGGGTATTCTGAGGGATTTATGTACGTTTTCAATCCGCTACAGTTAAATTTATTATTTAGCCTTGCAAACATAGTCATGTAAGTTGACCATAAGGTCATTAAACGAGTATTATTTAATATATGATATATTTTATTAAGTTTCTGTTGTGTATGATTGTGATATTCATCAAGATTGAGCATGTGCGCACTAGCGTGATCTTGGACTAGTGCGATATACACAGAGGGTCCGAATTTGCATATTCGGGTCCCGACAGCAACCCTAACCCTAAACCTGGACACTACAAGTGGATACCATCCTCATTTACACGGGCTAACCCTAAACCCAACACTCTTAACAGGTTTTCCACTCAGACAAACACACTTCTCAAAGCGGCCATTACATTGACGCCAAATCCGCTCTGTGAGCCCGAATTTGCGTCCAACACCACTTTGGCGTGACCTAAACCACTTAGGCCACCGCTGCGGTCTTCCAAACCTCTTCGACCGCCATTATTGGATAAATTATCAATTTGCCCTAATGACAGGTCTTCCTTCTCCACGAAGCATCGCCATGCTTCACACTTTCCACGTGGCCCCAATGACTTCCCGCAAGCCTCTCACGTATTCGGACTCCCTCGAATCGTCCTTGCTTGCAAACGGGCCCAAATCACTTGACCGCCACATGTCCTTTTCCGCTTCACCACGGTGGCACTGGCTTTCTTGACCATTTTGGACCTCAACTCCTCCCTAAGTTAATTACAATAGAGATCAAAACATAAATACATCGTGCAAGGAAACCGCTATATTTTAGTCATCACTACCATATTTGCTCAGTGACAATCAAGTTTCCATTTTACCTTTTTTATCTATTATAAATAAGCACATATGGTTTTTTTATTTATTATAAAGAAGCACTTATACCATACGTAAAAAATTGCATGCATGGAATGTTATTTATATTGTTCTTTCCATTCCTAATGATACGATTAAAACAATTAATGCACATTCCTAATTCACCATGCCACGGCAACAAATCAAGGATCACCGGTTGTAATAATTAATGACGTCTTAACACTACTGCATAATAGGCCATCACAGACGGTTCGTAAAGCTCATCACAATCGGTTTTGTGAAGCGTCTGTAACAAACTGTCAATGATGATAAGAGCTCATCACAGACAATTTGCGAACCATCAGTGAAAATGGTCATTACAAACGGTTCTAAACAGGAACCGTCTGTGATGATCATACATCACAGATGATTCTAAAATGGAACTGTATGTGATTTAAGCCTCATCACACACGGTTTCACTTTAGAACCATCTGTGATGATGCTTATATGACAGACGGTTCCCCTTTAGAACTATCTGTGATGTAATCTCATCATAGACAGTTCCTGTTTAGAACCATCTGTGATGTTGCCTTTCCAATTTTTACATTTTTCTAATTATTGGTTAGCCTTAGGAAATACTAGCCATGCCCTCTGAAATAAAATAGATTACAGAGCATCGTAAGCATATTATTATGACATACATTTAATAAATGAACTCAGATCACATATTACAACGTGCCGCACATCCATTTAAGAAATCAACTCAGATTACACAATACAACGTACAACGCATCCATTTCAGAAATCAACTCAGAATATTAACCAATTGAATTCACAACTACAACTCACAAATTCACAGCACAAGGTTCACAAATTAATCTAAATAGTAACTAACAAATTCACAACTCATCAGGTTAGGCTTGAGTGGCATTCACCTTTTGGATTTACGACCTCACACATCAAGAAGGCACAGAGTTGTCCTCAAATACCTAGCAGGTCAGCCTGTTCCAATGGGAAGAGTAAAGTCTTGCGTGTATATAAATTGATAAGTGTAAACAATTGTTGCAAGATTGACAAACATCTCTGACATTGGTCTTCTGTGCACCAATAAGGAGTTGCATGTTGTGGCAAATGTAGAATCCACATAGGTTAGTGGCCTTTGGCTGCTGGTGGCACTGCCAAAATATAATAGGTTAGTTCTGGAGGTATTATTATAGAGTGCGAAGGATTATTGCGTACTAGCGAATACCGGAAACTTATGAACGTGTTTCAGCTTCGATGGGTCCTTCTTATGTGGCTCTCCACGAGCTTTGTAGACACTGAACAACGCAACGAGTAAATTTGCGTTTGGCGCCAAGTTGTGGGTGCCGCCCTTTTTGGAATCAAGTTAAATTACCCTGTTCTGTCTTGGTATAATTACGAGTAGAACCTAGTGAAACCTACATAGGTATTTCGCCATGGTCATTCAACCTAACTTCGAGCTGCGTATAAACAAATCAACAAGTATAGCAACTAGACAAAGCACTTACCCCGGGTTGTGGGGTAAAAATATGAATTTTTGTCCCATTGAGCCAGTAATACTTTTTCCACATACTCGTGGACGACTTGTAAATTTTCATCCATGGTTTGCTTGGATACCATGTGTGGGTCGAGGAAACCCATCGGTTCTTCCCTTACTTTTGCTTCCATGGTCATATATCTACATATACAAAATCAAGGATCATATATATATGACATTTATCTGTATGACACAATTGTTGACCATGATTGCACACACTTACAATGTCCAGTATCTCATGAGTGAGGCGTCGAGAGCGTTGAGGTTGTAGAGATCGAACAAGTCATTGAAGCCGACCATGAAGAAGCCATCCAAAAATCGGTGTAAGAAATGCTCCTCCTTGAAGCTGACCGAGATACTCGATGCCCGTTGTGCCACCGGCTTGTTGGCTTTTCAATGCACCAATCTTGCAATCTAATGCAGGCTAATGTAAGCGTCTCCTGGCGTTCTTTCGGTACGAACGACTATCCCAGCTTGAATTACCGCGCCAACGGGGCAAACAAAAAGTTATGGGCTAACGTGGTCCCCTGTGATTTTCCCTTGTCGTCGCCTCACCATCTAGCAAATGTCATTTTCACGGGAGACGATTGGGCCCAAATTGCAGTAACGGCCTATGCCTGACGAGACACGGTAGCCGATTTGATGGGCTCCTTCGGTGCATCACGTGGCTTTAGTAGTTCTGGTAGCTTCGGTGCTGCAGGGCGGTCGTCGAAGGAGATGTCTTTCTTGGGCCACTGGAAAAATATGTCAATGGCATACCCTAGTGTGACTATCTCGTCATTTGGGGGCATCTCCAGCGTGACGGCCTTGCAAATTTGATGTACACCATCGACTTGGACCTTCGCATAGCCCGGATCTACCGTGTGATCATGCACCGTTGACCCTAGACCGGATGGATATGCTCGCCTGCAAGCAATCTATAGGGGAACGGAGCCATTCGCAAGCCTCACTTGGAGATTGCACGGCGTGGCCACCTACATAAGGGTACACAATTAGCTAACACGTCCAACAGATCTATCTAAGGAGCATTGCAGACATGTATATTACCCTGGTGTCATCGGGAGGAAATCTGGAGTCATCCACGTCCGTCTCAGGTGTGGACGCGCAGCTGCTCCGACGGTTAGTTGGGCTGAACTGCGTCTTTACTTCTGGGGCTTGCACGTTCCGTGCATACCTCTCCATAGACACCCTTTGCTCTATCCTTTTCTCAAGGCTTCTTTGTTGTGTATCAAACTGTGCTCTCAGCCTTTTCTCAACCCTTTCCTCAATAAGGGCTACTAGCCGTTCCTCGCGCTCGGCTTTGCTTCTCTTCCTACTACGGTATGTGTCAGAGTCTTGTGGGAATCCTATTTTTCAGGGAACGAAAACACCTATGTCTCGCGTGCGACCTGGGTGCTCCTTGTTTCCAAGGCTGTGGAGAGTATATCTTTCTCTCTGTCTAAAGTGATAGAGCCCTGGAAAGATTCGGTACTCAACGCTACCTGCATCCAAGATTCCAACAAGTTATTTCACATATGAAGGTATATATGGTCTTTCTACAAACTATGTAGTTGGATATCTTACCAGGAGTTGGGACACTTCCTCGTCTGCAGGGTTGGCAAAGGACACGCCGCCCGAAGACGTGGGACGTGACCTCGCTCTTACCCAGTTTCGGGCGCACGTATCCAAGATCGAGGCAAATAGCGGCACCTCCTCCTTGTGGATTGCCTCGTCGTCCTCCCTGCTCCATTTCACGACCTTACCCACATACCTAATGGAGCCGAGTCTATGCAGGTGGGTGTTTTTGCCTGCACGGTCTTGTGCGCTATACTTTGACGCACGAATTATTTCAGCGTCTTCATCTTAATAAATCGTTCCCAAACGTCTTCAATGATAAACCTGTACTTTTGGAATGGAGTCATTTCCTTGTTCATGTAATTAGTGACGAGGACGCTTTTGAAGTTCTTCCACGCCTTTCCCGTCACTAGCAATGCATACCGTCGTTGTGCGTGCATAGTGTCTTCTGGGAGCTCGAACGATGTGAAAATTTCTGTCACCAGGCTGTCACGCTCCTCATCTGTTAGCGACTTCCATGATGGATAGGTGATGGGGACCCATTCTCATCCAACAATCCCACACAATGTCTGGAATGCTGCCGCTTCCTTAGGAGGTGTGGTAGGGGTCCCATCCTGTAGATCGACTGCTGTGATGGTATATCATCTCTGGGGCCTTTTACTAAGCCCTCTTGGACCACACCTCGTTTTTTCTATGTTCGGCTTATTAGATCCATTCGGCGATGAAGAATGAGGAGACGTCATCTTCTTTTGAACTAGGTTGTGTTGGATCTTCAAAAATCAGGCAAGTTGGTTAATGAACAATTCACAGACGATCGTAGAAGAGGAATAAAAGTAAATTTAAGAGTATTATTCAAAATAAGGAAATCAACAAGGAGATTATATTTATAAAAAGAATTTTATGTTCAAAACAAGGAAAGAGAAGAGATCATTTTGCTCATTTTTGCCACATGCAAGGTCCCAAAGACTATAAATTATAGCCCCTTTGCATAACATAACGGCATAGATCATGGAGAGAGTGCTCTTAGGTATTGGGTCAAATAATCATAACTAAACTTAAACAATTAACTAAGCAAATAAGGCCTTGAACTCTTGCCTTCCTAAATTATGCTAAGAACCATGAGAAGGTCCCTCAGACAATTAAATTGTCTGGCCCCTTCACGTGCACGGTCCCCAAGACAACAAAATTGTCTGGCCCCTTCACGCGCAAGGTCCCCAAGACAACAAAATTGTCTGGCCTCTTCACGCGCAAGGTCCCCAAGACAATAAAGTTGAGTGGCCCCTTCACATCCATGGTCCCCAAGGCAATAAAATTGTCTGGCTCCTTCATATGCAAGGTCCCCAAGACAACTAATTTTAAAAGCTATTATTGACTAAAAGGTTCTTAAAGTTTAGATTCTTGCATATTCCAAAATGCATGTATTGAATACCATTGACATAGTCTCTTTACATTCAAGATATGCAGTGATAATCATATGAACATCAATCTCATAGTTCAATGCTTTATTTGCTACTGAAATTGTTTAAATCAACTTCTAGAGACCCTAATTACATCATCGAGCATTCAAAAGGTGGGTAAGAAGGGCAAAAGTCAGCACTCAATAGAAAATACATCCAATCAAAATATTCCACAATACACACAACAGGAAATACAATTTTGCAGGCAATGAAACACATCAAAGTACTTCAATAGAAGTGGTTAAGTACTTCAATAGATATGACAAATAAAGCAACACAATGTAAGAAGTAGGAGAATTTAGTAAGGAAACTATTTTACAACTCTGTGTCGATAATCTAGTAAACACTTTCTAAATGTTGGCCTAAAATCCATGTTCTACACACAATATTGGGTATTACAGACTTGATCAGGTAGTGCTATTTGATCAAATTATTTGCTAGCACACATATTGATATTGGAAGTTTCTTTTCATCTTAATGGTACCTTTATTTGTATATCAATGTGCAGCATGGTTTTATATGTGTAAAAAAAACTCATTTGATGACTTTGTTTCTTATTTATTAAAGTTGGCTGTTGTGGGAGAAGCTAGGTGGTTGCACAAGGAAATTGGCTGTTGTGGGAGAAGCTAGGTGGTTGCACAAGGAAATCAACTATCAGAATAAGGAAAGAGGAGAGGTTATGCCATTACTTGGTAATGACATTGGCAGATTCAATCTCTTAGTTTGGGTTGAGTCTTGCTGTGAACACACATATTTTGGGTTGAGTCTTGCTATGAACACTCCTATATTTTGGGTTGAGTCTTGCTGTGAGCCCATATTTTGGGTTGAGTCAATCGACAAGATTTAAACACTAATCAACAAGATTTAAACTCCCATATTTTGGGTTGATTGTTGCTGTGAACACTCACAGCATCAGTGATGCTATTCAAGGCTATAACAACTTCAACTTGAATTATTTCAGTATCAACAATCACTTTTACTAGAAGATTACATTGTAAAATGTTACCATATCAGAGTCCTTGTCATAGAGTGCAGAAAGACAGTAAGTGTTTGTGCACCAGCAGTGTTTTCATAAGAATGAAAGCCAGATAAAAATAAACCATACACAAACATGGAAATGGATTGTGGAACTTAGGTTTTCTGCTTCCTGAGGGAAGTAGAGGCTGGAGGTTATATAGTTTCCTCCTTAATAGGGAAAAAACATGGAAATGGATGGATTGACCCATAGGATGCACCTTATGACGATATCAAGAAAACAACAACTAAAGACTGGACAGTAATAACTTAAAAAAAATGACACCTAAAGCACTGTACAGTAACAACCTACACCTAAAGCACTTTACATATGAAAACTGAATTGATGACAACATCTCTTCATCAAGTTTGCTATTGATAGAAGATACGATACAACACTACTAAAGGAAGAAGGCATATAAAAGCAGAACAATGCTGGAAACAAGTGTATGCATCAGCTTATCTATTTCATAGCAATATACATCTAATGTACATCAAAGCAAAAATCTTCTCTTGGACAGAGTATATTAGAAAAGTTGTATGCATAATAACAATATAAACATGCATATATGACTTTGGTAAGACTAGTATCTAACAATGGTTGTATATATGTGCAATGCTCCTATTCACCTATTGGATCACTAGTACAAATTAATGGATGAAGATTTTTTTGTCGGATAACATAACTTGTCTGAATTCTAAAACAATGCAACATCAAGCATGATTAGTTCCAACTTAGGGATATTTGATCCACCAGTGGCTTAGCTACATGCATCAGCGACCAAATAAATCGGATTCGACCAATTACAATTTCTTTTTATATCTATCTACTTCTAGATTATGGAGTTTCATGGACCAAAGATGTACATATATGAAATAAAGTAAATCACAGATTCTTAACAACCTATATTCTTTCAAATACAAGTAATCTACTACTATGCATCAAATTACAGCTACTAGAAAAAGAGAACATAAAAGCTCTTCCATTGTCACTCCATCAACATGTTAAAGTTAATGCCCCACAACCAAGATGTTAAGGTAGACAGTTAATGCCCCACAACCAAGATGTTAAGGTAGACAGTTAACTCCACACACTCTCATGAACGAAGAAAATCAATTGAACATTTCACTTCAAACACATTGCCATAAATAAAGGTACCATTATGTATCATATCACATTTCCTATCTAAATAAATAATGCTTACAGATATGCACCTCAAGGCCTATGTAACTAGATATTGGACATGAATGTGCGGAGGAATTTTTCTTTATAGACTGGGGCTGCCAATTTCATATAGGCAGTTACAAAGCATTTAGAGTGCAATCATTTCACAAAGAAAAAAAAGGAAGAGAAACAGCACAGGTACAAGTTATCAAATTTGCCAGAGCGTCACAATGTATGATTCATTTTCAGTTGACACTTATGCTATTCAACTAAATAAACATGTTCCCCATCATCAAAACCATCCACAAGAAAATGTCCATCAAGCCAATGTAGTACTTTGTGCATTATTAAAAGTAAAAAAACTCAAGGCGCGAGCTAGGGTTTGGAGATGCACGGGGCGACGGAGGGAGGCCCGGGGGGAGGCACGAGCCGGCGAAGGGAGACCCGGGAGAGGCGCGGGCCGGCGGGGGGAGGATGTCGTGCCTAGGGGAAGTAGGAGCAGGTGCGGACAGAGGTTGCTGGGGCGAAGGGAGGCAGGTGCGGGCATGGGCAGAGGTCGCCAGGTCAGAGGGAGGCGCGGGCTAGGGTTTGGAGGCTCACGGGGAGCCACTAGGGTTTGGAGGCGGGTGAAATTGTGAGTCGGGTGAGGGCGAGGTCACTGTGAGGCCGACGGGTTGCGCTGGATCTTTTGTGCGTGGAACGACTGGAACATAGACGGTTGTAATATTGAACCGTCTATGATACTTTTCATCCTAGACAATTCAAGTTTAGAACCGTCTGTGATGAGTAGCATCACACACGGTTCAATATTACAACCGTCTGTGATGAGTGTGTTTATAATTTACATTTACAGTTTATAGTTTAGGGTTCATAATTTATAGTTTATTGGTGGTATCATGTTAATTTCTTAATTTTTTAATTTTTTTCCCAAGTTAATTTTTTACCCAAGTTAATATTTCTTATGCTAGAATTTCCATCTACTACCAAATTAATTTTTTTACTCAAATTAATTTTTCTACTACCAAATTATAATACATATATCTCATTAATTACAATACATACATCTCATTAATTATAATACATACATTTCATTAATTATAATACATACATATATCTCAAGTATTGTAATTAATTATAATACGTACATATATCTCATGTAGCATAATTAATTATAATACATAGGGGTGAAAACGAAAACAAAATTTCCGACCGTTCTGGAGAAAAACGGAAACGGAAGCCTTTTTTTGGAAACGGAAGTCTTTTTTCGGAAACGAAAACGGAAAATGTCGGTATGGAAACGGAAACGAAATTTTTTTGTCGGAAACGGAAACGAAAACGGGAAAGCCATTTCCGTCAGAAACGGCAACGGAATCGGAAATTCCGTATATGTGAAACCGGAAATTCCGTCGGAAACTTGGCCCATTTGGCCCAAAAAGGAGAATGGAGAATTTCCATTTATTTTCGAATTAAAATAATTTCAGAAATACAAATGGCTTTATAGAAAATACCAAATAGAGTTCAAAAATTCCAAAACAATTCTCAAAAATACTTTGGAATATTTTGAACCTAGGAAAATTATTTATAGCATATTTTTGACTTCATTTTTTATGAATAAATTAATTATATAAATCTAAAAAATAGTAAAATGGCATTTATAAACTCCAAAAAATCCAGGATAAATCTCAGAAAATCATAAATGAACATTGAACAATAATATGCAAATTTTAGGGCATTAAATTTTTATAGTTGGAGGAGCAAGAGGGTGTCAACGATAATGATATGGAGAAGGATATGATGGTTTGATCTGGGGGACAAATAGTGAGCCTTCAACTGACAAACTTGAGAAAAAAACTTTCTAGTGATACCGGTGAACATGACATTGTTCTTGTATCCACCTTTGTGATGGAATGAGTTACATTGTTTTTTTGGTCATGTATATTATGATCATGTATTACGTTCTCGTGGAATTTTTCACTTTCGTTTCCATATCCATTCCGTTCCGTATCCGTTTCGATCATTATTCGTTTTCATATCCGTTTTCGGGGTTTTCGATTCCGTTTCCGTTACCGGTGAAAGATGTGGAAACGAAAATGGAACGACCATTTACTGATTGTTTTCGTTCCGTTTTCATCCCTAATAATACATACACATATCTCATGTAGTATAATTAATTATAATACATACATCTCATTAATTATAATACGTACAACTCATTAATTATAATTAATTGTAATACATACATCTCATTAATTATAATACATACATCTCATTAATTATAATACAGCTACACTTAAAATGAACATGACGACCTCATCATAACTCCACTTTCTTATTCTTTTGTATAAAAATTAGCCCTTCACGATGATTGACACATGTGTAGCTAGCTTCCTCAGGTTGTTCTTCCCAGACCGTGACACCATTACCGATAGGAGGCAACTCGTCAAACTAATTGTATTCTTCCTCATCTACCACATTCTCAACTCCGATAATCCTCCTTTTTCCCTGAAAAATCACGTGGCGCTTCTTGTAGGCTAGGTCAGTTACATAGAAGACTTGAACAACTTGGTTAGCGAGTACAAATGGTTAATCTTGGTATCCGACACGTTCAAGGTCCACAGTAGTGACACCATGCTTGTCAACCTTCACGTGCTGCAGGTGAACCCAACGGTACCAAAATAAGGGGATCTTGAATAGTATGTAGTCGAGCTCCCAAATTTCCTCAATTAACCCATAGTAGGAGCTCATCGTTGACCCAGTGGTATTGAGCGCATCTATGTGAACACCGTTGTTCTGGTTTGTGCTCTTCATATTCTGATTTCTCATGTAAAATGTGTACCAATTTAAGTCGTATCATTTCCATATTACAACTGTAAATATTGGTCCTTTTGCCAACCATGTTAGCGTATCATTTGACGAGCTTCCAATGATGGGTTGTCGCTCCTTCAACCATCTATTGAACTAAATAAATAACATAGCCTTGTGATTGTTTCGTGGACCTTGCTCGGTAAAATACTTCTAATTGCGACAAGGAGAGTCTGTGTTATAAGCACATGGCAATCATGAGACTTCATGCCAATTAAGCTCAAATCTTGCATCGAAACAAGTCTCTTCATGTTAGAGGAGTAACTGGACAGAACTTTCACACCATGCAAGCACCGCACGATTCGATTTCTCGGCCTTGGGCGAGTAATAAGCGAGTTCACGAGACGTTCAGCCTTTATCGGTCTCTTTCGGTGCTAACTCAGGTCTGATGCCCATATCAACCAAGTCAAACCATGCATTGATTCCATCCTATATTTTGCCCTTAATGTTCAATAAGAGACCAATCAAGCTATCACAGACATTCTTCTCTATGTGCATGACATCGATGCAGTACCGAACTTCTAGGTGCTCCTAATAAGCTTCTTCCACATGCTCTCCTCACGGGTCCTCGATTTACATCCCTTTCCAAGCGCAACATCCAAGTTCTTAACCATATCAAGAATGTCTGTCCCACTTAAAGGAATGAGAGGGTATGGAGAACGGACCGCTGCTATCAAATCGTAATTAGAAGTAGTAGATATATATATATATATATATATAACCCAGCTTGCCAAATGGACTTGATCTGCGCATGCATGGATGTAATCTTATGGAGGGTACACTACACATTAAGCCCATAAATAGAATGATTTTACAGCATAAATATATATATATATATATATATATATATACTAGTCATGTGCCCGTGCGTTGCAACGAAAACTCAATTTACGATAAAAAATTTATTTGCAAAGAACACTAACTTTAATTATATTTCAATAGTAGAAAAAGTTTGTTCCTCCGAAGAGATTTGACTATCGAGTTAAATCATCTTCCATCTTAACCGTTCATGTTAGATCCAACGAATCAAGTACTCTGAAGGAGAACGGATAATCGCCACCAACTCTTAATTAGAATTAGTAGAGATATATCAATCCTTACCATTGAAGGAGGAGAAAGTTATTGTCTTCCTCTTGCAGGAAATCTTCTTGCTTCTTGCACGTAGCCTTTCTCTTCTCTTCTCTTCCTGCATGTGTCTCCACTACCGACCGGCCTGTCCTCCTGGAGATGAGAGTGGGTGCCTTCTAATAGGGAGTAGATGAAAGCAGAAGGCAGCGTACGCAAGCGGATGGAAGCTAGGTCTCCCCGACATCTTCGTGATTGGCACGTGATTTGGTTGCATGATTCTTTCTTTTTAATCTATACATTTCTAGATATGATGAGATAAAATTCCCGTATTATGAGATATGGTGAGTATATCATTCTATCCATACAGGACATGATAAGAAAATCCTTCCATTTATAAGATATACATGACATATTCCATAGTAAGAACATGTGAATAGAGATATGCTAAAATAATATTTCTATTAAAAAAAGATATATAAAATCCTTCCATCTAAGATATGATTAAATCATCTTCTATTTCAATCGTTCATGTCAGATCCAACGAATCATATACTCTAGAGGAGAACGGACCACCGCCACCAACTCCTAATTAGAAGTAGTATATATATATGTATATATATATACATATATATCTACTACTTCTAATTACCAGTTGGTGGTGGTGGTTCGTTCTCCACGATTTAAAAGGAAAGTAGTAGTGTATCATATCACGATTTGATAATTGATTGGAAATTGATATCTCTATAGAAGATTACATAAAATTTGAAAGCAAAGTAGTAGTGTATCATATCACGATTTGATAATTAATTAGAAATTGATATCTCTATTGAAGAAAAGGAAAGTAGTAGTATATCATATCACGATTTGATAATTGATTGGAAATTGATATCTCTATAGAAGATTACGTAAAATTTGGACAAAAGAAAAGGAATGTAGTAGTGTATCATACCACAATTTGATAATTGATTACAAATTGATATCTCTGTAGAAGATTATGTAAAATTTGGATAGAAGAAAATAAAATTTTACTTTGTTTGCCTTGAGCCGTGAATCTGTGATGGCGCCATCACAGCACGCAAATCAAGGAAACGTACGTACGTGCCGTGGTCTTATAAGCATGCAACCGAAGCCATCCGCCCCGCCTCGCCTCGCGCATGCAAGAAACAGAGGAAGCCGAGCGAGAACCATGGGCGACACCACGGCTGTCGACGTTGACGCCGCCGCGTGCCCGTCCTCATCCTAACTAACTAACTAACGTCACCTAATCGTGGACGTGGCAGGTACAAAGACGGCTTGTCGGCGCGCGGCTTGGTCAAGACCGATTCGACGACCGTTGTGCTGTCCGGCGGCGGGCCAGACAAGAAGGCGAAGCTCCAGGACGTGGTGCTTGGGTGCACCACCTCGTACGACAGCTAGAGCTTTCAGGCCTCGGGCGTCGTGCTCAGCCTCGGCAACAACAACATCTCCTTCGCGTCCCACGCCGCCGCGCGCATCGGCGGTCGCTTCTCCTACTACCTGGTTGATCACCTCGCCCAGCGCAACGCTACCAGCTACCTCACCTTCGGCCTAGGCCCAGACACGGCCTCCAGCTCCGCCGCCGCGTCATCGTCGCAGACGCCGCTGCTTCTCGACGGCCAGACGAGCCCATTCTACGCCCTGACGGTGGAGGCCATCTCCATCGCCGCTGAGGCCCTCGACATCCGGCGAAGTGTGGAACGTCGAGAGGAAGGGCGGTGCAATACTGGACTCCGGCACGAGCCTGACGATCCTCGCCACCCCGGCGTACAAGGGTGTGGTCTCGCGTTGAGCAAGCAACTCGTCGGTCTGCCGCGGGTGAGCATGGACCCGTTCGACTACTGCTACAACTGGACGGCTGGTGCACCGTCCATCACAAAGCTAACGGTGCAGTTCGCTGGGTCGGCGCAACTGGAACCGCCGACGAAGAGCTACATGATCGACACTACGCCCGGCGTGAAATGCATTGGGCTGCAGGAGGGCGCATGGCCCGGGGTGTCCGTCATCAGCGACATCCTGCAGCAGGAGCACCTCTGGGAGTTCGACCTCCGGAACCGGTGGCTCAGGTTCAGGCAGACGTCATGCACCTAGGGTGTGTTTGGTTGCCTGCATGGGTGCCTAAATCGTATGAGTGGATGCAACTGTATCCGTTAGACAAGTGTTTGGTTTCCTGTTCATCCAGGGCAGGTGGATGCAATTGCATCCACTCATGCAGGATGAAGGAAACACAAAAATTGGGCTTCTCTCTAATGCAGGCCCATGAGATGCATAAACAAGCAACCAAACAACTCAACCTGCATCCACTCATGCAGACCAAGGCTAGCCTGGATAGCTCGTACGGGACAGGCTAGGGTGGTGCAAACAACCAAACACACCCCTAATGATTTCGACGGTGCACGATTGGTTTAGCCATGCAAGTCGTAACGGTGGTGATGGTAATATTGCTGCTTTTTGTAAGGCTCTTGGCCAAGTGTTAATAACGCTATGGAATGATTTCTGGAAAAGAAGAAGAGGCGTTAGTGCAATGGAAAAATGTTCGGAAATAGCTAATTTGATGGTGCGGTTAGGATGTCCACTCGTTATGATAAGTAACAACACTTCATTCCTTTTATCACTTTTTTCCTTACTAAGCGTTATCCCATTCATCCTTCTCTATTTTTAAACTGTCTTTGAAAGTTTTTAAACCGAAATTTTTTAAACTGAAAGTTTTTTTATCGAAACTTTTTATTTGAAAATTTTCAACTTGAAACTTTCTAATTTGATAATTTTCTATTTGAAAAATTTTCAAGCTGAAACTTTCTAATTTGAAAAATTTTCAAGCTGAGTTTGCGAAGCTTTCGACTCTCTCCACGCGTGGGGCAATTCAGTCGGATTTCGTGGTTCTACGTGCACAAGCACAACTACCGATGGCCGTGCCCACGTGGAAGGTGGCTATGGAGCAACACCAGCCAATCGATGCACAGCTGCAGCTCCTCGTCCTCGGCAAGGTTCCCTTTCTGACCCCTCTATGGTTCTTCGATCTGTCTACCACCTGATTATGAAAAGAAGGTGATATATATAGTAAAACGTTATCATCAAATATGATTTTTTTTTCATAATTCTCAGGTTTTTGTATGATTCCGGCCAGGAATAGCGGGATAAGCCTGACAAAGGCTGCCACGGAGCAATGCATAGTCAGGCGTGGCGATGGAGTCGAGAAGGTGTGTAGACCAGGAGGAGTGTAGATAAGTACAGTGGAGAAGACACGATACGGGTCGGACAGAGTTCAGCTGGTTACTTCAACTGAGTCGATGACTTGATATAAGTCAACTCAATGTATTAGATAACATGATTTTTTTTATTCGTAGCAACACACGGCCGTTTTCTTTTATTGCTTGACCTTTATGTTTTGTTATCAACTGTTGTTTTCCGTAGCAATGCACGGGCACTGAACTAGTGTATATATATATATATATATATATATATATATATATATATATATATATATATATAACCCAGCTTGCCAAATGGACTTGATCTGTGCATGGATGTAATCTTATCTTATGGAGGGTACACTACACATTAAGCCCATAAATAGAATGATTTTACAGCATCCACACAATCACAACCGTAACTTCTGCTGCCTTCTCTTTCGTTCAAAGAAAAAATTACAAATATGCCACTTTCTCTTTGCCAAGTACCACTGCCCCTTTGCCTATATATTCACACCTCCATTCTTAACGAAAACATCTCTCCAGTAGTAAAAAAGAGACATACACAATGAGGACTTCCACGGGGAAGTTGCCGATCTTTTTGCTATGTATTTCCCTTTTCGAAGGTTAGTTTTTTTCTAGTTAATTTCTACCCGGTTTTAATGTCAGATGAGTTTCGTTTGTTGGTTTTTCTTTCTCAAGTTTCTCCTTATGGCATATTTGATGATGTGGTGTGTTTTTGTATGAATATATATAATGCTGATGTATACATCTGTTTCTCCTTGATGTATGTATGTATGTATATATGTAGGGTGGATGGTCCAGTCGGTTCCCTATGATCATACAGCGAGCATTGAGGCAAGTGGTTTTTCCTCAAGAACTTTTAGTTGGCATGATATATCACCCGACACAGAAAATAATCTTATCATATAGGACCTAATGTGGCATGTATAGGACTCAGTGCTATAAAATTATTTTCCACCTAACACAAGGCATAGAACCGAGAATATAGATGTGTTTTCGGAAATTGTATTTAGAAGAAATCTAATCTATATTAGCCTCTGAATCTTGAAAACTGAATTTTTTCCCCAACTTTGATATTTTACGCACAACCAAACACGTAACACACTTCTTGAAAAACAAATATACAATTCTTCTAAATGTATGAAAATCGTCAACAATTCAGCATTCATATAGTGTCAGGATCTTATCTTCAAATATAAGAAATTAAATAATAATATGAAATTCAAAACCAGGACATATTTGCAATAGTATGGAGGTACAATGGGCTCGATTGCTGCTGTATAGAGCTTCCGGGACCCAGACAAAAGTTTTCAGTGAATTTTAGGGAACATTTAATATACTAAAACTATAAAGGACTAGTATGCAAATTAGACATAGATCAGCCAAGGACGACTCTTTCCAACCCGTTGCAGTTTGCACAGCGCCTCGGGATCCTTAGTCGTTTCTCTATCCATCAATGGATTAATTACTATCATTTATTATAATATTTCGTGATAATTAATTACTGCAATTAAGCAGAAGGCATGAACAAAGTTCGATTTTGAGCTATTAGATGTGTTGGAAAGTAACACAAACTTGTCAATATTGTTGACTTGTCGTGTCATTCAAGGAAGTAAAGATCACAATGATACCAGTATTTAATTATTGGCTTGGTAAGTTGATTTGTTAGTCTGCCAATTATAAAATGGCATATATCCCATGAGTTTGAGAACAACAAACAATAGAAAAAAGAGAAAAGATGTCAAGTTGTGGCGACGTCAAAAAAAATCTCTATATACTATTGTATTCTTCCTCGTGTTCATGTGTATGTATTCATAATCCATGACTAAAACCAATAAGATAGAGTGGGTTTACAGTTGTAACTTGATTTTCAAAATCAAATAAGTTATGATGGCATGAGCAAATTTAAATCTAATAAATCAATTTTATGCAATTAAGTCCCCCAGTTCAAGCTGATAATTTGAGCCCGTCTTGAAGCCGATCTCGTGCGGTCAAAATTCAAATTACTCGTCTACGTACTAAATTTAGAAATTTGAATAGTAGATAGCAGAATCAACCATAGAATGCATTGAGTTGTCGAAATGAACATATATCTTGTTCCTCTTTTCCTCTTCTACTCCAGTGCTTGCCGAACCCGATGAGGCCTCTGTACAACGGCGGTGTCATCCAGAACAGCGAGTTCAACAGTGGCCTGATGGGCTGGTCGGTGCCCTGGGGCGTAAAGGCCGGCGTGAGCAGCTCGCCGTCCAGCAACAAGTTTGCGGCGGCGTCCAGCAACAACCTTCCGTCGCACAGCGTCTACCAGAAGATCCAGATGCAGACCAACACCCATTACTCCCTCTCAGGTAATGTGATTCTAAGTTTTTTCTTTAATTGCATAAATATTAAAGTATGTATGACGGATAAATGGTAATTACTTACCCATTTGTTTGTTTTAAGATTTATATAATATTGAGGAGATATGTTTCTCAAATTTTAAATAGTGACCACGTATTCTAAACGACGTCTAACAGAGAACCCAGACTATGTGCTTGCATGCAGTTCTGATGTTGTTGTGTCCGTCCATGCAGCATGGTTGCAGGTGTCGGCCGGCACGGCCGAGGTGAAGGCGATCATCAAGGCTCCCAACGGCGCCTACCTCTCCGCCGGCTCCATCGTCGTCAAGTCCGGCTGCTGGAGCATGCTCAAGGGCGGCATGACTGCTTACGCTTCCGGGCCTGCCGAGCTCCTCTTCGAGGTATATATAACGACAAAAAAAACACTCTTCCAAATTCACCCACTCGTATTGAATTTTAGCAACTGCGGTTAACTTTATTCTGTAATTAACATATTCAGGCCGATGCGCCTGTGGGCATCTGGGTGGACAGCGTCTCCCTGCAGCCCTTCTCCTTCGCCGAGTGGAAGGCGCAACGCCGTCTCTCGGCCGACAAGGCCCGCAAGAGCACCGTCAAGGTCGTCGCCCGGGACGCCGACGGCAAGCCGTTGGCGAACGCCACCGTGAACATCGACCTCCTACGGAACGGGTTCCCGTTTGGCAACGCCATGACGAAGGAGATCCTCAACAACCCCGCCTACGAGAAGTGGTTCACGTCACGGTTCACCGTTACCACCTTCGAGAACGAGATGAAGTGGTACAGCACCGAGTGGAGCCAGAACCACGAGGACTACAGTATCCCGGATGCCATGGTACAGCTCTCTGAGAAGTACGGCATCAAGGTTCGAGAATATTCGATCCCGTGACTCCTTTTTGTTTGACGATTATTACCAAGTCTAAACTAAGATAAAACTGCACTAACCAATTGCATCATTTTCTACTCTGAAAACGAAGGTGCGTGGCCACAATGTGTTCTGGGACGACCAGAACACGCAGATGAAGTGGGTGCAGCCGCTGAACCAGGACCAGCTGAAGGCGGTGATGCAGAAGCGGCTCAAGTCCGTCGTGTCGCGTTACGCCGGCAAGGTGATCGCCTGGGACGTGGTCAACGAGAACATCCACTGGAACTTCTTCGAGAGCAGGCTCGGCCCGAACGCGTCGCCACAGATCTACCAGCAGGTGGGGCAGATCAACCGGATGGCAACACTGTTCATGAACGAGTTCAACACGCTGGAGCAGCCCATGGACATGGCCGCGCTGCCCAGCAAGTACATCGCCAAGATGAACCAGATAAGATCCTACCCTGGCAACAGCGGCCTGAAGCTCGGCGTCGGGCTCGAGGGCCACTTCTCCACACCCAACATCCCCTACATGAGGGCCACACTGGACACACTCGCGCAGCTTAAGCTCCCCATTTGGCTCACCGAGGTCGATGTCACCAAAGGCCCCAACCAGGTAAACAAATATATGGTGCAGAAAACTATACGTCTGACTATACGCATTCTCGTTAAGTCCGTCGCATGGCTACTTGTGGGTTGTGGCAATCTAACACCGATATATCTACCACACCCACAGGCGCAGTACTTGGAGGAGGTGCTGAGGGAAGGCTACGGGCACCCGGCCGTGCAGGGCATGGTGATGTGGGCGGCCTGGCACGCCAGCGGCTGCTACGTGATGTGCCTGACGGACAACAGCTTCCATAACCTCCCCGTCGGCAATGTCGTTGACAAGCTCATCGCCGAATGGAAGACGCACCCCAATGCCGCCACGACGGACGAGAACGGCATGGTCGAGCTCGACCTCGTCCACGGCGAGTACAACTTCACGGTGAACCACCCGTCACTCCTGTCACTCGCCGTGCACACTTTGACTGTGGATGCGTCGTCGTCTGCGTTGGAGCACACTATAGACATCAAGGTGTAGGAATCAGACATACACATAATATAAGACAGATGTTTAGGAGTAGTGCTTCTGTATACGCATCACCTCCAAGCACAAGTTGCATATATAAATCTTAATTAATACAAACAAAGATAAACTGCTCTTCCTACAAGAGATCATAGATCTTAAATGGAGTGTGAAAAATGAATGGCTCATCCCAGGAGATTTCAATTTGATCTACCGGGCAAAAGATACAAGCAATGGAAAAATCAACAGGAGAATGATGGCGGCTTTCAAAGCGGCTTTGGACAGGGCGGAGCTCAAAGAGATCTCATTGCATGAGTGAAGATACACATGGACAAACGAAAGACACACACAAACGTCAATCTAGTATATTTAGTACCGCGGAATGGGACATGCTTTTCCCAAACTGTCACCTACAGGCACTCTCTTCTCTCACATCTGACCACTGTCCCTTGCTTCTTCAAGGGGTGGTCACCAGGGAGAGGTTCGCTGGGTTTAGGTTCGAAACGTTCTGCACCAAAATGTTGGATTTCCTCTTGATCGTGCAGCGGGCCTGGGATAAATCAACACACACGCAGAACGAGTTACGCAGGCTGCACATCAAACAGGCTAGAACGGCCAAAGCACTTAAGGCCTGGAGTCGCCAAAGAATAGGGAATCTAAAGCTGCAACATGCAGTGGCAGCTTGACAAGGCGCAGGACAATAGGCAGCTATCTGAAGATGAACACAGGTTCCGAGTCAATCGTGAGGCATACGATCCTTGGCTCGGCTGCCTTGCATAGAGTCCGCATGAGGCAACGATCACGCATGACACTGATCAAAGAGGGAGATGCAAACATAAGATTCTTCCATTTGAAAGTGAATGCACGGAAAAGGAAAAATCACATCCAATCCATCACAATTGATTCGGGGACTCTGCATAACACCCAAGATAAACACTTTTTGCTCCTTAGCTTCTTCACAGACCACTTGGGGAAAAAAGCATCGCGCGAGCACACTCTAAACTATGCTGCGTTAGGAATTCATTCCCACAATCTGACCAGCCTAGAGGAGCCTTTTGACTTACAGGAGGTCAGACAGGTGGTATTTCTTTTTGCCGGCTGAAAAGGCCCCAGGCCCAGATGGATTTATTGTCCTGTTCTACAGGAGCTGTTGGCATATTATCCAGGACAACCTCATGGCAGTGATTCACTAGTTCTCAATGGCCGAAATTTTTGTCTCCTAAACTTGGCGAACATCCTGCTGCTACCAAAAAGAAATGATGCAAGCAAGATTTCAGATTACAAACACATCAGCCTTATTCAGAGTGTTGGCAAGATCTTCTCCAAACTCTTGGCCAATAGACTACACCACAAGGAAAATCGGTTTTTGCAGTGAAATTTTTTGTCACAAAAGACCTAGTTTTCGTCACAAATAAGTGCTAGAGGCGATTTTCAAGTCACAACTAACATAGTAATGATTTTTTGTTCCCCACAAATAATCATGTTCAATAATGATGGTAAAAAATTACCACTATAACTGGAACATTGTGATAGAAGAATTCCCCACATTTTATGAACATTTGTTACCATGAAATTATCACAATTACATTTTGTAAAAGTGACGAATTATGTAGTCACTAATAGTTAATGTCAGTGGTGGTAGTTTTACCACTATTGTCGCTTCTTGTGGTGGAGTTATTTCTCAATGTGATAGTAGTTTATAATAGTAGCCGTAGTAGACTAACAAAGATAGTAATATTTGTCCAAATTTCAAGATAGCCTAATAGCTTCTAAGGTTTCAAAGAAGCCTCCAGGAGCAAGAACCAGTGGCTTTGATGGACTACCTTGGTACTACTGATTCCAGGGTGATCACGATGCAGCATACTGGTCGGCCCCAATCCGAGCTTCAACTCCACTACCACTAAGTTTATTTCCTGCAAGGAGAGCACACAATTAAGGTCCCAAATTCATCATCTGGTTGAATTGCATGGAGGGAAGTTCTTGCTACATAAGCAATTCAGCAACCAATTTCTGCATCGGCATGCTCTTTGCACTTTGTTTCAGAGGTGGTGTAGATGAAAGTCTGCATGCATACCTTTCAATGCATTGAGACACAGGCATTGTTCAGATGACAAGCTAGTAATGAAATATCAGATAATGTTTTTTGGGTTAAGATAAGATTTTTTCATAAGAATTTACACATGCTGGATCAGACAAATGTACCAAAGAATTCAGTGAACTAGCAATTAAATTGCACATCAATTACTACTTCGAAATGTTTTTAAACTAGCTGGCAACAAAATATTACCAAGATCATTCTGCTGCCAACACTCAGTGCTGATTTCACATTGCAGTATTGCATTTGTGACAACTAACAAGGCTACCAGTATCATCACTACCTAATGTTGACCCCCAAAGGTTTGGCCATGTTCTAGAATAGGCTGGGCATTTTTATCAGTCATGCCATAAGCAAAGTTCAGATTATTTCATCGTGAGTGGCCTGATGATACTTGATGCTCAGTTCATTGATTTGTTGAGCACACGTCCAGTTCATGACAACCGTGAAATCACATTCACTGGGCAATATCTTAAGCTTTCAGCTATTCGCATACTTATGCCAGTGACTGCTATCTATATGCATCTCTACTTGCTCACATGTCCGCACCTAAGCAGCAGGCAGATAAGCGGTGGGAATAACTCATCAGAACCACTGCCAATATTGGTGGCAATCAGAAGTGCACCGTTTTCTTCCTCGCTGTGGGCACAATTAAGTGATTTGCCCTAAATCCCACCGATAATCATGGACAACACCACCCGAAATAAATTCACCGGGAAAGGAAAAGAAGAGGGTTTAGGGCAGATCGAGCGACCAAAGGAGAAGAAATTACGCACTTGGATGTTCATGGCCTTGTAAGGCCCCCATTTTCGATAAATTAATATCGAAAATGGATACCATGTGCATACAGTACTAGTCCCATGATCAGTGGCTAGTACGCACAAATACAAATTGATATCACAGTCATACACAACTTTATTATTACAGCGGAAGCAAATACATAACATTCTTACAATACCAAAAGTAAAAGCATAACAGTGGAGACATTCATCTTGTAGTATGCCTTTTATCCCAAAATCCCCACAGGCAACTGACAAGGAGAACCCTAGTAAAATTCATCGTTCACATCCCCGAATCCTGCGTCATAAAAGGTATCGTCGGGGAAATCTGTTTCTTCACCTAAAAATATCAACATGGGCAAGTTGAGTACTTACGTACTCGCAAGACTTTGCAAAACCTATTATATATGCAGGCCATTCCAAGGAAAAGCTCATGGTTGTTTTGCATAAAGCTAAATTGAAATGTAAATACAGAATAATAGATCGTAAAACGAAGTTTAAGTAAAAGCGGCTTAATACTGAAAGTAACTGAATGTAAGCATAAGTAAATATCAAATACCTGGGTATCATAACCATTTCCAAGAATCATTTCTACTGTCACAGCAGAAATTGCCAAGTAACCATTCCTACCAGTCCCAGGTAGAAATCCAGAGTTTTATGAAAATATAAAACAGTTAACTAGTGCTGGCGCACCAAGATTCCCATAACCGCGGGAACGGCTTTTCGAAAAGTTTGACACTCTGCAGAGTTGTACATCTTTACCCACAAGTAATGATCAACCTCTTTTGCCAGGCCAGTAACACACTTCCTTTGGTGTGTTGGCAAGGAGATCATAACTAAACCGTTACATTGTTTAACCCTAACTTTGCACCAGCCCGGTGACATCAAGCCCGTACTATGGTATTTATGTTTGCACAGTCACTGCACAATAATGATTAAGCATGTCCATAGTATGGCATTCACCGTTGTATTAGCAAACGTGACTCCCAACACCTCGGTGTGGGCGCCCCTATGAGCAACCAGTCACTGAAGAGGCTCGTACTACTTCGGCCTACCAATGTGCAAAGCTAGTTTTAAGCAACTTAATCAGTTAGAGCTGTCCCATACCAGCACTTGTGGTTGTACGATAAATTCTTGGGTTTAACGAACACGTAGTTCGGTCCTTAATCCGATACGGGCAATAATCTCCACCCTATACTACGTACAAGTCCCTTGTACACCCGGCTATTGCCAATAATTGCCCGCATCAAAATCATAGTTTTATTTTCATTTTTGATTAAAATACCAACCAAAAAGAAAGGTCATACCCATTGAAAGTCATATCCAACATTTTAAATCGTATCCAAGTTTTATGTTTCTTTAAGCACGGCTAAGCATATCACCAAATGTGATTAACCCAAATTGACATCATGTACTGTCTATGCTATTCTAGGGTTATCAAGGTTCACAAATCCATACCTATCAAGGAAGTTCTATGTGACAATAGGTACGACTACCAATACCCAAAATATAGCAGACTTTAATAAAAGTAAAGTATGCAGTAAAAAAACATTTAATGAAAACATTTATAAAACTGGGATCAATATGATCAAAGGGGGTGCTTGCCTTGTTGATGATCTTCGACGTCAAACTCTCGATCGTCGAACTCACGGTTTAAATCGGGTGCTACACGTCGAATAATAATAACATGGCAATTCCAATAAAATGAAAGGATCAGACATAAGAACCAAATAAAATCAACTGTTTGAATCAACATATTTGTTGTTCATCGATTTACAAGTTCCATGCTTATTTTCTGATTAGGTTCTAATATTAACCAATCTTATTTTCTTGAATAATTCATTTTCATTTTATTTATCATTTTCAGAGACCATTTTTACAGGTTTTACTATTCTGGATTTTCAATTTCTATATTCTGAAATTATTTAAATTGCTATTATGGAGCTACTTTCTTACCCTATATTATACTTTAATGATTTTCCATGGTACACCCTAAGTATTTTTGCATAATCAGGTTCCTAGCAGAGCATGGAATCTAATAAAATTTATTTCATTTAATTTGAAGTTGAATTGCTGAAATTCTATTCACAACATATTTCAAACTCTTTCTTTAAATTTAAACCTGAAATTCAAACAAAGTTCATTTTGAAATATTTTTGTATATTATGAATCTAGATGATTTTAGACGAATTTAGAAATTTATTTCACTTCATTTGATTGGATAGTTCAAAAGATATTCAAGTTTGAATGCATTCGGTTTTGAAAATACAGAAAATCAACATTTTGCCAAAAAGGGAAAGTACGCCTTCACTGTGAAAACGCGCTTTCCGTTTTTGCGCTGCGTCGGACCGAGGCACTGACATGCCGGGCCCATCTGGCAGCGGGTCAAGCGCGCGCAGAGTGGCTGACGCGTGGGCGCCGACCAATGACACGCGAGGTCGATTGGGGCCCTTGTGGCGGCGACTAACGCTTCATAGCGGCGGTGGTGAACCCGATCGGTGACCCGAGACAGGACACGGTTTGCGCGGCTCGCCGGCGGCGAAGCACGGCCGGAGGGGTGGAATGGGTTCCGGATTCTTGCTCAGTGGGTCCGTGCGCATCTATTGGTGGTGGCTCTTCGGCCAGGGGTGGCCGGAGGCGACCTGCCACCGGAGAGGGGCGGCGGAGCCCACGGCTCACCGGCGGCACGGCGAACTAAGGCTTCTCGAGGAAAAAGGGACACTGCAGAGAGCATCAGAGGACCACAGCGATCTCATTTTTGAGTTCGGGCGAGAAAATGAGTAATGGAGGAGAGCTCTCACCGTGCGGCTGCGGCGGCGGAAGGAGGAGCTCGGAGGGGAAGCTCGCCGGGGAAGAAGAGGTAGAATTGAAGCTGCGGGAAGAGAGTAGGGGCTAGTGCGGTGCTTAGGGTGAATTTATTTGAGCAATGGTTCGGCGGATAGCTGGATTGAGCAGTTTCCCCTCTTTCGGGTATTTGGCCGGAGATGAGGAAGAAGAGGGTGGCTGACGGCGTCGAGGCGGTTTGGCTCGGTTTTGTTGGTTCCTGGAGGAAGTACAAGAGCGAGCGATGTCTTTGGCGGGGTTTAAATAGGCTAAAGAGGCGGTTGGCACAGGGTGTAGGCAGAAGAGAAGGCGGCGGCTTGCGCGGGTGATTTCACGACCATTCTGGCGCGGGAGGGAGAGCACGGAGGTCGAGGCGGATGCGGCGTGGTAGGGGCGACGTGCTGGCGTCCTCGGGTGGCGAGTTGTGGCGTGGGTGGCGACAAAACGGAGAGGCGGCGTCGGCTCGGTGAGAGAACGGCGAAGACGCGAGAGAAAAGGGGAAAGAACGGGAGAAAGAACGGGGAAGAAGGGCTGACAAGTGGGGCCAGGCAGTCAGAGAGAGAAGAGGTGGTCGGCTGTTGAGGCAGCTGTCCAGGCGGGCCAACTTGTCGGCGAGACAGGGTTTTAATCTCAGGACAACTCTGGATAGTTTAGGGTAAAATCGGAAGTTTAGGCTAGAATATAAGATCAAAATTGTACAAAACTTTTTACTGAGGTTGGCAAGGTAAATAATATAGTCTATTAAAATTTTTAAATAAATTAGATAAGTAAAAATATTTTTAAAAATCCGACAATTCACTGTTAAAGGTTTTTACTGATTCTGTTTTTCATTTAATCGAAGGGTAAAATCAATTTATTATTTTATGAAACTTTTTTAAAGGATTTATAATAATATTTTGTACTTTTTGTAAAATTTTCATAATTTTATATTTTATATTTTATTTTTAATAATTCTGACACTGCATTTTCCAGCTTTTAAGATTGACTGTTTTGAATTTCTAAAATTACTAAATGAAGAGATAAATTCATGATATTTTTACCAGGGTTGGGTTAAGTTAATATGTCGGCATGGTTAAAAACTCAACTCTGGTTAAGGTAAGAAAAATCCTGAACAAATCTTTTGGTTCAGATTTTCACTTGTCTCCTCATGATTATCTTTGTATTTTATTTTATTTTATTAATTCCAGGACAGAGCAAGTGGCACAAATATGATTCCTAGATTTGTAAGGATTTTACTGACTTTAGGTTTTTACCTTTTGTCTTTTACCATTTTGCTATATTGAGGATTTGGATTTCTTTTAATAGGAAAAAAAACAAAAGAATTTCTTTAATTCAAGAAAAATCAGAAAACACAACAATAAATCATATGGTTACTTTTAATATTATATTTATGATTTTATTGAATTTTGGGTTGTTACAGCCTTCTTGTTGGCCTCAAGCTGGCTCCCTGTAGAACACAAAAGAAATCCAAATAAAATCAGATCAACAGCCCTTGGTCACGAAGATAACCGCCAAATTGACGATTGACAAGATTCGACTCAAAGAAGAAGTGGTGAGAAGGTTAGGGTTACTGACCCTTGGCAGCCTTGTTCTTCTCCATGTTGGTCTCCCTGGCCGTCTTGGACTTCTGGCCATTGTTCCTACGAAAACACTGTCAAAACAATAAGCAAGATAAAAAGGAATACCAAAACATACCAAGCTCCCATCCATTAATTTTCTATCCCTTGCTCGCAATGTAACGAATCAGTGATGCTGCGTTGGTGTAATCCCATGGTCCTCCGAAGGACCCATCTAGCAAAGGAACCCGGTCGTTCAGAGCATTCAGCTCGAACACAATTCTCGCGCTGCAATTGGTAGTAGCACCATCTGATTCAAACAACCCAAATAATCCAGAGGAAATAACATTTTTTTCAGCTTCAGAGACTGCAACTTACCCGGATTTTTGGAAGGCGTTGAGCTCGTCCCATCTACACAGGGAGCAGGCAGCCCTGCGTGAAGCCGTGCATCTCCAACGTGTTCTTAACGAACGGCGTGCACGGCCGCCTTGCATCGCCGGTGCCGTACACCACCTTGTCCTGCAGGGAGCCATCCAGCCGAAGCTTCTACGGCGAGAACGCTGGGAAAAAACTCACCACACTGGCCAAAAAAGAAAGCGTCGCCGGGGAGAGGAAGCCAAGGTGAATCTGTTGCCATAATCAACAATACAAGTGTTTTAGTGTACTAATTTGGCACAGATCATCAGAGAGATAAGTGTGTGAGGAGAAGTACTTGGCGGAGCGGCCGGCGACTTGGAGGTCGCAGGCAAGGGCGATCTCGAACCCCGCGGTGACAGCGAAACCAGTGACAACGCCGAAGATGGGCTTGCGGCAGAGCTGTTGGCCCGGCCATGGTTCACAAAGCCGACGAAAATCGATCGGATTTTACGAAAACCAGGATTGCCAAGCCGGTTCGGTATTAAAAACCGAACGAAAAACCGATTCGATTCAAATTCAAAAAATTTGAACATTTTGAAAAAATTTATGTGACGTAAACCGGTCGAAAATCGGTGAAAACCGCTCGATTTTCGATGAAATCGAGCGAAAATCGCTCAAAAATCGGCTCTAAGGAACATTCACTTGATCTGTCGGTTTTCGACCGGTTTTCGATTTCTTTTGAATTTTTTTCTATTTTTTTAATTTCTTAACTCTTCGGTTTCTAGCAATTTTCGAGCGATTTTCGGCTCGGTTTTTCTGATTTTCGAAATTCGGTTTTCGAACCGGTTTTTCGAAATCGGTTTTGTGAACCCTGGGCCTAGCTTCTCTAGCTACACACACAACACTCGCTCTCCCTGTTTGGTACTCGGAAGAAGCAGCTTACAGTGAAACACAAAGATCACTCGCACACACAAGCACTTTGTTTATTGAATTTTCACTGCACTGCAGACACCAGCACACACCGGTATTTAAACACAAGAGCACGTCCGCTATCTGGCCACAAGACCCGGACAAGGCTAACGGCTGCATGCAAGGCTCACAGTATCACCACTAATCCCGCTTAGACCAAGCAAGTGCCTAGCCAACGCATTATTTTCTCCATGCAGATCTTGACTTCATCAGCAGGCTCACCTACGATTACTCCCATGCACACTTGGTCCAACTGCTCCTGCACTTGCGCTGAACCACACCAGCATGCAGGTCATACGTCCGCAGTCCTGCAACACAACTCGTTGATCTACATGCACGCATATACCGGTACACGCACACTACACAAACACGTCGAGCCACACAACTCGGCCAGCACTCACTCACACATACTGAAATTGTAAAACAACAAGATTAGCTCTAACAAGAGCTCCATCTGGAAGACAGGGTTGCCGGCGCCTTGGGCCTCCCGGAGCGGCAGGAGGCGGCCCTTGGAGAAGAGCTGGTCGGCAGCCACATTGGGTGATTACCGACGGAGAACTCGATAAGGAAAGGAGCAGCTGGGGGAGTTGAATGGGAAAGCATGAGTGAATTTGGGGAAGACGACAAGCGAGGAAAGCGTCCGATGCGGAGTGCTCTCCGTACGTAACAAGCGCAGCATTACCCAATGTTCTCTTAAAAAACTATGAAATTTCTCTTAAAAGTAATAGAATGGCGCTATAATATTATCTCATAGTGTGAAATTGTCACCCCCGATATATCTTGCAACAATATAATATTTTATCACTAATTATGAATAAAACAGTGACAATGTGGGACTTTTCTCACTACAAAATCGTCACTACAAAGGTTTCTTGTGGCATCGCAATGATTTGCCACTAATTATATATGAAAATATGGCAACTTTGCGATTCGCTATAGTAAAGTCCTCACTACTAAGGTTTCTTGTGTTGACTAAGTAGTTCGTCACTATTAAATCGTCACTAATAGGGGTGTGTTGTGATGATATAACATTTTATCACTATTTGTTAATGAAGTAGTGACAACATTGAGATTCATCACTGTAAAGTTGTCACTACTAAAGTTACTTGTGACATCATAACATTTTATCACTATTTTTAATGAAGTAGTGACAACATGATAGCTCGTCACAATAGAATCGTCACTAATATAATATCTTGTGGCAATTCACTATTTGGTCACTAATAATAGATGAAGTAGTGAAGAAATTTCTTTTGGACACTAAAGATCTGGTTAATAGTGACAAAACAGGCTTTCATCACTATGTTTAGTCACAAATATTGTGATTCCTTGTAGTGCTATCACCTATCCTGTAGGACCTTATATCCCAAAACCAGACTGCTTTCATCAATCAGAGATCAATACATGACAACTTTATCTACACAGAGAAGTTAACTAAAAAGTTACATAGGAAACGAATATCTTCGATATTTATCAAGCTCGACATAGTAAAGGCGTTTGACTCCGTTAGTTAGGAGCACTTGTTGGAAATCCTCGAACAGATGGGGTTCGGACAGAGATGGAGAGACTAGGTCTCATTGCTCCTTGCGTCATCCTCCTCCAGGATACTTCTTAAAGAAAGCTCGGGACGTGCGTTCACGCACAGACGTGGTCTCCGCCAGGGGTATCCGCTATCACCTAGCCGCCGAACAAGGCTTGCTCAAACCGATACAGACACAGTTGGAAAAACACCGCATCTCCCTGTATGACGACGACGTAGCCATTTTTGCCAACCTAGACTCGGGGGAATTACATGCAATGAAGGCGATCCTATCTATCTATGGAATAGCTACAGGGTTGCAAACAAACATCCAGAAGAGCGAGATTTACCCAAATTGGTGTTCCAACTTGGATCTTCCTCGTATCCTAGAAGGATTCCTGGCCCAGAGGAGGTCGTTCCCATGCAGGTACCTTGGGCTACCACTACGCCCCACGAAACTAAAACGGTCATATGTGCAACCACTAATTGACAAAGCAGGAGCGAGACTAGCAGGATGGAAAGGGAATATGCTCTCAAGGGCAGTCAAGTTGATATTGGTAGACATGGTGCTTACAGCCCTAGCAATCTATCACCTAACAGTGTTTCCTCTGTCCAAATGTGCAACCAAAAAACTAGACTTAGGAGAAACTTCATTTGGAAGGGTCAACAGCAATGCAAAGGTGGTCATTGTCTCATAAACTGGGCAAAGGTCTGTAGGCCAAAGAGCCTAGGTGGGTTGGGAATTAAGGACTTCGACAGGTTTGGTCGAGCCCTACGAGTTCGGTGGCTTTGGTATGAATGGAAAAACCAGGAAAGGCCTTGGGTTGGCATGGAGCTACCTTGTGATGACATCGACCAAAGCCTCTTTAATGCAAGCACTAGGATCGTTTTAGGTAACGACCATAGGGCAAAATTCTGGACCTCCAATTGGCTGGACGGAATGTCTCCAAAAGTCATGGCTCTGCATTGCTTCCCTTTAGTGCATAGAAAAGGAAGAACCGTCTACGAAGAATTAAACAAAGATCGAGGGCTCTCTTCGCTTCGGAGAATAACGACTCGCACTCAGTTGGATGAGTTCATCCTCTTGTGGCAGGCCATCCAGCGCATCACATTACAGCCACAAATATAGGATGTCATTACTTGGAGATGGACAACACAGGGGGAATTCTCCACAAAATCAGCCTACTAGGTGCAGTTCAATGCAGCGAGCCCAGACCACATGTACAATATTATCTGGAGAGCTAACATCATAAATAGGTGTAAATTCTTCATGTGGCTCTTCATTCAGGATAGAATCTTGACGGTAGACAGGTTAACTGCTAGAGGCTAGCCAAATAGTGCATGTGTCCAATGTGTGGTTCAAACCCAGAAACGGCGACACATTTGATATTGTTCTGCCCGTTTGCAAGACAGACGTGATCCAAGGTTTTCTCGTGGTTGCACTTGACCACGCTCCCACCGATGACTGGATCGGCTGCCAGTACATGGTGGGAAGCCGTCCGTTCTTGCTTCCCAAAGCAGCATCAGAAAGAGGTTGATGGAGTTCTTGTCTACGCCTTTTGGAACCTTTGGAAGGAAAGAAACAGTAGAATCTTTAACAGGGCTTATCACACCGTGCAGGACGTTTTCGACCTAATCACTCAGGATGTTTGCAACTGTCATTTGGCTTTGCTGCTCATAGTCACCTTCATCATAACCACAAGCAAAGAACTCGTAGTCACCTTCTGCTTATGCGTACTCCTTTGTGGAAAGTTGGAATTTTGCAAGGGCGAGTACAAAATGTACTCCACAAGTCTTGGAAACATAATGCATGATAAATATATGCAAGGCTAAACAATTGAGGCTTAATATGACTCATTTAGCATAAAGCAATGTTTAACTTTAAATACAACTAGTAATTTCATAAAGCATTATTTAACCAAATGTAGTTGCAATAATTGAATTTAATATGACAACTAAAACAAGTTCCATCCACCTATCTGGCTCCAACTACCAAACCATAACCAGAGAGTTCTAATCACTCACAGATTCCCAAACCATAACCTAAGAGTTCTATCACTAAGGATTCCTAAATCACCATTTTTATTTAAAACAAAACCAAAAATTCTACAATGTGAAAGCGTATCTTGCCCGCCCTTGATCGTGGACATGGCTACTTAAGCAGTTTTAACTTTGTAGAGTGGTACAGCTTAACTCACAAGATATGATCATCTCTTGTTGCCAAGCTATTAATACACTTTCTTTGGTGTGTGGGCAGAGAGATCATGATAAAACCTTTACAATGTACAACCCTGCTATTAACCTCGCCCACTAAGGTTTCACAGCTGAATGGTTCCATCCACCCAGTCAGAAGCCCCTCTTGCGCCCTGTGGGAAAACCTGTCTCCATCCGACACCCACATTCCACTAACTGGCGAAACCAATAACGAGACGTACAAATTAATTAGCCAGGTCGTACCCATATATACTTGTGGTTGTACGGTGGTGCTCGGTCCAAAGTAACACACGCTTCAATCCTTAATTGACTAGGGCGAAACAATCACTTTACAAGGTCTCGTG
This sequence comes from Otatea glauca, assembly GCA_036346275.1. Classification (NCBI taxonomy): domain Eukaryota; kingdom Viridiplantae; phylum Streptophyta; class Magnoliopsida; order Poales; family Poaceae; genus Otatea; species Otatea glauca. The sequence goes on along the minus strand of CM070730.1, from coordinate 28,059,441 downwards.
CTTCCTGCACCCACCAAACATTCCATCCGCCCTCGGTTTAAACTATTTTTCCATTTTATTTCATTTAAATAACAACAACAATACCTATTGTTGCAACTTCACAAATGAGTTTAAACAATGTTTTGAAATTATTCCCATAATGGTATAATATCGAAACGTGTAAGCTGGACTAAGCAATTCTACCATTCTATGCTACTCTACTAACCATCATTAAATAATATAGATAATACCAGCTAGGGTGACAAAGGTATAAAATGATCAATGCCAATGATGTCATAAAAATTCTGGAATTTAACTAATCGCTATGACTGAATTTAAAATACATTGCATAAAAGTAAGCATGCAATAATTTAAAAACAGCATAGGCATTTTATAAATTTGGGATCAACATGGTCAAGAAAGACTTGCCTTCACTACCCCTTGCTGGTTCTACCTCTGGCTGTTGAGTTGATGGAGCTTCAGCGACAACATCTACACATGAAACGAGAACAAATCAATAGAAGAAATATAAACAAAATTGAAAAATTGAAAAAAATGGTACTAGAAGGTAGAGCTTGAATTTAAATGAATTTAAAAATTTGAATCACTGAAATCAGAGCTTAAACGGAGGAGAACGTGCTCTCAAAAGATTATCGGATCAAGAAAATCAAAGAAATTGAAAAAGGAGATAGGGTGAGTAGTGCTTACCACATGGCACCCTGTGATTGGTTGGATTTTTCTAGAATTTCTGGAAAAGGAAAAACAAAAAGAAATTTCACCAACACGTGGAGCCCACGTGTTAGTGGCTCGGTTCACGATGAACCGAGTTCACTGAGAGGGAAGGGCATTGACGTGGCAAGGCTTTCCAAGGTGGACTAACACGCAGCAGCTCGAGGTTGACGTGGCATCCACGTGTGCAACTAGGGCTGGCGTGGCCCAGCGCGTGGCATCCACGTGTGTGACTAGGGCTAGCGTGGCCTAGCGCGCGGTGCCAGCGTGAAGCGGCCGACTCGTCAGATGCGGCGCCGAGGTGGCGGCGACATGGCTGGCGCGTGGCACTGATGCGAAGCCACAGAGGATCAGCCGTCTCGGTGCTTCCCGAAGCAAAGGAAGACGAAGCGACCAAGCACCAATACGCGACGAAACGGCTCGGGACTTGGGGCAAAAGGTCGCAACAGACGCAAGGAACTCGGTGGGACTATCGGTAGTGGTGGAGGCTCACCGAAGACTGAGATTGGCAGTGAGATTGCTTCAAGGCACCGCGACGCTAGGGTTTAACTGCGGGCAACAATTTTGTGCGGTGAAACTCGGTAAACAAGAGAGGAGTGGGTGTGGGGCGTTAAATAGGCTCGTGCGTCGAGGAGTTCGGCCCTGATTCGGCGCGAACGATCGTGGAAATCGCGGTGGTGGTTGCGGAGTCGAGCGGCAAAGGGAGAGTCCAGCTCGGGACGATGAGGCAGATGCCGATAGGTGGGACCCAGCTATCGACGGCTCGGGCGCACAGGCGGGCCAGGCCGACGGACTGGGTAAAGGGAGAACTGGAGGTGGGCCGGCACAATAGGGAAAGACGCTGAGCCGATGCAGGAAGGGAGCGAGCCGGAGAAGACAGGGTGGCTGGCCTGGAAACAGCGCGGAATAGGAGTGGGCAACAGGGAAGGTGGCCCACACAAACTTTTGAGATTAAAAACGATTTTTCCAATAAAGAAATCTCATAAAATGAAAAAGGCTAAAATAAATAGCAATTAATTACGAAAAAATTCTAGAAAACTCTCAAAAATATTTTTAAGCATTTAGAACCAAGATAAATTATTTTAAAATGATTTAAACTTATGAAATTTGATTAAATTGATTTGCTTGCACTAAAAAGCAATTTTAAATTCTCCAAAATTTTGGAAAATGAGAAAAATTGTAATGGCTCAAAAACATAATGTTACACTAGCTATGAAGGATCAGAAATGATGATCAGAGGGGCGTGAATGATCAAAAAACAAAATTTCCCCCTAAAAGGATCAACCAAAGCCTCACTAGGTCAAATAAGCACGGAAGAACAAATTTTCAAACAATTTCACCTCTGAGCTGCTCTATTGGTGTTAAATGGGTGGTAGTGCTAGAATGAACAGTACTAGTGTCACTACTATGCTACAATACCCACCGGTAGTTCTGATGAACAGTAGCAAAAGTCAAATGAACAGTAAATCGCACTTAAAAACGGTGTATCTTTTGATTGGCTGATCGAAACCCGCGAAACTTTGTATGCACCTTCCTATGAGTGTCAGGAACCTATTCCAACCTTCAATTGCAAATATTAACGTCAAAGTTTTGACCTTTTTCTAATTTACCAAATGTTGCACCAAAACCGGGTCAAATACAAAAACTTTGCCATGAGCTTGCTCGTAGGGATTTGATGTTCAAGATGGACCTAGATGGTCTCCCACATATCACAGCAAGCAAAAATCCTAAAGAGATTGCCCTCAAACGTGCAAGATCACGATCTACCTTAAAGTCTTCCTTCTAAAGCAAAAACCCAGTTTCTTGAGAAATATCTTGATGATCACGAGAGAGTTTGCCTAGATGATTGGGTGATGATCTCTAGAGTATACATACATCAATCACTCATCCTTGGCAACACAAGATCAAGAGAAAAAGAAACCAACAAGAAAGATCAAGAATCAATAAGGAGGAAGATCAAGAACAAAAGCCAAATCTTGAGCACGAAATTAATCTTTATTTCAGAGTATGTGGATGGATTAAAAAGCCTCTCACTTGAGGGCAAAGCTCTCAAGGAGCACTCACATACCCACATAAGAACAACACAATCTTGTGAAAACTCTAAACCTCATAATGTCTTATTCTAAGGCTTGAGGCCTCTCCTCCCCCTACATCTCTTTATATAGTGGAGGAAATCCTAACCCTAAACCTGGACATTAGAGTGGATACCATCCACTTCTTACATGGGCTAACCCGAAACCCAACACTCTTAACGGGTTTTTCACTCACACAAACACATTTCTCAAAACGGTCATTACATTGACGCCAAATCGATTCCGTGAGCCTGAATTTGCGTCTAACTCCACTTTGGCATGACCTAAACCACTTAGGCCACTGCCGCGGTTTTCCAAACCGTCTCGACCGTCGATATTGGATAAATTACCAATTTGCCCAATGACCAGTCTTTCTTCTCCTCAAAGCATCGCCATGCTTCGCGCTTTTCATGTGGCCCCAATGACTTCCCACCAAGCCTCTCACACATCCGAACTCCCCCGAACCATCCTAGCTTACAAGTGGGCCCAAGTCACTTGGCGCACCATGTGTCCTTGTCAGCTTCACCATGGTGGCACCGATTTCCTTGACCGTTTTGGACCTCAATTCCTTGCTGAGCATAGTCCCAATTCATGCCATTGCCCGCCATGTCCATCACCAATGCTTCATGCTCTGGTTTCTTGTCTTCCTGGCTTGCAACCACTTTCCGGCCCTAGTCATCTTCTGGCGTCCCTTGACCATTCTGGACCTCAGCTCTCCTAGCCTAGTTCCGATCTCGCCTTCACCTCACCATGACTAGCCCCAGAGTACTGCAACCAACACAGATAAGAAACACATTACATAACACTGTTCACAATAATATACATTAATCAACAATTAATACAAACATTAAGCTCAAGTCATAGTAAAGTCAGCACTACCACCACTAGGGCCGGTAGTACCGTACCCCGGCAACTACCGCTCCTGATTGGCCGGTAGTACCACTCGCACTTATCAGCCCCGAGAGAATCCTCTCTAGAAAATAACTATCGCCACTTGAGGTCGGTAGTACCGCACCCCTAATACTACCACTCCCAGATGGCCAGTATTGCCACATATGTCTAACCCTAGAGAAAACACCATTCTGTAAAAAGACTACCGCTCCCAAGGTCAGTAGCTTTCGCAGGGCCGGCACACTACACTGAAAAAGGTCATCAGTGGCGGTTCATAACTGCCATCAGTGGCGGTTATTGAACCGCCACAGATATAGTGCCACTGATAATCGAGGATTATCAGTGGCGGTTTTCTAACCGCCACAGATAAGTGTTATCTGTGACGGTTCTACACACTAACCGCCACAGATAACAATACTATCTGTGGCGGTTCTATCCACCAACCGCCACAGATAACTATACTATACGTGGCGGTTCTATCAACCAACCGCCACGAGATAACTACACTATCGTGGCGGTTCTTTCCTACAACCGCCACAGATAACTATATTATCGTGGCGGTTCTATACACCAACCGCCACAGATAACTATATTATACGTGGCGGTTCTATCCACCAACCGCCACAGATAATACGACCGAAAAAAATAAAAAGCGCATTTTGGGCTAGCCTCAGTCTTTGCTAGCCATGCCCTCTCGAAACATATAATACATCAATCACAGATTTTGCATATACAATGTACAACAATCACAGATTTCGCATATACACAACTACAATATAATACATCAATCACAATTGCAATTTTGCATATACACAATTATAATGTACAACAATCACAGATTTTGCATATACACAACTACAATATAATACATCAATCACAATTACATATAATACATCAATCACAATTACAATCACAGATTTTGCATATACACAATTACAATGTACAATTAAAGTGTCTCATGCATGAGGCGCTCGATCATGGTGATGGTGTAGGGCATGCCTCCCGCTGGACCTGCTCCCTTCTCTAGTTCAGTCATCTTTGCATCAATATTTCTCAGAGTATGTAAATGAAGTCATTATATATCATACTATGGAACGCTAAATAGATCACTTTTGTTGTATCACAAATCTAGCCGATCCATTGCCGTCTTATTCCATGGGAATGCCGTGGCATCCTCCAGATGTTGTACATGCATTAGCTAGTTTATAGTCCCTCTATTTTTGAATATGTGACATTCTATTTTTCAATTTTTATTCCTAAATACATATCGTTCTACAATTTTGATCCTACTTTTTACTATTTTTCCTTCTATAATCTCCATTTAGCTATTTTTAATGGCATTTACTATCATACATTAGAGTAAAACACACCATCTAAAAATATAAGGACCATGTAATCAAATCTCTTATGAATGGACGGTAAAGATGCAAAAGGAAACTTCGGCAACTAAATCAAGCAATCAAATAAACCTGCTGTAATGGTGCAGTTTTGAAATGAGCTCTTTCCGTATTCATCCATCACCCACGTCTATAAAAGCTCTACTAGCCATCATGAAAGGGCACGAAGAAAAGCAATAAAGGGAGCGCTCCTCGTCTAGAGCGCACGCACACACACACACCACCCATCAACACACACACACGCACGGGAGAAGGGCAACAACACAAGCGCAGATCAATCACAACTTCTTAAATCAAATGACAGAAATTAGAACATGTGCAAGCCATGCCATCCAATACTAAACTTGACATTCAATGAAACATCAATTTACACACCGTAAGAAAAAATTAACTAGTTTTGTGAACTATAAGCCTACGAGTCTTCACTTTGTTGGTAGGGGCCTCTGGAGGTGGCGGATGAGTATGGAAGACTTCATCATTATTATCTAGGTCATGAAACTCGCCGTTCTTGTTGATTACTTCCTTCATGATGAAGTAGGCGAGCTGTCCACGAATGCCTAGGATTTCATTTGGAACCGATCCTCCGTAGGCAACTTCAAACGCTATAGATAGAAAAAGTTTGTCTTAAGAGCTTATATAGAGAATGAGATGTGCAAATCAATGTGTGATGTTATCGTGACAAACCTCTACGTCATTGTTTACTATTGTAGAGCCTAAGATTTCGCGCATGTATTGGCACGAAGTACCCACATAAATTTGTTCTGGCGGTGCTTGTGGCATCGCAAAAATTGAATAAACTTATACGACATTGAAGGAGTTATTGACTTGAGGTGCGATATAGGAAAATTGTTTTTGTGCGCACGGAAATTTAGTACGGATTGTTAGTGATTTATGGAAAGGACGGTGTCTTGAGCACTTTTACAATATGCTTTGAAGGCCCTATTCACTAGACTTGTCATATCTTTGTAGTCTTTTGGATCTTTATCCCATGGGTCCAAGATCGACATCTTGCTTTTATCCGGAGTAATTACTACGAGAATCCGATGGAAACTACATACACATGTATGATGCCGTAGTCATTAGTCCTAACCTGAGCAAAGAACGAGATCAACAAGTAGTTCAACTAGCTAGTGAGCCACTTACTTGAAATTGTACGGTAAAAGTATGAACTCCTTGTCTTGGAGTTTGATGAGAGCGTTATATCGTAGTCCTCGACCTCCTTTGGTACTCTTTGGACTTCGGTGGCAAACCGTTCCGGATCGAGGAACGCCATCGCCCTTTGGTTCTTTTAGTTCGATCAACTCGTATCTACATAACAAATGATTTAGACATCACATTTATCGGTATTACATGAATGTAGACAATGATTTTTATATTGGACACTTACGGTGACCGACATCTCATAAGAGACACGTCGAGGGCATCTTGATAGTACATGTTGTGCAAGTCATTGAATTCTATCATGAAGCGGCCAGTCCCTCATGGTGGAAATGTTCCTCTCTAAAATGGCGGTGATCACCTTCGGAGTACATGTTGGTTCGATCGCTCCATATACCATTCATGTAATCGCCTTTAGCCTTTGTTAGACTATGAAGCTTGAAGGGGTGACAAACGGCTTCCCAATTCGTATTTGATCTTTCTTGACTTGTCCTTTGGATACCGCTTTACCCTTCATTTTCTCGCACACAACATCATACTCTGCTTTGGCTTTTGACCGACTACGATATGGCTTGTCTATTACGCCTTGCCTTGAGAGGAGGGTTTTAAGTCGGTCAAGCTGAAGTTGTCGCACTAACTTTTGTACTGCTGATGTGTTGGTGACGATCGTGCGAGGTTCTTGTAGGACAGTAGGAAGGTTCATTGCAGAGAGGCCGCAGGTTCACTGCGGGAGAGGTGGCGAGGTCACCTCGGGAGGGGTGGCGAGTTCACCTCGGGAGGAACAGCACTTCATGAAGGTCCAAGGTGATGTCACGTTTGCGCCCATGGATGAATGAGTGGGCGGCACTTCCTAGAGTTGTAACCTCGTCGTTCGGGGCATTTCTAGCCCGAGGTTGGCAAGCGGGGATTAACCGTGTCCACCGGACCTTTGCATATCCGGCGCTATCGCGAGTTGTGCAATACACCTCCTTCTTGGCATGGGTACGCTATGCATGCATCACTGAATGAATATGTTCATGACGGGCAAAGTGAGCCGCACGGTGTGGGGTCATGTATGTCGTCCACGGGATAATGACCCATGTCTGTTCTACAAGTGGGGCGGATGCTTAGCTAACTGCGATAATTCGGAGGGTGGTCGTAACAATATTCGTTGCTTGCATCGCTCATGGCTTGTTGTACTTGTCGTTGTACTTGTTGTTCTATTGTGCCTTGTAATTCTCGAAGCATCTTTTCCTTCATCATTTCTATTTCGACAAACGCTTCTCTAGCTCTCTTTCGACTCTTGTAAGTGTGAAGGTGCTCGGGAATCTGTCTTCCACGGAACCTTAACCCGACACCTCGTGTCCGTCCGGATGCTCCTTGTTTCCCGAGGCACGTGTTAGTTCGTCGCTCTCCCTATCTGGTTGGAATGTTCCTTGAGAAGACTCGACGTACAGCTCCTGGACCCTTTGCGACATTGCTTCGTCATCGCTATTTCGAAGGATAAGCCCCACCGGACGTGACACTTGCCCTCGCTAGCACGTAGTGCTTGACTCGATCCGTAGTCCGCCAATTGACTTGTACCGGTCATTGTAATGATTCTCGCTTCTGCCTCTCCCATTGAGGATTTTACGGCGTACCCACCCGTACCAAGTCTGTGTGGATGGATGTTCCTTCTTCCGATGTTTATGTGATCCTCACTGGACTTCTTTGCTGCTTCACTTTGCTTCATCGACACGAAATCATCCCAATATGGTTCTAAGTTTGGGTAGTCCCCGATGGCCGATCGGTTTTTCTTCACATAAGTAGTATTCAGCCTGGCCTTGAAGTTCCTCCATGCCGCATCCATGGTCATCAACGCATCCCGACGCACGCGGTGTTCATCTTCTTCGGGGAATTCGAAGGTTTGTTTGAGCTCCGTCCATAGATCCGTTTTGATGGTCTCGGGCACTTTGTGCCAATCCAAAAAGGTGATTGGCACTCTCTCCTGCGATATACCCGCAGGTTATTCGTACTTTGCTACTGAACTTTGGCGGTGCAATAGGGGCCCCACCACGAGACCTCCGAGATGGTATACCAGCCTTGGGCTTCTTATTTCTTCCTCGGCCACGAGGTCTTGCCACGGTATGTCAAAGATCGGCGGCAGCGGTGGTTGAGTGGAGGTTGAGGAAACTGCTAGGGCTAGGGCTCGGGCTCGGGGTGGATTGCTCCTCCATATCGACCTTGGATGTGCGAATCGAAAGAGGTAAAGTATGGAACCATTACAATTTGGCGGTCATTTGGGTTAAGTGCGGAAGTTTAACTCGTCAAGGACCCTCGTCCACCGATGGCACATCACTAACGCAAAGCGGACTAGCACCAAACGCATGCAGATTCTACTAAATCTAACTAGTAAGTACTAAGTACTAGTAGAGTTGGTTGTGGCTTACTGATGGAATCAACTCACCGCTTCCTCGGACAGAGACGTGCAAATAATAGTTACCGCCACAAAGCTAGCCGTTCGTCAAGTCCTTGAAAAGTCTTGGGCCATTTTGTGTGGCGACAAATAGCTAGCCTCAAAAACTTTCAACACAATCTCTAGCTCATGACTAATGGTAACTCCTCTGGTTTTGCTCTTGGTGTCATTTGTTTTGGTAGAGATGAATGCCAACGAAAGGATGCAAAACCTACAGGAGTAGGTTCACTGAAGCCGATGGTGTGGATGATGGTCACTTGCTTACACCAAGCTCGGCTCATGAGTCATGAGTCGTCATGGCAGCCGGCGATCTTATCCATCCTTACCTACCAACGCTGGATTCACCTACTTATATACTCGAGTCATGTAGTACTTGCTACCTAATTAGTCATGTTAATTTTATAATGATCATTGCCATTTTTGCCGCCCAAACTAAAGAACCACATCGAAGCGGATCAACAAGTGACATGCAAGTACACTCAACAGATCAAGATAGTGCACTCGTGGATTTGGACACGCCAACCGCTAATACTCCATGGTTTTCTTTGGACATTGATGCACATCTACCCATTACTAATGTAAAATACCTTGAGCGTGGCGGCGTCTCGGCGCGTCGGGCGCGTCCGGCGGAGTAGAAGGCGGCGTCGGGGTGGCGTCCCGGCGAGTAGGAACGGCATCGCATGGCGGGCGTCGAGCGCGGCGCGGGCGTCGGCGGCGTCGGGCTCGGTGAGAAGAGTGAAGCGGCGGAGTTTGTGAGAAGAGTGAAGCGGCGGAGTCTAAGGGTTTAGAACAGCGGTGCGGCGACATTTCATATGTGGGTTATCGTGGCGGTTCTTAACAAGAACCGCCATCGATACTATCTGTGGCGATTATTTATACGAACCGCGGTGATATATTAATCTGTGGCGGTTCTTAATAAGAACCGCCATCGATACATATATTATCTGTGGCGGTTCTTTATACGAACCGCCATCGATAAATATCTGTGGCGGTTCTTCACAAGAACCGCCATCAAACATATATATATCGTGGCGGTTCTTTATACGAACCGCCATCGATAAAGTTATCTAACATAAATGTAATGGATTTGAAGAACCGCGGTTAATCAAGCTTATATATTAAATATCGCTCATGACTCACAAACATTTCGTTGCTCGGTTGGTTAGAGCGTCACCGCATATATTTGGTCTCGGTTCGACTCCATCTCGCGCAATACATTATATTATATATATTCAATGTTTGTTAATTGACATATATTGTAGTCCTATTTACATGGAAAATCCAGTTTGTTTTGCGTAAATGGGCCCAAACTTCTTTTTTTTTGCAAAAGGGCCTCAAAATTTTTCTAAGATTACGAGAATAGTCCGTCTTTTTGAAAATTCCTAAACTTACATATTAGTCTATATATGCATAACACCATATATGCGTAAAGACCGAATTTAGCGTTACACGATGGCGCGCTGTGTATGACGACGCGCCGCGCCACGTGTCAGTATACCCTACATAATCCTAATATAGTAATGACCCTACATAATCCTAATGTATTAATGACCTTATATAATCCTAATAAATATTATATACCCTATATAATACTAATATATTAATAACCCTATATAATCCTAATATAGTAATATACCTATATAATACTAATACAGTAATGACCATTTATAATTCTAATATAGTACTATAACCTATGTAATCCAAATATATTAATGACCCACATTTCCATTACTACACACAAATGCATAACACCATATTTCTATTACTCCATACAAATGCATATTGTTTACATCACATTGCCATTACTCGTATATAGCTAATTATTTTCTTTCACAATTTGCCCTTCTTCATGATCGTCACGATGATAGGTAGCTTCCTAAGTGGTCTCTTCCTCGAGCCTGATGTTGCCATCTACGAAAAGAGGCAACTCGTCAAACTGGTTGTACTCATCCTCATCCACGACATTCTCAACTCCGACGATCCTTCTTTTTCCCTGAAGAACTACATGTCGCTTCTTATCTGTCGGTCGATTACAGAAGACTTGTGCTACTTGCTTCGCAAGTACGAATGGTTAAATCTCAGATCCGACATGTTCGATGTCCAAAGTAGTGAAGCTGTACTTGTCCACCTTGACACCCTTTGGGAGTTGTACCCAACGACACCGAAACATCGGGATCTTAAAAATACAATAGTCGAGCTCCCAAATCTCTTCTATGAACCCATAGAAGCTAGTCTTCTTCTTCGCTGTGTTGTCATAGGCATCTATCGACACCACTATTTTGGTAAGTGCTTTTGCTAACACGAGATCTCGTGTAAAAGGTATATCCATTTATGTCGTATCCTTGCCATGTCAAGATTGTACCGATGGCCCTTTGCCAATCACCTCAACACAACACTCGTTTCTTTCCAGTCATATGCTCTTTGAACCAATGATTGAACAAGCGGTTATGCTCTTTTGTTACCCAAGCCTCGATCGTCCACGATTTTCCTCTCGTAGCTTATCCTTGTGCATGTCCATATACGAGGACACCTCAACCGATTGTTGCAAGGCTGTGAAATGAGCTTTTTGAACAATCCATGATCGTAAGAATTTGTTGATTTCCTTCCAATCGTCCCTTTTCCGGCTAGCCTACCCTAATGGCGAGATCTGAGCACTCCTACGGTTCCACCCCTCCATGTAATCCACGCAAAACTCGATAACCTCCTCGGTTGCATAACCTTCCACAATGCAGCCCTCCCACGAGATCGATTGCGTACATACTTCTTCAGATACCCATGTACCTTTCGAACGGGTACATCGATGCGAGAATACGGGGCCACATACATTTATCTCATTCACAAGGTGAACAATGAGATGAACCATTATATCGAAAAATGATGGAGGAAATACATCTCTAGGCGGCATAGTGTTTTGACCACATCATTCTGCGATTCGAAAGTCCGATGGGATCGATGACCTTCGTGAAATCGTGTTGAAGAAGAAACACAACCTCATGATTGCCTCTCGGACCTTTTCAGGCAAAATACCTCTAATTGCAATAGGAAGCATTTGTGTCATCATCACATGACAATCATGAGACTTCATGCCGATTAACTTCAAATCTTTCATCGAGACCGGTTTCTTGATGCTTGCAGAGTAACCGGATGGAACTTTCACACCATGCAAGCATTTGCGAGGTCATTCTCTCTTTCTTGGATAGAGTGTAACAAGTCGGGGAGGTAAAGTCGGCCTTTCCGTTGTCTCGAGGATGTAGCTCACTCGATTTTCATATCTTCCAGTCCCTTCGTGCCTTGATCAGTCCTTAGTTTTGCTAGGAATATTGACAAAATACCAATCAAGTCATCATATACATTTTCTCTACATGCATGGCGTCTATGCAAGTGTCGAACTTCTAAGTCCTTCCAATAGGGCAAGTTCCAAAATATCGATCTCTTCTTCCACGTGATCTTCTCAGTACGAGACCTCGATTTATTATTACTCTCTCCCTTTCCAAGTACAACATTAATATCCTTAACCATATCATATACCTCTTCCCCACGAGGAGACCTTGGAGCTATACCATCCTCTTTTGTCCCGTCGAATTGTTTCTTCATATTGCGGTAGGGGTGATTCCTGCGAAGGAACCTACGGTGATGCATGTACACAGTTTTTCTCGAGTTATTGAGCCACACACTTGCGGTTTCATCCATGCAATGGGGGCATGCTTTGGCCCCTTTACGAGACGACGGATAGGTTACCAAGGGCGGGAAATCATTGATGGTGCAAAACAACAATGCGCGTAGGGTGAAGTACTCGCTTGTACTCATCCCATACAGACACCTTCGTTCCACAGGATCACAAGATCTTCCACCAATGGTTGTAGGTATACATCAATATCATTGCCAGTTGTCTCGGCCCTTGGATAGCGGCGACATCATAATGTACTTTCGTTTCATACACAACCAAGGAGGAAGGTTGTAGATCAGAGAGTCACGGGCCAAGTGCTATGAATACTACTCATGTTACCGAAAGGATTCATTCCATCCGTACTCAACCCAAACCTTACATTCCTCGGTTCATTCCCAAAGTCCATCCTAAAGAGCCTATCGATGGTTCTCCACTGGGCAGAATCAGCAGGGTGTCTCAGCTTTCCATCCTTTTTACGCTCTTCTGAGTGCCATCGCATCAATTGGGCATGCTTTTTGTTTCCAAATAAACGCTTCAACCGAGGTATTACCGGTAAATACCACACCACTTTAGCGGGAGCTCCTTTCTTCACCATGGTGCCCTCGCTGTCATGGCCTTTACGCTTGTATCGCGATGATTTGCACACCGGACATACATGCATGTCTGTATACTCTTTGCGATAGAGTATACAATCGTTTGGACATGCATGTATTCTTTCTACTTCCAATCCCAATGGACATACAACCTTCTTAGCTAAATAAGTGGTTATCGGCAATACGTTTTCATCTGGAAGCATGTCCGCTAAGAGATGTAAGAGCGTCGTGAAACTTTTATCGGACCAACCATTGCTTGCCTTCAATTTTAGAAGTGAAAGCACGGTGTGCAACTTTGTGTATTCCTCCTTGCAACCCGGGAACAAAGGTGTGTCCGAGTCGTCCAACAAACCCTTGAATTAATTAAACTCTCTCTGACTAGTGTAGTTCCCTTCTGCATCACGCAACATCTGAGCAAGATTATTATCGTCATCAATGTCCAACCTATCCTCATCAGATCCATAACTGATGTCAGCTGCCATAATGCCTTCTCCATCATCCAATACGTTATCACCTTCATGTATGTTTTCCTCTTCACCGTGACTTGTCCAACGTGTATAGCCAAGTACAAAACCTCTTCGAATCAAGTGCAAGTGGATGTGCTCTTTGTCTGAAAACATTTTCTCATTCTTGCAATCAATGCATGGACAATGTATGTACTCCGTCTTCTTGTGCAACTTGTTCTCCTCAGCGGCTCTTAGAAAAGCAGATACCCCATCGATATAATCTCGGTTGTAACGGTTCGCATTGTACATCCATCTCGGTCCATCTAAAATTAATTAACATATAAAAATTGATTAAAACTAATCTAATTACTTATCATCTAAATGAGCTAGATAATAAATTCATCATCTAAAATGATGAGCATCCACCTACCAAATTAGCTAAAATTTCATGTATATTAATATCCAATAATCTTAATTAAATAAATTTAATATATGTCGCATCAGTGGAACCAAATTAATAGTAATTAAAAAACTAATCTGAATACTTTTCCTGTAAAGAAGCTAGATAATAAATTCATCATCTAAAAATGATGAGCACCCACTACCAAATTAACTAAAATTTCATTTATATTAATACCCAATAATCTTAATTAAATAAATTTATTATATGCAAGATGTATATGTCCGTACACTAATGGAACCAAATTAATAGTAATTAAAAAACTAATCTAATTACTTATCATCTAAAGGAGCTAGATAATAAGTTCATATATATGCAAGATGTATATGTCCGTACACTAATAGAACCCAATTAATAGTAATTAAAAAACCAATCTAATTACTTATCATCTAAAGGAGCTAGATAATAAATTCATCATGTATCAAATTAACTTAAAATGCAATTAATATTAAATATATGCTTAATCATAATTCATCATCTATAAAAGGAACACAACATCATCTAATGAACCTAGCTAGGAAATAAATTCATCAACTACAAAATGGTAGATAAATAAAAATAAACAAAATCTAAACTTTTCATCTCATCTACATATAAACCCTAATTAAACTTGGTTTAAAAATTAAATTGCAATAAGATTAACACAAATCAAGAGAGGAGAAAAAATAACTCACCAAGGAACAACTAGAGGAAGTACAAGCACAAGAATTGAGAAAACGAAATCAAATTTAGAAGTTTTGGTTTGCTCTCGGAGGAAGAAGACCGAGCTGCATCGACCACCTATTTATAAGCAATATTATTAGTGGCGTTTTTAACTAGAACCGCCATCGATAACATTATCTGTGGCGGTTCTATCCTCGAACCGCCATCGATAATTCATTATCGATGGCGGTTCGAGGATAGAACCGCCACGGATAATCAATAGAATCGATGGCGGTTGGAGGACAACACCGCCATCGATAACCTAGTTATCGATGGCGGTTCTATCCTCCAACCGCCATCGATAATGTATTTGTTATCGATGGCGGTTCTATCCTCGAACCGCCATCGATAATGAATTATCGATGGCGGTTCGAGGATAGAACCGCCACTGATATGTTTCCCGCCATTTTTAAAATAGAACCGCCACTGATAATTATCTTTGTGACGGTTCGAAAAAACCCGCCACAAATAGACCGTCACCTATTGCAGGTTTTGGCGTAGTGGCACTACCGCCAACCCAGGCCGGCAGTGCCGCCCGACCGGCACTGCCGCCAGTACAAGGCCAGTAGTGCCGCCCTTGACCTGACAGCCCTCAAATTGCTTCAAATTCAAATCCAAATAAAAAACAAACTCAAAATTGAGCACTACATGCTCAAACACTGTCAATAACTCATCATAAACATGGATGGACCTTTTCATGGTCTTTCAAGCTAAGGTTTTCTTAATTCGATCTTTTTCAGATGAAACAACACATAGGAAAGATGTTAAAAAATATTTTAAGATTTTTTTATGCATGACACGCGCTTAGTTACGAATTTAAATTTTGAACTAGTTTGTTTAACTTCCATATTTTTCTGCTCCGCATTACCACAATCCTACTCATTGGATAAGTTGTGGACGTTGAAAAAGAAGTATTTCTATATTAATTGCATAAACAAAACTACAGTACTCTGATAATGTTGTTTTGGAACCACATATATAAATCCTGGGTTGATGTATGTTGAAAATATATTACAAGAAAGCTTGATATTCAAATTTTTGCGGCTAAATTGACACTATTCACTCCATGCGTTGGAATTTTGATGGGATATTTTTTCCATTGAACGTTCGAAACAAAAATTTGAATAATAGCTTATAAAGTCCTTTTGCTATGAAGTCATAATATACACTACAAGCCTAACGGCTCAGTTGTGCGTCCACAGATTTGATAACTGTCTCTCTACGCTATACCGCTTCTCTCGCTGATTACTACCGATTCAAAGGAAAAAATAACAAATATACCATTTTTTTCCGAGCACTAACGTTTCAAAGCCTATATATTCTCCTCTCAACTTCTAAATGGATCGTCTCGTTAGTAGTAACTGAGAGAGAAACAATGAGGGTTTTCACGGAGAAATTGGTGCTCTCTGTGTTATGGATCTCACTCTTTCAAGGTTAGTTGATTTATGTTGGCTGTGTAGTTGATTTCTGACCGAATTGTGCATTTCCAATGCGAAACAAAATGTGTATTTTTTGTTTTTTTTATCCTCCGTGATTTCATCTAGACATATGAAATGTATATCTGATGAGGTGATATGGATATAGATGTGCACGAACAACATGCTGATGCATGTCTTTCCTTGATATTGTAGGATGGATGGTCGAGTCTGTAGAATATGATCATACAGCAAGCCTTGAGGCAAGTGGCTTTGTTTCTTCTTATTGTATCGATATCAACTTACACAGAAGATATACCTGAAATTGTTGATTATATGTTTTTAAATTTGAACTTAATCCCCGCATAATTTAAAATAGTAAATTTTTACTATAAGCCCTGAATTGTTGAATTTGGTGCAAGATCGAGTAGTTTAATTAGCCTAAGTCGATTTGTTATGTTTACAATCCGATTTTGCACAACCAAAATTCAAATCACTCTCTTCTGTTTCGTTAATTTAAACGTCTCTACCAAAAGAAACTGTCAAAATGTAGTAGGATCGATTAAAACATGTACAGTTGTAAAGATGCCTGCGGTCTACATGCTCCTTGATGTCATCTAGAGAGAAAAAAATTAAAGATGACCTGTGGAATGAATTCTCTTAAGTTTGCCTCTATGTGATCCACAGTTTTTTAATAATGGTATGAAAAAAAGTGTTTGTTACAGATAAAAATCAATATAAGGATATTTTCTATTGTTTATATGCCCTAAATTTATGAACTTCGAATCGTTACGACGAGACAGCTAACTAGCACCGACCACCGAACGTGACCTTCTATATGAGATTTGTATTATTACTCAGCGGAATAAGCACCCATATTGCATTTTTACTGTTGAAACGATGAAATATAAACATATCTTGTCCTTCCTTCTTGCCCCACTCGACCTCCAGTGCCTTCGCGACCCGATGAGGCCACTGTACAACGGCGGCATTATCCAGAACGGCGAGTTCAACAGCGGCCTGATGGGCTGGTCGACGTACCGTAACATCAAGGCCGGCGTGAGCAGCTCGCCGTCCGGCAACAAGTTCGCCGTGGTGCAAGGCGCGGGCAGCTCCCTCTCCGGCAACGGTAACGGCGCGCCGTCCCACACCGTCTACCAGAGGATCCAGATGGAGGGCGACACCCACTACTCCCTCTCCGGTACGAAGAGACCATACGTGCAGCATTCATATACTCTGTGAATAGTATTCCGTATGTGCGTGCGTGGGTGCAGTATTGATCTAGTTGATTCGCGTCTCTCTCGCGCGCAGCATGGCTGCAGGTGTCGGCCGGCACAGCCGACGTGAAGGCTGTCGTCAAGGCACCCAACGGCGAGAACATCACCGCCGGCGCCGTCGCCGTCCAGTCCGGCTGCTGGAGCATGCTCAAGGGCGGCATTACTTCCTACTCTTTCGGACCAGGAGAGATCTTCTTCGAGGTACGTACGTCCATATAACGACCCAATACAATGCTAATCACATTTTTAACCGTCCTTGATACAAACACGTCATTGATGTTTTGATCTTGACGGATGTTTTAATGCACCACGTGATTATTGTAAGACCTTTCTTTAAGTCTTTCTTTATTTTTAAGAAATGACGCACAAAGCTTTTGGCTGTTTAAAAAAGAGCTATCTATAGTACACTAAATTTAATATGAACTGTTCATTCTTTTAGATTCAATGAATCGGATTAGTTAGTATATATTTATATTTTCTCCAGTAGTAGAGTAGTACGAATAACTTAACAAATCAATAGTTAGAATTAATTTCTACTACCCACCGTATACTACCGGTATAATGCATCGTAAAACTTCTCTTAAAAAAATGTGCAGAGCGACGCCCCTGTGGACATCTGGGTGGACAGCGTCTCCCTGCAGCCCTTCTCCTTCGACGAGTGGGACGGCCACAGCCGTCGCTCTGCCGACAAGGCCCGGAGGAGCACCGTCAGGGTCGTCGCGCGGGGCGCCGACGGCAAGCCGATGGCGAACGCCAACGTGAGCATCGAGCTCCTCCGGACCGGGTTCCCGTTCGGCAACACGATGACCAGTGAGATTCTCAGCATCCCGGCCTACGAGAAGTGGTTCGCGTCGCGGTTCACCGTGGCCACCTTCGAGAACGAGATGAAGTGGTACAGCACCGAGTGGAACCAGAACCAGGAGGACTACCGCATCCCGGACGCCATGCTGCGCCTCGCCCAGAAGTACGGAATCAAGGTGCGAGATCTCTATCTCACCCTGTACATGACATCTCTTTTGTCAAATGTCCTCGAGACAAGCTAGCTGCACTAGTAATCAATTGCGTGTTGTTATCATAGGTGCGTGGGCACAACGTGTTCTGGGACGACCAGAACTCACAGATCAGGTGGGTGAGGCCGATGAACCTGAACCAGCTGAAGGCGGCGATGCAGAAGCGGCTCAAGTCCGTCGTGTCGCGGTACGCCGGCAAGGTGATCCACTGGGACGTGGTGAACGAGAACCTCCACTTCAACTTCTTCGAGAGCAAGCTCGGCCCCAACGCGTCGCCCCAGATCTACCAGCAGGTCGGGCAGATCGACCGGAACGCGATTCTGTTCATGAACGAGTTCAACGTTCTGGAACAGCCCATGGACCCGAACGCCCAGCCTAGCAAGTACGTCGCCAAGATGAAACAGATTCGCGGCTATCCCGGCAACAGTGGCCTCAAGCTTGGCGTCGGCCTCGAGAGCCACTTCTCCACGCCCAACATCCCCTACATGAGGGGCGCGTTAGACACGCTAGCGCAGCTTAAGTTGCCCATGTGGCTCACCGAGGTGGATGTTGTCAAAGGCCCCAACCAGGTAATCTGATAAAACTATGCCCATATTACCAGAGGCGAAGCCAGGCCTCGGACCAACCAGGCCTGACCTAGAATTTTCTTGCGAATTCTATACAAACTCTATGCAAATTCAGAAATTGACCAAATATCCTTTGGACCAGTCCAGACCGGCCCGAGGCTTAGGCCTGAGCTGGCTCTGCCCCTGCATACTACATGTTCCATTGATTTTTATAAGTCATTGTTTAACTTGATATGGTCTTCAAATTTGAACTTTGACCGTTAATTTTCTTTTATAATACTTTTTTCGTAGCTAGAAAATCATAATCATAGGAAAGTACTTGTAAACACGAATCTAACGGTATCACTTTTGTATTATATAATCTATATATTGTTGAACTAATTGTTAATCGAAGTTTACAAACTTAGAATCTCAAAATACGTGAACAAACAAAGTAGCTCACTCGTCTCGCTTTTAAGTTCTGGTTGCAACTAGTAATGATCTAACATTGTGCTCGAAACTATCGACCCACAGGTGAAGTACTTGGAGCAGGTGCTGAGGGAAGGATACGGACACCCGGCCGTGAACGGCATAGTGATGTGGGCAGCGTGGCACGCCAAAGGCTGCTACGTGATGTGCCTGACGGACAACAGCTTCAAGAACCTCCCCGTCGGCAACCTCGTCGACAGGCTCATCGCCGAGTGGAAGACGCACAAAACGACCGCCACCACGGACGTGAACGGCCTGGTCGAGCTCGACCTCGTGCACGGCGAGTACAACTTCACTGTGAGGCACCCGTCGCTGGAGACGGCCGCCATCCACACCATGACGGTAGACGCGGCGTCGTCGGCGTCGGAGCACACGATCAATTTCAAAGTGTAGTAATTAGACGTGCATCTGTTTAGTTGATTTCTTTTTTCTTTTCATTTGTTTCGTGAATAATCTGAGAGGAGACCAAATTAACCAGTGATATGGTTGAACGATCCAACCTTAATTGACAGTTTGACACTTGACAGTGGCAGATTAGTCACTGCATCAGCAGCTAGCTAGCTTCCTACCCCATTTGAATGTAAGGGTTTTAATTTTTGTACTGGATAATGTTGTGAGTACGGTATAATTAAACTATATCTAGAGAAATGAAATGAATTAATAAACTTGCGCTGCATCTAGCAGTGAATGTTTCTGCCTCATTCTGCAATCTTGTGTCACTCTTTTTGTCAATGTTGTTGGAATTATTTGGATTAGGCCCATTAGTTCACAAATAATTCTTGAAAAATCCTAAAAGCGTATTAGATGGAAGAGAGATGAAAAAATAATAGTACCATATTACTAGTGGAGGTAGATGAAGATCTCTTTATAAGGAGTGGTTCTCTCCACCATGCTAGAGCATGAGAATAAGAGAACACATGCGCGCGCTCGCCAGGCCAGGCGTCGCGTTCGCGACATACGCGTGAATGGTGCAGCAAAATCGAATCCGACGGCTTGCGTAGGCGCAGTCTTCTTTTACAGTTTTTGCGGTGTGGGACTAAGTGGTCAACATGATTACATGAACATGGAACTTTTTTCCTTCCTGTCTTTCCCCGATAGAGGAGTTTGCGATCGTCTCCATTTACTAATTTCCTCTCCTCTTAAAATCTGGAAATCTGAAACAGTACTAAATAAGAAGTTGCGAACATCTACTCTCCACTTTAGGGTCGCAGCACTGAGATAGTATTATTTACAATTATAGCTTGTTTTGGGTCTTGAGGGGAGGGCTATCCCCTAAACCCTAGCCTCCTCTTCCCACAACCCCAGCCGCACCCCTCTAGGCATCGCCAACCTCAGCTTCCAATTTCATATGACCTCACGCCATCCATATCCACCTTGGACTTAATAATCCGTGTCTAAGGGACACAGATAGTATTTTGGTCCCGAGATTGGATATTGGGCAAAGAAATGTCCGAGCCGCAAACGAGGAAAGGATCAGCAGGGACAGAACTCCAAATTTGTTAATGTGACTATTGGCAATGTCGAGATGGAGATACCTGGGTATGGTAATTTACTCACTGTTCTTTCGGCTAGTCAATCTACCGATTGGTGCATTGATACTGGGGCTAATATTCATGTTTGTGCCGATGTATCATTGTTTTCTTCTTACCAGGTTGCTCGGGGTTCCTCCGTGTTGATGGAAAATGGGTCACATGCTTCTTTTCTTGGTGTTGGCACTGTAGATCTGAAGCTTACTTCGAAAAAGATCATGCGGCTAAAGAATGTGCAGCATGTCCCTTCAATCAACAAGAATCTCATTAGTGGTTCCCTTCTTTGCAGAGATGGGTATAAGTTAGTGTTTGAGTCAAATAAAGTAGTCATATCAATGTTCGGACTATTTATTGGTAAAGGCTAAGAAAGCGGAGGCCTGTTCCACTTTTCCCTTGAGAACGTTCGTAATAAATTCGTGAATCATCTTTGCGACAATGTTATTGGTAGTGAGGCAAGTGTTTGGAACTCACGACTATGTCTTTCTTAATTTTGATTCTATGTCTCGGCTTTCCAATATGAAATTAATTCTGAAAATTTTCATTGTCAAAGGTTCTAAGTGCCAAAGTTGTGTGTAATCTAAGCAACTTTGCAAGCCTCATAAGACAGCCAAGGAAAGAAAGAACTCATATATTCAGATATCTGTGAGATGAATGGTGTGTTGATGAAGAGGGGAAAAGATACTTCATGACTTTAATTGATGATGCGACTAGATTTTGCTATGTGTATCTTTTAAAAACAAAAGTTGAGGCTTTAGACTACTTTAAAATCTATAAGGCAGAAGTTGAGAATCAACGGGAAAGAAAAATCAAAAGAGTTAGGTCGGATCGTGGTGGAGAGTATTTCTCCAGCGAATTCTACCAACTGTGCAGATCATGGTATCATCTATGAGAGGACGCCTCTCTATTCACCCCAATCTAACGGGTTGGCCGAAAGGAAGAACCGCACCCTGACTGACTTGATTAATGTCATATTGGACACTGCAGTATTATCTAAGGCATGATGGGGCAAGGCCTTGTTGACCTCGAGTCATATCCTAAATAGAGTTTCCACTAAGAATAGTGAGGTAACTCTATATGAGAGATGGGAAGGAAGAAAACCATCGATATCCTACTTGCGCACTTGGGGGTGCTTGGCAAAAGTCAATGTGCCGATAATAAAGAAGCACAAACTTGGACTTAAAACTGTTGATTATGTCTTTCTGAGATATGCTCATTACAACATTGCCTATAGGTATCTAGTAATTAAATCTGAGGTATCCGACATGCACGTCGGTACGATAATGGAGTCTTGAGATGTAACATTTTTTTGAGAATATATTTCCCATAAAGGATATACATAACATTCTGAGTTAGGCCTGTGATTTAACTCCTGAACTTGCCATACCAATTGAGCATTTTGAACAAACACATGAATAAACTCCTAAGGAGGATGACAGTGATGCTCCTAGAAGGAGTAAGAGACAAAGGACCACAAAATCCTTTGGTGATGATTTCACTGTGTACTTTGTGGATGATGTTCCTAAGACCATCTCAGAAACATATGCATCTCCTGATGTAGACTATTGGAAGGATGCGGTCCGTAGTGAAATAGATTCCATTCTCGCTAACGGAACTTGGGAAATCACATATCGTCCTTATGGTTGTAAACCAGTTGGATGCAAGTAGGTGTTCAAAAAGAAGCTTATGCCTGATTGTACTATTGAGAAGTACAAGGCCCGGCTTGTGGCCAAGGGTTACACCCAAAAAGAAGACGAGGATTTCTTTGATACTTATTCACCTATTGCTAGGTTGATCACAATACGTGTACTACTGTCCTTGGCTACCTCTTATGGTCTTCTCGTTCATCAAATGGATGTTAAGACAACTTTCCTTAATGGAGAGTTAGATAAGAAAATCTATATGGAACAGTCTGATGGATTTGTAGTAAATGGTCAAGAGAGCAAAGTGTGTAAGTTGCTGAAATCTTTGTATGGTCTTAAGCATGCACCCAAGCAATGCATGAGAAGTTCGATAGAACTCTAACACCTGAAGGCTTTGTTGTAAACGAAGCTGATAGATGTGTATACTACCGCTATGGTGGGGGTGAAGGAGTAATTTTGTGCTTGTATGTGGATGACATACTTATATTTGAAACAAATATTGATGTGATGAATGAGGTCAAGATGTTTTTGCCTCGAAGCTTTGATACGAAGGATTTGGGAGAAGCTGATATAATTCTGAACATCAAGCTGATCAAAGGTGGGGATGGGATTACACTTGTTCAGTCCCATTATGTGAAAAATGTCTTAAGCTGTTTTGGCTATATGGACAGCAAGCCTTCTCCAATACATTATGATGCTAGTTTAATACTTCGGAAGAATCGAAGAATTATTAGGGATCAACTGAGATACTCTCAGATTATTGGTTCACTTATGTACTAAGCCAATGGTACAAGGCTTGACATCTCATTTGCTGTGAGCAAATTGAGCCGGTTTGTGTCTAATCCAGGTGATGATCTTTGACATGCTCTTGAGAGAGTAATGCGTTATCTGAGAGGTACTATGAGTTATAGAATTAACTATACTGGGTATCCTTGTGTACTTGAGGGATATAGTGATTCTAACTGGATATTTGATGCTGATGAGATCAAGGCCATGAGTGGGTATGTATTCACTCTTGGTGGTGTTGTTGTCTCATGGAGGTCTTGTAAACAGACCATATTGACGAGGTCAACCATGAAAGCATAACTCACAACATTGGACACATTCACTACCGAAGTAGAATGGCTTCGTGAGCTCTTGATGGACTTACCGGTAGTTAAAAAACCGCTACCGGGTATCCTTTGAAACTGTGATAATCAAACGGTTATCGTGAAAATGAACAGTGCGAAGGATAACATGAAGTCCGCAAGACACGTAAAAAGACGGTTGAAATATGTTAGGAAATTGAGAAACTCCGGAGTGATAGCTTTGGATTACATCCAAATCGCTAAGAATCTGGCATATCCATTTACAAAGGGTCTACCATGAAATGTAGTAGATAATACATCTAGGGAGATGGGAATGAGATCTACCAAATAGTTAACCAAATAGAGTACATTCTACATCCCACTCCATGAAAGATGTCGTACTCTTAAAATCTGTGAGGCAGGTTAACTACGGTCTTAATGTATTATGTTGGTTTTTATACAAACAAAGATGCTGTCCCGCAGAGCATTCTTGAAAGAACAAACCTATATGAGTACGATTGTTTGTCACAGTCCATGAGACGTGGATACTCTCTAAGAAGCTCATGAAGAAGCTAAGGAGTATGACTTATACGCTCCACCCGAGGGGTAGACTGTCGGTAGCCTAGTATCAGTCAGAGCCTTAAGTGAAACTTGTCTGCGCAAAACCTGCAATTAAAGGCATAGTCCATTGTTCAAATTGTAGATGAGTGTAGCTTGAAGTCCAGGTGCAATTCAAGGCGTAGTCCATTGTCACCAAAAACTGGTATAAAAACAGTACTTTGGAACAGACAAAGACCTATGGAACTTTTGGGATCTGGTTGGGGATTGTTGGAATTATTTGGGCTAGGCCCATTAGTTCACAAATAATTCTTAGAAAATCCCAAAGACCCATAAGGTGGAAGAGAGATGAAAAGAGAATAGTACCACATTGCTAGTGGATGTGGATGAAGACCTCTCTATAAGGGGTGGTTCTTTTCACCATGATAGAGTATGAGAAGAAGATAACACAAGCGCGCGCTCGCTAGCCTCGCCACGCCACACTAGGTGGCGCGCGTACGCGATATGAGCGTGAATGGTGCAGTGAAATTGATTCCAACGGTTAGCCCAATTTGTTGGGTTGAGCTACAGGGCACCACACAACACTCTACATATTTTAGCCCAATTTGTTGGGCTGAGCTGCAGAGCTACATAATACTAGGATAGAATGGTCCAAGGAGGGAATTACAAAAAACCATACAAATTCAAAATTAAATTTTTAAAAGGTGATGTCCAAGCATACAAAAATTTGGGGATAGAAATTAGAAAAAACATGGAGGACTAAAATTTTAAAAGAGTAAATTTCACTTTGCACCATATCTTATTACCAAAGTGGCACTTTATGCCACCCTTAGCCATTATTTTCACTTTAGACCACCTCTTCTTAACATCTCTTTCACTTTGTATCATGGTTTTATTCCCAAAGTGGCATTTGGCACCACCCTTAGCCATTATCATCACTTTACACCACCTCTTCTTACCATCTCTTTCACTTGACACCGGGACAATACCTCGTTCTCCTCCACTACACCATGGCATGCTGCCATCGTCAGCTTGCCACAGATCGCCTCTGGTTGAGCCAATACCACCGTTGACTTCTCCACCACGACGCAATGCTCAACACCCTCAAAATTCCCCACTATCAATGGAGTGCGCCGCTGCCTCGATCGTCGCCACCCTCTACTTTAGACTGTCACCGAGGTCGTTGCACCACCATTCTTGTTGCAACTGCATGTCGTGCAGCAACCTTCGATGTTGTGGCACCTACACGCCATCGAGAACCTTGACGGGAGACTAGTTTGGGGCGGATCGGAACTTGGGAGGTGTACAACAGCGAATCTGATGGGCAGTGCCAGTGAATTGGCTATGTGGCACACGGGAATAGCATGGAGGTGGGGAACCATAGTGAAACTTGCAACTCATGGTAAAATTATTTGGTGTAAGGTGATAACATGTGCAAACTCATGGTATTGCCTTGGTGCAAAATAAAAGAGATGGTAAGAAGAGGCGGTGTAAAGTGAAAAAATGGTTAAGGGTGGTGCAAAGTACCACTTTGGTGATAAAACATGGTACTAAGTGAAATTTGCTCTTTTTTTAAACAAATTGTAATATCAAAAAATATATAAATGTATGTAAATTATAAAAAGTGGTATCCAAGTGTATATAAAATTGGAATTAAGAATTTAAATTTTTTTATGGCATCCAAATATACAAGTATATATAAATTCACATAAAAAATAAGAATCGCAAAGAAATTATGATATCAAATTATTGTAAAATTCATAATTAAAACTGTAAAAAGTATCCATCAATCACAAATATATGAATTGGATATATAAAACTATAAAATAAATAGTTTGATTTCTATAAGTTTAAAACATTAAAGAGTGAGACTTTAAATTACGTAACTAAGGGTATGTTTGGTAGAGCTTCAGATCCTAGCTTCACCTGAGATCTGAAACTTATAGGCTAAAATAAAGTGAATTAAGTTTATATTTTTGGTCTAAAATTTGAAAATATGATCCATCTAAACACTCTTAATATACTCACAGATCCAGCTCCACGGATCTGGTGGAGCTAGGAATACCCAGCTCCACCAGATTCACAGATCTGGTGGAGCTGAGGCCCTACCAAACACACCCTAAATTTTGCTATCAAAATGCAGACACATTTGTAACTACTTTTTTTAAAAAAATTGAGCCCCTTTTAGAACATAGGAATTTCATAGGAAACAGTGCGATTCCTGTAGAATCAGTAAGATTTCGGCCTAATTGTTAAAATATTCTTGAAAAACGTGTACTGTGAGCAGATTTCACGTGGACGCAGGATTGGAGAATTTTTTTTCTTTAATATTTTTTTAATATTTTTTCAAAACTAGACGCTCTGCTAACGGTCCAGTTAACTAGAGTAACAGGCAAAACCACCTATCGCCCCCTGCACCGGCGATCGCCCTATGTAGGGGCGATGGGTGGATTATTCTCGAGGAAAAAAAATTAACATTAAAAAAATAAATTGCTATCGCCAATACAATTTTTGCCCTGCCGTTACTTCGATTAACTGGGCCGTTAGCAGAGGGACATATCGCCCGTATATGGGTGCCCGGAGTCTATTTTTGCAAATTCTGAACCCTAACGCCTAGTTTTGAAAAAAAGATTAAAAAAATATTAAAGAAAAAAATCCCAGGATTGGAAGCGGGTCCGGTCTGGTCCGCCCAGTCAGGCCCAGCCCTACGGCCCGTCACACTTGCTCTACCGCGGGCCTAGCCATGGCACACCGATCTACTTCTCGGCCCAGGGTGGCCCAGTTCCAGCACCGAACCAGCGGATCCACCACCTGTCCACCTCCTCCGAGGCTCCGACTCTATCCCCGCCTGCCTCGCCGGTGGCGACGCCCCAAACCTTTAGTCTTCTCCGCTGCGGAACCCCTGCACCGACACCAGTCCAGTCCAATCTTCCCCCTTCCTCGCCCGCATCCCCAGCTCGAGCTCGGATCTCCCTGCTGCCTTTTCTCTTCTCCCATTGGTGGTATGGTGGCGTGATCCGGCCGGGGCTTGGATGAAGGAGAGGAAGCCGGCGGCCTCCTCCGCGTTGACCCGGATCCTCACCTCCTGTGCATCCCAGGTTCTCACTGCTTGCTCGCCCGCCCGCCCTACCTTTGTACTGTATCTGTAGTCTTGATGATTCCGTCGAATCCATCGGCTTGGTGCTCTAGCAGTTTTGCACTAGTAGGTACTTTCTATTAAGTATTTCTGATGTGCTGATGCAATTGCCTTGTCTTCTGGGGCCTATTGGTTGCCAATTCGCCGGAGCAGGCCTGGGGATTCTGTTGTCCTTGTTGTAATTCGTAGTTTATAGTTTAGTTGCTGGAGAATTTGATCTGGTGGTGATAAATGTCGCGGAGTTGCGCGGTTTCCCGCGGTAGTTGTGGGGATTTGGCTGGTTTGGTCTTGGTGGGAAGATCACCACATATAGGTGTTAATTTGTTGTGATTAGTGGTTGCTTGCTAGTTGTTATAGTTGGCAATACAAGTTCCCTAGTATGTCGTGATTGGATTGTTGGAAGCCTGCCATCCTGGTTAACTTGTCCCGTGTGCCGCGGCTTAGTCCTGTTCTTTTTCGTTGGTTTTGATTTCGCGGCTACAAGGAGGTTGTTTGTTGTTTAGGTATTCGCTTTGCTCTGCCCTTGGGATTAGTACATTCAACAAGTGCACTTCGGTTTTTATATACTTAAATTGGGCTGCATTTCACCACATTTGTGCAAGAACGAGTGTGGCCAAAAGGTGTGGACCTGTGGTTCACGGTTCACCTGCAGTAATCTGTTAGTACGGTGACTAGTGGGAGTCGCTTAGCTGGGTAATATGGCTCCATTGGGCATATATATGTGCAACACTGACTTACCGATTAGCTCTGTCTGAATGGTAATTAAGTCGGAGCGTGTTCTTTGTCTCGAAAATGGCAAATATTTGTAGACATTGAAGGATTTTCCACCTTCCTATACTAGTGCTATCATGTGCAATCCATGGCACTATTTCAATGGCTAGTACCAACTTATCTGGTGAAAGTGAATGAGTAATCAGTTATCTTATGAACCCGTCCTGGTTTTTTATGATGTGAACACTCTATTTTTCTGGCTATGCAATGCAGGCAAAAGATTATGGGAGATGCATAGCAGCAAAGGTGCCTGAGATTGAACATAATATGTGTTCTAAGGAGTTTCTAGCACTCAGAGCATGCATGCAGAGTCTGGTAATTTTTTTGTCATTAAGCAAATCGTGTAGTCGCATTGAACCATACTGTTACATCCATATACTTAAGCGCCCAATTTAAATGCAAAGGGCAGTTATCCTTTTATCTCCTTTTGTCTAGATCCTATAGGATCACTAGGGTTAACTACAGAGTGGTGGTCAATTGGTCGAGTCATACCTCTTCAAAGACATATTTAGTTTTATAACTAAAGGACTGCTTACAATCTGTATAATCGTTTCATCTTTGCAAACTGATTAATTTTCTGGGCCTAACTTTAACAATTTCATAATTATGTTTTCTCATCTCTCTTGAAAGGTCAAGGGTAAGGCTTGAAGTTCTAGGTTTTTGGAGTTTGATATTTATTAATCTTTTGCAGTGTGATCACTGGCTTTCAGGTGAGAATATTGGTCTATATTGTATTGCCAAAAGAAAATATGAGATAGTGTTGTGCTTTATTACCGTGTAAAAAATGTGCAACATACTGACAGCAACTCCCTTTCAATCATCTTCATAAAGTGGAAGCTCACTAGCTCGGTTGCTTGAACTAACAAAAAATGCTGGGCAATCAAATGCAAGGAGGTTTGGGCAGCCCTGGCGCGCTGTCTCATGCTTATGTACAGCATCCTCCACTACGATGTGACATACCAGACATACGGGGGCTATTCTACGATGATGCAAATAAGTTCCTTATAGCTCCAACAGCTGATCGGGTATATGAATATCCAATCAATTGACTTTTCCATTTTTGTAATGAATCTGGTTATTACGAAGTTAAGCTGTCCAATTATTGCAGATATTATACTGGAAGATAGCTCAATCTGCTCCATCTGGACCTCCGAACTCTGATCCAGTTAATGAAGGACCTGTCTTATCAGTTCGGTATTCACTGGATCAGAAAGCCATAGGGATTCAACGATCCAATTACGAGATTGAGTTTAGAAATAGAGAAACAGGGGAGGCCTGTAGTAAAAAGTACAGAGCAGATTCTGAAACTATACTGGGCTTTTTCTGGACAGACTGCCCCACTTGTGATGTCATATTTATAAAAACAAGGTATGTCGAACGCTGTGCTTCTACAAAATAAATAGCAGAAACTTTATACTGTTTACATCCAATTAGCTAAACTGTCACATAGGTGCACGTGTACTATAAGATGGCTATTATTTAGACCTATAATTCATGTTGTCATTTTTGTTCATTATCATAATGTCAACTTTAGGGGAAAGAACTGACGTCATTTATACTCTAGTTCTATGCAAAAGGAGACAACATTGTTCTTTGGTTCATTTACAAAATTTGTTTATATTGCAGCGGCCTAGATCTGCTTGCATATGAGCCTCAATCAAATGCTCTTCGTTTGGTGGATTCAAAAAAGTTTATCGTGAGCTGGTATCTTTACACACATGAAAGTAGGTTGATTCTTCTTGCTTCTGGAATGCAATGTACGCAGTTCACTGGATATCAGGTAATGGCAATTCGAGACAACATGCCCCATATTAATGGAACTCTGATAAGGATTCTTTTGAGAAATCTTTGGTTTGTATGTACTTTTTATTTTACTGTTCTGAACCATGCTCGATCGCTCACAATCATCCTGCTGGTTGATGCTGTGGTTGTGCTTTAAAGCAACTCCCAGTTGAGATCTTTTTAATTTCTCTGTGAAAGCTTGGATCTATTTGTCCAGCTTACTTTTTTTTTACTTAAATAATGTTGGTTATTTCCTTTATGGATTATCAAATATCTTTTAGATGACACCTCCAATGAAATTTTTAATTGTGTGATTGGTTATTTGTGCTTCTTTGGTTTGGGATAAAATGTAGGACAAAGCAATGGTACACAGGCCAATAAATTTGTAGGATATTATCCCAAATTCAGGAGTAGACACGATTTACGTGTAATGTTTTTTATCCATTGGCCCTCAGGCCCTGTTTTCTTATGTCAATCTTGGAATGAATTTTTCCCTGCTGGAAAAATCGTTGTGCATGTGAAACATATTTAGTTGTGTGCTAAATTCTGCCCATATTTCTGTCAGTTTTCTGCTGGTGGGATTGTCAAATTGCCTAAATTTGAGATGATGATGTCTAAAAGTGAAGCAAACAACAAGCCTGTTCTAGCTGCTGCTGATGTCCATATTGTAACAGTGTATGCTCTGTCTCTCTCTCTCTCTCTCTCTCTCTCTTATTTTACAAAATTTTCACATAACCTTCCAATAACATCTTCTCAAATTTGGCAGCTATGGTAGAATTTTCTGCTTGCAGCTTGACAGAGTTAGTATGGCATTGAACTTGTATCGTTTCTACCGTGATGCTGTTGTACAACAGGTTTGAACTATAAGCCAAGTTTCCTTGTAATTTCATGCCAAGTTTCCTTGTACTTTCATTTCTCAAGAAATGTATGGCATGTTTGGAGTTTTTCTTTCCCATTCTAGCTTAAGCTTTACTGGGGTTTATTATTATGCTTTGGCCTAGCCTTGCTAAGCTAGGTTGGTTGTTTCAGTCTGTAGGTTGTGACGACAAGTTTAGTAGCATTCATGGTTATCACGGCGTCGCCTAGGTGTCCAGTCGCTGGCGGCCGCCCGCCATGGCCGCTCGCCTCACCTGGTCGGGAAAGGAGGGTGCTCGGAGGAAAGGAGGCTGCCCGCCTCACCTGGTCCCCGAGCTCCAGGCGGCAAATCTAGCGGCGTTGCACCTCTCCTGGCCTCACCTCGCTGTACCTCCGCGTCGCCGCTGCTCTGCATCGTTGCTGCCACCGCCGTCGCAACCGTCTTCGCCAGATCTGGGAGTGGCAGCGCTCGATGGGAGGGGGGAGCGGCTCGAGCGGGAGCGGGCGTCGGCGCGGGAGCTGCGAGACAGAGGAGTGAGGTGGTGGTGGCGAATGGATGGGGGAGAGAGAGGGAGAGGCTGGGCTGAGAGAGAGGGAAAGGGAGCGGCTGGGCTGAGCTGTGAGAGAAAGAGAGAGGGAGAGGGAGAAGCTGGGTTGGGCTGCTCGGCTGGGCTGATATTAATGGATTTTTTGGTCGTCTAATCCTGACCTAGGCGTCCAGGCGCCCCGGAGGCGACTCGCCTCGCCGGGGCGCCGTGATAACCATGATAGCATTGCGTTTGGTACTTATGAAAAACATCGGCCTTTGTCATATTAGCAACATTAACATTTAACAGCAGCCAATGCCACCACGACCATAGTTACCGGATTCGCTGTAAAAACCTTGCGAATCGCGAACCGGATTCGTCGAGCCCGAACCGGTTTAGGGTACGGGGTTTGTGTTCACGGTGGAAATTGGAAGAAATGTGGTGAACCGTGAACCCAAATCCCGTACTGGTAACTATGACCACAACATTATGAGAAAAGAGGAATGAGAGTTAGTAAAGATGAAGATGATAGGAACGTCTCGTCTTTTCATCACCTTACTGTCATGGTAGCAAATTTGGCTATTTGTCTTGGATAAGGACAAGCTTGTTTATCTCCAACAGTTAGTTTGCTTGCATTCAAAACAAATTGTTTACATAGAAATTAAAACTGGCCGGACAGGTTGTTCAATCAAAAAGAAAAGAAAAGAACCAGTGCTAGGTCCGGTCTGGTTGACCTATTGTATCACTTCTTTACTCCTTTAAAAGGAGCTGGTGGTGATGGTTTCTGCCATCCATCTCCTCTCCTCACATCACTTCGAAAGACCATCTTTTGTGGATGGATTTATTTACACATTCTGTAAAGGTTTGGATCACCTGCACATGTGTATATGTATGTGGTCAGTTGTTTTGATGCAAATTACATATGCAATTTTTTAGATTTGAGTATAATCATTTTTGCATTTTGTTTCAGTTTATAACTTATGGTATATTTAATTGACATTCATTGCAACACACGGAGACTTATGCTAGTTAGGGAATATAGGCAGAAAAAGCAATATTTTAGTTGCACTCTGCATTCAAGGGGAGTCAAACTGCCAACCTCAAGCCTTCTCAGCAAGAACTTCCACTAGACATCCTAAGCTAAATTGTTTGTCAGGTTAGATCACAAGTATTAGATATTTATAATTGAACCACTGGTCCAACTGGTGAACGACTGGTTGGAGCAATGAACTGATGAAACTGTTATTTGGCAGGTCCGCTCATGGTTCCGGTTTTAATAACTATGGTTGAGTTGATGGCCTGTGATAATATGTAGATGATCATGATTAACTGTGTTTGCGGAATAGACCCATCTAGTTGGTGACATATTATGATGGGCATTCCATTTATGCAACTATGTTTGAAAAAAATGTTCAGAGGGATCAAATTGTTTCCTGCCTTATCATTATTGAATATTTTTGGGAATAAAGTTCTTGTTAGGATTGGCATGAGGAATAGCCTGTAATATAAGCTTGAACTGCATGCTTTGCCTTCCATGTTGTTGTAGTGTGTTCTTTCCCTTTCCTAGAAGGGTGTCTAAGTAGTTGGAGCTAAAGTTGAGACAGTTTCTGATTCCTGGCAGTAAGAGTTGTTGCTAATTGGATATCTTGGGCCTGCTTAGTTTCTAGGAAACCAATCATGTTACGGCATAAACTGTCAGGCTATTTACACTTGTGTAACTTATGGTCCTAATTATTTTCCTTTTTCAATATATTTCTGATATCAAGAAAAACCCTAATCCCCTAACTCATAACTTGTCATTTCAGGGTACTCTACCAACTTATTCAAGCAGAATTGCAGTTAGTGCTGTTGACAACATAATTATGGTCCATCAAATAGATGCAAAAGTTGTCATACTTTATGATGTATTTATGGATTCTTATACACCAATTTCTGCGCCTCTTCCACTGCTAGTGAGAGGATTGCCCAGCAATAGTAGGCAAGCATCTCAACCTGCAGATAGCCAATCTAGTGCATATGGCGGGACTATCTATGGAGAAGGTTGGAACTTTCTCATTCCTGACCTCATCTGTGATGCTGAGAATGGTCTCTTGTGGAAACTTCATTTAGACCTGGAGGTAAGAAATTGGCAATGAACAATTCCTTGAATCTTGATTAGATCATCCTCATGCAATTACATTTTTGCCCTGACATGCATGGCTTGAATTCTAGGCTATTGCTGCTAGTACTTCTGACGCTCCTTCGATTTTGGAATTCCTTCAGAGACGAAAGTCGGACCCGAACACAGTAATATGATTTTACCACTTCGCGGATAAGCCCATCTAATAGTTCAATTTTTACGAACTATTACCATTACTATACCAATTCTTATTATGATGCAGGTTAAGACACTAACCCTCGCTATAGTTCGAACAATCATCCTGGAAAGGAGGCCAATAACTATGGTTGCAAAGGCAATGGATGTTGTTCTTGATTCATACTCTCGTTTGATGAAAATGGGAAGTGGTGTTCCTGGGGTTAGGAGAACATCTGAGCAAAACCAGCAGACAGGTGGTCAGCCTGTTGAGGGCTCCAATGTGGTTTCCCAGGAACCTCCTTCTGGAACCTCATTTAGACCTGTTGTGAACCCAGACTCAGCAAGTGGAGTTGGGAGTACTACACCTGTGCAGCCAAATTCAGGAGCTGAGGACAGACTTGCTAACCTGGCAGCACATGTAGATAGGACATCATTAAATACATCTTCTGATTCTGATGATATTGCACCGACAGGGGCTAGTCAGGGAACATCAGGTTCCCAAATATCTGATGCTGCCAACAGAGGGCCTCAGGCTCTGGGCGAGGATAGCAGACCATTGGCTTCTGGCACATCAATGCAGCATGGACCACATGTTGCTATTGTGGCAATTTCGCCAATTGAAATGTTCCAGTCTGTCTTTGTGCTTGTTGAAGATGAAATGATGGGTGACCCTGCATATCTTATTGCTGTCATCATGGAGTTTTTACGAAGGTATTTCTTGTTGATTTAGTGTTGTTTAGAACTAGTTAAGAAGCAACAAATTCCTAGTTCGTGATATATTTGCTGTTGATTTAACATTATACATTACTGTTTGAGAAGTTAGCATTTCTGGTCGTGATGACTTTAGTCATCCTGTGTAGCATGCTGAAGCGTGCCATTTGTAAAAAAAAAGGCCATATCACTGTGCCATGACTGGCATGCAACAGGAATGCTGCCATGCAAAATGACAATAACACCGTATAATCATGTGCTCCATTTTATTTGACCCCCATGATGGCATAATGACAATAGACACTTTTTGATGAACTATAGCCATCAGCTGCTTTCTTCTTTTATTTGCTTGACATCAGTGCATAATAGCATCAGTTGTGGTATATGCTTTTTGGTTTTTAATGTGGTACTGCCTTTTGCTTTTTGGTTTTTAATGTGGTACTGCCTTTCTTTCAATACAAGATAATAACATAAAAGTACTGTCTTGCTTTGTTTGCAGTGCCTCAAAGGCTGGCCTGAAGGCTCCTCCTAACCTTTATGTGATGACGACGACACTACTAGGCCGTAGCAACCGTTATGCTGAAATTGCATTGTTTGTATCAAACAAGGTCAGTGCGATATTCTAACTCCATCGTTAATGGTCAGTGTGTGGTTCAATCAAGTACACTAGCACAATCGATCATACTGTTTTTGCTGATAGTTGAATATATTATGGGGGTGCTGATAGTTAAATATTGTAAGTACTAACGTAGCATTAGCTTGTAGTTTGCCTAATGGTTTGACAATGCTTCGAGAACTGTTGCATGTAGGGTATGATTCCACTTAAATTGATATCGCATATTTTAGTATTTATCATGCCGAGGAGCATAAATGGATAGGAATAATTTCAACTACGTACTTTTCATGCAGATTTCACATCCAAACAAAAGATAGATGGCAATATTGGTTTGCAATTTCTTATATGAAGTAAAATTATTTCCGAATTCAAGGGATATAGTCTTTGAATATTATTTATATACGAGTCGCAAAGTTTCACTTAGGCTTCCCTCTACTATTTTACTTTTGCTTGAATGGAACCCACACCTGTCTGATAACGAGTCCCTTTACCTGAACTTTGCGTACCAGGTCTCTAATTGACCTCAGTCCATTTGACAAATAGGAACTCAATGTGGCCATCAGATTTTGCTAATTTGAGTACCAGGCTATTTTTTTAGGAAGCTGGGGGACTCAGCGAAGCTTTCCTGCCAAAATATTTTCTACCTCTATTAATTCCCCCAAAATTAGTGGTTCGCAGTATATTGTGCAATACAGTTCTAGATATCAATCCGCACTCCAGTGTTTCAAAATGTGGTTTTGTTTTGGTCATGGACCAATTCCTGCAGATCCTGGAGCCCTCCAAGGAACTAGCGATGCAGCTCATTGAGTTGGGGCGACAACACCAGCCGACAAGGAAGCTCGGCGTGGACATGCTGAGGGAGCGGGGTCTGCACCATGACTACGTGAATGCCTTACTGCAAGACGGGTACTTCCTAGAGGCCCTACGCTACGCTAGAAAATACAAGGTATTTGCCTACCATGTTTGCATTTTCCCACTTGCTCCTTCGGTATATCTCAACATGCTATGACTACGTGAATGCCTTACTGCAAGACGGGTACTTCCTAGAGGCCCTACGCTACGCTAGAAAATACAAGGTATTTGCCTACCATGTTTGCATTTTCCCACTTGCTCCTTCGGTATATCTCAACATGCTATGCTGCCAGAGATTTAAGTGTTTTCGTACACATTATAACTAAAGCTTGATTAAATTATATTTACCTTTGGACTTCCTATTGCCCATTATTCCTTTTCTGTCAACACTGAAAATCGGTGTTCATTGTATTTACTTGCATTTGTTTCCCGAAACGTTTTGTTGCATTATTATCGTTGTTACTGAGTACTGACACGACGATTGGTCCAGGTTATTACCGTGCAACCTGCCCTCTTCTTGGAGAAAGCTGTGGCCAAGAACAGCGCGCAGAACCTCGCGGCCGTGCTGAGCTTCTTCTCCGAGTTCACGCCGAGCTTCAAGACGACGTCGGACTACGGCAGATACCGGCATATCCTGTCCGAAATGGTTTGAACAAACAAATTTCTGTAGTATGAAACTTTGTCTGAAGTGATTTAGCACGTTCTACGTAAGGATCGAGCGTTCTTCTATCCTGTGATAATTTCTGAAGCCCTTTGCAAAATAAATAAACGAAATGGCCGTGTCGCTCATTGTGGCGATGTGTTGGGACAGTAAGGGCCTTTGTTTTTTGCGGATTCTTTAAAAGCTGATTCTAAATTTTAGCTGTAGAAAAGCTGATTCTGGATTCTAAATAGTATTTGATGGGTAATTACTTGAAACTTTCAGTAGTATTTTTATATTTATATTCATTAGAATTCACAGAAACACATACAAAGTGGATTATAGTACATATGGGTAGGATTACAAGAATCGATTCTTAGTATCACTGTTAATTTTTTTCACCTTTTAGGGTTAGAATCTACCGTAAAAACAAACGGCCCTTTTAAGTTGATGATACTGGATTTTATCTATACTCTTGTGTAATGTTTACTACTAAATAAAAACTAACACTCCTCTCTTCTATTTTCTCTCTTCTACATAGGACAAAGTTGATATAAACATATTAAAAATAAACTAAAGTGGTCCTATTGTAGATACCCTTATTATTATTGTACATACCCTTACCGACGACTATCGAACACCACCATCCCTGCATAAACAAGCATTCTGTGCAATTCCAGTTGTCTTTAACCGAAGTGAACTGACCAAGGTTGCCACCGTCCATTGCAAGCTAGGGGAAGCTCCACCAGATTCGATGAAATCAAACTGTTGATCGAGTAGTAAGTAGCTACCAACGGGAGTGGATGGTAACCTACATTTTTGTTGTGGTCTCTAATCCTTACTAATCCAACGGCGCTCCCTGTCCGTCATGTGTAATCCTACGACTGGGACCACGGGGGTCAAACAGCTCCGAGCTCTCACAAGAACACGAGGGGGTCAAACAGCTCATGAACAAGAACGCAAGCACGAGTGCACGACGAACAAAGCCACCAATTAATACTTGGTACGCCAGAATCAAACTTTAAGATTTTGACGACTACAAATATACATCACAAAGCGGAGTACCGAATCGGCCTGGCTTTTGCTTAAACAAACTCCTTTCAAGAAAACAGAACAAGAAAGAAAAAACAGAGCCAAGAAAATCAAGCGGAGAAGAAGCCGTCGACGGCGGCCACCCCCAGCGCCGCCGTGGGCCCCGCCGCCGCCCAAGAGAACCACTCGATCGCCTTGGAAGCGGAAGCGGCGCGATCGCCGGCGCCGGCGGGCAGCTCTTGGCTCTCGTGCCCCTGCTGCTGCTGCTTCCTCTTGGTCGTTCGCTCGAACTCCTCCACCACCAGCAGCGCTATCTCCGCCATTGCTTGCTGTTCTTACTCTCTTCTGTACTACTATTCTCTTCTCTTCTCTCGATTCTTTTTCGTTTGGTTTGGCCCTTGGAACTGTGTTTTGATGCGGGATTTATACGCTGCCTGCTCGAGCCAGGTTTTGGATAAGTCTGACACGCTTCATTTTTTTTTTCCTTTCAGTGGGTGCTGTGCTGTGTGCTTGCCGTGTGTAGTGTTTCGTGGTCTGCTTCTATGCAGCGCGCTGGAGCTCAAACCCAAATAGTGGGGGTGGGTGCCCCCCCGGGGGGCGTCGCTGGTTTGGGCGGGTCAGTGTGACGTGGCAGGATTAGTGCGACGTGTCATGTTATTTCTGGGCCTAATCATTTGGTTAAGTGGAGGTCACCCTCGGCGTTGTACGGATCAAGACCATAATTAGAGGGACTGTAGCTTCTATAGTACTGTTGAAAGTAGAGTAGAGATTGAACTTAAGAACGAGAGATCATTTTTTATTGCACATATGTTACATATTTATACAAGCTAATGGGTGGAAATTGGTGGAGTCCAAAATACACCCATTCAACAAAAGACACCAATTCTAAGAGTTGGCAGCTAATTGCCCACCTAACTCCTTAACACTCCCCTTGGGTGGATAACACAGCTTTCATATGCTTCGATAAATTCCTCCAAAAGTCCTGTGGAAAAATATGAGTACAAATTTGTTCTCATAATTATATGCCATCTAAAACTCCTTTAAAACCCAATAGAAAAATATAAGGAGAAAATTTATGACGTAAGTTCACATTCAATGTTGCCTCGTTAAAAACTTCTATGAGAAACCATTTATGTAAAACTCATATAGGAAAAGAGTGTATCATGTTCTAGTTCAAGGGTCAACTCCCCCTGAACCTTGGAATGAGGACGTCGGTAAAGATTTAGTGAATAAATCAGCTAGATTTTCACATGATTTCATTTGTAAAACATTTATCTCACCACTCTTTTGAAGTTCGTGAGGATAAAATAGCTTAGGAACAATATGTTTTGTTATATTACTCTTTATATAGTCTGTTTGCATCTGAGCAACATAGGCAGCGTTATCTTCATAGATAATGAATGGTAGGAAATTCTAATGGATTAATATCACATGACCTTTGTATGTGATTAATCATTTTGCGAAGCCATACACATTCACTAGATTCTTCATATAAAGTAGTTATTTCAAAATGATTAGTGGAAGTGGCTACTAAAGTCTGTTTACAAGACTTCTATGAAATAGCCGTACCACTATAAAGGAAAACAAATCTAGTATGTGACTTGGCACTATGGGGATCAGACAGATAGCCATCATCTGTGTATCCAATTAAAGTCATATCTTGATTTCTTTGAAACATCAAACCAAGATCTTTTGTATTATTAAGGTACCTGAGGACTATTTTAACACCAGCCAAATGCCTTTTTATTGGTGATGCGCTGTATCTAGCTAATAAATTGACTGCAAATGCAATGTCAGGCCTGGTGCAATTTGCAAGATATATTAATGCTCCGATGGCACTAAGATATGGAACTTCTGGTCCCAATATCTCTTCATACTCTTCCCTAGGTCCGAATGGGTCTTTATCCACATCAAGGGATCTCACGACCATAAGTGTTTTCGTTGGATACAATCTATCCATATTGAATTTCTCCAATATCTTCTGGATATATGCAGACTGGTGCACAAATGTTCCTTCAGGAACATGCTCAAGTTGTAAGCCTAAGCAAAATTTGATCTCACCCAAATCTTTCATCTCAAACTCCATCACAAGATGGTTACTTGCCTCTTCTATGTCCCTTGTGGTTCCAATGATATTTAAATCATTAACATATACTGAGATGATACAGAATCCACTTTAGGATTTCTTTATAAACACACATGGATAATCATCATTATTGGAGTATCCTTTCTTCAAAAGAAACTCACTTAGTTGGTTGTACCACATCCTTCCCAACTGCTTTAATCCATATAGTGACTTTTTCAACTTGACACTATACATGTTGCGATTTGCATTAGGATTCGGAATTTTAACACCTTCAAGGACTTTCATGTAAATATCCGAATCAAATGACCCATACAAATATGCGGTCACTACATCCATTAACTGCATTGATACTTTCATATTAACTACAAGAGATATTAGAATTGAAACGTTATTCCACTCATAACGGGAGAGTATGTCTCATCGTAATCAATGTCAGGTCTCTGCGTGAACCCTTGGGCTACAAGCCTCGCTTTGTATCTCACCACTTCATTGTTTTCATTCCTTTTCCGAACGAAAACCCATTTGTTTCCCATAGGAAACACTTGAGGATGAGTTGGTGTTACTGGACCAAATACCTTCCTTTTATTAAGCGAGAGCAATTTTGCTTCAATTGCTTCCTTTCATTTGACCCAATCTGAGCCTTCATGCACTCTGCTATGGTCTTTAGTTCTGGATCCAGTTGAAGGCTCTCAGCAATCTTTGAGGAAAAATGTATGTCAACAATTGTAGTATCTCTTTTATATAATTCTCCTGAATTGACATAATTCGTGGAAACGTCTTCATTTACATCCTCTAACTCCTTGTAATTTCCCATAACAATGGAGTCTAGGGGTTCCAATGACCTAGCATCTAAATTTGTGCGCACTTTAATACCGGGTTTACCATTCCTTCGATGGTTCTCAACTTCATGTTTAGTTTCTTTTACTGATTCAAGTATTGTACCTTTACCTTTAGAAGAATTCCGTTTTTGCGGACGTCTTCGCGGAACTATGTCCTTTTTATCAAGAATTCTCCCCTCTTCTTCTCATTAGGGGTAAAGAGTAGCTTTCTGAGGTACCTCCACTCTTTCTGGTACATTGACTGCAGGTATATATGATTTTGTAACACACTTGTAATCAGTAAATGCATCTGACAGATTATTTGCAATTTTTTGCAAATTTATTATTCTCTGAACCTCCAGTTCAGATTCTTTAGTACGTGGATCTAAGGACTAAATGCCAGTGGTACTCCAATCTATTTGTCGGTATTCTTTGTGGTACTTATCTCTCCCTAATGCTGGAAAATTGTCCTCATCAAAAATACAATCAGCGTACCAAGCTGTAAACAGATCCCCTGTTAATGGCTCAAGGTATTTTATTATTAACGGAGAATTATACCCCACATAGGTCCCCAACTTCCTGTGAGGACCCATTGATGTACGCTGTGGTGGTGAAATCGGTACGTATACTGCATAACCAAATTTTCGCAGATGGGAAATACTTGGTTCATTTCCACGTACTAATTGCAACGGGGAGACCGTATGATATATAGTTGGTCTTATTTGGATTAGTTCTGCGGTGTATAAGATCGCATGGCCCCAACAACTTGTTGGTAACCTACAATTTTGTAAAAGAGGTCTAGCAATCATTTTGACCCTCTTTATCAAAGATTCTACTATGCCATTTTGTGTGCGGACATATGGCACATAATACTCTACATTAATGCCCAGAGCCATACAATAGTCATTAAATGCCCTTGAGGTGAACTCAGCGGCATTATCCAATCTAATGGATTTGATCCTGTTTTTAGGAAAATTGGCTTTTAACTTAATTATTTGAGGCATTAATATAGCAAAGGCATGGTTCCGTGTGCTTAATAAACACACATGGGACCATCTTGTAGAAGCGTCTATTAAAACCATAAAGTATCTAAACGACTTACATAAGGGCTGAATAGGTCCACAGATGTCACTCTAAATTCTGTTCAGAAAATTCAGCGGCTCATTTTTTACTTTGAGGTATGATGGCCTCAAAATCAATTTCCCTTTAGCACAAGCAGTACACATGAAATCCTCTGATTTTGAAAAATTTAAAGTTTTAATATTATGGCCAACAAAATAGTTTACAATTTTCTCATCCCCATACCAAGATGACCTAGGCGATCATGCCAAATCTTGAATTTATCAAGATTTTGAAGAATTGTTTTGAACGCAACATATGGTTCAAGTTTGATGTACGTGTAGTACAATATGAAGGAAGTTTTTCAACCACTTGTTTTCCGTATCCATCAACTTTAGTGAGGAGAATATATTCATCGTCTCCCTCACTAGTAGTTTCCACATGGAAACCATTAAGATGGATATCTTTAAAACTTAGTAGGGTACGATTTGATTGAGGATACAATAAAGCATCTTCAATCGTCAATTGTGTACCCATAGGGAGAACTACGATGGCTCTTCCAGTGCCAACAATCATATTATCGCTTCTAGCGATAGTCATTATATTTCCACTTTTCTTTGTCAAAGTCTAAAAATATTTTATTTCCCTTAATATTGTATTAATGGTACCACTGTCAATAAGACAGATTTCATCCTCCATTGGATTGTGCCACCAAATTCTATAATAAAGAGCATGATTATTAACTCAAATATAGAACAAGTACATCAATATATATATATATTGTATGTCTGCAAATACAATATGTGCTTATACAATACAATTACAATACCCATGTTTCTACATAACTTAGTTAACTGAAAATGTACAACAATATTATGTAGAACAATTATGACTGACTATTTACATAAGGGGGTAACTAGGAGACTACACGGTGTCTCCAAACTGATCTTGGGAAGCGTATTCAACCAACATATTATCTGTTTTCATGAAGTCGTCTTCCTTCAGTTGGACCATCTGATGGTGCTCAACATTCAGAGCAATATCCTCTGATCCCATTTTCAGATCTTTGTCTGCTAGTGAAGTGAAGTGAACTTCAACATTGCCTCCTTTAGGCCTCTTGCCTTTGTCCATAGATTGTTGATATAGCTCAATCAAATGTGGAGCAATGTGATATTCTTTTGAATAATGTTCTTTGCAGCCACATTTATGGAAAAAGCCTGATTTTTCCTTCCAAAAATTCGTCTTGAATTTTTCCTTGCCATATCCTTTGCCTTTGAATTTTTGAATATCATTGGATTGCCACTTTTCCTTTTTCTTATGGCACCTCTGAAAGATCATGTGGAGGTCTACCTATGTTGGTGATTAGTATTTGACTGTATTTGAGTTAGGAATATGATTTATTTTTAGCAATTGGATAATTATTGTATATCATTTTGGACATTTCTATGTGATGGGTTTCCTTGTATTTGATGGTTGCAGGACAACGGTGCTAGGTCATTGTGAGGCAGAGGATGACTGGGACTAGGCGAGGTGAGCTAGAGGTCCAAACGGTCGGGGATCGCCGGAGGATGACAGGAGACGGAGTTGCTACGAGCCTAGAAGACAAGGGAACGACTGAGATGCTAACTAGGAGCTTCTCGGATCAAGGAGGGCTGTCGGATCACGGTCTAGAAGATAGAGTAGCAGGTCTAGTTAGTATGCTTTGAAAAGCGTGTAAAAACCCGTTATGTGTGTGGGTTTCAGGTTAGCCCATGTATAAGTGAGTCAATCCTAGCCCTTGATGGTGATCATTAGGGTAGAAGAAACTCTTCATCCATGCATGAGTGAGTGAGTCAATCCTAGCCCTAGATGGTGATCCTTAGGGTAGAAGGAACTCCTCATCCATGTATGATGATGATCCTTAGGGTACAAGGAACTCTTCATCCATGCATTAGTGGGTGAGTCAATCTCAACCCTTGGTGAAATTCCTTAGGATCGAAGGAACTCATCCAAGAGTAGAGGATGACTCATGAGTAGTATAAATAGAGGGGGAGGGGTAGCTCTCCCCTTTTAATGGTTTTGTGTGCTTCTTTGAGCTTTGCCCACCTTATTATGTGGCTTTGTAAACCTTCCTCCAAAGAAATAAAATTTCACTTTTTACTTTTCTGAATTTAATTTCAACATTTACATTATGTCTTAAATTCAGAATTTAAATTCCGCAATTTACATTCTCGCAAGTTGGATTTGCCCCCCTCCTTCTACTTGCTTTTAATTTTCAAAATTTAATTTCTTGCAATTTACATTCTCGCAAGTTGGATTTGCCTCCACTCCTTCTACTTGCTTGTGCTTTTTGTGCCAAGGATGTATGATTGATGGATAAATCTTCTTTAGATCATATCCTCATCATCTAGGTAATCATTTGTAAGAACTCGATCTCTATGTTTACTCTTTGAGAAATGTTTGTAGATTGCGTTTGAGGTTTTTGTTTCTTTTGTTCTTACTTGCTATGACAAGTGGGAGAATATCCAAGATCATCTTGATCATCACAACCCTACGAGCAAGTTCAAGACCTCGATTTTCTCTATTTTGCTCCTTTGCGTTTGAGTGTTTCAAGTGAGGTTTTGGTTGGATCCATTGAGCGGGGGAAAAAATTTAATTGAGATAATTCACCCCCTCTGATCGCCATTCCGGTCCTTCAATTAGTATCAGAGCTGGTTTTGCTCTTTCATAGATCTTGACCGGTCTCAAGAGCCATGGCGATGGACAAGTATTCCACCAAGCCTCCCATTTTCTCTGGAGTTGATTTTTCGTTTTGGAAGTCTCGGATGGAGTCGTACATCACTGCCCAGGGCTTCCTGATATGGCAGAAGGTGAAACTCCTGTATGAGGTTCCTACCGATGAAAATGTCACGGCCGGCAATATGGCTGACGTTGAGGCGAACGCTAAGGCAAGGAACATCCTCATACAGGGTCTTAGCCACAGTGAGTACGATAGGATCTCTCACCTCTATTCTGCTCATCAGATTTGGGTGACCCTCGATGCTTACCATGAGGGCACCACTCAAATCAAAACGGTGAGACATGATCAATTCAAGCGTGAGTACAACAAGTTTGAACAACACGCTGGTGAGAGTCTCGACGAGTTCTTTGGTCATTTTACGAAGATTTTAAGTGACCTCCGAGCAGTCGGCTGTATATACCCTGACCCAGATAATGCTCGATATTTCTTGACCGCACTCGATCTTCGAGTTTGGGAGATGAAGGTGACCACCATCAAGAACACTGCCAACTTGTCGACTCTGACTCTTGACGGGCTTTACTCCCGACTCAAGACTCATGAGATTGACGTCGTCTCTCGCAAGATGAAATCTCAGTTGATGGCCTTGGTCACCGATCCCAATGGATCCACTT
Source organism: Otatea glauca (assembly GCA_036346275.1). Taxonomy (NCBI): domain Eukaryota; kingdom Viridiplantae; phylum Streptophyta; class Magnoliopsida; order Poales; family Poaceae; genus Otatea; species Otatea glauca. The sequence continues at coordinate 28,014,812 of CM070730.1, read as the reverse complement.
CTGATTCTTCTGCTGGTTTTCCCCTCTTCGCCCTTTGCGAACTAAGTGATGAACAACTGAAAAATTTTCCAAAAATTGAGCTTGCTCTTTTGGCTCGCAAATTCTCTCATGCATATAAGAGGGTGAGAGAGAGGAAGAGAGGTGGCACGATCACCTGCCTTCGAGTGTGGTGGCCCCAACCACATTCGAGCGAATTGCCCTAAGCTGGAGAAGGGCAAGAACGACGCTGGCGGTTCGGGAAAGAACAACTACATCGACAAGAACCGCAACAAGAAGCCTCCAGTTCGCGACCCGACACGTGAGAAGAAGTACCGCAACTTCTCGAAGAACAAGAAGCTATTCCACCGCATCCTCGCCGCACTCGATGACATCAGCCTCTCTGATATGGAGACCTGGAGTGACGAAGGCGAGGATGATCCGCAAGAGAAGAAAGGCAGCGACGACTTCACCGGGATGTGCTTTATGGCGAACGCCAACGGCATCAGTGACCCCGAGCTCTACAGCGACACGAACAAGGTACCCTCCTATGACCAGTTCAATGAAGCTTTCTGCAAACTAGAAAAATTTCATACTAGAGCTAGAGCTAGATGTACGGAGGTTGAGAAGGAAGTAGGTACCTTGACTCGGGAGTTAGCATCTCTTAGATCTTCTCCCTCCCGAGTCACTGACGACTGTTCTTTGTGTGATGCCCTGCTTGTGGAGCTAGAGAACCTAAGGACTATGCATGATAGTGTGTTGTCTGAACTAGATAGTCTTAGGTTGAAGAATGCTAGCAATGAATCTGTTAATGCTATGTCTTTATATGCTAGTTTTCTTCATGCTCACTCTACTGCCTCATGTGAAAATTGCCCTAAGTTACTTGCTGAGATTGATGCTATGAGCACTCACCTTAGGAAGCTCTCATATAGAAATAATGAACTTGAAATGCATGCTTCTAAGGACTCAGTCAGCTCATGTGAGGGTTGTAGGCAACTAAAACTTGACAATGAATCCTTAAATATCAAGTGTGTTGAACTTGGTAAGGACTTACTAGCTAAGTCACTAGAAAGTTGCTTGTGATGTGCTGTGATCGAGGGGGATTTGGATGAAATCCAAGTCGAACTTAGGAAGAAGCTTGAGGTTCAGACCCTTAGGATTAGAAATGCTCCTTGTGTTTCGTGTGAGGCCCTCAAAATTGAGGCAGTCGTGCTGAGAGAGAAAAATACACGTGCTGATAGTTCTTTTCTTCCTGGTTCTTCTTCCTCCTCTCTTCCCTGTTCTTCATGTGCCTCTTTCTTCCAGGAGTGTGAGTATCTCATGAGCACTCTCGAGAAGTTTGTAGGAGGCAAAAATAAGCTCAATCTCATTCTAGACCAATCCAAGATTAGCCTATTTAATCAAGGTTTAGGATTTGACTACTTAGAGCACACTCGGGCGCATCCTCCTACTATTGTGCGTGGCTCCAAGAGTAGTGAGATCGTGGTAGCTCCCAGGTTCGTCGGATGGGGAAGGGAGAGGTTTGGATTGTTGACTCCAATTGTTCTTTCCATATTATCGGAGACTCTCGTTGGTTCTCTTCCCTAGTTCGAGCCCCTGGTGATGAGTTGATCACTTTTGGAGACACTTCTTCAGGTAGAGTCATTGGGAAAGGTACCGTCTGCATTAATGATAATTTCATTCTTAAGGACGTTGCCTTAGTGAGCAAGCTGCAATATAATTTGCTTTCTGTTTCTTAGCTTATTGATGACTCTTTCGAGGTAAACTTTAAGAGTAATGCTTGCAAAATCCTTGATTCATCAGGGGAGTTAGTTTGCGGGATTTCTAGATTTGGGAGAGTCTTTCGTGCTGATTTTTCTGTTTTTTCTGGAGACTCTTTTCGGTGTTTGATTGCTTCAAAGTCCCGTGATCTCTCCTTCTGGCATAGGAGATTAGGTCACATTGGTTTTGATCATTTGACCCGACTAAGCAGCCACGACCTCATTCGTGGTTTGCCTAAACTCAACATGGTCAAAGACTTAGTTTTCTCTCCTTGCTGACATGACAAGATGGTTGCTGCTTCTCATCCTCCTGTCACTGTTGTGATGACTGATGCACAACGACAGCTTTTACATATGGACACTGTTGGTCTAGCTACAGTGCAGTCAGCAAGTGGGAAGTGATATGTTCTTGTCATTTTTGATATTTCGAGGTATTCTTGGGTGTTTTTCATGGATTCGAAGAATGAGACTTTTTCTCACTTCAGAGGTTTGGTCAGTAGGCTGTCTATTGAGCTCCCAAGTGCCTTACGTGCTATACGCAGTGATAATGGCACAGAGTTCAAGAACTCCTACTTTGAGAGTTTCTGTGTGGAGTCTGGTTTAGAGTATCAGTTCACCTCTCCCTACGTCCCTCAGCAAAATGGCGTAGTAGAAAGGAAGAACAGGACCCTAGTTAAGATGGCCAGGACGATGCTAGACGAGTACAATACTCCTAGAAAGTTTTGGGCTGAGGCTATAGCTACTGCTTGCCATGTGTCTAATCGCGTTTTCTTGAGAGCACATTTGCACCGCACTTCTTACGAGTTGAGGTATGGACGAAAGCCTAATGTTTCTCATTTTCGTGTGTTTGGTTGCAAGTGTTTCATCTTGAAGTCTGGTAATCTAGATAAGTTTGAGTCTCATTCTTCTGATGGTATTTTTCTGGGTTACTCGACTTTCTCTCATAGCTATAGGGTCTGGAGTTGTGATGTGAATAGGATCATAGAGACCTGTGAGGTGACCTTTGATGAGGCTAGCCAAGGAGCTAGACCCGACATTTTAGGCTCTTCTGCCCTCTTCGAGACCATCTTTGTAGAGGATGAGGATGATGGAGATGATGGTGTTACACCTGATCCAGTCCTCTCTACACCTGAGGTGCCTCCTGTTTTCATTTCTGCACCTCAGAGAGACCAGCCCTTACCTTCGGACTCTCCTTCAGCGAGTGGCTCTGTTCCTGCCTTTTCTATTCAGGAGGTAGAGGCCACTTCTGCTTTTGGACCTCCCCGCTATATTCAAAGACGTCATCCACCTGATCAGATCATTGGTGATCTATTTGAGCTTGTCACGCGCTCAAAATCAGGTTTGTCAAGTTTCTACCTCCACTCTTCCTTTGTTGCCTCGTTTGAGCCGAAGGATGTTTCTCATGCATTATCCGATGAGTCATGGATTAATGCTATGCATGAGGAGCTAGAGAACTTCGAGAGGAATAAGGTTTGACAGCTTGTCGAGCCCTCATCAGGTCATAATTTCATTGGGACCAAATGGGTGTTTAAAAATAAGCAGAGTGAGGATAGGGTTGTCATTATAAATAAGGCTAGGCTAGTTTCATAGGGTTTTTCTAAGGTTGAGTGTCTTGACTTTGAGGAGACCTTTGCCCCTGTAGCTAGACTAGAGTCTATTAGGATCCTGCTTGCATTCTCTGCATCCAAGGGCTTCAAGCGTTATCAAATGGATGTCAAGAGTGCATTCCTCAATGGTTATATTGAGGAAGAGGTGTATGTCAGGCAGCCTCCAAGATTCGAGAACCCCAAATATCCAAACCATGTCTTCAAGCTTTCCAAAATTTTGTATAGACTTAAGCAGGCTCCTAGAGCTTGGTATAAGAGACTTAATTCCTATCTTCTTAGTCATGGTTTTAAGATGGGTATAGTAGATAAGACTCTATTCATCAGACACCAGGATTCTCATTTTCTCCTCGTTCAGATTTATGTGGACGATATTATCTTTGGTGGCTCTTCACTTTCTCTTGTATCTCATTTTTCAGAGGTGATGAGCACAGAGTTTGAGATGAGCATGATGGGCGAGTTGAGCTACTTCCTCGGCATTCAAATCAAGCATGGTCATGATTTCATTCTCTAATTCTTGGACCAAGTTTGGCTTTGCAATCAAATTGCTTTTTTCCATCTTCTTCTAACTCAAATTTATGCCTTTGGGTGTTTTGTCAATATACTCGTCAAGGGGGAGGTTGAAAGACCATGTGAAGGTCTACCTATGTTGGTGATGAGTATTTGACTGTATTTGAGTTAGGAATATGATTTATTTTTTAGCAATTAGATAATTATTGTATATAATTTTGGACATTTCTATGTGATGGGTTTCCTTGTTTTTGATGGTTGCAGGACGACGGTGCTAGGTCATTGTGAGGCGGAGGATGACTAGGACTAGGCGAGGTGCACCAGAGGTCCAAACGGTCGGGGATCGCCGGAGGATGACCGGAGACGGAGTTGCTGAGAGCCTAGAAGATAAGGTAACGACTGAGATGCTAACTAGGAGCTACTCGGATCAAGGAGGGCCATCGGATCGCGGTCTAGAAGATAGAGTAGCGGGTCTAGTTAGTATGCTTTGAAAAGCGTGCAAAGACTGTTATGTGTGTGGGTTTCGGTTTAGCCCATGTATGAGTAAGTGAGTCAATCCTAGCCCTTGATGGTGATCCTTAGGGTAGAAGGAATTCTTCATCCATGCATGAGTGAGTGAGTCAATCCTTGCCCTAGATGGTCATCCTTATGGTAGAATGAACTCCTCATCCATGTAGATGGTGATCCTTAGGGTAGAAGGAACTCTTCATCCATGCATGAGTGAGTGAGCCAATCTCAACCCTTTGTGAGATTCCTAAGGATTGAAGGAACTCATCTAAGGGTGGAGGATGACTCATGAGTAGTATAAATAAAGGGGGAGGGGTAGCTCTCCCCTCTTGAAGATTTTCTGTGCTGTTTTGAGCTTTGCCCACGTTATTGTGAAGCTTTGTAAATCTTCCTCCAAAGAAATAAAATTTCACTTTCTTACTTTTCTGAATTTAATTTCAGCATTTATATTATGTCTTAAATTCAGAATTTAAATTCCGCAATTTACATTCTCGCAAGTTGGATTTGCCTCCCCTCCTACTTGCTTGTGCTTCTTGTGCCGAGGATGTATGATTGATGAATGAATCTTCTTTAGATCATATCCTCATCATCTAGGCAATCCTTTGCAAGAACTCGATCTCTTTGTTTAATCTTTGAGAAATGTTTGTAGATTGCGTTTGAGGTTTTTGTTTCTTTTGTTCTTACTTGTTGTGACAAGTAGGAGAATATCCAAGATCATCTTGATCATCACAACCCCATGAGCAAGTTCAAGTTCAGGATTTTCTCTATTTTGCTCCTTTGCGTTTGAGTGTTTTAAGTGAGGTTTTGGTTGAATCCATTGAGTGGGGGAAAAAATTTAATTGAGATAATTCACCCCCCTTTGATCGCCATTCCGGTCCTCCAGCCTCTTATGCCCATGGCTACTGCTAGACCCCTAAGTATTAGCATGTACTTCAGGCACTGCCATTGCCCCGTAGGGCGAGTATGATGATTTTTCATAAGAATTTCATCATGTTTCTCTGCTTGAAGCAGAGTATAAATCAACTAAGAGTATTTTGTATACATCTTTTGACGATATTACTGTTGAAGTATACGCATAGAAGGATGGAAAGTGCACAATGTTTTTTCTGTTAGTTCGACATCACCAACTTCATGGTCACAAAATTTTAGCTTGGAATTTATTTTATGTATTGCTGAATTATACGCTGCCATGGACTTGAAGTCCTGGAAACGTATAAGTAACCATTCTCATTGAGCTTTTGGTAACTTGACCGACCTCTGTTGGTCATACCTATCTTTTAAGGAGTTCCACAATTGAAGTGGATCTTCCTCCATCAAGTACTCAGTTTTTAGGTTTGAGTGGAGGTGATGCCGAATAAAATGCAGGGCTGTATATTTTGAGGTTGTGAAATTTATGGGTCATTTTGTTGAGGTTCAATGATGGTTGTACCAAAACCTCTACCTATCAAATTTATCTTTAGATCCATCGTCCAAGTCAGATAATTGCTGCCATCCAAGGCCATCTCTGCAAACTCTTTTTTAGAAATGTCTGCCATGTCCTACAATTTGTTTTTCCTACAATTGTAATTAATTTACTTTCTCAAAGTAAAATTATGGTATGACATTAATGTAAATCTGTACACTAGGGTCAATGTATAATAATTGCATTTTCCCAAAAATTTAGGGACTAAATTGCAATTTTGACTTAACAACGACGGCTAAATTTGCGATTTCTCTAAATTCATTGGGTTGAATTGCAAACTTTATGTAACAGGCTCATTTAGACCCGGCGCTAGGGTTTCCAACCCTATCACCATGGCCACCACCGCCTTGGGTGGTTGAGGTAGGCTGTCGTCGCCCCAACGCCGGTGAGAGGCTCACCGGCCATCGCATTCTCGCCATCTACCTCTGTGCGCGGGAACCGAAGTCCTCGATGTCGCCTAAGGAGCGCTTCGGTCACGTCACCAGATCCACCGCCGGTTCCGATCGCTTGGGGCGCGTCGAGGAGCGCCGCCACTCCCTCGAGTGCACCTGGCGCCTCCATCGCCTTAGTGTCGGGCGCCGCCGGCACACCATCGCACACCGCCTTGGGCGCGTCTGGTGTCGCCGCCACCTCGCCAGACATCGCCACTGTGCCAGGTGGGTTCACAGGGGCACGACCGCAGCCGGGTGGCCAACGCCGTTTGGCAGAGGACCTCCCTGGCCTTATCCCGCGTGCCGCCGTCGCGTCGGCCGCCGTGTCGACCTCGCCACGTGCCTCCCGCGCGTGGACTAAGGTGGTCGCTGCCGCGGTCTCGATCACGCCTACCACGCTGTGGGGCCCCTACGGCCTGCACTATATCGAGGAGCACCACGGCCCCTCAGTCGCTGCGGCCAATGGTGGTTCGCCGACCATGCAGCGCTAAGGCCGAGCATGACCTCGCCGGCATCGATCATATCGCGCACGCCAATGGTGATGTCCCGGCCGACGATGTTGTAGAGGCAGGATGCGAAGGATCACCGTTTCCAAGTTCATGATGGAGGTAATTATGTTTGAGACATCGTCGTTGTTCTGCGTCATTGGACTTACCATGTTCGGGATGTGGTCGGTGATCCTCTCGTCTGCCGCCATCCTCTGTTTGCCCGTGCTCAGTGGATTAGAGCAGTGCCGATAACTTGTTGAAAGTAGAGTAGAAATTGAACTCGAGAATGAGAGATCACTTTTTATTGTACATGTGTTACATATTTATACAAGCTAATAGGTGGAAGTTGGTGGTATCCAAAAGACACATATTCTAAAAGTTGGCGGTTAATTGCCAACTTAACTCCTTAACAAGTACAATGCTTTGTTGCTTCTCCAGTGCGAAGAGGGACACGCGGCGTTGGAAACAGTAGTCCCTGTACCTCGCCAAGAGTAGTAGTATATATAGATCAGCGTCTCTCTTTCGAAGTACACAAAAAAAAGTGATCTGCTAGACGTGATACGGTGTTCTAAACCTAATTTTGATTACTAATTTACAGTATATTACAATATATTAAGGAAAAATAATAAAATTATAATGTGACGAAAGTACTTTTCAAGATAAATCTACACATTATTTTCATATGTCCAATCTAAATATTTATCAAATAACAATAGAGAAAGTCTATAAAGTTTAACCATACACATCTCAAAACATCACTCATTGTGACCGGAGGAAGTACTTCTAACTGGTACTACTCTACTGCTAGTACCGTTGAGCGTTTCGGTTCATATATTATGTCGCAAATTTTTTGTGTGGGATGGTCTAGTTAATTTCAGTCCCTTAATTTCCAGGCGTTTAAATAGAGAAAAGAAGGGTAGTATTATGTATGGTCCATAACTATAAACAATAAGTGTTCTAAATAAACTATGAACCATACATAACACTGCCCACTGCTTGGGCGTGTTTTGCTCCTACCATAAACTTCTCCGGCTTCTGTTTTGGCTTGCAACTCTGGCAATATGTCCCTGTTTGGAACGCGGCTTCCATTTTGGCTTGAAACTCTAGCAGCAGTTCCAGTTTGGAACATAGGACTCTCACAGCAATTTCAGAGAAAACACCGGTAGCTAGAAATGAGAGTTGGCATTTCCTTAACTTCCTGCGTCACTCCTCGGACTTTTGATTTGCACATTTAACAATTGCGATATCTACTAATGTTGCGGGGCCAAAGTGGCATTTTCTCATGCAACAACAGCAATAAGCTGACGAAATGTCCCGTTTCGACACGATGTCTCGACTTTAGTTTTTTGCCAAGTCGCATGGTACCATATATGCATTGCCCCATCATGTGGGTACTCCAAACGACTCATCGATGAGTAAGCAAATGCGATTAGCATTAGGCAAAGAGATCGAATTGGTCGGTCATTGATCATCTTTCACAAATATTATGGCACATATCTCTTTCAGTATGTCTCAGTCCGACCGACCGATCGATGTGGCCATTGATGGTCACACGCTACATGCAATTGCCTCCCTACATGTCGATCATACAGGACATTTTTCTCGCGCCATATCGGTGGAATGTACTATAATAATGCAGATTAACCGGGGCCTAATTAATTTTGTTCTTCTGGACCCAATGTGTTGGCACTGTAAACAACGAGAACAACTACAAGAGAAATGGGTACTGTATAGGTTCATGATTTTTATGCTTTTCAGTGTTGAGTGTTGCAGAGGATGTGTAGGATCGATATATACTAAACTAGCAATCAGAGGGGGTGAATGATTGCGCGGAAGCTAAAACTAAATTTTTTGTATACTAAAAATTCACCCCAATTCGGATTCAAATAATTGTTTCGTATTCAACAAAACAGAGTTAGAAGCATTCGGTAAATAGCTAATTTCCGGAGATCCAACCGTAGGATTGACCTTCCATTCGAACTGTAGAAACTAGATTCTAATACGAATCTAACAAAAAAAGGAATCATCTCAATCGGACCTACGGATCAAAAGTTATTAACCTCGCAAACATGCTGTGACAGATTATGACGAGAACTAATCAAACCCTAATTTCGTGATTAATCACAATCTACAAAAGATTAACCAACGAAACTTTGAGAGACACTAAGTTGATGCCCTAGGAAGGTTTTGGATGGATCAAATCAAGATTAAACTCGTTGAATCAAAAGAGACAATGAATCAATCTATAAGAACAAAATAAGGCAATCAAAACGAAGGTAATGTAGCAAACCTCCTGTGAACAGTACCACGCCAAATTAATGTAGCTGCGTGAGAACAAGGTCTGTAGCAAACCTCCCATGAACAGTACCACGCCGAATTACTGTAGCTGTGCGAAAAGATCTCTGTCCATGCGTTAATTTGGCGAGGAAAACTGATTTTTATTTCTTACGGCTAGTCAGTTCTGATTACTCCAAACAAAAGAAACAGGAGACACCTCCCACTATTTATACTAAGCAAACATAAAGAGATTGAATACAATTCCACTTCCAATATGGAAAGAATCTGTATACATCTCAACCTGACCCAACATGGCTAGAAACAACTCTTGCACGTATGTACAACCCACATGCTGTAAATACGTGACTAACCAGCGCATGTTCTCTAGCCCGAACGTTCCGCATGACATCCTTGACCACCAAAACCTCGATTCCTTCTCTGAATCTAGTCCCGAACCTCAGTTCCTCCATGAACCTAGTTCCGGTCCCGTCATCGACCACGTTCGCCCTTGAGCAACACCTGCACATGAATAAACAAGAAAACAAATCCGAGCACAAGTCCACGACTTGACTCAACGTCAATCCATGCAAACACTCACACGAGCGTATTGCATCAAGCAAAACCAATATCATGCTATCACCAGCATATCAAATAATCATCAGACATAGCACATGCACAAGCACCACACATGCCATAATCACAACCACTTTGCAATGCCAATTTCATTACTCAGCCAATTTTTCAACACATGATTTCACAATCTCCCCCTTGATGAAAACATTGACAACACCATTTAGAACTGAACATTGGCATTCACCTTACAAGAAAATTTAAAGAAATTTTATTTGTGAAACTAAAAAAATTGAAAAATCTTTCACTAAAAAGAAGAAATAATCTCCTCATAAAAAGAAGAAAAATGAAAGAGGAAAAATGTGTGTGAATGTGCAATGTGTGTCCAAAAAATTCTCCCTTTGACTCCAAAATTCTCCCCCTTTTACAATGGATTCATCAAGAATGCAGAAAGAGAGCAAAATCTCCCCCTTTATGTTTTTTTACATGTACTGAGCATTATGAGTCATGCACAAATGTAACAAATTGATCACCAAGTCATGCTATAAAAAGTACTTGCACTTTCAAATCTACACATAAACAATGTAGAGTAAGCATAACTAGAAATCAAGTACTATTAATGATTTTTTTTTGCATGGCATGATCTCCCTTTCTCAACAATCTTAAGACCTGAAAATATTGAATTTTTGTTCACTTTATTTGTGCTTAAAAAACTGATTCATTAATTGATTGCAACAATAACAATTGCAAGGAATTATATGCACCGTCAGCCTTACTTTTCAACCATGCCAAGCAATCACAAGCTTAAGGTTTCATGGTTTCGGTCAAACACAACCTCTTCCAAGTTCATATCAAAGTGCAATGATAAGCAGTCTCGTAAAGAAGTGCGATAGTATATAACCTTGATCTTGCATTTATCAACAATCACTCTTTGAGCTTTAGTACTTAACTTTGATAAATTTCATATTTAGCACTTTTTGAGCAGGATCAAGATAGCCAAGAAAGTTCAACCATGACAAGATTTAATTCAAGTTGTCATTCTAATTAAATAGTCATGATATAAACTACACCATATATGCATAAATATGAAGTTGCAAAGACCTTGCAGCATAAACATGGCTTCAAATGACATATGTGTATCAAATACAATGCTCATTACTTTTTCATTATTTTTCTCATTTTTTTTGTTTTTCATTTAAGAGACACACAAAATAAAAAGTATGTTACAAAATATTACAAAGTTTTTTTAAAAAAAACTCCCCCTCAAAACAAACCTCTTAAAAACTTTCTTCAAAATTGTCACCCAATAGGATTAATTTTATAAACAAAAGTCTGAAAGAACAATCCTCCCAATAGGGCAAACGAAAGAAATTTTCACCAAAAGTCCATTAACTCCCCCTCAAACGAATAACCAATGAAATCAAAAGAGAGGTGATGATATACATGTGTTTGAGTTATCATGGTATGTTCACTTAAGCATATGCATGAATCATGATAAATAAATACTAAGCATGAAAAGGCATGATATAAGATATAACATGATTGAACATGCCAGGTGATACATATGAGCATATAAACAAACATATCATCTCATACCACAATTAGATATCTATGAATGTAAAAGATATGAGTGTATAAATAGCTCACAAAGTAGGTGAAGAATTATCGCGCATACCTCTTGAAGGCCATCTCAAAGGTAAGAACCATCCAAGTCTTGATCACATCTTGCAAAAGATCAAGATCCACTAAGTTTCTGTTCTCCAACCCGCATCTGAAAAACCTACATAGCACTAGAAGATGTCGAGGCCTCGGTACTAGGGTTAGAAATAAATCATTTAGGAATCCAGTACTGAGACACACGACACACAGCAGTAGGCACAACACGAGTATTCTTATGCACAAAATCAGATTTGCCCTTTCCCATATTTCTAGCAACAAAAGGTGTTCGCATCACCCTAGGCACATAATGAGGAGTAAAGCGTGCCTCTCTGAAATTAGACCTAGCCTTAACCTTTTCTTTCTTTTGTTGTTTGGCTAGTCTAAAGCAAAAATCTACTAAGTGTCCATCTCTACCACAATGAGTGCAAGTGTACTTAACACGATGTTTAGCTTTAGAAGTAGAAGCAACATTTGCATTCATTATAGTAGAAGATAAAACTCCAGCAGACTTAAAAACGATTTTCTTAGGCTCATTGGCAATTTCAAATTTTCCACTTTCAAGTGACTTAACAACAGTGGGAGCATGTGATTTATGATGAGCATAAGAATCAAAACTTAAACCTTTGTTATGAGTGCTGACCCTTGATTGATCCAAAATCATGTTTAGGTTTTTCTTTCCTTTAGTGAAACGTTCTAAAGATTTTTCCAAGTAATCAACCTTTCGAGAAAGAGTTAAACAATTATTACAGGGAACGTCCACTTTTCCTTTTTGCTTGCGACAAGTTGAGCATGAAAGAACCTCATGTGTGAGCAAATCATTTGTCATTTGAGAAACTATAGCATTTGCATCTTTCAATTTCAATTCAAGAATTGAACATTTAGAACAAGAAATTGAATTATGCAAATCATCAGTGGAACAACTAGCATGTCTAACATGTTTCTCATTTTTCTTATTTTACTCTAATAAGAAAGCATGTTCTTTCCTAAGCAAAGTGAGCTCATTGTAAATTAAGTCACATGTTTTGCAAGCATCATCATCAGGAATCAAAGATTTAAGTCTAGCGATTTCAGAATTCAATGATTCCACAAGAACGTCATGTTTCTTAATTTTCTTGTTGTGTTTATCAAGCAATTTACCAAGACGAGCAACAGCAATAGCTAATTCATCATAAGAAGGTTCTACCTCATTGAAGTCGCTGTCATGATCGTCCTCGGTGAAGCTGTCGTTGCTTCTAGCCATGAGACACAACCCTGTCAATTCATGCTTGCTTGGAATTGTTGTGTTATCTTCACTGCTCTCCGAGTCCACATCGCTCAAATTTACTTGTTCAAGAGCGGAAAGAACCCGGTGGACAACTTTGCGATTGATGAAGTTCCTCTTCTTTCTATCAATTGGAGAGAACTTCTTTTCTTTTCTTTTGTCATTGTCCTTCTCCTCCCTTGATGCTTTACGTGCAAGTTTAGGACAATTTGAATGAATGTGGTTGAGATCACCACACTCATAGCATCTTAGAGGGCCACCACCAACTCTCTTCCTCATTCTCACATTCTGCAAAGCTTTATTAAAGCGAGAGGAGAGTAGTGCCAAGTCTTTTTCGGGAAATTCCTTGATCTGTTCATCAGTTAGTGAAGACAAGGAAGACAAAGCAAAACTTGAAGAAGAATTAGCATTTGACATGTTAGGGTTAGAGATCAAAGCAATCGATTTAGAATTACCCTTTCTAGCAAGCACATCTAATTCATGAGTCTTCAACTTAGAATAAAGAACATCTAATGTGAGTGTGCTCATGATAGTAGATTCTTGTATAGATGTTACTTTCATCTCCCACATCGACATGTCCAAAGCACTAAGCATTTGTCTAGCATTAGCAGTATCCGAGAAACTAACACCAACAGCATGCAAATTGCTAAGATTTTATTAAAGCGTGCAAAAAAGTCATCCACAGACTCTCCAGGTTTCATCTCGAAACGCATATATTCTTTTTTGTAAATATCTTGGCGAACCTCTTTGACAGTGTTTGATCCTTCATGATAGTCGCAAAGAGATTTCCATACCTTATATGCGGATCGAAGATGAACCACTCGGTCGAAGCTGCGTCCCAAGCCCTGGATGATCAAGTGGCACGCCTTGCTCTTTGCTTCAACATGTGCGCGATTGGCGTCGTTGACGTTGTCGTTCTTGGGCACTTCATATGGTTTATAGACCTTCTCCCAAATTGCAAAGCCTTGAGCTTGAATGTATGCCTCCATCTTGGCCTTCCAAAACTGAAAATCAACACAATCGAACACACACGGTTTTGTCGAATAACGATCCATGAATCTAATCACCGGTTAAGATAAATTAGAAAAACCGTGCTCTGATACCACTTGTAGGATCGATATATACTAAACTAGCAATCAGAGGGGGGTGAATGATTGCGCGGAAGCTAAAACCAAATTTTCTGTATACTAAAAATTCACCCCAATTCGGACTCAAATAATTGCTTCGTATTCAACAAAACAGAGTTAGAAGCATTCGGTAAATAGCTAATGCCCGGAGATACAACCGTAGGATTGACCTGCAATTTGAACTGAAGAAACTAGATTCTAATACGAATCTAAAACAAAAGGAATCAGCTCAATCGGACCTACGGATCAAAAGTTATTAACCTCGCAAGCATTCTGTGACAAATTATGACGAGAACTGATCAAACGCTAATTTCGTGATTAATCACAATCTACAAAAGATTAACCAACGAAACTTTGAGAGACACTAAGTTGATGCCCTAGGAAGGTTTTGGATGGATCAAATCAAGATTAAACTCGTTGAATCAAGAGAGACAATGAATCAATCTATAAGAACAAAATAAGGCAATCAAAGCGAAGGTACTGTAGCAAAATCACTGTAGCTGTGCGAGAAGAAGGTACTGTAGCAAACCTCCCATGGACAATACCACGCCGAATTACTGTAGCTGTGCGAAAAGATCTCTGTCCATGCGTTCGGCTGGGCGAGGAAAACCTGATTTTTTATTTCTTCTGGCTAGTCTGGTTACAGTACTCCAAACAAAAGAGTACAAACCCTAAAATCTTAGCGCTAGAAAATAAACAGGAGACACCTCCCCCTATTTATACTGAGTAAACATAAAGAGATTGAATACAACTCTACTTCCAACATGGAAAGAGTCTGTATACATCTCAACCTGACCCAACATGACTAGAAACAACTCTTGCACGCATGTACAGCCCACATGCTGTAAATACGTGACTAACCAGCCTCCATGTGCATGTTCTTTAGCCTGAACGTTCCGCATGACATACTTGACCACGAAGACCTCGATTCCTTCTCTGAATCTAGTCCCGAACCTCAGTTCCTCCATGAACCTAGTTCCGGTCCCGTCATTGACCACGTTCGCCCTCGAGTAACACCTGCACATGAATAAACAAGAAAACAAATCCGAGCACAAGTCCACGACTTGACTCAACGTCAATCCATGCAAACACTCACACGAGCGCATTGCATCAAGCAAAACCAATATCATTGTTTGCACCAAAATTTGGCAGATAGGGTCAAAATCGGCAGTACAAGATCAACAAGATACGATTGGATAACGGATCAAGATATTTGGAAACAAAACAGGTTGTTAAGGAAAGCACCCTCCAAATAGAGGCCGATACGGATTCTATTCCTAACGTGTTGTACCAGGACTCTATCGGCCAATGGCTATAAAAGAGGTCTAGAGGTGATCAGAAAAAGCTGCCCAGAGCCAATCAACCAATTCGCGTCTACTTTTCATCTACTTTTCCGTCGACTAGGAGTAGTTTCTGTAATTTAAATTCTTGTAACTCGGTTTCGATCAATAAAGTTGCGCATCGCGATTGTTGATCATCCTCGATTACACCCTGTGTTTGATTTATTACGATCTTGTTGCGCATCGCCTTCTTGTAATCGATCCGCCTTTATCCTCTGCTCACGATTAGCCCTAATCGGCTAGTTAGATTTACCCTTTTCTCGATTTAGTCGGCTTTGAGCTGATTGAATCTAAGCCGATTGATCTTCATTAATCGGCTAGTTAGGCTTACCTTGTTACCTCGATCTTGATCGGCTTCAAGTGATTAAGTCTAAGCCGATTGATCTCTACGATCGGCTTTGGGTGAATTTATATTTTTACCTTGTCGATTCTGAGTCAAATCGACCGCACGCTCTGAACGGTGTTAAATGCGGTGTCTTTGTTGTCGAAACCCTACTTCACGTTTTGGCGTCAACACACTCTTGCACGCCGGTGGGACACGATGGCAGCATCAAGCAAATCAATTCCACCATCCGATCTCAACGCCGAGGCTATAATCGTCCCAACGATGGACGATTTAATGCCAGAACAGCGTAGAGAAATCGAAGATCGAAAAGGTGCTCTAGAAGAGATGATGCTGAATTGCTATCAAAAGACTAGACGTGGCGTCACTCAAAAGACTGCTTTGCCGACGGTCAATGCCCTTGGCGATGCAGGCGTCACAGATGGTCTGGTAAGTTCATACCTACCCACTCAAGCTGAATTATCGGCTATGATTAATCAATCTATACATCACGCGCTGGTAAACCAATCATCGACTCTTGTTACAACGCTAAAGCCGATGATTGCGAATAGTGTGAAGACAATCGCTCAAGAATTGGCATCATCTGGGAGTCTGCTTGACCCGATGCAAGCTCTGCCAAGCTATCCTGCTTTTTCAATAGCGCAAACTACACAGAGTACGTCAGCCGATCCAAAACCATCGGCTATAACTTCACCCCCAACCATGGTGCCGACTCAACCTACCATCGTATTACCGCGAAACTCACGCCCTAGCGGGGTCACACATTACCAGGCGTACACTGATGCTGCTAGACATAACGTGTCGGCTACTTTGCTGCCGTCAGCTCCATTTAATATTTCCCACAATCGGTCTCGCAGCCGATTGAACAAATTAGACACGTCCGCATCAAGAGCCGATTCGCCAGAATCCGGTCCTCGTAAGGTCATAACCTATGCGAGCCCTTTGTCCTGTCACGAGAACCACGGTTAGGAGGTATAATAGGTATGATCAAAACCAACAAGATCCGTCGGCTCGGTCTAACCGACGGTACCCGAGTTTGCACTCGGGCGCGAATACTAGTCATGATCATTGGCGAGCCACGATACCTTGTCGGCTAACAACATTAATTGGTGACCAGTTTACGCGTGTTGAGAGATCAATTCGACTTACAACCAAAGGGTAGAGTCATCGGCTATAGAAAGCGTATCCGGATTATATAGATCGCATGCAATATCCACATAATTTTAAAGTTCCGATTTTGCCAAATTTTAGGAATGATTCGGTCACGACCTTAGAGCACGTCGGACGCTTTGTCGCTCGGTGTGGCGGCGACTCGATCCGACGGGTGAAAATTAGATTATTCCCTTGTCTTTATCGGAGTGCTTTCACTTGGTTTACTAGTTTACCTCCAAATTCGGTTCATTTTGGAGCGATTTGGAAAGCCGATTCATGAGTACTTTTTCTCTGGCGATCGGAACTCGGGATTTGGATCTAAGTTCTATCCAATGTAAGACCGAGGAATCGGTAAATGATTATGTTAAGAGATTCGTGGAAGTGAGAAATAGGTGTTTTAGTGTTACCATGCACGATAATCGGTTGGTGATTTAGCTTTCGGTGATACCCCATTAAGGGAAAAATTCGGTGGCGTGAATTCACCAATTTAAGTCATCTCCTACAATGAGTATCGGCTCAAGAAAGTCTGTTTCTCCGATGATAACGACTTCAAAGATGAATTGAAGAATAACAAAGACAAGATACAATCGGCTATAGAGGATGACCAACTAAAATTTGCGAAGAGCCGATGATGCGGTGACGACGATCCTTTTCCAATTAACATGGTTCATTGCTCTAAAAGAAGGAAAAGCCAACACAAGATCAGAGCCTAAGGATCAAATTCATATATCATCGGCTATAAAATGACACGTCAAGCGATGTACAATCAAATTCGATGGCAATCGACACTCATGATTATTGTTGGCTCTATACAAATAAAAGCCGACCGTGAAGGGAAATTTTAAAACAATCACACCAAAGGGTTATCAGCCGAGAGAGCATTGCCACTACGTAGCCGATCTGAGTCGAAGCCCACTTTTTCCCAACTACTAGCAAAATATGAAAGGAGGAATGAAAGGCCACGACGAAGTCCTCCACATCGCCGATTAATGAATATCGTAGCGGCCCCGAAAGAGCTCACCGACGGTGCCCTTTTTGGCAATTTTTTGGGAGAAGGATTAGCTTTGCCATCACCAAACACATATCCGATGCAGATTACCCATGCCAAGGTGATAGGCGCGATGGTCGGCTAAAGATAGAATTTCTAAGCCGACCATAAGTCAAAAACAAGACCAAGATGAAGGGTCTAACCACTGCGGCTAGTATGGATCTGTTAGGAAAAATATGTAAGTCGATCGAACCAAAGCCGAGATGGTGTCCTCCAGGTTTAAGCCGATCACAAAGAAGAAGACTTGAGCGGCTAAGGACCCAAGAGATGAGGGAAGCTGAACAAGAAAAACGAAGGGATAAAACTTTTAATGAGCTTCATCCGATTAAGATTGCGAGAAAAGAGTGGAGGAAGAAAAACCGGATTCGCAAATGATTTTTGTTAAACGGCCGATCTAGTCTGGAAAATCATACCACCCGTCATTTCGTGATAGCCGATTTGGTAAGGGATCAGCGTGGGATCGTGTAGCGTGCATCGGTTTGTCTAAGGTACTGGTTAGGTCTTGATTGGCTAAAACTCAAATACGAATATACGAGTTGGCCGATTACCGATCTGAAAGCCAAATTAAATCGATGCAGTTAAAAATTTGGCTATGGTAAGAAAATATATGTTCAAGTCGATGATGAAAATTTTTGGAAAATAACATGTTATCTCCCAAAAATGGGGGGCATATGTTTGCACCAAAATTTGGCAGATAGGGTCAAAATCTAAATACAAGATCAACAAGATACGATTGGATAACGGATCAAGATATTTGGAAACAAAACAGGTTGTTAAGGAAAGCACCCTCCAAATAGAGGCCGATATGGATTCTATTCCTAACGTGTTGTACCAGGACTCTATCGGCCAATGGCTATAAAAGAGGTCTAGAGGTGATCAGAAAAGCTGCCCAGAGCCAATCAACCAATTCGCGTCTACTTTTCATCTACTTTTCCGTCGACTAGGAGTAGTTTCTGTAATTTAAATTCTTGTAACTCAGTTTCGATCAATAAAGTTGCGCATCGCCGATTGTTGATCATCCTCAGTTACACCCCAGGTTTGATTTATTCTGATCTTGTTGCGCATCGCCTTCTTCAGAATCGATCTGCCTTTATCCTCTGCTCTGATTAGCCCTAATCGGCTAGTTAGATTTACCCTTTTTTCTCGATTTAGTCGGCTTTGAGCTGATTGAATCTAAGCGATTGATCTTCATTAATCGGCTAGTTAGGCTTACCTTGTTACCTCGATCTTGATCGGCTTCAAGTGATTAAGTCTAAGCGATTGATCTCACGATCGGCTTTGGGTGAATTTTATATTTTTACCTTGTCGATTCTGAGTCAAATCGACCGCACGCTCTCTGAACGGTGTTAAATGCGGTGTCTTTGTTGTCGAAACCCTACTTCACGTTTTTGACGTCAACAATCATGCTATCACTAGCATATCAAATAATCATCAGACATAGCACATGCACAAGCACCACACATGCCATAATCACAACCACTTTGCAATGCCAATTTCATTACTCAGCCAATTTTTGAGCACATGATTTCACAGGATGCTTCACCATTTGTTTATGGTTACTTAATTTCGTAGAGTCTACAACTACAAGAGAGTGGTTAGTATTAAAGGTTTACTTTATTGGTGCCGAAAGGGTTAGGGACAAATGGACATTACATCAATTAGATATGCCTCACGCCTGTCTTACTGACATTATTTTACAATACTAGGGACTTGATCTTTTCTTGGAAGACCAGGGGTTATTAAGCTTCAATTTCTTGGAAGACAGATTGGCTGAGGGGCGACGAGTAAATAGTCGAACATTGTGATGTTTCCTTGCCTTTGTTGATGGAGTAGCTAGTACTGCTACTTGAGTTGAATTAGTTAATGTTGCGAAGTTTGTTGGATCTAGATAGCTAGGTCCCAATACGAGTAGCATGGGTTAACTACTTGCAACTGTTCATCCATTGTTTCAGTTTCGTGCTGCCACACTTGCTGATGCTGTGTTAATTAATTTCCCTTTCTTTTCCTCCTTTGCACTTTGCAGAGCTCTGTTCTGCATAGGGAAGCTGGATAAATGAAGGACAGTGACTTGAATAACTCATAATTAGTCGATCGTATTCGTCAACTCAAACTGGGCGGAGAGAAGTGGATAGGAATCGTAGTTATAAAAAAAAAATGAGGTTCGTTTGAGTCACAGTATTGATTCAAGTTAGTCATTTTTATTTTCAATTTTCACTGTAAACATAAATCCTATACTCTAAATCTGTTCAGTTTTGATGAATACGGTTCACGACTCACATGTATGTGTAAGGAATCTGATAGCTCCGACAGGAACACACTCTTTGAGTGGAAAATGCTGCCATCTCGACAGCAAAGACAAGGGAAATATAGCTTCCATCCAAAAGATATATTCTCCTAGTCCAGTCCTATCTTGTCTATAACAATTATTTGTCCCATACATAGACGTTGAAGTTGAGGGTGATATGAATTCATTTTCTAATCCATCTCAAGTCTTCCTATACATAGAGTCTACTATGTATCACTGTAAATATGTCCCTATATCCTAGCGTAAGAGTAAAAGCTTTATTGTAAACATCTCCTCATATAGTGATTGCCTTCGTGCGTCCGTAGTTTTTCCCGCAAGGATTTTCCATGTAAAAATTCGTATCTCTTGTTCATCTATTTTTCTGCGCATTAATTGCAACAAGTGGTATCAGAGCACAGGCGATTCGACCGAGCAAATTACCGAAGAGGCAAATAGATTATGAGAAAAAAAATCATCTCACCGATTCTTGTTGAGTTCGATCTAGAGGCGGCGCCGCATAGGAAAAGAGGAGAAGTTGCTGCTCCGTGCGGCAACAGCGTGCAAAGCAGAGGGCTTGCTGTTGCTCTCCAATGCAGGGGTAGCAATAGGAAAAATCCCTACGGGGAGTGCCCTCCCATCCCCAATCCCCAATAAACAAAGCTTCCCCATCCCCTTTCTTGTCCCGGCACGCAGGGCTTAATTTCCCCTGTCCCTGACCCTCGACGGGGACTAATCCCTAAAAATAACGGCGTCTACTTGTCACCGAACCATGGTGGTGAGATTTGGGAGAGGGGATCCAGGTCACAGGGTGGCTAATCCCGACCCCCGCGGGAGAGTGATACGCAACCCAGGGTGGCGGCGTTTGCTCTGCATCGACGACCGGTTGCGGACGAGAATCCCAGATCTGCGAGATACAATGGCACCCTGACCGCTTGGTTCCTGGTGGCTGCAACCTGCGTTGTCGTCTGCTGCAGGTGAGAAGCCAAGAAGGGATGGGCCGTGGAGGAGGGGGGACTGTTGGAGCTGGTAGCGGTGGGAGCAGCGGGAGCGATGGTTGGGAGCGGTGGGATTGACCGGAGCGACTGGGAGCGACGGGATCGACGAGAGCGACTTGGAGCGGCGGCTGGGAGGGGAGTGACTAGGAGTGGCGGGAGCGGCGATTGGGAAGGGTTGGGAGTGTTGGTTGGGACCAGCTTTGAGCGGCGGATGCGAACTGGAGAGTGAGGACTAGGGAGCCTGGGAGTGGGGAACAACTGCGAACGAGAAGAGTGGGGAACGCTAGGTTGGACGTGGGGGCAGTGATAGGGGACGGAGAACGTCTCCGGTCCTGCCATCCCCAACGGGCATAACCTTTCCCCGATAAGCCCCCTGCGAAGGGAGATTTCCGTATCTTTGTCCCCTAATAGAGGAATTCCCCGTGGTGAATAGGGATTGTGACCTGTAACATCCTAATTTTTGGTTTTATTTGAATTCAATATGCATTTTATGAATTTCTTGAATTTATTGGATTTTTCTAGATTTTATTTGAATTTATTAACTATTAAGTATTGTGGTCTTTTGTGAAAAGTATTTAAATATTATGAAAGTTAAAATAAAGTTTTGCCAAGAAATATTTTATTTGGGTTCCAAATATTTCAAAAAAAATTGAGAATTTTTATGATATTTTTTCTATTTTATTTGGTTTAAATCATTTTCTAGAATTGTTATATTTAACAAATATTTTAAAACTGAATGAACAGTAGTGGGCGTAAAGCCCAGAAGCCAACCTTTTTTCCTATTTCGGACCAGGCCTAGGCCCGTTAGCCTGGAACTCTATAGTTAATCCAAACTGTTGGATTTAGTCGCAATGAATGGCCTGGATTGGCTGGGTTTGATTGCAAATCCGACCGTTCGTTGGGGACGCGTGACACTCGCTCGGTCATTGTCTCCAATTCGAGTTCGTGCCAGCGTCGCCACCATATAGGGCACGGACATGGAGACTCGCCGGCTAGAATACGGACTTTGGCGGCTATATAAATTGTGCTTCGGGATCGCGAGAACGCTAGAAAGAAAAGCCCCAAGTTTAATTAGGAGATTGCGCTGCGGATCTGGTGAAATCGAATGTTTTTTAGAAGCACTGCCGTGAGAAGGTTTTGGCTGATTCATCACCGGGCAAGACTCATCCCGCCCGTGGAGCAGCTCGTCGGGTTCGTGGTCGCAAGGAGCATCGGGTGCTCCCGTTAGCTTCGTCGGAGACCCACCAGAGTGCGTTGCCACCGTTTCGGTTGGATCCGCCGCCGTTCAATACGCCGTCGCCACTGTTCTAGGCTGTCAGAAACGAAGGTGAGGTGCGCGTTGAAACCACGATGCTGAGATCTACTGAAAGGTGCTCGCCGTTCTCATCGCCAGTAACCGTTGGGCTCCGTGTGCCGCCGCATGACGTGGCTAGTTCCGTGCCTGATGTGTGGCGGATACGTGTGCCCATGTCAGCAAATGTTGCGGACATGTCGCTTATGTGGCGGTCGACTGGCCGTTGCGTCATCTGCCGAGTCGGCAGGCCAGTGGCCCACATGTCAGCCGAAGTGAGTTATGGACTTAGTCCACCGTGAACCAGCCGGTGATCTGTGGACCGGGTCCATGCACCATCGGACACGTGTTGGTCAATGATTGGCCCGAATCGGTGATGACGCCAGATGACATCATTAATCAAGTTTTTCAGTATAAAAATAATTAGATAAAATATGGATTTTCTGATTTTTGGTATTTTCTTTATTTTCAAATCTTTTGAGAGCCCGTTTTCCCTCATACGAGCTCCGATTGAGGCGATTCAAATTTTCAAAAATTTGTAAAATTGAGATCTATTTAATGGTAAATTTTATTTAAGTTAAAGATTATTTGCTCTCTGTTTATGTGATTATTTGGTGTTCTCTCTCGATATACGTAGACGTCGAAGTGTTCAGAGCATCCGAGAAGGAATTGTTGACTCAAGACTAAGGTCCAGAGTAAGAATAAGGGCTTTCCTAAGGTAAGTTGTGCTTTTATCATGTTGTACCCAGTTTATAAAATTGTTATGTTGTTTTACTTTATGTATGATATTTTTTGTGTACAACGGTTTCAAATTAAATGAAGATCGAACTAATCTGTTCAATTGAACTATACCCTATCTTGTCATTTGTATGCTATTACTAATTATCACCCAAGATTGGTTTATTACTACTTGGTTAATATTAAAATCAACATGAGTTGGTTAGACCGTGTTTAGTATGCTTAGCCATGCCATGTACATCACATGTCTTATGAAGCATCAAAAGTTAATCTTGATTAATGGAATATAGAATATGATTATGAATTGGTATGTCAGGTGTTGTCACACAACGATATTGAATTGTAGTGACGGAGTATGTCACACAGCGATGTTGACTTGTTGATGGCATATGGTGCTTGGTAATCAACTGGGATGGTAATCATTTAGATTGAGGCAAGTAGCAAGGGACAGTGCACCAAGGTGGGCTAGAAAGGCAGAGGGTATGTAGAAGTCTTGCCCTAGTCATCTTAAGGAGTTAACCTTGCAAGCTTTGACCTGAGTCAAACATGTAACCACATGTCTGGAATGAGACGGATCTAGCTAATTAATTTGCAATGTCTTAACTTTGGTACAAACAGTGGTGGTGTGAGGTTCGATCTTTTTATGAACCCAGATGGCGCAAGGGGGTCCTGTTGTGGTAACTAGTTCCTTCAGTGTTGAAATCTTAGCGGGTAGTATTGGGTTAAGACAGAGTATTGTAAAGGTTTTGTCATGATTTCTCTACGACACACCAAAGAAAGTGTGTTAATCGCGTGGTAACAAGAGATGATCATGTCATGTGGGTAAAGCGCATAACCTCTACAGAGTATAAAATCTATTCGGATAGTCGTGCTCGCGGTATTGAAAAATACTCGGGAATTACAGTCGATGGTAAGATTTTGTAAAATGAAAACTTGGATGAGAATGTTAGATGTTATTGAAATGTTGGAATATGAATTAAAGCTGGATGTCATATTTACTTGAGAAATGCTGAAAGTTATTATTTATTATTATTTGTTTTACTATTTTTTTAATTTATTTATTGTATTCATTTATAAATGTTATTTTAGTGCAAAATAACCATGTTAACCATTCTTTTGAAATAATAAGCCTTGCATATAGTTATGATAGCATTGCATTTTGTACACAACTTGTTGAGTGTTTTAAGTACTCACCCTTACCAACAACATCCCCAGTTGAGTAGTCTACATCGGTTATATAGGAGTTCTAGGAGGAGACGAATGTTTAGGGTGCGAATCTTGTCAGTTGCCTATGATATACTGAAAGGTTTATTTACGTTTTTATTTCGCTGTAGTTTAATTTTGCTATTCACATATTAGTCTTACAAGGCATATTCATGTAAGTTCAACCATAATGTTATTCAACGAGTATTATTTAATATATGTTGTCTTTTATTATGTTTTCATTGTGTATGATCGTGATATTCATCTATATTGAGTCTGTGTGCACTAACATGATCTTAAACTATTGTAATATACACAGAAGGTCTGAATTTACATATTCGAATCCGACAGATCCATTGCTATGCCTGCTCCAACGACAACAATCTAGTAGGATTCCATGGCACAACACACGAGAAAAAAAGGGCAAAGCGAAGTGCGGTGAAGAAAAATCCAATGAGTTTCGTGCAGGGTTCCAAATTTCGGCGATTTTTGGCGAAATTTCGGATTTCGGACCACCCCGAAATCTAAAGTACCGGCCGGAATTTTTTTTGAAATTGCTACAGTACCCCCGAAATTTCGATTTTTTTCGACGAAATTTCGTGTTTTTTTGGCCGGTTTTGAATCTTTTAAGGCCGGATTTGACCGGATTTGGTCCAATAACCCTTAGGAAAGTCATCTCCTGTGACAATTTGTTGAAAAAACGATTTTTTTAAACATTTTAAAATTTTAGCAAAAACACTGTCAGATTTTTATAAAATTGTACAAGCTTGATAATAAGCTGAAAATTTTATGGACTATCCTTAGTAGTTTAGGATCACACATAAAAAATTCCAAAATAATTTAACTTCAGTTGTTATCTTTAAAAAATAAAAAACAGAATGAACATAATTGGGATAGTGATATTGTTAGAATTTTATAAATTTTCTTGAGTGTGATTATGATCTGAATTTTTTGTGAGAGATTAATAATTTACTCAGTACCGTTATATAAATTTTTCAAAAAATTTCAACTTTGTTTGTTTGATCAATCAAATCTATGTAAGTATTGAACTTCGTTTGTTATATTATATTTCAAAAATCAAAAAGAAAAGAACATAAATGGTACTGTGACTTGTAAGAATTTTATAAATTCATTGGAGTGTGATCATGAATCACACTTTTTATAGGATATTAAGAACTTCCTTATCACCATTCTGTAAAATTTTCAAAAATGTTTATGGTTTACATAATTTTTCATTTTGTTTAAGTTTGCCGGTAAGCCTTTTAATAGGGCAGTAGTACTGTTCGAATTTTTAAAAATTCGTACAGTTTGATCATCATCTGAAAATTTTATGAGAGTATTATAGATACATCATAACCATGAAAAAAATTCAACAGTTTCTATCTTGATTTGTACCATTTTTCATTCGGATCAAACTTGTCGGTCAGTATTCTATGAGGACAGTACCACTCTCCGAATTTTTAAAAATTCCTCACATATGATAATCAGCTAAAATTTTTGTGAGAATATTATTTATAGATCATAACCATGCACAAAAAATTTCAACAGTTTATAACTTGATTTGTACCATTTTCCATTCGGATCAAACTTGTCACTGAGTGTTTTATCAGGATAGTATCACTCTCCGAATTGTTAAAAATTCCTCAGATGTGATAATTAGCTGAAATTTTTGTGAGAACATCAGCAATGTGTCAGGAACCTCCAAAACAAATTTCAAAATTTTTTGTTAGCTTTTAGACCACTTTTCAGCCGGTGCAAAAAAACCCAAAATTTCGGGTTTCTTCGCCGAATTTCGGATTTTTTTTTCCGAAATGGACCAGATTTGAATTTTCAAATTCAAATTTCGTCCTAAATATTTCCGAAATTTCAAAATTTCGTCAAAATTTCGTGATCCGATCAGGGACGAAATTTATTCCGAAACCGAATTTTCAAACCTTAGTTTCGTGAGTCTCCGTGCGGCACAGGAGAAAGCGATCAGGCGGATCGCGTGGAAAACATTGCCATTGTAGCAATCAGGGCATCGCGCGGTACTGTAGCTATTACGCAAAGAGGAAAGGTCCGCGCGCAGCACATGGCCACTGTAGCACGCAAGAAAACGGAGATAGAGAAAAAGAACAGGTAAGAAAATTAAGAAAAAGAAAAAAAATAGGAATTTCTTCCACATGATGACTTTGAAGTACGACCTTCCACTGCTGATCCGTGACATAAGATTTTCTCAATAGCAAGTCAAGATGTGGGCTGTTCTTATGCGCTCGATTTGGATAATGCTCTTTTGGGGATTAACAAGATGCCTGCTGCATGGTCCCTAAAGGAGAAGCAACGCAAAGATCGTAAGGTCTTATCTCAGATTCATCTTCATCTATCAAATAATATTCTGCAATAAGTTTTGAAGGAGAAGACTGCCACTGCATTATAGTTAAAGCTAGAGCAAATTTGTATGACCAAAGATCTGACCAGTAAGACGCATTTGAAACAGAACCTTTATTCGCAAAAGATGGCGGAAGGCGGGTTATTATTGAACCACCTAATAGTATTCAAAGAAATAGTCTCGGATCTCGAGTCTATAGAGGTAAAATATGATAATAAAGATTTGTGTCTTATTCTTTTATGCTCGTTGACTAGATCATACTTTACGTTCAGATATACAATTCTATATAGTCAAGATACTCTCACACTTAATGAAGTGTATGAAGCACTGCATGCGAAGGAAAAGATGAAACTCATGGTTCCAAACGAAAGTTCAAGTAAATATGCAGAAGGCTTGATTGTCTATGGTAGACAACAAGAGAGGAGTTCAAACGGCGAATTAAAAAGCAAAAGCCCGAGCATAAATTACAAAGGCAGATCAAAATATTGAGTAAGGTACAAGTCGTGCAAGTTTTGCAAGAAAAGTAGACACAACATATCTGAGTGTTGGTGGGTAAAAAAAAGGAGAAAATGAATAACAATTTCAAAAAGTATCACTAAGAGGATGAAGTCAAAGCCACCATTATTACTAAGCAAGATTCCAATGGTGATGTCCTTGTTGCTTTTGCTGGTGATTCTAAAAGTGGCGACGAGTGAATTCTTGATTCAGCTTGCACATTCCACATGAGCTCGAACCGTGAGTAGTTCGTTGACTATAAAGCTACGCCAAGTGAATCTGTATTGATAGGTGATCATACATCATACAGGATTGCAGGCATTAGTTCTATCCAGATCAAGATGTTTGATGGCACCGTCAGAACTTTGTCGGATATTCGACACATCCCAAATCTAAAGAGAAGTCTTATCTCGCTAAGTATTCTTGATGCTAAAGGGTACAAATATTCAGGTGGAGGTGGAGTTCTGAAGGTCTCCAAAGGCTCTCTTATTGTGATAAAGAGTGATACGAAGGATATCAATCTATATAAGCACTATAATTTCAGGTAATGCTGCTGTTATATCAAACAAATCATTCGACTCTGATGCTGCCAATTTTTGATATATGCGTATGGGGCATATAAGTGAAATGGCATGATGGAATTATGCAAAAGAGAATTATGCAAAAGACTACTTCTTGATGGTTAAAGCATCGACAAGTTGAAGTTTTATGAACACTGTATCTTCGGCAAGCTAAAGAGGGTGAAATTCACCACTACAACTCACTCTACAAAAGGCATATTAGAGGTGCTAGCTACATGTTGATCATCATTGATGATTACTCAAGTAGAGTTTGGCCATATTTTATAAAGCACAAATCAAATGTATTCCAGACATTCAAGGAGTGAAAGATTATGATTGAAAACAAACTGCCAAGCATGTAAAGAAACTTCGCATCAACAATGGCTTGGAGTTCTGTTTTAGAGAATTTGAAGCTTTATGCTGATCAGAAGGTATTATAAGACATTACACCATCCCAAGTACACCTCAACAAAATGGTGTAGCCGAACGCATGAACAGAACCATCATGGAGAATATATTTTACATGTTATCAAATTTGGCTTACCTAAGAGTTATTGGACTGAAGCTGCTTCCACTACTTGTTATTTAATCAATCGGTCACCAAACCTAACAATTGATAAGAAGACTCCAATTGAGGTATGGTCTGTTTCTCCAGTAGATTATTCAAATTTGAGAATATTTAGCTGTCCTTCTTATACTTATGTTAATAATGGTAAAATGGATCCCAGAGCTGTTAAGTGCATTTTCCTTGGTTGTAAGTTTGGTGTGAAAGCTATAAATTGTGAAATCCTGAAACTAGAAAAGTGGTTATTAGCAAAAATGTTACCTTTGATGAATCTGCTATGTTGCATGATAAACCATCTATTAATGTTCCCACTAAGGAGCAGTAGAAAACAAGTGTGCAGGTGAAGCATGTTATTGATTCAGAATCTTCACCAGAAAGGGAAAAGGAAACATACATGATGTACCTATTTTTGTACAACCATCACAACGTTCTATTGCAGTCGATAGGCCTAAGAGGAATATTCAAGCACCCAAGAGATTGATTGAAGCCAATGTTATGGCTTATTGTTTAAATGTGGCAGAAGAAATTGATGGTACTGTAGAACTTTGAACTTATTCAGAGGCTATCTCTTATGGTGATTTAAAAAGATAGATGACTGCCATGCATGATGAGTGCAATCTCTTGAGAAGAATGGCACTTGGAGGCTAGTCAAGTTGCCAATTGAGAAGAAGGCCATTCAATGCAAATGGATTTTTAAAAAGAAGGAAGACGTATCACCAACCGAAAAGGTTAGGTACAAAGCAAGACTCGTTGCTAAAGGATACAATCAAATTCTAGGTACTGATTTTACAGATGTCTTTTTCTCAGTTGTGAAGCATAGTTCTATTCGCACTTTACTCAGTATTGTGGCTATGCATAATTATGAGCATGAGCAATTGTAAGTGAAAACTGTGTTCTTACATGGGGAACTAGAAGAAGACATTTACATAGAGCAACCGGAAAGTTTCATCGTTCCAGGAAAGGAGAATTTTGCTTGCAAGTTAAAGAAATATCTTAATGGTTTGAAGCAATTACCTAGACAGTGGTACAAAAGATTTGACTCCTTTATGATCTCTCAGAATTTCAAAAAATCAGATTATAATAGCTGTATCTATTTGAAGACTGTTAGTGGTTCAGCTATTTATTTGCTTCTATATGTTGATTGCTGGAAAAGATAAGGTAGAAATATCAAAATTGAAGGTACAATTAAGCATTGAATTTGAGATGAAGGATCTCGGTGTAACAAAGAAGATTCTTGGTATAAAAATTACCAGAGATAGATGGTTTGAAAAATTATACCCATGTCAGAAATGGTATATTGGTAAAGTCTTTTGTCGTTTTAACATGCATAAAGCCAAACCGTTTAGTACTCCATTAGCTGCACATTTTACTATCTTCAACATCATACCTACAATCAGATGATGAAGTTGAATACATGTCTAGAGTTCCATATTCCAGTGTAGTTGGTTCACTTATATATACTATGGTATGTTCTCGCCCTGAACTTATCTCAATCATTGAGTGCTGTTAGTAGATACATAGCTAATCCTGGCAAAGAGTATTGGAAAGCAGTAAATGGATTTTCAATATTTACGGGGCACTTCTAATGCTTGTTTATAGTTTGGAAAACTAGAGATGGACTTGTGGGTTATGTAGATTCAGATTTTGCTGGAGATTTAGATAAGAGAAGATCTCTTGCTGGTTATATATTCACTGTTGGAGGATGTGCTATTAGTTGTAAAGCAAGTCTGCAAGCTATCGTTGCCTTGTCTACTACAGAAGCTGAGTATATAGCTATTTCTAAAGCTTGAAAACAAGCCATTTGGCTGAGAGGTTTATTTGCTGAGCTTAGAAGTACATCTTACACAACAATATTCTATAACAGTCACAGTGCAATTTACCTTACAAAGGATCAGATGTTCTATAAGAGAACAAAGCATATTAATGTTAGATATCATTACATTCAAGGTGTCATTGCTCAAGCTTACATTACATTAAAGTCAGCAAGATAAGTATACATGATAATCCAGCAGATATGATGATAAAGTTAGTTCCAACCGCTAAGTCTGAACTTTGCTCAGACTTAGTTGGTATCACTGAGTAGTCTTTTGGACTTGTGGCGCACAAGGAGTTCATGATGATTTGTTTCGATGAGAGAGTAGCGATATATTCTGGCTACAAGAGGAATTCGTCTCAAAATGGAGATTGTTGAAGTTGAGGGTGATACGAATTTATTTCCTTCTCAAGTCTTCCCGTACACAGAGTTTGCTATTTATCACTATAAATATATCCCTTTAGCCTAGGGCAAGAGTAAGTACTTCATTGCAAACATCTCCTCATATAGTGATTGTCTTCATGCGTTCGTGGCTTTTTTTTTGCAAGGGTTTTCCACGTAAAAATTCGTGTCTATTGTTTATCTATTTTTCTAGGCATTATTTGCAACAAGATATGATGAGCAGGCAGATTATGGGCAAGAAAGTTCAATAGCATGTTGTTGCACTGTGGTCTACAATGACAAGATTCTACATGTCATCCTTGTTCATGGTACTAGCAATGGATTGTGCGCTCTACTGCGCTTACTGTTCTTGTTGTCTTGAATTTTAGTTCTTGTATTATTGCGTCGCGCGAAATTTAGTCCGATGATTATTTCTAAAAAATGGGTTTGAGGACGTAAACGTGAATCCTTTTTTTCTCCGAAATTTTCTAAAAAATGCGCTAGCTAGGAGTCATCAGCGAATTTGAGGCAACATAGGTCATCTTTGTGTGGCGCAGAACCGCTAGGAGCCGTCGTCGAATATGCGATAACGTGTGTTTTTTTGTGTGATTTCGGTTTTCCCGGGTTCTTTTCTAAAAAATGGTGGATTCTTTTTTCGCGTAACTTCAGTTTTATTGTTTTTTCTTTAAAAAATAGGTTACTAGGAATCATTGTTGAATCTATGGATTGCTATGAGCCGTCGGTGAATCAGTGACCTTTTTTTTCAAAAATGCTATGAGCCGTCGGTGAATCAATGACCTTTTTTTCAAAAAACAGAGGGACATAAACATAATTTTGTTTTTTCGATCAATTTAGCTAAAATATTTTTTTGGGATCAAAACGTAATTTTGCTTTTTCTCGGGTCTATTATGTTAAAATCCGACATGAGAATCTGAACGCAAACTGCGAAGGGACCTAAATGTAAATTCGATTTTTTTGGGTCTATTTTATTAAAAAACCGACAGAAAGACCTAAACACAATTTTGGATTTTACGGGGGGCCCTTTCGCAAGAGGGGGGGGGGGACTCGGCACCCTTGATGGTAGGGGTGGAAATGGAAATGGAATTTTCGACCGTTCCGGAGAAAAACGGAAACGGAAGCTTTTTTTCGAAAACGGAAACGGAAAATGTCGGTATGGAAACGAAAACGAAATTTTTTTATCGGAATCGGAATTCCGTATAAGTGAAACCGAAAATTCGGTCGAAAACTTGACCCACTTGGCCCAAAAAGAAGAATAGAGAATTTACATTTATTTTCGAATTAAAATAATTTCAGAAATACAAATGGCTTTATAGAAAATATTAAATAGAGTTCAAAAATTCCGAAAAAACTCAAAAATACTTTGGAACATTTTGAACCTAGGAAAATTATTCCTAGCATAATTTTGCCTTCATTTTTCATGAATAAATAAATTATATAAATCTGAAAAATAGCAAAATGACATTTATAAACTCCAGAAAATCCAGGATAAATATCAGAAAATCATAAATAAATATTGAATAATAATATATAAATTTTAGGATATTACATCTTTATAGTTAAAGGAGCAAAAGGATGTCGATGATAATGATATGTAGGAGGATATGATGGTCTAATCTGAAGAACAAATAGAGAGTTTTCAACTGACAAACTTGAGAAAAAACTTTCTAATGATACCGGTGAACATAACATTATTCTTATATATGAATAGTCAAAGTTTCGAAAATTTAAATACATCTATGTCCAAAACGATACCTATTTGTGACTAGAGGGAGTATATTCCACTCTATAGCGTGCTTATTCGAGATATGCCACCCAATTTTATGGAATGGAAATATGTCACTCCAGGTTTCCTGCTCCTTTGAAATATGCCATTTTCGCCGCTTTTTTCCATTTCCTATTCTTTTGTGTTCTTTACCTGTTAATTCTCTAGTGAAGTTCCCATTTTACCCGTGTCTTTGAAGAATTTCGTTAATCGCTGGTGATCATTTCTTGTTATACTAATGAGAAATCAAAAGGTATGTGAGATGCTTCCGTAATACTTTTGCCTCTACCTGCATACAAAAATGTACACTTTTATGTTACATCAGTATATGAGAAAAAATCATCACACAAAATGTAGTAATAAAAAAGAGGATGAATGCACCAACAGCTCTATATCTTGATGGTGCATTCCCATTATAATGAGAACTTTCAACTTGGCAAAATTTCAAATGAGAGAATTTTGGTTCTAAAACTTTCAAATTATAAAGTTTCAGCACGGGAAGTTTCAACTTCACAAAGTTTCAACCACAAAGAACTTTCGATTCTAAAACTGGGCAAAGTTTTAACTTGCTTCAAACACTTGGTGGGTGGGGGCGGGGTACCCCAAAAACTTTCAACTTGGCAAAGTTCCAAATTAGAAAAAACAAACTCAAAACTTTTAAATTATAAAGTTTCAACCTAGAAAGGTTTCAACTCTGCAAAATTTCAATTTCAAAAACTTTCAATTGAAAAAATCTTTTGGTTCAAGCAGTTTCAATCTAAAAGTTTAACTCGAAAAAATTAAATCAAAAAATTTAAAATAAGTTTCAATTTGAAAAGTTTCAACCCAAGATGTTTCACTTAGAAAACTTTCAATTCAAGAACTTTCAGTTCAAAAAAATTATATTCCAAGAAGCTTTCGGTTTGAAATGTATCGATTAAAAAAACTTTCGAAAGTGGTTAAAAAGGTGTTTCAAAAACTTTGGGGAAAATTTTGAAATTTGAACTAACATAACTTTCACGTCTGTATTCCGAAAGACTTTCAATGTATAAACTTACTACTGGAGATTAAAAACTTTCAACTACCAATTTGGAAAAATTCAACTTAAAAATAACTTTGAACCTGTAAATTTTCCATTGAATTGAAAACTTTTGATTCAAGAATTTTCTATTCAACCGGATACTTTTTGACACAAAAAACTTCCGGTTCGAAAGTTTCAAAACATTGGTTTCGAAAAAGTTGCAACTCCAAAACTTTCAATTCAAAAACTTTCCTCCATGATTTGCCCTTCATCAATTAATATTTGGATATAGAAATATTATGTTAGCAATACCGACAATTTCTAGCTCTGGAGTTCCAACGTTGAATAGACAAAGCAGCTGCAAGAGACTACAACAGAGAGGTGGGAGTTCTCTTTTTGTTTTTTAGGTGAGAGGTGGGAGTTCCTTGAAACAATGTAAATAATATTTCTACACAGAAAGCTAGAGGCTAGTGGTGCTCCAAATTCTCCATTACGACGAGAGTTTTCATATTGGTTTTCTCTCCCCAAATCAGATTAATGGTCTGCATGTTTGTCTTCTACTTTAAACTTCTACATATCCTAACCCAAGTATGCTAGTTTGCGTTATCATCTCCTTAATTATCCAGATTCAGCTCACATAATCTTTTTTTCTTCTAAGAGGGAGTAATACTCCAATACAAATCCAGTGATCGAAAGATTCTTGACCATGCTTACAGTGGCACCAGAATAACCGACTAAATTCAAGTTATTAAAAATTAAATTAAGCACTCAAAATCTCATGAAATTAGACTTTGCATAAAGGATTTTTTCTAATATCAATGTTACATCCCATATTCAGTGTTAATGCAAACATGTTGGACTGCAAAAAAGAATCAAATCTCTTCATTCTTTTCAACATCCAAACGTTGGCATTGATAAGCAACTATGATTCATACCTTCACTGAATGACCTTTGACATCAGATGCATGCTTGACAACAGAAGTTTTGGAGAAGCCCTCCACAAATGTTGTATTTCTGTAGTATGCAGGATTGGCACCAGTCGGTGTGCTGTTCCTTCGATGACTTGTATTGACATCAATCATGGTTACGTCAAGATCAGACGCAATCTTAATCATGGTTACGTCAAGATCAGACGCAATCTGCTAGCTGCCTTCCTTTGCTGTGGACTTCTCCGTAGAAAATTCCAATGAAGAAGAGATATATATTCTGCAACATCCAATCATGAACCTGAGCAGTAGGGACTGGAGCAGCAGGCATGTCTGGATCAGAATTTGCAAAAAAACGTGGCTGCCTGGCTTAAGGACGTCCCTTCTGAGAACTGCACTAGAAATCCAAGGTGCTCAAAAGTCTCCATTGTCAATATCTGCAAAAAGATTGGTGTAATACAGTTACAAAATCTTTCAGAGTTTATATTTTGCAAAGTGATGGTCTATCTTGTTCAAATGCACAAAATCTTGTAAAAGAGAATTACATAGCACAAAGTATACACATCAAGATCATCTTTTGCATTTTCTGTATTGAAGATAAAACAAGCTGCTATGTCAAGTTTCAAGAATGACAAGAAACAATTACTTTCAGAAAATCTCCTCAAATGTAAGGTCACATCTATCCTTGGTTCCACACAAAGATTAGATCTCACACGGTCATACATATCTAGCTGTATAAAATATATGTATCCTTGATCTTTGCATTATTTGTTTGATAAAATTTGTTGTAGACACACCTGTCTGTGGGTGTGTGGTTCTCATTTTTGAATACAGTTAACACCTAACAGGCCAAAACTCGTACCTCATAATCTGTTTGGAGGTATGCATCTCTCAAAAGAAAGCTTTATACACCACTTTACAGGATCATGACCTACCAGGAATGAAAGAGACAACTACTGCTTGTATTGGCCCATTCTAGTGTTTAAGCTATAGAACTTCAAACAACTCCATTATCTGTACATCAAATACTTTCTTCTATCACCCCTTTTCCCCACATAAAGCATTAAAGCTAACTACTAGAACAATAAGGTGGAGAGTGAAGAATAATCAAATACATATCAATTAATATTATAAAATGAGTAACATAAAGAAAGAAAAGATGGCATACAAGAGAATCATCACCCTCGCCCTCAACAGAATCTGCTAACAGAATAAGAATATTGGCCACATATGCTTTTGCAGATAAGATAACTGATGAATTTCTTCATCTGCTTGAGAAGGCATAAACCGTCGGCTATTACTCCGTACAAGCTGCAAAACAATATAAGTAGGAATAACTAAGTGAAGGTGATATAAAAACTATTTGCAACGACAAAAAAGAACAAAAAATACAAGGGCGCAGTTTTCGAACCTGATCATTCTTTCTGCCCATAAGAGCGGGACAGTGAATTACCAATAGGTGCAGGCCCAGAATTCCATGCACGCCTCTTCCACCCTCTTGCAACCCCAGAGCATTGACGAAGATGAGTCCTTACTAGATCCTACATCCAAATATTTCTCAACTAAAACTGCTCTCCGGATTGACACAAAAAAAAGGAGAATCAATTAAAATTTAATTTCTGTGCCATCTAAATTGCATAATGCAAACATATTACTTTCAACTGAGAGACACCCCTCCTATGGATTGGATAATTCAATTCTTAAAAAACTTTTTATATCAAAACATTGTCCTATAGGGAAAAAAATTCTTTGCATTTGTAATTTCTAACTTTTGTATAACATTCAACTGTGAATAACAATGCAAAAAATTGTATGATCTTACCAAAAAAAAACATCTGAGAAAAATAGGTATAACAAAAAAATAATGAAGTTTCAAACTGAAAAATACAGCCCATACTAAAACATTGACTTTGCAACATCCAATCAAAAAATCACATTCACTCTTTGAACAAACCTTTAGCCTTTTCGAAAAAAGTTCAATTATGAAAACTTTCATTCCTCCTTTTTGCAAAACAAACTTTTCAATACAACAGGGTTTTTGCTACAAAAAAAAAACATCTGGCACTATAATTAGGTACACGAGTGTAAATACATTAAAAATAAAAAAATGGGCATACGACCTGCCTAACCATAGTGATGTTCTGACAAGAACATTAGCTGTGGAACACATAAAATTGCTCGCTACATATGTCGAACAAAACACACGATATTGCCTATATGAAGGAAAATATAAAAATATATATGCATATCAATCTCCAAACAAAAAAATTATCGGCAACAAAAAACATCAAATTCATTTTCTGTTATCCCCCCAAAAAAACTCTAAAAAAAGACATCACCAGACCTCAACTAGCCACGTTCATCCTCACTCCCCACATCGACCCCCAGAACAACCTGTGCGCGGTGACCATGGCTCCTTTGCTGCAAAGCTTCCACTGCACTTGCACTGCTCCTGCTACCGGGATCTTCCCACCCTTCCATGATAATCTCCGGACGAAAGCAACATCCCAATGTCGCATCCAATCTGTCGCTACTCGCTAGTAACTAGTATTCCATATACGGACTTGTTGGAAGACAAATTTCATGTTGCATACACCAAAAGAAACAGTAAACTAATCTAGTCATGATTTTGATTTTGGTTCAGAACAAGGATAGAGGGAAAGCAGCAGGTGAGCAGGGAAGCCGGAAGCTGCTGCTACAACCACCATGAATCTCATGCGAGAGGTTTTTTGTAAGCTGCAAAGTCCTGCTACGAGAGCTGGAAGGCTAAGCTGCACAGTACCCAAGCCCAGTGACTCACCGCCATCCCCGTTGATCTAGCCGCGGTGCTCCTCACCGGCTGCGATTCTGCACACTGCGTTTCCAAACTCCACAGCGCGGCGCTCCCCGTCGGCGTCGGCGTCTACCGCGACTAGGCTACCCCTTTTCGCCTCCAACACGTGTACGCCGCCCTCCGGCCGCCTCGACCTCTCGAGATCTGCATCTATTATCACATCTACGAACAAACCCCCACACGAATTCCCCAAAAAAATTGAAAAACAGTGACAAAAGCTAAAGTTCAAATAACTCTCCAGTGGATGGTCGATCTCCTCCTCGCTTTGATTTGCTTCCCGAGGGATCAAAACGAGCTATTCCCGACGGAATCAATCTCTGGCACCTAGGATTCGCCTACCCTTCCGCCGAAACTCTCTCTCTCTCTGTGTCAGAATAGTGAAGTGCAAAAGGGTAAACGACGATGAGAGAGAGGAGCAACCGGACTCCAGTCCAAACCGATTCAAAGACGAATCCGAAACGGTTCCTCTCCGTCGCTCCGCACATGATGCCTGTCGTCACGAGAAAAACGGGAAAGGGACGCGTGTCGCGTTCGGAGCGTGTACATGTTGGATCCGTTGGTTGGTCTTGGAATATTGGCATCTCATTTTGCTAATGCCGGACTGTATCTTCTACTATTTGTTTAGCACTGAATCGACAGACGAACTCCCAGATGGCTTTCCAAATTCCAAGAGGAATCAGGAATTCAGGATACACCCGATCGGGTCAATGGAATGGACGTCCAGAAGAAAGGCCGATTGAAATTTAGACCCAAAAAACCCTCCTCTTTTCCATAAAAAAAAAGAAACCCTCCTCCTCCATCTCCATGTCCTCCCCTCCCCGCTCCCCGGCGAGTCCGCCGTCGCTTCCTCTGGGGGCGCGGGAGTGCAGGACTTTCCCCCGCGAAGACCGTGCCGGGTCCCGCGGCGCACAGCCGCCGTGGCGCTGCGCCCGGTGCACGTTCTCCAACCCCGGCGGCTCCGGCGCCTGCACCGTATGCGACGCCGCGCGCCCCGTGGAGGTCGAAGCCGAGGACGACCCCGCGGGGTCACCCCCGCTCCGGCGGCCCGCAAGGAAGAGGGAGCGCGAGGAGTCGCTGGACGTCGTCGAGGTGTGCGCTGGCGCGGACGGAGCCGAAGGGGCGCCCGCCGCCAAGAAAGGTTTGTCTAGCGTTTTGTATATCCACGGATCAAAAGATTTGGATTATTATGTTCGCGTTGTTGAGTTGAATGTGCCCAAAATCGCTTCTAGGGGCTTAATTGGTTCTTGTGCTTGGTGCAGTCTTGCCGTCTTCACTCTTTCCTGTTATCTCCTGTTGGGCCAAGATTTCTAAATTTCTTGCAGTCCCGTAGGACTTAAACAGTACCCTATGACAGTTGGATAAAAAAAAGTTGGATGCAGTTTTTCAGGAATACTAGGCAAAAACACTATATTGCAATGTAGCAACACAATATTGACCGATCCGAACCGTTTGCTGTCTCGATCAAACGGTCCTAACTTACGGGACTACAAGTTGTAGTTTTGTAGTCCCACGGGATCCTCGTCTGGTTGAATACCATGTTTTGTGATGTCATATTTCCCTACTTCTTTTGCAAGATTATAGCTTTTGGGGGTAAAGACTTGTTTGTACTAATGATTTGGTTTGCGGGGGAGCATTGCCTGGACGCCAAACAAATTTCAGCCCGACATTTCATAGAGCACGACAAATTGACCAGAATTAATGAGAGAATGGAAGGGGGAGATTGTGACGCTCTTGATTCCCCTCAAAACTGTTTTGTTGATGGAGAGGAGCAAACTATACATTGTGGTAAAATCAATTTGGGAGTAATCAGGGACGACTAATAATGTTCATTACAACTGCAAATGGGTAGTCATCGCCAATGTGTGTTCGCTCTAATTTGGGGTGTGAACTGTATTAAGGTGTTACTATGGTTGCTAATTCTGGCATAAATGCACTGGTTCTCTTGAGGGATAATTGATTATATGCAGAGAAGTTTTTCCATACTTTTCTTTTTTACAGTTGCACAAATATTAAAGTATGAATGAAGGGTACATGGTGATTACTTACCTCTTAATTTGTTTTAAGATTTATACAACTTGTATTGGGAAGTAAAGCATTGAAACAATGCTCTGCAGTTTGTTGCCACTCTAGGATCTGCCACCCTATATGTTGAGTAATATTAATGTCGATCACAGTAATATTAGCAAGTACGATAAACTTGCAACAAAGAAGATCTAGCTAGAGATACCTCCCACTGTCGGTCTCGAAGAAGAAGACCTGGCGTGTGCGGCTGACGATCGTCTTCTCAACTAAAACAACTATAGCACGGCCAGCCCAATCGCCACCATGGTGTTGTTATCCCAGTCAGGTGCACACTACTTCGTTGGTGGCACCCCCTGAAGAGATGCGAGAAGGGTGAGTGCCTCCTCATTGTCATGATCTCGGAGAAGCACCGCGCCGCCATGGTTTTTGCGCTGGTGCTGACTCTTGTGCCAATTCAGTCGCCCTTGGCCGTCGGGCATGTCAGGAGACTTGCCACGACGCCGGTGCCGACTCCGGTGATCGGGGAGGTGGGGAGGATGACGATTGCTACTAGGAGCGATGCTCTGCTTCTTGGTGCTCATCGGTGGTGATAGCACACCGACGGAGGCGGCGGTTCGCCG
Source organism: Otatea glauca (assembly GCA_036346275.1). NCBI lineage: Eukaryota > Viridiplantae > Streptophyta > Magnoliopsida > Poales > Poaceae > Otatea > Otatea glauca. Next base: position 27,975,420 of record CM070730.1, on the reverse strand, counting down.
GAGGGGTACAACAAGAAAGAAGGGGTAATTTCGTCGGAGGGGTGGAAGTGACACAGTGAGTTGAGGGGCAAAGGTGAATGAGGAAGGGAGAACAAATTCGCAGATCGTTGGCGAATGGGGACGGGGATGAGCGGTGCTAAGGGGGAGAAGGGTAATTTTATCTTTTCACCTTTCAAATAGACTCCAATTGAAGAAATTAAGTTCAAACATTCGAAAAGTGGCATATAATTGAGGAGTCAATGTAAAGAATTGCAGATAATGTATTACTTACTCCCTTCAGTCACAAATTGTTGTCGTTTTGGATATCGACACTGTCTCCAAAACACAGGTTTGAACACTAATTTCTATTATAATATATTTATAAAACCCATCAAAATTATAATATTATGAAAATACTTTCAATCAAATCTACACATATGATTTTCATGTATCCAATTTGAATATTTAAAAAGATATTGACAGTCAAATTTTCGAAAGTTTGACCGAACCCAGTGTTATTAAGGCGTTGCCTAGGCATCCCGGCGTCGGAGCCAGAACGCCATGGCCACTCGCCTCGCCTGGCACTGGGTTGAAGGGGATAAGGGCAAGGCACTGGGCGATGGAGAAAGGACCAGCAAAAGGGGGGATTCCAGTACCTCATCGCCGTCAACCTCGGGCCCCACGAGCTCCGACGCCACCGCGGGCTCGTGCGTCTCCGGTCGCACCGCCATCACTCCTGCTACCATCACCGCCAGATCCTGCATTCCCGCCTCGGCCAACACCGGATCCGGCAGTCATGGCGTCGGGGACTACCGGATCCGACATCTCCACACCGCCGCCATCCCTGATCTGGCCGCCGCCGTCCCCGATCTCCTCGTCCTCCACCGCCTCCTCTGCGCCGCGGTGGATGAGGAGCGCGAGGGGAAGGTGGCGCTCGGAGTGGAAGGCGTTGCTCGGGAGGAGGGGGAGCGACGCTCGGGGGCAGAGAGGGAGCGGGCACCGCGAGAGGGAGTGGATGAGGCGGCTGGAGGGAGGGAGAGAGAGAGAGGGGTGGGGGGGGGGGAGGCCAGGCCGCTCGGCTGGGCTAGCCAGTGGGCCGGTCAAATGGGCTGAGGAAATTTTTGATTGAGAGAAATGAACTGATATTGCTGCATATATATTGATGATATACTGATATTAATAGACTTTTTTGGTCGCCTAGGCGTCCAGGCGCCCCGAAGGTGACTCGCCTCCCCGGGGTGCCGTGATAACCATGACCGAACCTATGCCCAAAACGACAACTATTTGTGATCGGAGGGAGTACAATCTAAAGGGTGGCAACAAACTGCAGGGCATATAATCAAGTAACCTTTTCCTTGATACTCCCTCCAATCACAAAAGAATGACGTTTTGGGATATGTGCAGTCAAACTTTGTAAACTTTTGCTTTATATATCTTTATGAATATTTTGATTGGACACTTGAAAATGATATGTGTAGCCTCCCTTACCTTTTGGGAGAACTGCCCCTTGGCCCACGGATGATTTGTCTTGAAAAGTACTTTCATAAGGTTATAATTTTATTATGTTCTATAAATATATTACACTGGAAATTGGTGGTCAAAGTTGCATTTTGGCGATCATGCCAATATCCAAAACGTCACTCTTGTGACCGGAGTCTGGAGGGGTTATTATCTTGTACTAAATGACCTTGTTCTTGCAAATATTCTTTCTTCAGCGCTCCACCCTACTTATTGTTTGAGCAATCATGTATGATCTAATCTCTATTGCAAATCGCTCTTTTTTCAGTTACAAGTTAATTAGCTAAAAATTTTCAAAATAATATTTGCCTTATTGTATTTTAAATTTGCAGTAGTTTTCATATTACTAGTCTTGGTAGTTTCCATATCTCCTTATGCAAGTTAGAGGTTCATTTAATCTTTCAAGCTGCTCTTTTACGCTTCTGTTTTGGTATGGCCACGTTAAAAACTAGCTGTCTCCCCACAGGAAATTTTCAGACTCATTTGGATAAGAAGACTTTCAAAGTCATGACATACAGTGTCTGGTTTCGGGAGGATATAGAACTGCATAGAAGAATGGATGCTCTTGGAGAACTTATTAGGCACCACAACCCAGACCTTATATGCTTCCAGGTCCAGAATTTGAACTAAATTATTTTCTTTGCCCCTTCTCAATGGACCTCATGTGTGGAACTGCAGGAGGTTACACCATACATATATCTGCTTCTGCAAAAATCTGACTGGTGGCAAGAATACAAATGCTTGTTGTCACATGAGATGGCTACTCGAAGACCATATTACTGCATGCAGGTAATCCTTCCTTCTCTTAAACTTCATATATGGCACGAGTCGAAGCATCTAGAAAGGTTATTTTTTCGTTGATCCTCTTCTAAGGAGAACTACATGCATATCCTATGTCTTACTTTCTTACAAAATAAGTGAATTTTCTTTTTAACTTTTCATGATCTCCAATTTATATAATGCCAGCAAAAATTATGAAAATATAAGATTATTATAGAACTTTTGACAACAAATAATAGATACACCAACTTTGCTCTTCCTGAAGTGTTACTACTCACTACTTCCCCCCTTTTGGTTTATGACAGTTTGTCTTCTTCCTTTTCCCCTGTGCTTCATCTATTCCTACTAATGCGATTCAATCACAAACAAATGCAGATGAGCAAATTGCCTGCGAATTCTTTTCACCGCATCCCATTTTCTAACTCAATAATGGGAAGGGAGCTGTGCATAGCAGGTGTCAACGCTGGATGGATGAACAAGTTGGTGTTGGCCACAACCCACCTAGAGAGCCCCTGCCCTGCACCTCCCCGGTGGGATCAGATGTACAGCGAGGAGCGAGTATTTCAGGCAAATGAATCTCTGAGAATTCTGGGAGCCTTCCACAACGCGATATTTTGCGGGGACATGAACTGGGATGACAAAGGAGACGGGCCCTTCCCTCTACCGGACGGCTGGGTTGATGCTTGGGTTGAGCTGAAGCACGGTGAAAATGGCTGGACTTATGATTCGAAAGCCAATGGCATGCTGTCAGGCAACTGTACTCTGCAGAAGAGACTGGACAGGTTTGTGTGCAAGTTGGCAGATTTCAAGATAGACGGCATTGAGATGATCGGGAAGGAGGCGATACCGGGCGTCTCATACTACAAGGAGAAGGTAGTCCGCAAGGAGGTTCACAAAGTAAGACTACCTGTCTTACCCAGCGACCACTTCGGGCTTGTTTTGACAATTACCCATCAGGATGAAAAATTCTGATTGCGGTAGTCTTGCACGCGATGAACGGCCTTCTTTTGCGTAGTAGCGGCAGCATCGTAACAGTTCCATGGATCGATGCATAAAGTATGAACTGGGGTAGATGTTATTGTTAGGCCTATGTTACTCGGGTGCCCCCAATTTTGTGAAGTTCAGTGATAGAGGCTTACGTCCGTGTGTGTGTGTATACATACAATTCTATAGCTACGTGTAGAATAGCTTATTCTACTCTGCAGCCAATCAGTGCAAGGAACTGTCTCATTGACTATCAGCTATATGGCAAATCAACTAGTAAATGCGTTTCTGTGCTTGTATATGAACCTTTCTTTTTCTTTTTACTTTATCCATAACTTTTTATTGGAGCTTTGATTCATAAAAGGTTTTTACCAGTAGATTACTGACGACGAGAGGAATATAATGATATAAGTCTCATCAATAAACAGTCATTTTTGTTGTCCAGTGATATATTGAATTTTTTTAATAATACATTTTCTAAAAGTAATTGCGACATTAATACGCGAAACAATAAAATTGCAAAAATAATAGTGTGTTGCCAAACGGTACGGTGAAATAGTAGTAGTTGCCAGTCGGCTGGACGAAGTCACTATTTTCTCCATATTGATTGGTGACAACTCGTTAATCCCGCGGTTAACGTTGCATTGTCAAAGCCGACAAAGCTATGCTTCATGTGACAACTTCGTCGTACGGTTCGGCGATAATTGGTTGTCGTCCAACAATTTGACGACAACCAGTTGTCGTCAAACCGTACGGCGACAACTGGTATCATAACACTTCGGTGCGGGCTGGCCGATTGAAAACGAGCGAGAAAAAGGAGGGAGCAAGCGGGCGCTGACGGAGAGAGAGAGAGAGAGGAGGAGGAGAGGGAGAGAGATGAGGAAGAGAGGGAGGGAGCCTGGGAGAGAGAGAGAGAGGAGGGAGGGAAGGAGGGAGAAAGAAAAGGAAGAAGGTAATATTGCAACTTTTTAATATTACTTGTTAGTTGTTTAGAAAAATATAGTAGGATAGTCATACCATTAGACATAAGATTTGAATTTACATGATTCTTATTAATTAGCGAGGGATGGTAATATTGTAGTTTATGTCAGAGTTAGTTTAATTAGTGCTTCTCTTTTAGGTTAACAATATTAGATGTGTACTACAATATTGTAGTATTGGTAGCGGGATAGTTAATTAGCGCTGTTTAATTTAGGTTAGCGATATTACATGTTAGTGGTGATCTAAAAATTTAGTTTGTCTATGTCGTTGCAGTAATGTCGGATCTAGTGAAATTTAGGGTATATTATGGCGATGGTGAAATAAAAACTGAACAGAATGGTGTTGTTTTAAGCAGCTTTCTGGTCACCATGGTTGAGCACTCGTTCCTCGATAGTGTTAGCATTCGTGATATAAAGCTTTGGTTGATCCAATATTTTTCCCTAGATCCAAGTGTTTACTCTATTACCATCCAAATCTTATTCACGCGTAATAAGGGTGACCCGGCTATGTGTGAGTTGAAGAAAGTAGATTGGACATACTTGTGGCAGAAATGGTTAAGGTGGTGTGTAACATCCCAAAATTTGGGTTTTCAAATTTTTTTTGTTTAGTTCATCTTTCCAAAAATCCCCGTTGATTTTCTCGCTTTAATAAAGCTTAATCTGGAATTTTCTAATGCTAAAACAATTTAATTTGAGTAATATAAACTTCAATTAAAATAAATTTAGCTTTATTTGAGTTCATTATGCTTCAAAGAATTTTCTGTAATTTTTTGATATTTTTCGGAGTTCGTTTGCTATTCATTTGGAAATTAATTTAAATTAAGCCTTTTGTTAAATTTAATTAAATTCTTCAAAATTTTAAATAAAGTTTGGTTAAAAATATTTTATTTGAGCTCCAAATCTCTTAAAATATTTTCTAGAATTTGTTTTGAATTTTTCTGGTATTTTTATTGCTCTAAACGAATTATTTTAATTCCTGGAATTATTTTAATTTGGAAATTAGACTGAATCCACGTGGCAGTTCTAGAGCCGGCCACGTCGCCGCCCAGCCGCAGTCCTCCGATCCACATTCGACGCACCACAATGCGCCACGTCATCAGTTACTGTTCATTGCGCGCCAGGTGTTCGATCCGATCTGTTTTCAATCCAAATCCGGTTTTTCTTCGTGTTTCTTTGTATGGCACGACTCCCTAGCCTATATAAGTGTCCTAAGACCCCTCCCACGCACTCCTAATCCCCAAAGCACCTTCCAAACCCTAAAAACCGCAGCCGTCATCTTCCGGTGCGTCGCCCTCGCCGGCCGATCTTGGCATCGCTTTTCCCGTCGTTCCGGTGAGTTTTTCTAAAATCTGCTCACGTCATCTCATGCCATATGGTCCAATCTACCTCTCCACCAAATTTGGTGCAGTTTTATCAAGCAAATCAAAAGTTACGGCCGTTCCAATCTCGAATCTTGCCGTCGCCCGTTCTCCTTCATTTTTGCGAATGTGACCGTGAAATTTTTGCTGTAGACTCATCCTTTTGTCCTCTATCTGGTGCGCACTCTAACTCAAGGTTTTGTCCATGGAATTTCTGCAGAAAATTCAATCTTCCCTGATCAGACTGCGTTCGTACAGCTGAAAACTTCCTCGTGCGTTCCCTATTGATCCAGAAGGTAAAACTCTGATCCTTTCACGTCATATTGTGCCTTAGGATCCCAGATAGCTCTCTGCAAAATTTGGTTAGGTTTCATCCATTATTTTAATAGTTATGACCGTTTGATCTATTAGCTTTAGCAGCCGTTCATCGGTAGTTTGTGATCTGTCCGTTCGGTTGCCTCCAAATTTGCTTATACCGTTGAACTCGTCTCGCCGCGTTCTACATGATGCTCACTTCCCCTTTGCTGTTCCATCCACCAAAAATTTTTATATTCGTTAGCCGCCGCCTTTGGTCAGTGCCGCGTGCTGTCTTTTGCCGCCAACCATCTTAGTTCGCCTTGGTCGTGTCATAATATCTAGTAGGACATCATTCTCTGGTTTTCCCATCTTTAGAGTTCATTTGGTCTTCGGTTGCCATCAATGCCATATTCTAGAATCTACCCGTCGTCTTCGATCTAGCCCCTTTCATTATCGGATCTTGTTTCGGTTAGCCACCCTTGGTAATATTTTATCGCAGAGCCAACCCTACCTATCCTATCCCTATGCCAAGTGGATCTATCCGCGAGTCATTCCTCTCAAACCCTAACTTAACCTTGGATCCAATCTATCGTTGACGATGCATCATGTCATATAAACCTCGCAACTCGCAGATCAATCCTAAGCCATATCATAACCTTGCTACCATATCATTGTACCGACAATCGACATCTCATCTTTGCATGAGTGTCCTGTCGTAGCTTCGCTATCTTCTCATGTGTGCATGCTCGCAAAAGCCCTAGTGCAATATCATTATCCTATCTATCGCCTTATTGTAATCTAACCCCATCACCTTTGAGTTTAGCCTTGTCTTCATTTCCTCGCTGCCTTGTCATCGTCAGGCCTCTTGATCGACGTATGACTGATCTCATATCGAATCGCATGAATGTCGTCCCCGCTTGTCCATGTCCTATTCTTGAAAATCTAATCTGCATTGACCTAGAAGTCATTCGTGGACTTGGTCGATAGACCATTGGCCATATGTCATATCCTTGTGCCATATCTAATCTATTAGTCTATCTTTCTTTTGTTTGACTATGCATCTGTTTAGTCAACAAAAGTCAGCAATGAGCATCAGTTTAGTTCATTGCGAACTAACGTATTTTTATGGACCCGGTTTATAGATCGAGAGCCCATATGTCATTGTCTATCCAATCAAGATAATAACTTTAGAAGAAATATTCTTTGGAATATTATTCTTTCTTTCTCAGTTATCAGTCTTTTCCTTTTCAGTGTATTCCGAAAGCTCGTTCTCTTTTGTCTAATCTCTGATCTAATCCATTCAAGTTCCTCAATTCATCTAAGCCTTTGTGATCCAATACTATCCGTTCTCAATTTGGATTTTATTTGATTTATCTTTTGAGTTGGTTTGTATTTGCTTCATCTTTAATCGTTAGACGTATCGTCCGGAAGTTGTTCTAAGGAGATGAAGATCAAGAAGGTAAAGATTGAAGATCGAAGATCAAGAATCAAAGATAAAGAGTAAAGAACAGTAAAAATCGCAAGGGCCAGGCAAGTTGTGCTTTGATCATGTTGAACCCATGTTTATAAAATTGCTATATTTGTTTTACCCTATTGCATATTATTTCAAGTATACAATTGTTTCAAATTAAATTGGGACTTAGCTATTATACCAATTTGATCTATACCCTACCTTGCCATTGTATGCCATGATCTAATTGTCACCCTAGGATAGTTAATTAATAGTTGGTTAATATTGATAATCAACATGGGCTAGTTAGACCGTCATAGATTGCTTAGCCATGCCATGTCATCACATGTGTTGAATCATTACTGATTAATCTTGACTTATGGAATATGGAACAATGTTATGAACTTGTGTGTCATGTGTGGTCACACAATGAGATTGCGTTGTGGTGACGAGCGGATGTCACGCAACGAGGTTGACTTGTTGATAGCATGTGGTGCTTGGTAATCAACTGGGGTGGTAATGATTTAGATTGGGGCAAGTGGCGAGGGGCATTGTGCCAAGGTGGGCCAGATTTGGCAGAGGGTATGTGGAAGTCTTGCCATAGTCATCCTAAGGACTTAACCTTGCAAGCCTTTGACCTGAGTCCTACTTGCAACCACACGTCTAGAATGGGACAGCCTAGCCGACTAATTTGTGATGTCTAGATTTCGGTACTGTCGTGGTGTATAGTGAGTTCCGGGTGTACGGGTAGACTCACATGGCGCAAGAGGGGGCCCGAAGTGTGGTAAGCAGTCCCTTCCGTGTTGAAACCTCAGTGAGCAGTACAGGGTCTAGACAGAGCATTGTAAAGGCTTTGCCATGTTACCCTGCTGGCACACCAAAGGAAGTGTGCTAATAGCTTGGCAACAAGGGACACTCATGTCGTGTGGGTAAAGTGCATAACCTCTGCAGAGTGTAAAATCTATTCGAATAGCCGTGCTCGCGGTATTGAGCAATGCTCAGGAATTACAGTTAAGGGTTAGACTTTTGTTAAACAAAACTTATTGGGACGGCAGGATGCCATGGAAAGTGGAAATTGACTTAGGATTAGAAACTTGGTTTACTTCAAAAATGCTAAATCTATCTATTACTGTTATTTATTTTACAGTCTTTACAATCTATTTATTGTATTTGTTCATAAATGCTGCTTATTGCAAAATAGCCATAATAGCCTTTTCCTTTGGAATAAGCCTTGCATATAATTACATAGAATTGCATTCTCTGCACAACTTGTTGAGTGCTTTATGTACTCACCCCTTGCAACACACAAAATTATCAGTTGAGGAGAAGACTACAACTTCGAAGGAGGAGAAGTTCCACGAGGAGGCGAATATCTAGGAGTTGAACCTTGTCAGTTGCTTGTGGCATATTGATGGGATTCGTCGATGTTCTTCTTTCCGCTGCTGTTTATTTAATTTGAGTTGAAGCCACCAAGGCCTCGCACGTGTAAGTTTGACCTTAAGGTCGTTCAATAGTTCTATATTAATAGATGAAGTCTTTGTTTATTATTCCGCTGTGTATGATTGTGATATTTCATCTATGTTGAGACTGTGTGCACTAGCGTGATCCTGGACTAGTGATGAATACACAGAGGGTCCGGATTTGCATATTCGGGTCCCGACAGAGGTGGTATCAGAGCCATACTGACTATAGGTCTTGACCCTAGATAGTTTGGTCGTTCCTTAGGAGCTTCAAAAGTATTTTCTAAAAGAGAAATTTTAACTTGAAAGAATAATAAGTTCTTGACTTATCTTATTCTTCCATTCTTTCCCCTTTTGCTAAAATTATTCATCTTTCCCCACTGGTTTAAATAGAAATCTTACCTGAGTTATTCTAAGTAGTTAACGATGTTTCACACTTAAGGAGAAAGTACTGGGTGTCTTGCTGCTGATCCTAAAGATCGTGAAGACAGGAATCGTCGAGATCAAGGAAAAAGAAGTGGATCGATGAAGTGTTCCAGAAGTTAGAAGAACTAGTACTTTGGTGGCCAGTTGAGACTCATGTGTGAAGAGTTGCGTCAGTCTAAGATAGAAGTGTTATCCTTTTAGACGATAGATTGTTGTGTGCTTAGGTTAATTTGGTTTTTTTTCCTTGGTTGCTGCGTGTGCAGTATGCGTTGCATAGTTTTTCGGCTTTTGTAAGCAACAATACCAAGTTATTAATAATGTTTGTATAAGTTATTGGGTTAAACCTGCTCCCCTGCACTAGGATTCTTGAACCTTATCTTTGCTTTTCCCCTCTTAACTAAACCCTGGAGTGATCAACAGATGGAAAGGACCGACAACATCAGTGATTTCGAGGCAGTTCAAGTTGGTACAATTGCTACTACTGGTGTTAGTAATAAAGTTGATTGTGACCAGTAACCGTCCACCGTACCGATAGTGACAATTCAGAATTTGGATCAGTTATTCACCGCTCAAACCCAGCTCATGCAGACAATGATACAACCGATGAATGTTATCAGTGCCAAAATCAATGCCCCTACAACCACAATCACAGCCACCTATTCACAGTCAAAGTTTGCCTTGTTCAAGAGGACCAAACCACTCACGTTTGGTGGATCAGTCACTCTCAAAGATGTAGAAATCTAGCTTCGTGTCATAGAAGAGAAACTGGCTTTGGTGCAATATGAATATAAAGAGAAGTTTCCCTACGCCACATGTCGATTGGAAGGAGATGCCTTGGAGTGGTGGAAGAACTATCATGCTACCCACAAGACACCAGAAGAAATCACTTGGTTGGAGTTCGTCGCTGCTTTTCAGGAGTTCGTTGCTTTGTCAAATGTCAGTATGACTACTGCAAGTTCAGAGAAGTGTACAACCCTTTTCCCGATATCGTACCAGGATGTTTTTCCTTGAAGTGTTGTCAACCAAACAAATCGGAAGACCATGAGTGCGTCCGTTGTGGTGGAATAGGACACACTGCTGATGAGCATGCAATCAATTGTTCCAGCTGAGAAGGAAGCCATTTACATGGAGAATGTCCTATGAGCAACATCACATGTTATCTTTGTGAAGGACGCGATCATTGTCTAGCTCAATGTCCATTGGATTCAATAGTGACCGCCGTGACTCGGCATCAGTGAGTGAATTTTCGAGCCGTCATTGCTCAAGAGTTAGCGAAAAGAGAAGGATTGTCATCCGCACTTCTTGTCTCTGCGTGTGAAATGAAGAAGAAACATGTCAACTCTGTCCGTTTGCCTCAAAGAACCAGGGATACTTGGTCACCATAGAATTGTTTCTTGTGCGATAAACAAGGTCATTGGGCCAGGGAATGCCCTATGAACCAACAAGTGGTGATGCCTGAGAAAGACGATATTGTGCATATGACTACACCTAACCAAACACGACGACCCAGACGTTCGTGCTATAACTGTGGAGTAACTTGCTCAAAGAGTCAGTTGAAGCAAGAGGAGTTGGTTAACAAGACCCTTATTCTAGGAGATGAGTGCGAGGAATTAGAGTATAACTGCAAGCGTCAGAAAGCTTGTCAAAGAGGACCACCGCAACAGCAAATGAGGAGTGCCCCTCAACAACTCGGTTGCCATACTGCTTAGACTTTGTTCGAGACACCTTCACCTGTGCCTCGCTCTGATAGTCAGAATTTTCATAACACCACCCTGGTTAAAAGTTCTCAAGGAGGAAGCTTACTGCCTAGAGGTTGCTTTGCCTGTCGCCAGCCAGGACATTTTGCTAAACACTGCCCTCAGAAGAAAGTGATCACTGCGGATCGCAACAATCTCAGCTCTGCCCCTACCAAGATTAGTGCTATGTCAGAAGGAAGTCAACAGATGTCGGTCAAGCGTTGCTTCAGATGCAATGAACTGGGACACTTTGCCAACAGTTGTCTTAAGAGAAAAGTTGTTATACCTGTCCGCTTCAATCTTAGTCCTACACCTACCGAGACACTTGCACCAGAAAGTGAATTGTGGAGAAATTCAAGATGAAGCCATGCTGCCAGTGCCAGCAAAAGATTATGTCAACCACATTATGACTACTGGAGCTTAGAAGGCATCAGATGTTGTTTGAAAATCATATGTAATCCAGGATGTTGAGAGTTAACTTGTCTATTGTTGAGATTGAGTTCCTAACAAATCTTATCATATTGGAAACCTATGCTTGAGATGTTTATCCTTGGAATTATCTGGTTACCTATGTGTAAGGCAGTTTTGGTTTGTGGTCAAAGATTTGATCAGTTAAGGTTTATGGTCAAAGATTTGATCAGTTAAGAGGAGGGAGAGTGTTTCCGAGAAAGATCTACGATCAGTTTAACTTCAGCATATCGGAGACAACTAAGGACCAGTTGATCCGTTATGGTTGAGCCAAGAATGTGGATGTGCCATCACATCAGAAGAAAAGGAGTTGTTGCGTATGCTTAATAACTACAAAGGATAATTATTTTTCTGACGAATTACTTTAGCTACCTTAGTGTATGCCAGCAGAACCATGCCATTACCTCTATAATAGTTGGAACTTGAGTTCAATGTGAAGGAATATTCATTTGACCTAGAGTTTAAGGCAGTACTCGAGAATCAAGCTGATAGAGATAGAAACAGACCAACAGGAATGTTGTGCAAGACCATGAGTTGCAAGCAAGTTTCATCATCAAATGCCGCTTGTCCAATTTCTAGAAGAAGCGAAACCGAGTGTTAAGGACGGAAAGCAAGGGAGCCTGTCAAAGGAGATGCCAGAACGTCAGTTTGAGTGCATGATGTGTTTCAAGAGTCCCAACAGAAGGAGTGCCTTCTTGTGCCAGGAAAGCAGACACCGTGGCAGTTAGTGGAATTACAGAAGGATCTCATCCGCATCGCATAGCCTACAAATTTTGGATGTTGTCAAGCGTTTGTTCGAAAGTAACCTTGCCCAGTGTGCAGTTGCTTGGAAGTTCAAGAAAGTCTCAAGAGTTGAGTCCCCCTCAACCTATTTCTATAGACAACCTTAATCTCGGGGTCGAGATTCTGTTAAGGGGGAGGTTTGTAACATCCCAAAATTTGGGTTTTCAAAAATCTTTTGTTTAGTTCATCTTTCCAAAAATCCCCGCTGATTTCCTCGCTTTAATAAAGCTTAATCTGGAATTTTCTAATGCTAAAACAATTTAATTTGACTAATATAAACTTCAATTAAAATAAATTTAGTTTTATTTGAGTTCATTGTGCTTCAATGAATTTTCTGTAATTTTTTTGATATTTTTCGATGTTCGTTTGCTATTCATTTGGAAATTAATTTAAATTAAGCCTTTTGTTAAATTTAATTAAATTCTGCAAAATTTTAAAAAAGTTTGGTTAAAAATATTTTATTTGAGCTCCAAATGTCTTAAAATATTTTCTAGAATTTGTTTTGAATTTTTCTGGTATTTTTATTGCTCTAAACGAATTATTTTAATTTCTGAAATTATTTTAATTCGGAAATTGGACAGAATCCACGTGGCAGCTCCAGAGCCAGCCATGTCGCCGCCCAGCCGCAGCCCTCCGATCCACATTCGACGCACCACAATGCGCCATGTCATCAGTTACTGTTCATTGCGCGCCATGTGTTCGATTCGATCCGTTTTCAATCCAAATCCGATTTCTCTTCGTGTTTCCTTGTATGGCACGACTCTCTAGCCTATATAAGTGTCCTAAGACCCCTCCCACGCACCCCTAATCCCCAGAGCACCTCCCAAACCCTAAAAACCGCAGCCATCATCTTCTGGTGCGCCGCCCTCGCCGGCCAATCTTGGCGTCGCGTTCCCCATCATTTCAGTGAGTTTTTTTGAAATCCGCTCACATCATCTCGTGCCATATGGTCCAATCTACCTCTCCACCAAATTTGGTACAGTTTCATCAAGCAAATCAAAAGTTACGGCCGTTCCAATCTCGAATCTTGCCGTCGCCCGTTCTCCTTCATTTTTGCGAATGTGACCGTGAAATCTTTGCTGTAGACTCATCCTTTTGTCCTCTACCTGGTGCGCACCATAAATCAAGGTTTTGTCCATGGGATTTCTGCAGAAAATTCAATCTTCCCCGATCAGACTGCATTCGTACCTCTGAAAACTTCCTCATGCGTTCCCTGTTGATCCAGAAGGTAAAACTCTGATCCTTTCATGTCATATGGTGCCTTAGGATCCCATATAGCTCTCTGCAAAATTTGGTTAGGTTTCATCCATTATTGTAATAGTTATGACCGTTTGATCTATTAGCTTTAGCAGCCGTTCATCGGTAGTTTGTGATCTGTCCGTTCGGTTGCCTCCAAATTCGCTTATACCGTTGAACTCGTCTCGCCGCGTTCTACGTGATGCTCACTTCCCCTTTGCTATTCCATCCACCGAAAATTTTTATATTCGTTAGCCGCGTTTAAATCGGTCTGCTGTGTTTGTCTTTTGCCGCCAACCATCTTAATTCACCTTGGTCGTGTCATAATGTCCAGTAGGCCATCATTCTCTGGTTTTCTCATCTTTAGAGTTCATTTGGTTTTTGGTTGCCATCAATGCCATATTCTAGAATCTACCCGTCGTCTTCGATATCCCCTTTCATTATCGGATCTTGTTTCGGTTAGCCACCCTTGGTAATATTTTATCGCAGAGCCAACCCTACCTATCCTATCCCTATGCCAAGTGGATCTATCCGCGAGTCATTCCTCTCAAACCCTAACTTAACCTTGGATCCAATCTATCGTTGACTATGCTTCATGTCATATAAACCTCGCAACTCGCAGATCAATCCTAAGCCATATCATAACCTTGCTACCATATCATTGTACCGACAATCGACATCTCATCTTTGCATGAGTGTCCTGTCGTTGCTTCGCTATCTTCGCATGTGTGCATGCTCGCTAAAGCCCTAGTGCAATATCATCATGCAAGGTAGTACTGGGGCAACGGAGGTACCCATCCCTGATGAATGGAACAGGCAAAACAAAGCTGGTATGGAGGTTTTGTGGGGCCATAAGTCATGTTGGGAGTATGGTACCAATGGCATTCGGCCGAATCAAATATTCCCGAACAATTCTGAATTGAAGTTGGCAGTGAAGCTGTGGGCACTGTCGTTGCAGAGAGAGTTTCGGGTTGTCTTGTTCAGGACAATAGGTACACAGTGAAGTGCAGAACCGATGGATGTGAATTCCGAGTTCATGTATACAAGCTGAAGTGCGAGATGTATTGGATTGAATCACGAGTGGAGGAGCAGATATGTAGACTAGAAAATGTTCTGGTGAAACACCGCAACTTGAATGTGGCTCTAATTGCTAGCGTGATGTTCAATGAAATCATTGAGAAGCGGTACATTGAGTGTTCGTATATTTAGAAAGCAATCTTAATAATATTTAAGTATAAGTTACTCGATGGCCTGGCGTGCGAAGCAAAAAGCATTAGAGAAGAGGTTTGATACATACGAGGCTTCGTATTGCAACCTACCTCGTGTGCTTGATGTCTTGAAGCAAACCGACTCTAGCACATACACCGCTTTCAAAGAAAGTGAAGCAGGTGTTAATAGGATCTCGATATTTTGTTGTGTGTTTTTTTCATTGGGTTCTTGCATTGCGTCATTCAGGTACTGCTGTCCATTGCTTTGTGTCGATGGCATATTTTTGACTGGAAAATACAAGGGAAAAATTCTAATGGCTATTGTAGTTGATGCGAACAACCACTACTTCCATTGGCCTTTGCATTTGTTGAGGGTGAGAACCGGGATAGCTGGTTGTGGTTTTTCAGACATATGAATTTCGGAGTAGTTGATGATCGGCCCAACGTGTGCATCATTTATGATCATCACAAAGGTATCTTTTCGATAATTAAGACTCTACAGGAGGACCTTGATGAGCCATTCCCATGGCGTGACTTGCAGAACAGGTGGTGCATGAGATATTTGGAAGAAAATTTCTTCAGGCAGTTTAGGAATAAGAAACTGATGAACTTATTTAAGAGGTAATGCAATCAGAATCAGGCACGTAAGTTCAACGCGCTATTGGCCGAGTTGGATAAGTACACTAGTACACATATCGAAGAGATGAAGAAGCAACCACCTACGCCGAATGATTGCCCACCCAAAAGGCTAGCACCCCTTGGGGAGCTCGATCCTCCTAATCTGAGGAGATGATTGTCAAGGAACATAAAGTGTTTCTCGCACTGGATATAGGAGGAGCCTCTAGAGAAGTGGGTATTGCTCCATGACACTGGAGGCACCATGTTAGTATAGTAAATTAAGATATTTACGACGGTTGAACAAATGGGGTTATTTTACTAACTGATATGTGTTGAACAAGTTTGGTGTCATGACAACGAATATAGCCGAGGTTTACAATTGGGTCATCAGAGGCCTTCGTCCGCTACCACTTGTGGCCATCCTGGAAGGCATGTTGCACGGCATCATTGCCTACTTTCAGAAAAGGCATGCGGAGGTTGTACTTCATGCCACGACATTGCAAATGCCGTATTGTTGGCGGATGATGACCTACATCGAGGAACGAATCATGAAAGCTCAACAGCATATGGTGCGTAGCTTCGGAATCACTGAGTACTGTTTCGATGTGACTCTCCAGTGCAAAGGGGGGATTGGGAACCAACACAATGGTTATTACACACAAGGTTAATCTAGGCCAAGGGACCACTGGATGGTGTGAATACGTCTGCAACAAGCCAAGACTTCTTCATATTCCTTGCTCACATGTGATGGCTGCTTGTGAGCAAATTGGGATGAACACGTCGCAACATGTGTCCCCTTCTAGACTTCCTTAGTGGCGTCTTTGTTCAAATGCCTCTTCTTCAGCAGATTGTTTGGCCAAACGGTTCCTACAACTTCACCGCTCACTCTGGGTGTTATGTACTTGACCGAGGTGACTTCTAGAATAGATACGGCCATAGGAAATGCTCGACCTCCCTATGGGCATTGATTAGCATAATGGCCTTTCTCACGAAAATTGTAGCACCTTCGTATTCTTCATTGTTCCTTTTTGGGGTAATTACATGAACATTGTTGCTTTTCCTGTGAATCCCAGCTTGTCGTTTCATAGAGCATCTCGTGGTCCAATGACCTTTACCACACATGAAATAGGCTGTCGATGATATCTGCTTAACACTTTCCTGAGGTAAGCTGACATGATTGATGTCCTATTTTTTAACTCTTCAAATGACTTAGCACATGCAGTTGGCTTTCCACATTCTTTGCTAATTCTTGAGCAACTGTGGCTCAGAGATTCTCTTGCTAATGCTGGGTTGCAGCGGTAACTACCGGATCCAAGGAACATTGAGCTGGCTAATGATCTTGACCTTCACAAAGGTAGCATGTAATATTGCTCATGGGACATCCTCTCGGCAAATGGCTTCCTTCATAGTTGGAACAATTGATCACATGCTCCTTTACAGTATGCCTTATATCTCCATAACGAATGCACGCACGATCGTCTAACTTGTTTAGATGCTAACACTTCAAAGGGCAACGTCTGGACCTCATATAGGGTGCAGGGGTAGTATTCTTCTCTGAATCCACTGTGATCACGTTGTCATCTGGTAGGGTAAAGAGATGGCAAAAAGCAGCAGCAAACTCATTCCAAAAGATATTCTATAGGGCTTCATGGGCAGCACAATATTCCTTCCACCATTCAGCAGCATTTCTTTTCAATTGGTGAGAAGCATAAAGAACCTTCTCATTACCTTCATACTGGGCAATGAATAACTTCCTCTCATTGGTCCTAAGCCAATCACCCTCTTCCAAAGGTGAATCATTTTTAGAAAATATCAACGAACGAGTTATTATGAATTCTGATAACCTTGAGTAAGAACAGGGACCATTAACAACAGCTTGGGATGCCTTGTTGACATTAGCTTGATTGACCATATTCTGCATTTGCTGCATCATTGCATGCATCAACTGAGTCTAAGCAGCCAAGAACGCTCCAAAGTGCACATCCACTTGTAGTGATGATTAGGGAACTGATCCATCATTGAGGTTCCCACTGGGTCGGCTACCACTTCCACTAGCTCCGTTGTTTCCACAAGTTTGATCAATCTGCTGATCACTTCATAGGATTTAGGGGAGAGGGAAAAAGCATAGATAAGGAGCGAGAATCCTAATGCAGGGAGATAGGTTTAACCCAACAACTTAAGCAATCATTATTAATAACTTGTTATGGTTGCTTACAAAAGGCTAAGAGCTATGCAACACATACTGCACACTTAGCAATTATGAAAGAACCAATTCCACCTAAGAACACAAAACTACCGCCTACATGGGTGATACTCCTATCTTAGGCAGGCGTGACTCCCACACATGAGTCTCAACTGACTACTCTAAGTACTGGGTTTTCTAGCTTCTAGAACACTTTATCAATACACTCCTCCTTGAGCTCGATGATTCCTTACTTCACGATATTCAGGGTAGCAGCAGGGCACTCAGTGCTTTCACCTTAGGTGTGAAACATCGTCATCTATTCAAGATAACTTAGGTAAGATTTCAACTCAATCCAGAAAGGGAAAGAGAAATAAATTTCAGCAAGGAGAAAGACTAGAAGAATGAGATAAGTCAAGACCTTATTATTCTTTTCAAGTGAAGTTTTTACTTTAGAAAATAATTTTGAAGATCCTAAAGAGACGACCAAACTATCTAGGGCCAAGACCTACAATCAGTATGGCTCTGATACCACCTCTATCGGGACCTGAATATGCAAATCTAGACCCTTTGTATATATTGCACTAGTCTAGGATCACGCTAGTGCACACAGGCTTAACATAGATGAACATCAAAATCATACATAGCGAAAACATATTAAAAGACTTCATATATGAAATATAAATTGGTTAACTGACCTTATGGTTGACTTACATGACTTTGCCACGCAGGGCTAAACTAAAGATAACAAATTAAACTGCAGCAGAAAGAAAATTGAGATAAACCCCTCAGTATACCATAGGCAACTGACAAGGTTCGCACCCTAAACGTTCATCTCCTCCTGGTACTCCTCTTCTAAAGCTGGCGTAGACTCCTCCTCAACTGATGATTTTGTTGTTTGGCAAGAGTGAATACTTAAAGCACTCAACAAGTTGTGCACAGAATGCAATGATAACTATATGCAAAGCTTATTCCAATGGAAGGTTGATATGGCTATTTTGCAATAAAATAGCATTTATGAGTGAATAAAATAAATAGATTGAAATGATAGTAAAACAAATAACAGTAATAAGTAATTTACAGTTATTTCTAAAAGTCAACTGGCTTACAGCCCTAATCCATATTACAAACTTTCCATAGCTTCAAGCATTCCTTTTCAAGTTTTATTTTACAAATCAAACTCTTGATTGTAATTCCTGAGTATTGCTCAATACCGAGCACGTCTATCTGAATAGATTTTACACTCTGCAGAAATTATGCACTTTACCCACATGATATGATCAAACTATACTGTTGGCCAAAAAACATACCCATCGACTTGTGACTAGTTGATCATAACAAAACCTTTCAGAAAATCTCTATCCCAACACTGAGCCTCCCAGTAAGCCATACATTATCCCTTCCTGTAGCAGAGATGAAGTATAGGATCGACATACCGTTATATTGATGTAAGACCGAAGTAAACAACATCCTCCACCCATAACCACCCCCCCGTGTGATTATTGTCGGGACCCGAATATGCAAATCCGGACCCTCTGTGTATACTGCACTAGTCCAGGACCACGCTAGTGCACACAGGCTCAACATAGATGAATATCACAATCATACACAGCGAAAACATAATAAAAGACTTCATATATTAAATATTAAACTGTTGACTGGCCTTATGGTCAAACTTACATGATTATGCCTCGCAAGGCTACACTCTGAATAACATGTTAAACTGTAGCGGAATGAAAACGTAGATAAACCCTTCAATATACCACCGGCAACTGACAAGGCTCACCCTAAATATTCGTCTCCTCTTGGAACACCTTCTCCAAAGCTGGTGTAGACTCCTCACTGGTGATGTTGTTATTAGCAAGGGTGAGTACTTAAAGCACTCAACAAGTTGTGCATAGAATGCAATTCTATATAACTATATGCAAGGCTTATTCCAAAGGAAAATGCTAATATGGTTATTTTACAATAAAACAGTATTTATGAATAAGTACAATAAGTAGATTGTTAAGACAGTAAAACAAATAACAATATTTAATAACTTTTAGCATTTTGCAGGTAAACAAGGCATCAGCCCTAAGTCAAATTCCAAACCTTCATTTAACATCCAGCATTCCCATCCAGGTTTTCATTTAATAAAATCTAACCCTTGACTGTAATCCCCGAGCATTGCTCAATACCGCGAGCACGGTTATCCGAATAGATTTTACACTCTACAAAGGTTAAGCACTTTACCCACACGACATAACCATACACCACAAAGGCGAGTGGTCATGACAAAACCTTTCGGAAACCTTTATCCTAACATTGACCCTCCCGGTAAGCCATACACTACACCTTCCCTCAGCGGAGGAGAAGGATATGACCGACAAACCGTTAGATTGATGTGTGACGCCACATCCTCCGCTATAACCACACTTCCATGTATGCACGCTTCTGTGTGATTATCCACCTGAGGGATCATATATCAAGATATCGGTAATCCTATTTAGTTAGGTCTGTTCCATTCCAGATCATGTTGTTGCATGATTGACTCAGTTCAAAGGCTCGCAAGGTTAAGTCCTTAAGATGACCGAGGCAAGACTTCCACAAACCCTCTGCCATTCTTGGCACATCTTGGCACATTGCCCCTTGCCACTTGCCCCAATCTAAATTATGTACCACCCCAGTTGATTACCATGCACCACGTGCCATCAACAGGTCAACATTGTTTCTTGACATACGTCACTACAACTCAACATCATTGTGTGACAGCACCCGACACACCTTTCATAAACATGTTCCATATTCCATTAGTCAAGATTCACTTTTGATATTCCAAAAGACATGAGTTAACGCGACATGGCTAAGCAAACTAAGCACGGTCTAACCAACCCATGTTGATTGCTAATATTAACCAACTAGTAATGAACCATTCTAGGGTGACAAATAATCATGACATACAAATGATAAGGTATACGATATAATTCAATTGGATTGATTAACTAAATCCCAATCTTACTTGAAACAATTGTACTGATAAAATAACATGCAATAATGTAAAACAACATAGCAATTTTGTAAACTGGGCTCAACATGATCAAAGCACAACTTGCCTTAGAAAAGCCCTTGTTCTTGCTCTGGACCATGGTTTTAACTTGACGGATCTTCCTCAGATGCTTCGCACAATTCAACGTCTACGCGAAACGAGAGAGAAAGCCAAATAAACACCAAAATAGAGAGCAAAAAATCTCCAAAAATCAAATAAAATTCACCATTAAATAGATATTAATTCTACAAATTTTTAGAAACTTGAATCACCTTAATCGAAGCTCGTATGAGGGAGAACGGGCTCAAGGAAGATTTAAAAATCCTAAAAATTAGAAAATTAAAAATAACAAAATAAACCTAATTATTTTTATACTAAAAATTGCATTTATGACATCTGCGTTATGTCAGAACCGAGCTGAACTAATCGCATTATGACACGTCGCCTCGGTCCATGCACCCGGTCCACGGAACCTCCTCTGGTCCACCGTGAACCCAGCGTATGACGATTCGTCGATCGAGCTGCTACGCGTCGGTGCAGCATTGGTCCTCCCGCACGGCACAATCCGAACCACAAAATGCTAAACCAACGGTTACCAATCTAAGCCTACATGGCAAAATCCTGACTGCTTACTCCTGATCCGAAGGCTGACGTTACCGGTGGCGTTTACTATTGATACTGCGTCGTGGCACGATCTTGGTGGTCCGCTGAAAAACCGACGGCTCGTGAGCTCCCCGACGTGGATGGTGGCACAATGGTGCAATTCCCACTGGACTTGAAGACGATGACCTTGGCAACGGTGCTACGATGACAGAACTGCGACGAGTCTTCACGGATCTGACGCGGCGCAACGAGAATACCTCAAATTTGGAACCAGCGCGACGGAAGGTGGCTTGACGGCGACTCAACGGCGAGGAAACGAGCGACGATGCTACGGAACTTCGACGAGCTCTAGCACATGAACGGCGGCAGCACGGCGACGTTGGCTAGGGCTACAGATGCGCAAGCTCACAGCGATTCCTGGAGACCCAGCCTCCCCTTAAATACCCTCGGCATTCGAGCTCTACATGGAACCCTCGGTCTTCATGGCGGCGGATACGCATTGGCGACGGACTCCGAGTCCCGATCGAAGACGACAACGAACAGTCGTCCGATCGATGATCAATGGCCGAGATTACTCCCGATGCGATACGATCAGATCCACCCTTTCCAAAAGCAACGGGCACAATCTTTTCTATCCTAATTCAATGCAACACAATCTCCACCGCTAGATCTTGATCCAACGGATCGCAGGCACTAGGGTTTCCAACTTCAACTTCAAATCACGGCCATCCATTCTGATCCGACAACTGATGATCGCGCATACAAAAACCAGGCCGCACAATGAGAGGCCTCACGCGCACAGTGTTAGGCTCTGGCCTAGCACTGTTCACTCATTTTTTCTAAATTTTTCTTTTAAAATAATTACAGAAATTAGTTTAATTAGTTTTAGGCAATAAAAATATCTGGAAAAATCCAAAGAAAATTCTCATACTTTGAGACATTTTAAACTCAAATAAAATATTTTTAGCCGAACTTTAGATTAACTTTATCTATATTTAATTAGTTTTCACAAAAAGGCCAATTTACTTAATTTAAAATAAATTCAAATAAATTCAAAAAAATCCAATAAATTCAGAAAAAACACAAAATGCACAAATAACAATAAAACAAAACTAAAGGCAAATTTTGGGATGTTACAATTATCCACCTAAGGTATCATATGTTAAGACATAGGTAATCTTACTTAGTTAGGTCCATCCCACTCCAGACATGTGGTTGCATGTTTGAATTAATTCAAATGCTTGCAAAGTTAAGTTCTTAATTGACCAAGGCAAAACTTCCACAACCCAACCGCCATACTGGCCCACCTTAGCACACGGTCCCTTGCCACGTGCCATCAACAAGTCAACATCGTTGCGTGACAACCACATCACTACAACTCAACATCATTATGTGACAACACCTAACACACCAATTCCATAAACATGTTCCATATTCCATTTGTCAATATTCACTTTTGATATTTCAAAAATATGAGTTATATTTGGCATGGCTAATTAAGCAGACTATACACGGTCTAACCATCCCATGTTGGTATCTATTAACAACCAACTCTTAATGAACCATCTTAGGGTGACAAATAATCATGACATACAAATTACAAGGTAGGTATAATCCGATTGGGTTGAATAACTAGATCCCAAACTATTTTCAAAGCAGTTCTACACATAAAATAACATGCATAGTTTAAATCAACAAAGCAATTTGTAAAACTGGGTTCAACATAATTAAAGCACAACTTGCCTTGGAATAGTTCTTGTTCTTGCTCTGGACCTTTCTCTTGAGTTAATGGTTCTCCCTCGGATGCTTCGAGCTCTTCGACATCTACGCGAATCGAGATAAAATACCAAATAATACCAAAACAATCGGTTCTAGCTCATCACAATCGGTTCCATTGTGATGTTCATCACATCACAATCGGTTTTAGCTCAGAACCGATTGTGATGTGTACAACATCATAATTGGTTCTGAGTTAGAACCGATTGGGATGACCATTTAGCACTATTGGGCGAAAACCGACTGTGATAGCGCCTCCTCATCAATGTCTAATGACTTTGTATCACCACCAAAACCGATTGTGATGATGAAAAAGAACCGATTGTGATGTACATTCTTGTTGTAGTGTCACGTAGCAACAACCGAAGTGACATGTGCCATCGATGTAGCGAACAATGTGCTTGACGGCTGCAAGGTGCTCTGTGGTTGGGTTCTCCATGAACTGACTCACATAACCCATCGCGTATGAGATGTCAGGTCGAGTGTGCACCAAGCACCAGAGGTGGCGATGATGCTTTTCTATGCCATGGTATCCGTTAGGGGAGCGGTTCTCACCTTGCTTATCTTGAACCTTGGCTCTATTGGAACGTGACAAGGGTTGCATCCCTCCATGCCACTCTTCTCGATATCTTGGATGCGTACACTGCCAGGTTCAACGTGATGCCATCACCGGTCTACTGTACCTTAATGCCAAGGTAGAAGCTGAGCAACCCGAGATCACTCATCTTAAACAATCTCTTCATCTCCTTTTTGAACTTGCTAATCTCCTGTGGGTCCATGTCACTGATGATGAGGTCGTCGACGTACACTCCCACAAGCAGGCATGAGGGGCCGTTGCCGCGCTCATACACGGCATGTTCCGACATGCTTTGGCGGAATCCAAGTGACAGTAGGCAGCTGTCCAACTTGTCATTCCAGGACCTAGGTACCTGTTGGAGCCTATACAATGCCTTGGCAAGTTTTAACACCTTCTGCTCCTGGCCTTCAACCACAAAGTCAGGAGACTGGGCGACGTATACCTCCTTCTCGAGGTTGCCATTGAGGAAGGCCGACTTCACATCCATGTGGTGTACGGACCAACCCTCATTCATGGCGAGTGCAATCAACAGGCGCACGGACTCGAAGCATGCGATCGGTGTGAATAATTCCACGAAGTCTACGCCCTACCGCTGTACGTACCCCTTCACCACAAGCTGCGCCTTGTGCTTGAGGACGATGCTGTGCTTGTCCTTTTTGACCTTGTACACCCACTTCATCCTGATCAAACGATGATGGCTAGGTGGGAGGTCGGTGATGCACCGCACTACTACAAAAAGGCTTATATTAGACACCTCAACACAGACGATTGGGAAAAACTATCTATGATAAAAAATATCACTGACGGTTCTATAGTGAAATCACCAGTGATAAAATTACAAATGGTTCTCTTCATGAACCATCAGTGATATCACAGACGGTTTTAGTTAAAAACCGTTTGTGATCATATCACAAACGATGTTAAATACAAACTGTCTGTGATAAGTTCACATCACAGACTGTTCTAACTGAAACCATCTGTGATATGACCTCAGACCCATATATAACCATACCAATAGAGGTTCGTAGCGCAGACCCATGCGTTTTGTCTCACGCAAACCCTAGCGCCCTAGCAAACCTCCTCCCCAGGGACCTCCTCGATCGGCTACCTCCGTGAGCACCTTCTCCTCCATGAGCACCTCTTCCTCGGCTACCTCCTCCCCGCCGAAGTCCTCCCCAGCGACCTCCTCCTCAGCTACCTCCTCTCTGCCGAACTCCTCCCCAACGACCTCCCCCTCAGCTACCTCCTTCCCGCCGAACTACTCCCCCACGACCTCCTCCTCGGCTACCTCCTCCCCGTCGAACTCCTCCTCGGTGAGTCCCGTGTCCTTGTGTTAATAGATTAATGCTTGTGATTGTGAATCATCATCACGTGATTGTGATTATGAAGCTTCGATCTCTACCTAGGGCATGCTTGTGATTGTAAAGCATCATCATGTGTTAATAGATCAATGGTTGCATGGATGAATTATACTGCCATAGATGGATACAAGATAGATGTTATGTCTATAGCAGTTGGGATACTCAATGTTCAATATGACTTTACATGTCTACATGTTGCACAGAAAGTTATAAAAAAAAAGGTTAAAGGTTGTTATGCAACCATACTTGCATACGTTGGAGTTTGAATAATTTTGATGTCGGTATGCATGGTTTCCTAAAGAAGGTACCTTTTGTTATTATGTATCATGAAGTTATTGTCTCTCGATGTTTTACTTAATTTTCATCTTCTAAGGTATGATCGGTATGTATAGGAAAGTGTATTGGAATAGTCATGGAAACAGCAAACATCTTGTGTCGATTGCGTGTGATGAGTCAATTTAATTAATTTGTTAGTTTTACCAAAGTCTCATAAATAAGTTCTACTGTATATGTGTATGCTCCTATGAGGCTATGGTGTATGCAGAATCCTTCTCTGTCGCAAGTATGTAGCTCCTCATAAGCAATAATAATCCATTGTGGGAACATTATGCATGCGTATAAAATTGTATATAATTCATGTATGGATGTTATACATTATGCATGCGTATGAAACTGTATAGCTTACTCATGATTTGCACTTTTATAATTAATTGACAATATTGAAATATGATTTTGGCAAAGTAGGCAACATGGAAAAGCTGTTAGAAGCTAAACAAAAACTTGAGGTAGAGATCGAACAACTAAAGGGCAAGTCTGAGTTAGCTGAAAAGATTTATGAGATGAAACAAGAACTGAAAGACATGGATGATCTTGCAAGATATCGAATCCCTTAACATGGCACTCATCAGTAAGGACCGGAGGGCAAATGCAGAGCTGGAAGAAGCCAAAGCTAAGCTTATAGAGGTAATATAAAGGTTTCTAGTACTGAATTCGATGTGGTTATTGATAATATACCAACACACCCTTTTCACAACAACATGATAGCTTTTAATTTGTAGTGATTGAGAGATATGACTGAAGATCAATCGGTTATTGGTGTCAAACAAATCAGCACTGTACTGGAGTTGTGGAACTTCATAGAGAGCCGAGAAGCCTCTATTGTGGAAGCTATGGCACATATGATGGAAGACATGAAAAAACTATAAGGTTTTCTTGTCTTGAACTACGAAATAATGTGGTTTAATTCTAGCTGAACACTTGTTGATATTTGTGGTATATATCATATTTTGTTAATGTATTATTACCTGAACTATGAAATATTTTGTTATTATATTTATGATATCATATTTGTGGTAAGGTCTTCTTGTCTGAACAATGAAATAATATTTTTCCCCTAATTCTCTTGGCAGAACTTCCATGATTAGTATCTGATGTACAAAATTTTATTCTCCTTAGGTATTTATACATAATGTGCCTTCTCATCACTGACACAGGTACTCTAGATGCAATTGCTTGGGGCACAAATGTTCATATTTTATGACCCTCTCATCAGACAAGCCGTTGCCTCAATGCATCTAGAATGTTTTGATATTGAATTGCAAAATCTATAATTGGTTGTGTCTTGTAAATGTCATTGCATAAATATCTAAGGAGAATAAAATTTCGAACATCAAATACTAATCATGGAAGTTCTGTAAGAGAGTTAGGGGGAAAATGATATCACAGACGGTTCTTGTTAAAAACCGTCTGTGATTACTTACTTATCATTAGAGACGGTTCTATCGTATAACCGTCTAAGACAAAAGATTATCACGGACGGTTCGTAGATAGTGTCTCTAATATTAGTTTTACTGATGGTTCGGAAACCGTCTGTGATATGCCTTCTAATCACTGACACATTTTTGCAGATGGTTCACAAAACCGTCAGTGATGAGGTTTCCGAACTGTCTATGATGAGCTTTTGTGTAGTAGTGCCAGGTGCGATTCTTCTTGATTGATTTCATCTCCTCGAGCATCGCCTTGCGCCAGCTCTGGTTCTTTTTCGCCTAAACGAATGTGGTTGGCTCCTCGGTGGCTAGCAAATACAACTTGTCAGCATCGAGTTCATGGATCACTACTACAGAACAATACAATACTGCCGGCTCCAAAATGCCATCACTGTCGGTTATTGGAGCCAGCAATGATTGGTCGGTAGTGATACTCGGGATTATCACTACCGGCTCAGGAACCGATAGTGATAAGGGTTATCACTGCCAGTTCGTAGTATAACCGGCAGTGATATTGAACTATCACTACCGGGTCAAACCAAAATTCGGCAGTGGTACTGGACTTTCATTGTCGATTCAAACTAAAAATCGTGATGATATATATATATATATATATATATCACTACCGGTTCTGTCCAAGCATCAGCAGTGATAAGCCCTGCACCGAATGTTTTTATTGCATATTTTTACTGCATTATTTATTTTTATGCAATATTTTTCTAGAGTGTATTAATGTTGTATAGAAATCATCATTAAATCATAATTCAAATGTATTAAAACATCACAATATTTGGTTTTTATAATAGTTTGTTTACAAATATAGTTTGACTACATCTCATTCACTTTGATTTTGTACCAACTCTAGTACAAGGTGTCGAAGTAGGCATGTCACGAGTGGGTGGAGATCGAAGGAATCAGGTGTGTAGTGCTACGAAATGAAGGGTGATAATGCTTTTCTATATTTTCTATCGTTATAAAAAAGATCTTGTCTGGACATCACTTTGTTTTTCTAAAAGAGTTGTTGTGTTACTAAAATCCACGCAAGAGAAAACTTTCAACAGAAATGTACAATATACTGAGAAGAAACTTTGCTTCGACAATATGTTTCACATAATTGAAACAACCCAGATGCTTACAAGCATTCACTTGTATTTTCTTCTTTAAATCATAATAATGCAGAAAAACTGCAAAGAAATGAAAGCTTATTGAACATGTAAGCCAAGCATTAATGTTTAGCCATTCCAGACCATGTTTAACATGATCAACTAGCCTAAAATAATATGTCACGAGTACAAGGTGTCGAAGTAGGCATGTCACGAGTGGGTGGAGATCGAAGGAATCAGGCGTGAGGCTGCTCGTGGAACTCACCGTTTGGAATGATGATCTCATCATGAATGAATCCGACGATCTGTTCTTGAATTGCTATAATTTCTGCCAGTAATAACTTATTGGTTCTCAGCTTGGAGCGCTGTTATTGAAGAAATGAGAAAGTTAATTAATGATGATATATGTTAAATGAAAGAAAAGTAGGCATAAATGTGTAATTATGTAACATGGCTTCGTTATAGCCAACACTCTATGTGATAATTGAATGTATATTTGTACATATATAGTATGCACATAAATTGTTTCCCGGGTCCTACCTCATGCATGGAAAGTCGGTTATTATTTCAAAATGTTTCCTGTAGGGACGATACCGAACACTTTTCTTGAAGTATCGTGCGAATGTCCTATGAATGATTTTAAATAGTAATTAAACTTAAATGGAATAGAATGGAATATTGCTAGAGCAATAACGCAACAATCAAGTTTACCTGTTTAGCATGTCCCAAAAGTCTTGATATAGATTAGTTGGTTTCCTCCTCGAGTCCAAGACAAAAATCTTGCTAGCATCTAACTGGATGACGAGGAGGACCTAGTGAAACCTGCACATATATGTCAACGTAGTCAATTACTCCCACATCGTATGTGTTACGCAAAAATAGTAAAACGATATTAGAAGTAGGGAAATACGTACTTAAAGTTATATGGTAAAAGTATGGAGGTTTTGTATTGCAGCTTTAAGAAAGTATTAAATAAATAATCTTCATTATATTGTGGATTATCTATCCTTCACAAGCTTCTCGTTGAGAAGCCCCGAATCTAGAAATGCTAAATTGTCATTGCCATTTCTTCTACATGTATGTATCTCCATTCTACATAAGAAAGAAGTTAGACACACAATTAAACAGTACAAGAATGCACAGTAATATACGTAGAGACTTACAAAGTCCATAGTCTAAGTATATTCACGTCCAGGGCATCTTGCTGGTACAACATATACAATTCCTTGAAACCCATCCAGAAGACGTTGTCCCCATTGTGAAAATCCTACTCTATATATCTGACTGCGAACGCCTCCATGCCATCATTGGAGTGTTGCATGTACCACTGATGGACGCACCGTATTTGTTTTGTTAGGTGGTCCAAATGAGCTTGTTCAATCAGCGGTTTCCCCATAAAGAACTTCCACCTTAGACCTTGGTCATGAGCATCTCGGTGAGCAGCATCTCCTTGAGCTTTTGACCTCAACACGTCGGCACTAGCCGCCTTCTAGTATTGCTTTCTGGATATGCGATCTTAGTCTGACATTTCGCAATGTTCAGAAGCCCGCCCCGTCTTTTGCACTTTTCCCATACTCAAGAAAAACTTCTATGCATTAGTATCAACTTTAGTTTTCTCAGGTGATGGCACTTTTTTAAAGTGAGATGTTACTCTGGCGTTTACATGCTTTTTCCGTTCTTCTTCAGTCATCTCAGCTGGTAATTTCTTCTGAGGTTGTGTCGGCTTCACAGATGATTGAGATTTCTTAGACGACGGTGCCGACTTCCGAGATGGTGCTGGTGTTCGATTCTTTTCAGATTTCGTCGGAGCAGTTGGACTTTTTCTGGTTGGTGCTGGCGGAGGAGTTGGACTTTTTCTGGGTGGTGCCGGTGGAGGTGTTGGACCTTTTCTGGGTGGGCCGGCGGAGGTGTTGGACTTTTTTTTGTATGGGGGCAACAAGGGAGGGAGGTCTCTATGTGGAGAGTGCGGCTGATCATCATCTTCGTTGTCCTCATCATCAGAGCCAAACTTAATCAAGCTCTTGCGCCACGCGAGGAAGCCATGCACGTTTTCTCCTAGTTTGTTGTTTTCGTCCTCGCTAGGGATCTCTATCTCTATTTTTCGGTATTGGTGTACTACATTGTCCACTTTGACCCTAGCGAATCCCAGCGGTATCGGGCGACAGTGCAAACCCTGAGACTCCTGGCATGGCCAAGCCCTGCCCTCAGCCACCTTGATGGTAATGCCATGTGCGGATGAAAGATCGAAATGGCGATCAGAGGGGGGTGAATGATCCCAAATAAAATTTTTCCCCACTCAAAGTACTCCAAACAATCTCGCAATAAAAATCTGAAACACCCAAAGATTTTCCTTTAAAATGGTGTTTCTCAGATTCGCACACTCTCCAAAAACCCGAACAATTAGACAATTATGTGTACCCCTAGCTTGCATGGATGAGAACCATGAATCATGTGAGGGAATTTTCAATCACAATCCTGGTTTTCAAGTGTCCAAACAAAGAGGAATCAACTCAAAGACTACTTTTCTAAAAGAGATAAAGCTAAAACACCAAAGTCTCTTTCGGAAAAGTAAAAGCAGATTTTTCAGGAATTGTCCTCAATTGGAGCAGGTGGTTGGTGAGCTTCTATTGCTCTAAAATTTTTGGACATTTTTATCCCTGTGAGAAGTTAGGTCATGAAACACTCCACAAAAAATCACCTCAAAAATCTTTGTAGAATAAACATGAAAAATCAAGCAATGCAGATAGTCAGGAACTTCGACCAGAAAGTTTGAGGCTCGGTTTTCACTTCATAGTGCTCAAACGGTGAAACCAGTGGACTCAAAAACATTTATACAGATGGATATATGAGTCATGCACATTATCCAATAAGAATAAATTAAAAATGGTTTTTGTATATTTTTATAAAAATCAAAGACTGACTGCTGTGCGAAGAACAAGTTCTGGACAGATTTGCAATTCAATAAGAACTTGACCTCTAGTCTATCCTAGGGTGCAAGAAAGATGTAAAACCATACGAACACCCTTAAGAAATCCTAGAAGAACAGCATTTAGAAAGAGGGGAGGCAAATCCAAATTGCGATAAAGTAAATTACGAGAATGTAAATGCGGGAAAGTAAATGCTGAATTTAAATTGCATAATTTAAATGCGTAATGTAAATGCGTAAAGGAAATGAAACATGAACATAAATGAAGAACATTTTATTTCTGGAAGGAGAGGTTAAAAAGCCTCACATTTCATGTGGGCAAAGCTCAAAGGAGCATCAAAACCTCAAAACCTTCAAGGGGGGAGGCTACCCCTCCACCCCTATTTATACAACTCTTGGGCCACCTACCACCCTTGGATGAGCCTCTAAACCCTAGAGCATCCATCAAGGGCTAGGATTTACCCACTTAACCAGCCATGCAAGGGTTCACCCAAAACCCATAACACAAAATGGGTTTTCTTGCACGGTTCTCAAAGCACACTAACTAGACCCACTAACCATCAACTAGACCAAGATCCAATGGTCCTCATTGATCCACGCAGCGTCTAGCTAGCATCTCATCCGTTCCTTGTCTTCACGGCTTGCACGGACTCCGTCTCCGATCATCTTCTGGCGATCCCCGACCGTCTGGACCTCCGACGCTCCTCGCCTAGTCCCGGCCATCCTTCGCCTCACCATGAGCTAGCACCGTCGTCCTGCAACCATAAAAAACAAGGACACTCCTCACATAGCAATGCCCACAAAGATGTGCAATAAATCCATCAAAGTACACTCATTAAAATTCATTTTTCCTCGTTCTGGCCGGTAGCACCGGGAAAACAGAGAAGACCTCAAATTGCTTCCAATTGAAAATCCATTTCAGATCAAACTCAAACATGAGCAACCCAAGCTCAAATTTAGTCAAATACTCATCACAAATTTGGATAGACCTCCACATGGTCCTTCAGCGGACAAATGTAGCTTGCACGGTGTCGGTTCTTTGATGTCATCCACAGGAAAATGGACTCAATGCTCTTCAGGAATCCCTGTGGACGCGCAACTGCTCTTATGAGCAATGGGACTAATGATGTCAAGGCTGCCATCGGGTGGCGGTCATGAGCTGAGAGCTTTCTTTATTGCTTGCTCCACAGCCTTATCTAATTCCGCTCTCTGTTCCTATAACGCTCTCGCCACATCAACTTTTATTTGACGGTCCAGTTGATCTTCTCTTATTCTCTTCGGATGCCTATACAACCATGTGTCTGATGGGAAGCTTTCTTTCCACGGCACCAAACCAACTCCTCGGGTGCGTGCGACTAGGGTTGAAAACGGGACGAATATTTCCCGTTCGATCCGGAGCTGGATCCGTTTAGAATCGGATCTGGGAAGGAAATCGGATATCGGGTCAGATTCGGATCCGGATCCGGATATTTAAAAACGAATATCAGATCAGATTTGGAGTGTACGTTATCCGGAAAATATGGGTCGGGAACCGGATATTGGATAATTCATTATCCAGATATCCGGATTTGGCGTCACTCACCAGTCACCAGTCTTGGCCCGACTGCCCATGCCCCCAGCGGCCCAGCTCCCAGGCGGTATGATTCTGATGAGCCCTCCTCCTCCAGAGTCGTGACTCCTTCTAGGGTTGAAAACAGGACGACGAGTCGGCGCCTCCCTTCATCCCTTGGCTGGCGGCTCGAGCTCCTCCCAAATCTGAGCCTCGACTGGCGCCGGCACTCCCCCTCCCCGGCGATGTCTTCTCCGACCAACGCTCCCCCTCCCCGGCTAGCGCTTCTCCCAGATTTTAGAGCCTCGGCCGGCGGTAGTGCTCCCCCTCTCTAGGGGCGACTCCCCCTCTCCGGCGGCGTCTTCTCTGGCCAGCGGTCCCCCTCCCCAGCCAGCGCTCGCTGCACTCCTCGCAGATCTGAGAGCCTCGAACGGTGGCAGTGCTCCCCCTCCCCAGCGGTGACTCCCCCCGGTCGGTAAGACATTCAAGTCAAGCATGGTTTTAGTGTAACATGGTAGTTCAGAACGAACTTTCAAAATGAAACTAGCCGATGCTGTATGTGTCATATGGGATGCCTATTTGTACGTAAGAAATACAAATATAGTTGTCATCACTCGTACTATGCTTTAGGACTCCTCATCAAAGTTAAAGATTAGACCCTAGAATATTTAGTTGGTATTGGCTAGTAGAGTAGGTCTATGCAACTAGTAATTGTTCTATAAACTTTTGCCAGTATTCCCCTTGAGCCAAATATAATTCTAGCAGGAAAGAAGATGCATTTAGTTCTGTACATACATGAATAATATCTTCAGCATTCGCTCCATAACCATGTGATTATTGACTTCATATAAATAGTGTGTGAGCTCTTTGGAAGCAAGTTTATGGTAAAGATACTAGAATGGCATGAATCAGTATTAGAGATAGAAAGCAAGGTCAATGAACGCACACAGCAATGCTATGTTCTTGTGAAGAGCACACTTCTTGGCCACACTATTTCCCTATGATAAACAACCTCTATACAGGGTATCATATTACACAGGAGGTCTTTAAAATAATAAGGGAAGAAATGATTGCCTTTCTTGACGAGTCAAATTTGAAAGGATAATTTTGAATTTATCGAGGGTCTATACTGATAAGTGCATGAGCTTCTCGATTTCCTTGATAATTATGTCTCTCTCCTCATCAAGTTGTTCATCTTCACCTATTAAAAGGAATGCACTAATACTGTCACAGTTTGCATCTCTCAACAATCTAACAAGGAATCTTCCTTTAACATTGACTTGCAATTATAATGTTTGGTTATTCCATAACTGGCATCAAGAGCTTGATCAGAGCACAGAATCCTCCAGGGTTAAGCTGGAAGTACAGAAATGTAGGGTACCTTTGCTTGTGGGAAGATTGTGGAGTAGCTTCAACAATTCTCTATGATAGAAATCAAGGTCATTGTAAAGATGCTACTTGGGAAGTATTTGCCATTTTCATGCAATTCTATTGCTGGAACATCTGAAGTAGCATTGAATCAGTATCAGACATAGAATGTTGTCCATTATATATTGAAAAACTCACGATTTTCTTTCACAATTTTTTGAATGCATCACTCGGTGACCTTTTTGCTCATTATGTCGTGTAGATTTGTATTGTTAAATATATTTGTTTATTTCAATGATTTTTTTTCTATACTAAGAAGAATATGGCATCTGCATCAAGTGCTACAACAAGTATAAGTGTAAGTGTATCATCGACAACACCAAGTCTAAGCTGTTTCAAAGTATGTAATGACTATACTGTACTCCTATGACCTTGTGAGTTGTGATGTTTAGTAAACATGACCAGAATTTATCCATGTGCAAGCGTTGATGTGTATGAGCAGTCATGAAGTGAGAACTTGCTTTTGGCGCTTGCCAAATTATGCTAGAACTTGAAAATGTGTTTTTTTGGCAAGTGTTATTGTAATTGCACACTTGCTACTCGTGATCGTCAGTTGTTATTGCAATTGCACACTTGGTCAGTGTGCTTTGGTCACTCGAAAGGTGTTTTGGTCAGTGTGCTTTCTGCTTGACAAGGGGGCACTAGCTTCTTTCGGTGGTCTTAGATTAGTTTATAAATCGGAAAGAGTTGCTGGATAAAGTGGAATATTCCTTTCTCTATATCTATTTTGCTACTGGCTGTTCAGTTTGCTCCATGGAGTAGTCACAGCCTAGCCTTGCAGGCTAAGTATCAGAGGATCTTCACGCAGATTAGATTTCTTTGCCATGGATCTCAGCTTCCTGTGTCTATCTGCATTCTGTTCCAATGACTGGAAGTCTGTTTGAGATATATCTTACTATTATTGTCATGTATTCATATGGTTTGATTCAACATATATTACTTTATATATGCATGCATTATCTGTTCCCGAATTATCCATTCCCGACCTGAATCCCTCACATATCTAACCCGTATCCTTATCCCGAATTATCTAGATTCGTATCAGGATCTGGCTAGCCCGTATCTGGTTTCGAATCCGGGAAAAAATATGTGTTAGGATACGGGAAGAGCAATATCCGCTCGTATCCGACCTGTTTTCACCCCTAGGTGCGACCAGGGTGCTCCTTGTTACCCAGGGCTATGGTTAGCTCGTCATTCTCCCTTCGTAGCCTGAAAGAGCCTTGTGAAGACTGCACGTGAGCATCTGTGATTTTGTGTGACACTTCCTGGTCTCTATCGCTTTGAATCTTAAGCTGCCATCATGCGAGATAGAAGCACCCCTCCCAAGCAACCAGTGCTTCGATCGTTCACTCAACTCGGTCGTCGTAGGAATGACACCGCTGCGGGTTAATTTTTCTTCAGACATATCCCATGTTGGTATTTCCTTCACGTACCCACCTGTGCCTAGTGTGTGAGGGTAAATATTCTTATCTGCGTTTGCCTTGTTCTTTTGACTTACTATCTGGGCTTCTTCAGACCTCTTGTACGCCACAAAGTCCTCCCAAAACTCCCTTAACTTTGGGTACGTGTCAAAATTTGGCGTTTCATTCTTCTTCACATAGTTCTTATTCAGTGTCGTCTTCAAATTCTTCCACGCTGTGCACATGATGCAAAGTGCACATTTCTTTGCAACCAGCTCGGTCCCTTGGGGGATTTGGAACACTTGTTTTAGCTTGTCCTACAACGAGTTCTTCATGTCATTGGGAACCACCCACTAGTCACCTCGGCAGCCAGTCCATGATCTGTAGCTGATGGGCACATCATCCCTAGCAAGAACCCCGCATGCTGTCCTGTACGGCCCCAACGATGACTCGTGTATAGTAGGTTCCCCGAATGCCGAGAGCTTCACTATATTATAAAGTCCCTTAGGCATCTTGATCGGACCACGACCTGTGCGCTGCCTCCGTTCATCAGACGTCTGAGCCTGCAATTTGATCTTCTTATTAGTCATCTGACCCTACAATATTTTGGGAACCACAATCTACTAATACTTTACCTCGCCTACGTTAGTGACGTTAGGTTGGTCCATGGCTGTGGCACCAAGTTGCTCTATGTCAGGATCCTGTAAGTTCAGGTAATACGTTGGGCTACGGTTCGGGCTACCCGTTCCTCTTTCGTCCATATTTACGGGCCCAACTCCCTCCGGCACTTGTCCTTGGTCAGAGGCCATTCCTAGCAAGTTTATCGAAAATCTCAAATTAACAAAGTCATATTTGAAAGACATATACACATACAATGTTAACGAAGAAAAATGTAACGAGGAAATGAAGATAGACGTAACGAATGAACATAGACGTCAAAGTATATGAGCCTACGTATAGCCTCGTTGCCGGCTATACTATTCTTCTGCTCGTGATGCCAAACTTATCAATTCAAAGAAATAAAATTAATACACATATTTTAAAGAGACATACACATCTTTAAAGAACATATACACATACATATATTTTTTTGATCTTTATACACATACATCTTTCAAGGACACATAAAAATATTAGAAATATCTGAAAGACACGTATATATCTTTTTTTTGAACTTTATACATATTAATGGAAATGCAAAACACCTAAGGCCTTTCTTCTGGAATATAATCGGGATCGTAGTCGATGTCGTTATTAATCGAAATGGTCAAAGGAGGGTGCTTGCCTGGTTGCTCTTCTTCTGGAATATAATCGAGAATATCATCATATAAGCGTCAAATAATAAGAACCGAGACAAAATCAAATAACATCATATCAAATAGGGCAAAAAGAAATCAGCTGTAAATGCCAAATTAAAACTTACCAATAAGAACATGATGTATTACTTATGCTTTGCTTGCATAAGTGGTTGATTACAAAGACTATAGTTATGAGTTTACATAAGGTGGTTCAAGAATTGAAGAGGCTATTTCCATGCTTCTTATCTATATTTTCGAATTCTTGATGCTAAAATTGTTTGGATTGATAAGAGGAAAACATTCACTAAGGTTTTTGCATGTATAGTACTTGACTTTAAGTGTTCATGCATGGGAGAAATTTCTACAAGTTAGATCTGAAATTTAAGTTATGGACTGCTACTATATGATCATATGGTGATTCTTGCGTTGCGGTTACTTGGTTAAAGACTTGTAAACTCAACTATTCATATAATACAGCTCTGGAAACATTATCATTTAGGGTGTTTGTGTTAATAGATTTTATATGATAAGCAAGTTTGAATTTGGATATTTTTCTATAATTTGGTTTTCCATATTCTAAAGTGTGTTTCTAAACCAACTTCCTTAAAATTTATGTTTAGACGAGTTATTTTACGAGCCGCCGAAAAGGCTTAAGTGATATCAAATCTGTGCAGTTTTTGAACATTTAGGGTTTTTGTTGTGATTGGATTCAGATGCAAAACAAGTTCTAATTAGGATATGTTTCTAGATTATGGTAGTATATATATCAAATAATGTTTCTGGGCTATTCCCTCATTATTTTGTATTAATACACGATATTTTACGGGCTTCCAAAAAGGCTTAAACGACCATGCTGTTTGCACGTTTGCGATCCAGTTTTGTTTTTATTATTACAGCTACACTGTATAAGATATTCTAATCATTTTTCATGAATAAGTAGGGGATATTCCTAAGAGTGTTTTGATGTTAATGCCGTGATATTTTGCACTTATTCGAGATTTTTTTCATATAGATGATCATTAAGGCT
The DNA here is from genome assembly GCA_036346275.1 of Otatea glauca. Taxonomy (NCBI): domain Eukaryota; kingdom Viridiplantae; phylum Streptophyta; class Magnoliopsida; order Poales; family Poaceae; genus Otatea; species Otatea glauca. Next base: position 27,938,115 of record CM070730.1, on the reverse strand, counting down.
TAATATGGACTTAACTCAAAATTGTTCAAACTGATATTATTTTTGCATATCAAGCAAGGGCATGAAATTTTAAGGTCATAGGTTTTGGTTTCGTCAAATTTGAGGTTCGTTTGCGGAAGTTACGTTTATTTGAACATTTTTCTCGATGCATGTTCGCCTATTGAGTAATTAGTGCAAACCAAGGTAAAACCTAAATGTTTTAGTATACTTATGATCTTTGAAACCCCAGGAGTGTAACTAAACTAGTCTCACCAAATTTTGAGCTCATTTGATTCACGTTTGAACCGTTTGATTCTTGCATGCAAAAGAAGCTTTCTACAACCAATTTTTGATTCTAATTGCATTCAAAGCTACCAAAATGGAACTACGATGGATCTAGCACAGGGCAAGCTCAAGGAGAAGACAGTGAAGTCATTTTATAGTAAGGGGAAAATTACAATACATGTGCTCTTCACTGCACATACAAAGTATGCTAGATTTCTGGTTCTGTTACTTTATTTATGATTTTGGTCCTGTTTTCAGTCCACAGGCTATATTCGAGGATCCATTTCGAGGTGACAACAACATATTGGTACATTCCATTTTCCCAATTGCATTATGGCTTTCTGGATGTGCTTTTGTGCTAACCATAAAGGAAAGATTAGTAGTGGACCGGTTACTGGTGTGTGCAAAATGGTGTGCTAATTGATACAAAAACAGATTCTCATCAAAGTGACATATATCAAAACAGATTCAGTGACATGGTAATTAAGCATTAAGCACTTGTGTGCTACAAATTACAATACAAACTACATTACTGCTGGTTTTATGGTATGGGGAGCTTCATCGCGGAATGGGCATCACCTATGCGGTGAACGTGGAGGTCTGAGGCGACGGCGGGGAGGTCTGAGGCGATGGCGGGGAGCTCTGAGGTGATGACGGTCCAAGGCGATGGCGGAGAGCTCCGAGGCGGCAGGCGCTCCCATGGCTGGATCCGGCAAGGCGACGATGCGTAGGTACGCGAGGAGGTGGCGGCGGAAAGGCAACGACGCTAGGTTAAGAGTGTAACTAAGAGGAGGGGGCGCGAGAAAGGAATTTATAGGGGTAGACTATCACTGCCGGCTCACCAAAACAACTGGCAGTGATAGCCTTTCACTGCCGGGCCAGAAAGAGAGCCAACCAGCAGTAATACTGTAATATCACTGCCGGGTGGAACTCGACCGGGAGTGATAGTGCTTATCACTGCCGGTTAACAATAGGAACCGGTAGTAATAACCCACATTACTGCCGGTTTTATTTGTAATCGGCAGTGATAAGCTTGTCTCCATCAAATTAAGTGAAACTTTCAATTTGTTCCATTTAAAATGTTGAATGCTTTGGGATTTTTGAAGTCCTATCAAATTAGATCCAAATTTTTTGAAAATTTTTGGAGGCATACTGCAGGATATCTACTATTTTATATAAATATTTTGCTCTAATTATGACCAAGTTATAAAATTCTAAAAATCCAGATTGCTAACTATTTTAGTAGTTTTATTATTTTGAAAATCAAATAATGCTTCAAAAATTCACACAAATGCAGTAGTCAAATAATGCTTCAAACATTCACGCAAATGCTATAAATAATTTCATTCCAAGAGCTAAAATTTAGACAAATGCAGTCAAATTCACACAAATTCAAAGATAGTTAAAGATTTGCACTCAAATCTTGGATCATACTTTTCTTCAAGCTGCCAAAGAACAGAGAGAATCTGCTGAAAGAATGGAGAACCAGTTCCGAGCATAACCTCAATTTTCATTACTCCATATAATATATTAATGGTTACATATGAGAAAATAAACATGTCATTCGTACAAAAGAAAGCATATATTTAATTAGTACAACTAAGTTACGATTCGACCTTCGTTATGATCGCGGCGTATGTACGTAGCTTCCTCACTCTATTTCATGGGACTTAGGTCAACATCATCTCCAAAAGGAGGAAGCTCATCGAATTGGTTGTACTCTTCCTCGTCGACAACATTCTCAACTCCGACAATCTTTCTTTTTCCTTGAATAACCATGTGGCACTCTTTGTTTGCCGGATCAGTTACAGATAAGATTTGTGTAATAGAATTAGCAAGTACGAATGGGTCTTCTCTGTATCCGACGAGTTTGAGGTCCACGGTAATGATACCGTACTTGTCGATGTTCATGCCCCTTGGAAGTCTGACCCATTGGCACCGAAAGAGAGAGACCTTCAAAGGTCTATAGTCAAGCTCCCAAATCTCTTCTATGAATCCGTAGTAGGTTAGCCTATTTCCATTGCTAGCATAGGCATCTATACGGATACCGCTGTTTTGGTTGGTACTCTTTTTATCTTGTGCTCTTGTATAAAATGTAAAACCATTTATGTCGTATCCATGGAATATCCGAATTGTAGTTGACGGTCCCTGAGCCAACACTTTCAACTGAGCGTACTTTGTCTCCATATGCATCATGTGTCTACGCAACCAATCGCCAAAGTTATCTCTATGCTCTCTGTAACGACCCCCATTTTTACAAACTTGCAAAAATGGAAATCTAATGTGCATTTCCGTACTAGTCCCATGATCAGTAGCTAGTACGCACATACACCAATTGGAATCACAACCATACAACAAATATTAATTAAGCGGAAGCTATTACATAAAGAAAACTCTTACAAATCAGAGATAGAGCAGCATAAGAAGCAAAGTCTTGTAGTGTGCCCATCCAACACCCGCAGGCAACCGACAAGGCATAATCCCTAGAAAGATTCGACGAAGAAAAATCCCGCAACCTGCGATGGAAGAAACCTCGAAGCTTCGACAACTTAACCACCTAAAAACCACATATAAGCAAGGGTGAGTACATTCGTACTCCGCAAGACTTGAGCAAAGCCTATAATATATGCGAGCCATTTCAAAGGAGGCTACTACGATTAATTTGCATAAAGCGAAATTGACATTGTAAAACAAGTTATTTGCAAACGGAATTTATAAAAGCATAATTGGTGATATGAAATAAGTAAGCATAAGTAATATATTCACAACCCATCGTGAATATCGAATAATCCGAAATGGAATCCATCAATGTCGACCCTTTGACATGAAAACAAAAGTCGCTAAACAAGTTCCAAACCACAACCCATTTTAGAAAATTAAACATTTAACTAGTGCAAGTTCACCAAGTTTCCCATGACCGAGGGACGGCTAATCGATTAGATTTACACTCTGCAGAGGTGTACAACCGTACCCACAAGTCATGACCTTTTCTTTTGCCGCAAGTTTCACGCACTTTAAGCGTGTGGCGAATGTTCATGACGAAAACCTTTACATTATCTAATCTAACTTTGCACCAAAGACTGGACGATAAAACCCACGCTATAGCTGGGAGAACTCGAGCATAGGAATGTTGGAACTCCCCATAGGCGTGGCGCACACCGTTATATTGGTAAGTGTTGTTCCCAACACCTCGGTGTGGGCACCCCGTTGAGCAAACCCCGAAAGGAAAGCCCTTACTACTTCAGTCTACCAATGTGCAAAGTTAAACTAGATAACTTAATTGGTTTAAGGAAGCCCCATAACAACACTTGTGGTTTGCACGAAATATCTTGGATCATACAACACTGAGTTCGGTCCTTAAATTGACACGGCGATACTCCACCCTAACTACGTGCAAATCCTCTCGCACCTCCGGCTATTGCCAATAATCGCCGCATCGAAACCATAGTTTTATTTTGGGTTTTAATCAAAATACCCATAGCCAACAGCTACAATGACAACATTTTCCATTTCACAAGGAACACATTTTGATCTGATCATCATCATCATCATTAGATCTAAAAGCATGGCTAAGCATGGATAAAAGTAATCGATATACCAGGCGACATTAAGTAATTGTCTAAGCTTAATCTATGGTTATCAAGGTTCACATATTCATACTTATCAAGGAAGTTTCATGAGACAACGGTATAACTACGATTACCATAAAATAGCAATTTACTGAAAGTAAACGTATGCATGAAACATTTTAATAAACAATGCAAATTAAATTCAGGATCAAGATGGTCAAAGGAGGGTGCTTGCCTTGCTTATATATCGTTACGAGCGAAGACGCGATCACTACCGACGGAGGCAACGACGGAGGAAGGGACGTCGAACTCTACACGTCGATCGATCGGAAAATAAAGCAAATAATAAACTTCAATAAGGGCGAAAAGAAGACAGACAGAAAATCAAATAAAGATTCATTGCAGAAAACAGGAATGATTTAGGGTTTGGATTATATGATTTCGAGCTGTTATGATTTAGATAATTACATACTCATAAAGTTAATGGCTTTTAGGATGAGCAAAACATGGTTTCCTTGGATAGATTATCTAATCTTGAATTACGAATTCAAGAGGCTAAAATTATGAATTCTAGTATTTAAAACTTCGAATTATAGATGCTAAAATTATTTGGGTTAGAAGAATTAAAACGCTAGCTAAAGGTTACGCTAAATGTACTTAATTCCTTAAGTGATTTGCATAAAAAGGTTTTTAAACAAGTTATAACTGGTAGTTAGCTAATTAGATTTATTTATGATTTTTGAGAGGGTTCTGGTGATACAAATTTATTAATTACAAATTCCTTATTACAAGGTTCGCTTATTCTTATTATGAAGTTCATAAAGCATAAAACTAAGGGTTATTTGACTATTAAAGCTTATATGCAAAACATGACGAAATAAGATTATTTCTTTGGAATTGGATAGCATATACTTTGAAGAACATATCTAAATTGATTTCATATATTTTAGTGTTTAGACGAGACATTATTTTCTTAGTTGAAAATGCTTAGGTGATATAAAAGGTTGCGACAATCATACTTTTTAGGGGTATTCAACTAGCACAATTTAATTGAAACGAAAGTTGTAAATGCAATATTTTTCTAGAATATGGAAGACCATATCCTAAATATCATTTCTAAACTAATTTCTATAATAGTTGCATTTAGACGAGAGGTTCTACGGATCGATGAAAAGGCTTGATGGTTCAATTTACTACTTGATAAAGATTCAGCTTTTGATATAAGATTGCGGCTACACCGCCTAGGATAAACTACTCATTTATCAGGCATTAATAGGGCATGATATTAGAAGTAATATAAGGTTGGTTTCGCGACAAATGGCTTTTATCCGCGATGATTTCCATATAGACGATCATTAGGGTTTAACATTATTTTATTTCAACCTAGCACTAACATAAGACATTTTTGTATAAATAGTGAGAGTAATATTTTTCAGAGCTGTAGGATTTGGTTTCATCAAATTTGAGGTTTATTTGCGAAAGTTGCAGCTATTTTTATCATGCAAGTATTAACACTTTGACTATTAAACATTTACTGTTTTATATAGTAAACCTTAAATATTATTTTATATCTGGAACCTTGTACTGCCAGAGGTATAACAAAACTGGTTTGGCGATCATTTGAATTCATTTGACCCAAGTTTTAACTATTCAACTTTCTATACATACATATATGCACTTTATGTTTAAGTTATTTCATTCTTTTCAAGTTAATTCAAATCAAGTTCATTTATTAATTATTTTGGAAAAGTAAGGTATTCTACTGCCATGTTAATTTTTAGAAATCAATTTTACTTATTCTATGTTTCATTTATTCAAATAATGTATATTTGAATTTCTAGTGCATTGAATACAATCTTTAATTGAAAGTAGTTTATACAATAATGAAATTTAAATATTTTTATATATTTGAACTCCTGGAAGCATGAGTATTTTACTAAAATTAGTTCCATTCATTTTTAAGTTTGTTTACAATTTTTTTTAATATGTAGTGTATTCTTAGCCCTTTCTTTCAAATTTAAATTTCAAATTTAACCAGTGAACATTTTCAAAATATTATTTTACATTATGAAACTACTTGATTTTACATGAATATAGAAACTGATCTCACCCAAATTGGAGCTATAATGCGAAATCTACAAGCATTTGAATCATTTCGGTTTCTGGAAATTAAACTGAAATTCGAAAATACGTTTTCAAAGCTAGAAGGCGTATTCACCGAGTGAACTGGAGTCCTGCGCGTCTGGCTGACAGAGCGGTCCCACGCTGCAGCGACAGAAGAACAGGGGCGGCGCTAGGGCACGGCGGTGACGACTCTCCGGCGGGTTTTCGGCGGAATGGGCAGCACGGCAGGCTCCAGGGGGTCACGGCGCACACGTGGGTGGGCTCGCTCGCCGGCGGGGACGACCAAGGCGGCCTGCGGCGGGGAAAGGCGGAGCTCGTCGGAGAAGAAAAGCAGCACTTCCCCGGCCGAATGGATAGCATTTTAAGCATCAGTGAGTCCTGGGCTTTCCATTTTTGCGATCGGTTTGCTCGGAGATGCGGCGGTTTGGGCCGTCACCATGCGCCGGAGCCGAGGAAGAAGGGCGCCCGGTGAGGAAGCTCTGTAGGCGAAAAGAGGTAAAATTTTGGGGTGATGAGTAAACTAGGATGTCAGGTGGTGCTAGAGGAAGAATCAATTTCAAGGATGGATACCAATTTCGCGCGAATTGAAGATCTCCCCTCTTTTCGGGTTTTCAGTAGAAACGGTGAAGAACACGAGTTTCGGTTCTGGTGTTTGGTCCAGGAGATGAGCAAGGAAGAAGGGAGTCTCAAGGCGACGTCACACAAGTACTTATAGCCGGGGATTCGTCTTCACAGTGTTAGAACGCGAGGGAGGAAATGCGGCTGGCTTGGCGCACGCTCGGTGAAATGGCGCAAAGTCTCTCGCCGACAGGAACGTGACGCAGAACTGACGAGGTATGGCGCGGGACTCCCGAGACTCGGCGTGGCAGTGACCAGCAGCCCGGGACGGCGCGAAACGCGCTGAGACGCAGAGACGAAGTCGGCGAAGGAACGAGAGAGCTCGAGCTCTCCTCGGGCGAAAAGGAAAAGGAGCGAGGCAGAGGGAGAAAGGAGACTGGCGGGTGGGTCCGGCCCCACCGGGCAGTGAGAGGGAAGGTCCACGCTACTTGCCAGCTCGCCAAGCCATCCCAGCGCCCGGGCCCGCATGTCAGAGGGACAGAGTGAATTAGGAGATAGGCTCTGCTTCGGACAGCTCCATGTGGGCATTAAAACCACCGTCAAATCACTTTGAAAATTTTCCAAACTTTTTGAATGGGTTTATCTGGTAGTTACTAATGTCCAGTAAAAATTTTATGTTAAAATAACTTATGGTTAAATTATAAAACTTCTGACACTGTAGGTTTGTACAGGATCTGTATTTCGGAATTTTATTTATTTATGAGTGTAAATCATATTAATTATTTTCCAAAATTTTTAAAGGGATTTATTTTGTCTTAAGGATATCTCCATAAAAATTTCAAGTCAAAAACTCAAGCTAATATTTTATAAAAATTCTGACATTAGGATTTCTAGTTTTTGATGGTCTCTGTTTTTGAATTATTAGAGGGCTTTACCGACATGATAAAATCCTGAGATTTTTACCAGGTGTAAACACTGCACTGAGGGTGCTATGGTAATTTTTTCAGATTCAGATATACTTCCAATATTTTTCATTAATTTTGACTTTTACTGTTTCTAGTCAAAAAGAGGTGTCATTAATTTTATTTACCCATTTTTCTGTGCATAAAATTTTACTTCTTGATTTTACTGACTTACCAGAGTGGTTAGGGTTCTTTGGTAATTTTTCCAAAATTTATCTTTTACCATTTTATCTTTTTACCATTATCCATCCCTTAATTTCCATTTCTTTAATTTTCCATTCAATACAAAAATCCAAGGAAAATCCAAATAAATTCCATTCATGTCAATAAAAATCAGAAATAAATATATTCAAATTCAAAATATAAACTTTTATATTATTGCATTTTTCGTGATGTTACACTCTCTCATGATCCAAACCTCTGACTTCCCTGGGTTTGTTCTGGATAGCATGCTCTTGTGCATGTTGACATACGGAGTCACTACAACTGATTGTCCCAAAACTGCGAAATGTGCTTGTGTGAATGAAGCTAGATTGCTAGTACGGAGTGATTTCTCGCCTAGTGTCCCTTTTCCCTGCAGCCTCCCCTCATGCCGAGACACAGGCACACCAATCGGTTTGAGATCCATATAATCGATGCAGAACTCAATGACCTCCTCGGTTCCCCAACCATCGGCAATGCAGCCTTCTGGCCGATGTTAGTTATGAACATATTTCTTTATAACCCCACGAACCTCTTGAAAGGGTACATCTGATGTAGAAATATGGGACCAAGAATCCGTATCTCTTTCACAATGTGAACAATGAGATAGACCATAATATCAAAAAAAGATAGAGAGAAACACATTTCAAGCCTGCACAGAGTGTGGACCACATCTTCCTGCAGCTTATCTAGTTTTAACGGATCGATAGCATTCTGTGAAATCGCGTTGAAGAATGAACACAACTTTATATTTGGGTCTTGGACTTTCTCTGGCAGAACACCCCTAATTGTAATTGGAAGCATATGTGTCATCATCACGTGGCAATCGTGAAACTTCATGCTAATTAATTTTAAGTCTTTCATTGAGACTAGTCTTTTTATGTTGGCAGAGTAACCAGACGGAACTTTGACACTGTGCAAGCACTCACACACGCTAATTTTTTCTTTTTTGGTCAGAGTGTAGCAAGCTGTGAGAAGGTACTTTTTGCCTGTATCCATGACTTCGTCATGCAGCTCCTTCCTGAGTTTCATATCTTTGAGGCCCATCCGTGCTTAGAGGGTATCTTTTGTTTTGTCAGGTATGTCCAGTAAGATACCAAGCAAGCTGTCACACATGTTCTTCTCTATGTGCATGACATCGATTGTGTGTCGAACTTCCAAGTGCTGCCAATAAGGTAGGACCCAAAATACTGATATCTTTTTCCACAAAGAAGCCTTATCACGGGAACTCGGGATAGATGTACTGCCGGCTCCCTTTTCGTGAATAATTTTAAGATCCTTTACGGCCGCAAATATCTGTTTCTCAGTGTGATTCTTCGGAGCTAAGGCAGTCTCCTTTGTCCCATCAAAAGCTCTCTTATTATTACGGTATGGGTGATCCTTGCGGAGGAACATACGATGCCGCATATAAGCCATTTTATGACAATTTTTTAGCCACCGACTAGCTGTATCATCCAAGCACTGGACGCATCCGTTGAAGCCTTTTGTCATTTGGCTCGACAGGTTACCAAGGGCAGGTAATCATTAATGGTTATGAACAACAATGCACGTAGGATAAAGTTCACTCTTTTATACTCATCCCATAACCGTACTCCATCGTTCCACAATATTAGAAGATCTTCAACCAACGATTTGAGGTACACATCGATATCGTTGTCAGATTGCCTGGGCCGTTGGATCAGTAGTGGCATCATAATGTACTTCCGCTTCATACAAAGCCAAGGAGAAATGTTGTAGATACATAGAGTCATCGGCCAAGTGCTATGACGACTACTCATGTTGCCAAAAGGATCCGTACTCAACCCGAACCTTATATTCCTCACGTCATATACAATGTGCTTCTTATACTTTCTGTCGATGTTCCTCCATTGCACAGAATCTGTAGGGTGTCTGAGCATTCCATCCTTCTTACGCTCTTCGGTGTGCCATCGTAGAAATTGGGCATGCTATTTGTTTGCAAACAATCGCTTCAGACGGGGGATTATAGGAAAATACCACACCACCTTATGAGGGGATCTCTTCTTCTTACGCTTCACCCCAACATCATCGTTGCCCTTATACCATTTTGCTTTGTAAATAGCACAGGCATCCAAGTCTGCAAACTCATTGCGATACAATATGCAATCGTTTGGACATGCATGTATTCTTTGTACTTCCATTCCCAACGGGCAGACAACCTGCTTGGCCTGGTATGTAGTTGCAGACAACACGTTACCCTCTAGAAGCAAGTCCCGAAGAGACATAACAGCTCAGTGAAGCTCTTATCGGACCAACCATTGCTTGCCTTCAACTGCAGTAGTGTAAGCACGGTATGCAGTTTTTTGTGCTCCTCCTTGCAGCCCGGGTACAATGGTGTTGTGGAGTCCTCTACCATACACTGGAACTTTTGAAACTCTCTTTCACTCGTGAAGTCCCCCTCCCCATCACGCAACATTTGATCTAGATCGTCTTCGTGGCTATCAACGAACGTATCTTCGACCGCTGTCATATCGTTGTCTCCGTCATCTTCATTAATGTGTTGCCCTTTATGTACAATCTCATCTTCACCGTGCTCGGTCCAACAGGTATAGCCAGCCTCGAAACCCCTTCGAAGTAAGTGTGCACGCATCGACTCTATGGTAGAAAATAACTTTTCATTTTTGCAATCAACGCATGGACAACACATATAGTCCGCCAGCTTCTTCGACTTGTGTGGTGCAGCTGTGTTCAGAAAACAAGTCGCACCATTAAAAACTCTGGGCCGCAACGGTCCGTATCATACATCCACCTTCGGTCCATCTACAGTTAATTATATCAAACTAAATTTCAGTAAATAAAAAAATGATCACAAAATAATTTATTCTTTACATTAGTCATGGAGTGCTAATTAATTAAATCAATAAACATCACATAAGCATATAATTGCAAACAACAATATAATTGTAAATGATTAGATTTAAAAATCCATCCACCAATTTTGACTATATTAAAATACATCCACCTTTTTTCATTATTTAAATATCCATCTAACAATTTTTTATTATTTCAATGATTTATTCATTTCATTTGTTATGTAGTGCTAATAAATTAAATTAACATACATCAAATAAGCATATAATTGGAAAAATGATATATTTGTAGATAATTAGATTTAAAAATGTATCTTGCAATTTTCATTATTGGAAAATCCATCTACAATTTTTCAATATTTAAATATTCATCTAGCAATTTTCACTATTTAAAATTCATCTAGTAATTTTCACTTTTTAAAATTCCACTAAATCACTAAAATGAATAATAATTTTAATTTATTCACTAGATTAGTTAGATCTTATGTAACATCCCAAAATCAGAGTTTTGGAATGTTTGAATTCAAAAATAAGCCTTGTGCATTTCTCTTGAATTAATTCTAGCTTAATTTGAATTTTCCATTAAATGAAAGGATTTAATTTGACTAAACTATTCATCAAACTAAAGATTTTCAATTTTAGCTGGGTTCATTGTGCTCCAAGGAATTTTTCTATATTTTTGGGGATTTTTCTGAATTTATTTGCTATTTATTTGAATTTATTTGATTTTATTTGAATTTCTGGATTTTTCTTAAATCGGAAAATGTTTTTAAATTTCCAAAAACCTCTCGGGCCGAATTTCCTCCGGCCCGCTCCGTTTTTCCCCGCGCGGCCCATTTCTCCAGCCCATCGCCGCCCAATCGCTGCTCAAGACGGCCACCTCTCTCTGCTGCCCGGCCCGCCACCGCTCGGCGTTGGCCGCTCGATGCGTGACACGTGTGCGGCCGAGATTGCGCCACGTCGTCACCGCCCCGCGAAACCCTAACCCTAGCGCCGCTCGGAGTCCGGCCGCCGCACGACGTCGATCTCGGATTCCGCGCTCTACACGCCTTCCAAGACCGCTATTTAAGCCGCCGCGCGCCTCCCGAGACTCCCCTTGCTGCGCCGCACCCGCCGCGTCCTTCACTGTCGCCCGAGATCCCTCCGTCGACGAGATCTTCCTCGCCGGAGTCAGCAGCCCTTGCCGAAGCTTCCGTCGCCTTTTCCTTCACCGCCGGTGCGTCTTCGCCGTCGCCGTTGGTCTCCCCGAGTTCCCCGCGTCATCCTCTCCCCGTTCCGCCTTATCCCGGGTCCGATCCGTCGCAATCTCGCCGTCGGCCGTGTCTTCTTCTCGAAGTCCGGTGAGCTCGCGTCGTCGCCTCGCCGCCGTCCTCCTTCGCCAACCCCAGCCGTCCGATCTTTGAGCGACGCTCCCGATCGAACCACGTTCTTCGCCGCCCGCGCACTGTTTCCGCCGTCCGATCTGGTGCCTCGCCAGATGAGCGACACGTGGCCGTCTGCGTCAAGACTTCGTCGGGCCGCGTCGCCGCCAAGCGTACCGAGTTGTGCGTCGCGCCGCGACGTCTACCAGGCGCCGGTGCACGGTGAACCGGCGTAGTGCCATGGACCCAGTCCACCGTGAACCCGCTGACGTCAGCGATTGCGCAATAAATCCTTTTCCAGTACAAAAATAAATCCAGAAATTCTGATTTTCTGTATTTTCTCTGAATTTAATCTTTCGGAGGCCCGTTGTCCCTCATACGAACTCCGATTGAGGTGATTCAAGTTTCTAAATTTTTCTAAAATCAAGATCTATCTTCCAGAGCCATTTATTTTCAGTTTTGAGCTTGTTTGAGTCTCTGTTTTTTATTTATTTGGTTTCATTGCTTTCTTTTCCGGTAGACGCTAATGCCGAGGGAGCAAACGAAGACTTCGAAGACAAAGATTCAGCACTAGATCAGCAAGGCAAGTCGTAACCTTTGATCATATTGATCCTATGTTTGCAAAGTAATTTATTTTATACACTTGCATGCTATTTTGTGTATCAATGCTTATTTAATGGGAGTAGATGTATACCTAGTTGACATTATGCCACCTTGATTAGTTGTATGCCATGTATCCATTGCTAGACCTAGGTTGGGACAATACTAGTTGGACATAATCATTATACCAACATTGGGTTACGTAACTATGCTTAGACATGCTTAGATATACGTTGGGATTCATGTCACATGTTAAATAATGTTAATCTTGACTTAATGAGATATTGAATCGTGGCCGTTAGCCACTGTTGTAAAATTTGTTGTACCATGGTGGGGTTTGCCATTGGTCTTGGTTGAACAATTGTTTTCCCTCTGCAAGTGATCGTGCAGTAAAGGGGTGCTTTCTAGCACATTGGGATGTGGATGTCTTGCCTGAGACAATTTAAGGACTTAATCTTGTGCGCCATTGAACTGGGCCTAGCCGTACTACCACATGTCTGGAATGGGACAGACTTAGCTGATTAATTTGCAATGTCTAGCCTTGAGTACTGCCAGTTGGTGGTGTGGGTTCCGGGATGGACGGGTAGATTCGCAAGGCGCAAGAGGGGGCCCTAAGGGGCGAAACCTTAGCGGGCAGTACCGAGTTTAGGCAGTGCATTGTAAAGGCTTTGTCATGATCTCTCTGCCAACACACCAAAGGAAGTGTGCTTATTGCGCATGGCAACAAGAGCCGATCATGTCTTGTGGGTAAAGAAGTACAACCTCTGCAGAGTGTAAAACTATTCGAATAGTCGCGTCCGCGGTCATGGACAAGCCCGGGAATTTCACACGGGGTATAGAGTGTTTTATGAAATGTGGAATGTGGAATTGTTGGGATGTGAACGGGGAGTTCACTGTTGTTTTGTTGTCTAAAGTTAATACTGTTAAATTTATTGGTTGATACTTGTTTTAGATGGTGTAGGGTGATGCCTCGCCATTACATTCATGTTGTCTACCATTGATCTACCGATTATTTACTTATCTTTTCATAAATATGCTTTCAATCTATTTATTGTATTTTCAATTCAAGTTATTGCTTTCTGCAAATGAACCATATAGCCATCCTTGTCAAGCCGTGCATGAAAATATTGCATCAATTCCCTACGGCTTGCTGAGTACCTTTGTACTCACGGCTTTATGCCCTTGTTGATCGATTCTTTGAAGGAGATAATGAATATCATGAGGAGGAATTCTATGAAGACTACGTGGATTAGGAAGGCGTTCCCCAGACGATTGCCTGTGGCATGTCGAATGGCTCAAGTTATCTTTTCCGCTGCAATAGTATTTGTTTCTTAAGCCTTAATGCATAATGGAGTAAATATTGACCATAAAGTCGTTTGCTTTATTTAATAATAATTTGCTTCTTCTTAATTAATTCGTTGTATGGAATGGTATTTCATCTATGTTTCCACTGTGTGCACTAGCGTGATCCTGGACTAGTGCAGTATACACAGAGGGTTTCGGATTTGCAAATCCGGGTCCCGACAGAGATGGTATCAGAGCCATATCGACTGTAGGTCGCTATCCTAGTTAGCATGGTCTTCAAAATTATTTTCTAAATCAAACCAACAAAATTGGTACTTAATAGTTTTCGTCTCCTCTCAACTTATTCTTAGGTTCTTATTCCTTTCCTTTGCTGAAACATGGTTTCGAAATTTAAATTGATCTTATCTTATGAAACTTCTCAAAGCCTCGAGTCTTCTGCAAGGAATCAAATAAAGGAAGATGATGATCAAGCCATCAAAGACATATCCGAGAAGCCTACCATATAAGATAGGTTTTTGGTTCTCAGCGGTGTTTGAGCATGTCTTTCCCTTTCAGTTTAGTTACGTTTAGTCCGCGTATACTAAGATTTTCTTTGCTGGAGCGTCTGGTATGTTGTACACTTGCCCCAAGCACGGTGTTACAACTATACCTTTAATTGAAAAAAAAACTTTATTTGTCTCCTTAATTTGAAGCCTTTCGGTTGTATCCTTTTGTCCCTGGGTATTACCTTCTCCCCTAGATGATCTTACCACTTGTCTACTGCTTTTCCCTCTTACCTATCAAAACCTTGTGCTGCATCTTAGATGGTTGACACTCGCTCGAGCCGGTCGCGATTCGCGATGGATGCAGTGCAGTGCCAACACCAACTCCAACCCCAATGCACCACCGCCACCACCAGCAGTGACAGACCAGAACATGGGACATTTTCTGGCCGCTCAGACTCAGCTAATGAATACAATGATGCAGAACATAAACAACATGATGAATCAGCAGAATCAGACTGCAGTTGCCCTAGCAAACGTGTTGAACCAGCAGAACCAATGCTCAACAGCCTGCTCGTTTCACTTCTCCGAATGCATTCAGAACCCCTGCACCAGCACCCTGCCTAGCTCCTTCGGAAAATCGCAACTTCAACACCAACAGTAATCCACCTCAGAGGACTAACAACCTAGCTGCATGAGTCATTTGTTTTAACTGCCTTGAAGTGGGGCATTATGTCAACAATTGCCTAAGCAAGCTTTGACACCAGTCCATTTTAATTTGGGATCTACGCCAGTCCAAATGGAGCTAAGTTAAAATTTCCAATTGCAGAGAAGTTGGAAGGAATAAAAGTTTGCAGTGCTAAGGGAATAAGTTGGAAGATGTGCCAGTTGTTAGAGAATTTCCTAATGTGTTTCAGGATGAGTTGCCTGGGATACCACCAGACCGAGATATAGAATTCCTGATTGAGCTAGTTCCTGAACACCACCCATTTCCAAGAGACCTTATAGGATGCCTGCTAATGAGTTAGCCGAAGTAAAGAGACAGATCAAAGAGCTGCAAGATCAAGGTTTTGTTCGACCTAGTTCTTCGCCATGGGGAGCACCAGTTCTTCTAGTTGAAAAGAAAGATGGAACTCACAGAATGTGCGTAGATTATCGCTCACTCAATAAGGTCACCATCAAGAATAAGTACCCTCTGCCAAGAATCGATGATTTGTTTGACCAGCTTCAAGGAGCCGGAGTGTTCTCGAAGATTGACCTGAGATCAGGATATAACCAGTTGAAGATTCGTCAAGAGGATATACCCAAAACAGCTTTTGTTACTCGGTATGGACAGTATGAGTATACCTTATGTCTTTTGGATTCACCAATGCCCCTGCCTACTTCATGACCATGATGAATAAGGTATTCATGGAATATTTGGATAAGTTTGTTGTTGTTTTCATTGATGACATTCTGATCTACTCCAAGAGTGAGGAAGAACATGAGGATCACTTGCGCGAAGTTTTAACGAAGCTAAGAGAGAATCAGCTTTATACAAAAGTTCAGTAAATGTGAGTTATGGATGAAAGAAGTTGTTTTCCTAGGACACGTCATATCGGCAGAAGGAGTCGCTGTTGACTTTGGTAAAGTACGAGATGTGCTAAGTTGGGAGTCACCCAAGACGGTACCCCAAATTCGAAGTTTTCTTGGAATGACGGGATATTATCGCCGTTTCATAGAAGGGTTTTCTAGAAAAGCCAGACCGCTTACTCAACTCTTAAAGAAGGAGAAGAAATTTTTTGGACACGGATGTGAGCAAGGTTTTCAAGAGTTAAAGAAGTGTTTGACAACTGCCCCAGTGCTTATTCTGCCAGATAATGGGAAGGATTTTGAGATATTCTGTGATGCATCCCGACAAGGACTCGGTTGTGTGCTAATGCAAGATAAGAAGGTTGTAGCGTATGCTTCGCGACAACTAAGGCCACATGAAGTTAACTATCCTACCCATGATTTGGAATTAGCAGCCGTAGTGCATGCTTTAAAGATTTGGCGTCACTATCTCATTGGTAATCGTTGTGAGGTTTATACTGATCATAAGAGTTTGAAGTATATCTTTACCCAAGCTGACCTCAATATGAGACAAAGAAGATGGTTGGCATTGATCAAGGACTATGACATTGGGATTCATTATCATCCAGGCAAGGCCAATGTCGTAGCCGATGCTTTGAGTAGAAAGAGTTACTGCAATACTCTGATGATTAAGGAAAGTCAGCCAGCCCTCCATAAGGAATTTCAGAAGCTTAGTTTGGAATTGGTTCAGGAAGGGTATTTAGCCACTTTGGAAGTACGCCCTACATTGGAAGATCTGATTCGAGAAGCACAGGTAGATGATGCTGATATCAAGGAGATTAAGAGCAATATGAAGAAAGGAAAAGCCCCAGGTTTCTCTGAAGATGAACAAGGCACTATTTGGTATGAGAAGCGTATTTGCGTACCAGATCAGAAAAAGCTTAAGGAGTTGATTCTCAAAGAAGCGCATGAGACTTTATACTCCATTCATCCTGGAAGTACCAAGATGTATCAAGACCTCAAGGAAAGGTATTGGTGGCCTGGTATGAAACGTGAGATTGCAGAGTATGTTGCACTTTGTGATGTCTGCCAGAAGGTCAAGGCAGAGCATCAGAGGCCAGCAGGATTGTTGCAGCCACTGAAGAGTCCAGAATGGAAGTGGGAAGAAATTGGTATGGATTTCATTACCGGATTTCCTAAGACCCAAGCAGGTTATGACTCGATCTGGGTAATGGTGGATCGATTGACTAAGGTAGCTCACTTCATTCCAGTTAAGTCTACCTATGCAGGAGATAAATTAGCAGAATTATATGTCAAGGATCGTCAATCTTCACGGGGTGCCTAAGAAGATAGTGTCTGATAGAGGAACCCAGTTTACCTCTTGTTTTTGGCAAAGTCTGCACGAAGCCATGGGAACTCATCTCAGGTTCAGTACTGCCTATCACCCTCCAACCGATGGACAGACTGAACGTGGGAATCAAATTCTTGAGAATATGTTAAGAGCTTGTGCCTTAACTTATGGTGCCAAGTGGGACAAGTGTTTGCCCTATGCCGAGTTTTCGTACAACAATAGTTATCAAGCCAGTTTGCAAATATCGCCTTTTGAAGCCTTATATGGAAGAAAGTGCAGAACCCCTCTCAACTGGAAGGAGTTAGGAGAAAGACAATTGTTTGGCCCTGCCATACTGCAAGAAGCCGAAGAGCAAGTCCAATTAATTCGAGACCGTTTAAAGATCGCTCAAAGCAGACAGAAGAGTTATGCAGATAATCGTCGTCGAGATTTGAGTTTTGAGCCCGATGATTATGTTTATCTCAGAGTCACCTCTCTCAAAGGAGTTAAGAGATTTCAAGTAAAAGGAAAGCTTGCCCCTAGATATGTGGGACCAGTCAAAATCTTGGAACGAAGAGGAAAAGTTGCCTACAAGTTAGAATTGCCTCAGTCTTTTGCCGGAATCCATGATGTGTTCCATGTATCGCAGTTGAAGAAATGTCTGCGTGTGCCAGAGGAACAGATGCCATTGGAAGCCATTGATCTACAAGAGGATCTTACCTACAAGGAGCAACCAGTGAAAATTTTGGATATAGCAGAGCGTATCACGAGGAGCAAGATCATCCTCTTCGCAAGGCCCCGTGGAGCAATCATCCAGAAGAGGGAGCAACTTGGAAGCGCGAAGAGGATCTGAAGTCCAAATTTCCCACCCTATTCTCTAGCCAGCCTGAATCTCGGGGTCGAGATTCCATTTAAGGGGGGGAGGTTTGTAACATCCCAAAATCTGAGTTTTGGAATGTTTGAATTCAAAAATAAGCCTTGTGCATTTCTCTTGAATTAATTCTAGCTTAATTTGAATTTTCCATTAAATGAAAGGATTTAATTTGACTAAACAATTCATCAAACTAAAGATTTTCAATTTTAGTTGGGTTCATTGTGCTCCAAGGAATTTTTACGTATTTTTGGGGATTCTTCTGAATTTATTTGCTATTTATTTGAATTTATTTGATTTTATTTGAATTTTGGATTTTCTTAAATCGGAAAATGTTTTAAATTTTCAAAACCTCTCGGCCGAATTTCCTCCGGCCCGCTGCTTTTTCTCCCGCCTGCTTTCTCCACCCCATCGCCTCGGCCCGGCCGCTCATGACGGCCCACCTCTCGCTGACCAGCCTTGGCCGCTCGGCGTTGGCCGCTCGATGCGTGACACATGTGCGGCCGAGATTGCGCCACGTCGTCGCCGCCCCGCGAAACCCTAACCCTAGCGCCGCTCGGAGTCCGGCCGCCGCACGACGTCGATCTCGGATTCCGCGCTCTACACGCCTTCCAAGACCGCTATTTAAGCCGCCGCGCGCCTCCCGAGACTCCCCTTGCTGCGCCGCACCCGTCGCGTCCTTCACCGTCGCCCGAGAGCCCTCCGTCGACGAGATCTTCCTCGCCGGAGTCCGCTGCCCTTGCCGAAGCTTCCGTCGCCTTTTCCTTCGCCGCCGGCGCGTCTTCGCCGTCGCCGTTGGTCTCCCCGAGTTCCCCGCGTCATCCTCTCCCCGTTCCGCCTTATCCCGGGTCCGATCCATCGCCATCTCGCCGTCGGCCGTGTCTTCTTCTCGAAGTCCGGTGAGCTCGCGCCGTCGCCCCGCCGCCGTCCTCCTTCGCCAACCCCAGCCGTCCGATCTTTGAGCGACGCTCCCGATCGCGCCACGTTCTTCGCCGCCCGCGCACTGTTTCCGCCGTCCGATCTGGTGCCTCGCCAGATGAGCGACACGTGGCCGTCTGCGTCAGCGCCCGTCGTCGCCGCGTCGCCGCGCGTCGGCCGAGCGAGCCGTTGCGTCAGCGTCGACGTCAGCCGTGCGCCGGGTGCACGGTGAACCGGCGTAGTGCCGTGGACCCAGTCCACCGTGAACCCGCTGACGTCAGCGATTGCGCAATAAATCCTTTTCCAGTACAAAAATAAATCCAGAAATTCTGATTTTCTGATTTTCTGTATTTTCTCTGAATTTAATCTTTCGGAGGCCCGTTCTCCCTCATACGAACTCCGATTGAGGTGATTCAAGTTTCTAAATTTTTCTAAAATCAAGATCTATCTTCCAGAGCCATTTATTTTCAGTTTTGAGCTTGTTTGAGTCTCTGTTTTGTATTTATTTGGTTTCGTTGCTTTCTTTTCCGGTAGACGCTAATCCCGAGGGAGCAAACGAAGACTTCGAAGACAAAGATTCAGCACTAGATCAGCAAGGCAAGTCGTAACCTTTGATTATATTGATCCTATGTTTGCAAAGTAATTTATTTTATACACTTGCATGCTATTTTGTGTATCAATGCTTATTTAATGGGAGTAGATGTATACCTAGTTGACATTATGCCACCTTGATTAGTTGTATGCCATGTATCCATTGCTAGACCTAGGTTGGGACAATACTAGTTGGACATAATCATTATACCAACATTGGGTTACGTAACTATGCTTAGACATGCTTAGATATACGTTGGGATTCATGTCACATGTTAAATAATGTTAATCTTGACTTAATGAGATATTGAATCGTGGCCGTTAGCCACTGTTGTAAAATTTGTTGTACTATGGCGGGGTTTGCCATTGGTCTTGGTTGAACGAATTGTTTTCCCTCGGGCAAGTGATCGTGCAGTAAAAGGGGTGCTTTCTAGCACATTGGGATGTGGATGTCTTGCCTGAGACAATTTAAGGACTTAATCTTGTACGCCATTGAACTGGGCCTAGCCGTACTACCACATGTCTGGAATAGGACAGACTTAGCTGATTAATTTGCAATGTCTAGCCTTGAGTACTGCCAGTTGGTGGTGTGGGTTCCGGGATGG
The DNA here is from genome assembly GCA_036346275.1 of Otatea glauca. NCBI lineage: Eukaryota > Viridiplantae > Streptophyta > Magnoliopsida > Poales > Poaceae > Otatea > Otatea glauca. The sequence continues at coordinate 27,917,995 of CM070730.1, read as the reverse complement.
ACGGGTAGATTCGCAAGGCGCAAGAGGGGGCCCTAAGGGGCGAAACCTTAGCGGGCAGTACCGAGTTTAGGCAGTGCATTGTAAAGGCTTTGTCATGATCTCTCTGCCAACACACCAAAGGAAGTGTGCTTATTGCGCATGGCAACAAGAGCCGATCATGTCTTGTGGGTAAAGAAGTACAACCTCTGCAGAGTGTAAAACTATTCGAATAGTCGCGTCCGCGGTCATGGACAAGCCCGGGAATTTCACACGGGGTATAGAGTGTTTTATGAAATGTGGAATGTGGAATTGTTGGGATGTGAACGGGGAGTTCACTGTTGTTTTGTTGTCTAAAGTTAATACTGTTAAATTTATTGGTTGATACTTGTTTTAGATGGTGTAGGGTGATGCCTCGCCATTCTGTTCATGTTGTCTACCATTGATCTACCAGTTATTTACTTATCTTTTCATAAATATGCTTTCAATCTATTTATTGTATTTTCAATTCAAGTTATTGCTTTCTGCAAATGAACCATATAGCCATCCTTGTCAAGCCGTGCATGAAAATATTGCATCAATTCCCTACGGCTTGCTGAGTACCTTTGTACTCACGGCTTTATGCCCTTGTTGATCAGTTGCTGAAGGAGATAATGAATATCATGAGGAGGAATTCTATGAAGACTACGTGGATTAGGAAGGCGTTCCCCAGACGATTGCCTGTGGCATGTCGAATGGCTCAAGTTATCTTTTCCGCTGCAATAGTATTTGTTTCTTAAGCCTTAATGCATAATGGAGTAAACATTGACCATAAAGTCGTTTGCTTTATTTAATAATAATTTGCTTCTTCTTAATTAATTCGTTGTATGGAATGGTATTTCATCTATGTTTCCACTGTGTGCACTAGCGTGATCCTGGACTAGTGCAGTATACACAGAGGGTTTCGGATTTGCAAATCCGGGTCCCGACATCTTAATTTGAGCTCTACCGACCTAAAATGTTCACAGCATAATTATAAAAAATCTAGAGCAATCTATAAAGTACAATCTAACTACAAATATAATGTCAAATTACTAACCTTGAAGAGAAATTCGAGATGAATTTTAGAACAATTTGTCAAGCAGCAAATCACCAAAATTGTTGCCACCGATCAAAGAAAGAGCCTATCTGTTCTGCTCGGTTGAGGAAGGCAATTTCACCTATATAAAGTACTTATACTGCCGGTTCTGCGCAGAACCGACAGTGATAAGGATTGCGTGGGAAAATAATTACCCGTTTGCGTGGGATAATTCATATCACTATCGGTTTAGAACACAACCGGTAGTGAGAATGCTCATATCACTGCCGGGTGAAAACCGAACCGGTAGTGATGTATCACTGTCGGTTTTTATATAAACCGGCAGTGATATCTTGTTATCACTGCTGGTTCTGTTTACGCACCGGTAGTGATATGTGCTCTCACCGGCCAGACTTTTAAATCGCAGTGATATGTTTATCACTGTCGGATCTAGCCCAACCGAAAGTGATATGCCGACAAGGATAACTTATTCTGTAGTAGTGGATGGCGGTCATGTTGTACACGTTGGCCACGGTCCTATACCTTCGTGGCCCGTAGTCGTCCTTGGCGTCGAGCATGGACGAGGCGTTGGTAGGTGGCGAGACGAACTCCACTCCATTGGGTGCCACGGGCGTAGACGTGTTTGCTTCAGACGTTGGCATCAACTATAGCCTGGGCTGGGTGCATGACTCGGCGCTGCTTGTGTCGACGGCTTGTCATTCTCGTGCACCGGTGCTTCAACATGCTCTGCTCTTGGTACATGGCTCGCGTGTACTCAACAGTAAATGGCTCCCCAGAGTTCGACGTGCATGGCTTCATTGTCCTATGCGCCCCAGCTCCGCATGGCTTCCTGGTCAAAGATGACATCGCGTGTGATGTGCACGCGTTTGCCGGGGTCTTACACTTGGTACACCTTGGCGCCAGACTTGTAGCCAATGAAGACCATGGGCTTGTTGCAGTCATCTAGCTTCTTTTGGGATTTTTTTTCTTTAATATATTTTTTAATATTTTTTTCAAAAATAGACGGCGGGGTGAAAAAATTACAGTTTTGGGCACCTGTCGCCCCAGTACTGAGCGATCGCCCCAGCACTGGGCGATAGGCCCCCAGCCCTAATGGCCACTAACGGCCAGAAACCTGTCACCCCATACTTGGACGACAGGACTGAATATTTTTTTTTGTAATTTTAATTCGTAAATTCGTTTCCTTTAATATTTCATAGTTCTGATATAGTTTAATATTTCATATCTTTAAACAGTTAATACCTCTTAGTATTGATTAGAAATAAATTTTAACAAAAATACCGATCTTTAAGTACGTGATACCTGTTAGTATTGATTGACTGTAATTTTTTGTATGTATTGGGCAAAATATACCATAAGTTGAAAGCACAAATCTTTATATTATTGATACCTGTTAGTATCGATTTACCGACATATGTTATATTTAAGTGACTCGAAGTCGTATCTTTCGCAGGAAGTCGGAAGCGAGCCTTTATCTCGTCGATCGCATACATGATACATACGCTTGACTACATTCGACGTGCATTAAATATCGTCGCATTACTAGGAAGGTCCAACTAGGAGAAGTTTGCATTACGTTGTGAAAAGTACGATGTGTCGTGCAAATTTAAATTGTATAAATCAATTTTACTTAAATGCCACTTAGTGTATTATGAACAAACTATACGAACTATGGCTCGAAAAATCCTGAAATAAATATGTCTTGTTCGCAGGTGTTAGGTGTCCCATTTTTGAAATTTTTTTTTAGGAATGAGCTCAGTTGAATAAACCAAATTATTGTAAGTAGCCTAACTTGCATGACACACTGAAGCCTTTTCAGCAGCCCGCGAATAATCATGTTCAAATGTAATTTGTAGGGAGAACGGCCCAGGCTTGCTCTTCGATATATGCAGTGTACCATATGGCGGAAAAATATTTTATTTACACCTTGCTTTGCATATTAATCCTGCCAGTGCAATAACCCAAAGTATTATGGTCGAGACAACAATGAAACGCTTAAGCCTTTTCGGCAGCATGCGAAATATCATAACGAAGGTCAAATCATAGGTTACTGCGAAAAATAAGGTAGGCCACCTTCTTTATTACGGCTTAAAACTAGAAGGAGTACCACGAGCAAAGAATTTGAAAATTAAAACTAGACGTCTACTGAGTGCTTCGAGGCTACTTCCCATTCGCCCATGCCTCCGGTGGGGCATCTCTGGCACGCCGCGCCCTCTCTCGTTTCCTCTCTTTGTCGGCCTCCTTCTCCTCCGCTTCCTTCCTACGTGCCTCCTCGCGTGCGGCATCGCGCTGCTCTTGAAGCTGCCGCGTGAACTCATCCTGCCGGTTGGCTTGGTCAAGAAGCCGTTGGTCCTCAGGGTTGATCTCTGTATCAAACCACTGCTCAAATTCACACAGTGGCAGAGGTGACTGTATGAAACGTAAATTAGCAAAGTTTCATTCACAAATATTAAGTAACCCGTACGATTGTTACCATGTGGCGATCCTTCAAGCTCTTCTCCGGCGGATCGAAGGCGTAGTTGCGGCACTTCCAATACCTCCTCTTCCAAGTTGGAATTTCCCAAGAGCGACAAGCCTGCAAGGATCTCCGCACATACACATGGGTGCTACAGCTCCACGAGGTAGGAAGAGATCTTGGTACGCTAAATTGCACGGGCATGCACTTGCTTCTTCCTTTGCTTTCCCCTTTCCCTTTGCACTTGCACGCCTCGGCATTTTCGATTGATCCTGAATTTTTTTCCTCCCTCCTTCCCTCCTCTCTTCTATTATTTTTTCCTCTTTCGCTGCCGTCTTTGCGAGACAGCGAGTGAGAACGAATGTTATAAAGGGCAGATATTGCCAGGGTATGGAGCGATCGCCCCATATTAGGGCGATCGCCCCAACTAGAGGCGATAGGTGCACCGAGGCGTTGGTGTGTTGTCACGTCGTGTGGCATAGGCAAAGCAATCTCCGCACAATTAATAAAACATACATGGATTTGCACAATTTAAAGTGATAAGGCAGTCATGTTACTAACTCAGACAGTTGTACAATATGCTGCTGAACGTAAAGGCATTACAAAAATACGTATGTACAACTAATCAATCACGGCCACGCTTCCTGATCTGGCCCATGGGGTACGTGAGTGGCGACGGCGGACGGACGTCCCTCCTAGGCCGGCCTTGCAGCGCAGGGGTAGAGTAGTGTGGCGCGACGAGGGCGTGTCCTGTGGCGGTGCTCCCGAGAGCTGAGAGGGGGCGAGGTAGTCGGTCGACAGGTACTCCTCCAGGTCGAACTCGACGTCTGCAGGGTCGTCGAAACCACCCAGGGTCTCTTTGGGCGCGAGACGAGCGAGGAGCCTCCAGCCAACCGCCCCTGCTGCTGTGTGGGAGTGTAACGAGGAACCGGCGGGGTAGGGTGAGACGAGGAAGGAGCCTCCTCAGCCCACTGTCTCCACTGCAGCTGCGTGGGAGCGTAACGAGGCACCGGCGGGGTAGGGTGTGGTGCTGGGCCGCGGGGACGTGGTGTGCTGCGTTCGCCGACGTCTCCACGCCCCTGGCAGGTGGCCAAGCGACCCAACCCCCTCACCCTATCAAGGACTCGCTCCCAAGCTGCCTCGACCTCGGCGGTGGTCAGCTGTATGCCCGCCCGAAGGCGCGCCAACATGGACATGGCCTCCACCTCAACCTCCCCGACGAGATGTGCCTGCATGTAACGTCAGATTGGTATTAAGTAATTTACATGAAAAAGACGTGCCCATGTAGCTTCGATTGCGACACTTACCGTGGAGTTGTCCCTCTGGGACATCTGTGAAGGGTACGTGTCCATCACCGATGCCTGTCGTGCGACATACGGTGCTGGTGTGTACCCCACCCTGAGGCGAGTGCGCGGTGCGAACCACTCAATGTACTCATCGTACATGTCAGGGTCGTACGGCCGGGTCTCGGTGACCCTCTCGTCGAGTGCGGCGTCCCACTGCACCGCCCATGGCTGCATACGGTGCGCGAACCGAGTGCCCACTGCAGCACCCATCCGGGTCATCCTGCAATGCAAAAACAGGAAGTACACGCCACATTCATTTTGCAGAGATGCGGAGTAGTAGGATCAGGAGAAGTACCTGTGAGCGCCACGTGCGACAACGTGATGAGGCGGCAAGGGAAAGGACTGGAACAGGCTGAACTGCCGCAGCACTCGGTGCGGGGAGTACTCCTCGACACACAGGTCAAAGACGAGAACCTTACGGGTGAGCCAGAAGGCCTCATCTCGCGTGCAAAGCACGGAGATCCCGTAAGGTGCTCTGGCGTGGACGTCGTACGCGGTGTATGGCGTCCACCGCACGTGCTCGTCGTGGAGGCGGTTGAACTCTCGAACGAACTCGAGGTAGGACCTCCTCACCTGTCGGTGCGCGTATGTCCGCTGCGAGGAAATAAGAAATGGCGGAGGTTATTGAAGTGCGTTAGTGGGGAAAAAGATACGAGGGAGCATACCTGTCGTCGGACCCAGTAGTGGCCCATGGTGGGCCAGTCCACCGGGTCGTCTCCGTAAAGGTCACGAAGTGCGGTGCGGTGTCAACAAAGAGGCTGTCGATGGAGAAGCGCTCCCAAGCCCACAACTGAAGGAGTAGGACGCAACCCGACATCGTCGCGTCCTGCTCCGCCTGAGAGACGGCGTCGCACAGACCTCTGTACGTCGCCGCAAGCACAGCTGAGGCCCACGACCACTGCATCATATGTTTACAATGGGGAAGTTAGACGTGCTCCGCTGAGACGAGATTTGAACTCTGTGTGTTACCTCATCCTCCGGTGTGTCGGCGATTGCTGGGCGTACTCGATTAGGTGCCGGTCCACCGTGTTCCCGTGGAAGGACGAGAACATCACCCAACCGAACAACAACAGGAGGTATGCCTCCAGATGGCGGGCCACGTCCTCCTCCTCTGCGTGCGGGTGGAGAAGCTGAGCCTGCAGCGTTCATAACAAACATTATCAGCAACTTAGCGCTTCTCTGTTAATTCGCAAAGAAAGAGGTACTCACTTGTGAATCGGCACCACGCTTCGTCGGCCCGTGCGCTCACCCGCCGCGGGGCGGTGAGGGGCTGCCGGGTGCCGCTGCACCACGGCGAACAGTGCGGACAACTCCGCGTGCCACGTGACGGAGGCGTCATGCGACACAACTGCCGGACCCGCACAGGGGAGGCCTAGGAGGTACGACACGTCCTGTAGCGTCGGAGCCATCTCTCCGCACGGAAGGTGGAACGTGTGCATTTCCAGTCTCCACCGGTCCACGAGTGCGACCAGCAAGGACCGGTCATACCCGAACCGCGGGACCTCCCTGCCGTCTAACGGGGCAATCACCTGCTCCACCATCCTACAGAGAGGAAGTAAGTCAGCCGCTCGCAACCTGCATGTAGTGCATTGCGTCGTTAGAATTGCATTCACAGGTAAGTACATGTACGTAAAAGAGTGCAAGCGTTGGCAGCTTACCGTGGAACCCAGCATGGGTCAATGCGAAGCAGCTCATTGGGCACCCGAGGTCGGAGTGTCCCTAGCTCTCGGTTCTGCTCTGTAGAGTACCTAGACCGGTGGGTCGCATCCACGGTCGCGTCGAGCAGCTCAGGGCAAGGTCGCGCCATCGTCGCCTGTTACAAAGCAAATACAACAAATTTGTCAGTAATTAAATGTGCACACAAAATGAAATGCAAAATAACGAATTGTACCATACTCAACAAACAATACAAAAGATGAAGACATGTTGGATGAGGCACACAACGCCGAAAATTACATTATCCTCGTAGCAATTAACTGGTACATCGAAAAAGTACATGATGCGAATAACAACTAACTGGTACATCAAAAATTACATTATGCTCACAACAATAAACTGTTACATCGAAAAATTACATGATGCGAATAACAACTAACTGGTACATCGAAAATTAGATTATCCTCATAGCAATTAACTGGTACATCGAAAGATTACATGACGCGAATAACAACTTACTAGAAGTGCGAAAATTACATGATTGGAACAACAGTTCACTGGTACAAGATCGAATCTTACAAGATGCGAAGAACATCAAAAATTACATTATCCGCTGTTGCGACGCGCCTCAGACTCGTCCATATCGTTCCGAATGCGCCGTGTCCTTCGACGCCCGACCTTCAGCCTCAACATTCGGATGTCCGGTACCCATCGATGCTCCGGAGGGGGGACGGTTGTGAACGATCCATCCACTCGGTACCCGTACACCTCGTGATACCACGTGTTGAGAACACTTTGCTTGTAGTAGTAGGGGGAGATGTACGGACGACATGATTGATGCGTCTCCGAGGCTGCGGCAATGATGTGCGAGCACGGCAAGTTCAGCAGGCATGGTTTCTGGCAGGAGCACTCGACGTCAGCTGCTCGGAGTATGCACAGATAGGAAGTCCTCTCCCGGTGGGCACCCCTGCGACCTCGGTCACCGCAGTGCACGTGGTATCTTCGTTCCACGCCACTCTCCGGTGTCACCCGATGTGTCTGCGCCTTTCTTGTTTTCTTGGACATATGCGTAGATACAACCGCTGAGTCTGACGATCGATTGTCCGACATACATGCCGCGGAGTTTTTGTATCGCTCAATGAAATATCTCTGTGTCCCTAGTAAGACACCTTCAACTATACCCACCAGTGGAAGGCATCTGGTGCCTTTCATTACCCAGTTGTAAATCTTCGCCAGGTTCGTTGTCATGATTCCATAACGCGAGCCGCCCTCATCATGCAAAAGGGACCATTTCTCCAAAGGCTCGTGCCGTATCCAGTCGGTGAAACTCTTTATGCTAGTCCCCGGCCTACGCCAAATGTTTGGGGCATCTGTCGGGAGCGCACACAAGGCTGTGGGGTCCTCTCCTTGCTCATGGTACACCATCGGGTTCCTTGATGAACTAGCTGTATCTCTTGGATTCATTGACTGCTTCTTCGTTAGTTCATCCAACGTCCTCCAAAGTGCGTCAAACTTCCTCCATTGGTTCTGTTTGCACAGCTGCTTGAACATGTTCATAAGCTCCTTATTCCTGAACTGACAGAAAAAATTGGCACCCATGTGCCTCATGCACCACCTGCTCTTTAGGTCCGGCCACTTTGCTGCTCCCACGACGACGGACCCTTGTTACATATCCACAATCGCCCTTAGCAGCCCTGCATGTCGGTCATGGACGACACAAACATCAGGCCTGTCCAGAACAACTGCCAGCTTCACTCTTTCAAGTAACCAGTACCAGCTCTCCGTGTTTTCCCCTC